>BSBM01000383.1:2035000-2645000 GCA_027924585.1 Larix kaempferi
AGTTTTTATATCAGCAAATAGTGAAGAATCTTTACATCATTCTAATGGGGATAGTTCAGATGTTGGCAAAGAATTTCCAATGTCAAATGCAAATCAGATTGATTTCCAAACAACAGCCTTTAATACTCCATTATAGATATCCTATGAGGTTCATAATACCAGTGCATATGATGGGCATGTTGATTGCACAATCAATGATGTTTTCCAATCAGCGAATGAAGATGATTCAACATCTTATTGTTATTACATTTGTAGTAGCTGGAGGCTACTACCATTCCCATACCAATTTTCTCAAACCAGAGCCAGTCCTTTACCTGATATGAGCCTTCATGCATCATGATGATCATTGGAAGAGTACATTCAGAGGAAGCAAGACTATTCAGAACAGTGTTATCAGAATACCATTGTCACTTTCGAGCCCTCTTCATGGATCCCGGAGGGACATTTGTTATGCCATTGGTTCACTTTAGCAGAGCAGCAAAGCAGCCAACTAATTCATTCTTCCTTGCCATCCAGATGTCAGAGGTATTCCAGATCCAATTGACTGAGCAGGTATATGGCATGAGGTTTGTACTCATTGTATTTCTGCAATGTTGCACGACTCGGACTCGGCAAAGTCTCGGCTGGCATATGACTCGTAGACTCGGGAAAGACTCGGGACAGACTCGGCAAAACTCGGCAAATAGGAAAAAAATAAAAATATTGTACATTTTTTGCACAAAAAAGAGTTTAAAAGCATTTCCAATCCATATAAGCTATAAAACTACAATTTATGCAATAATTCATAACATTGTCTCATAAACAATGATTATACGACATAACACAATCAATTTTTGTGGTCCTATGAGATTTGCGGTCCTATGAAAGCGAAATCACAGATATCTACATCAACACTTTCAGTAATGATTTTGCAAAGAAGACTTTGCTTTGTTTCAATTCTGCAACACTTCATAAATTTAAGCTCTCAAGGCAAAGTTGAGAAGCCAAGTGACAAAAAGGTGAAGAGTCATGGGAGGGAAAACAATTGAATATGTTTCAAGAGATTTTTAAAAGTTATGGAAGCACCAAGCCAAAAAAAAAAGCTGACTGTTCCATTTATGCCTCAGCAAAATGGGGTGCCTAAATGAAAAAATAGAACCATATGGTAATGGCTAGGAACATGTTTACTGAAGCAACCAACACCTCTGTTTGCTGGTAACTGAATTAATCCAAGAAAAGCAGTGCTGGAATTGTGGCATTTTTTAAAAAATTTGGCATTTTTTTGTTTATAAATTTTATTTAAAATGCAATTTTTTTTAACAAAAAATTCTTTTTATAAATTATTAAACCATACTGCACAGTGCATACTACATAGCATTCTTTATTTACACAGTATGGTTTAATAATTTATAAACAAATTTTTAAAAAAATGCATTTTAAATAAAATTTAACAAAAAAAAGTGCATTCTAAAATTATGCAGTAGCTAACTTTAATAATTTATAAACAACATAAATGAAAATAAATTGCATTTTAAATAAAATTTATAAAAATAAAAAATTTGCATTCAAAAATTATGCAACTTTAATAATTTATAAACATTTTTTTTTTTAATTGCACTCTAAAATTTTTAAATTTTATATAAGCATAAAGTTAAGTTTAAAATTTAAATTTGATATAGTTTAAAACTTTAAATTAAGGTTCACGGAACAAGGATTTAGGATTACGATTAGTAACCTTGGGTTGTTGTCCGGCGTGGAATGGTGACGCAAAGCAACAGAGACCAACAGAGTTGCAGTCCACGTCCTCGAACCTCGACCAGCAAAAACATGAACCTGACTGTGACCTCGACCTCGACCTCACTCAACACTACTTCGACCTCACTCAACACGACTTCGACTCGACCAGTAGTGCACCTTGACCTCGGACAGCAACACGACTTCGACCTCACTCAACACGATCGGATTTTGTTCTCTGGAATCTGTGCATGATGGACGAGGGAGAGAAACCCTAATAGCATCCCCGCGGGCACTTTTCCGTCCAAAAAACCCTCCATAAACAATGTTCGCGGGCTTTTTTCTGTGGCATCCGTGGCGAGTGCGGCCGAGTTTGGGCGAGTTTAACCCGAGTCCGCGAGTGTAGACGCGTTTGCTGAGTAAGCCGAGTCACGGGGCCGAGTCTGTCACGATTACTCGTTGCCAGGTCTGACTCGTGGAGACTCGCGAGTCTCACACGAGTGGTGCTTCACTGCTCCAAATCATCAGATTATACACTGTCCATATATGGTGGACCCTACAGCGAGCCCATCAGGGCAACCCATGGTGTATGAGTACACATTCTTAGTAGATTTGGGTCTTCTGGATCCAATGAGATACTTATCATTCAGTTTTGGGCACTTCTGACAGTGATAGATGCAGTCTTCCACTTGTTGACCAGATTTGGGGCTGATTTCCCAGCCTGACCAACAGGGGCCAGGAGAGGCCAGTTCACCTAGGGTGCTGTATGAGGAGGGGGTGGTCTAGCCACTTGATATTACCATTTACCCCCCCTTCTGGAGAGCCTGGTGAGCTCAGTTTGACAGCGCAGATGCCCTAGGAGGCAGTTTCAGAACTTTCACAGTTACCGAGGCAGGTTAAAAATGGAATAAAAGGGTCACTAAGGAATTTGATTTGGGCAATTGGGGCAAGGTTTTGGCACTTGGTTTTTACAAAGGTCTTCCAAGGTGAACCCCCCATCTTCCAGCCAGCTTTCATCAGTCAGCGGGATCCACAGAGGCCACAGGAGGCCTTTTACTACATGTCTCTCACAGATTTTGAGGACGGATTTGATCATTTGTATTTATTTTTGGACATATTATATTATTTTATTGTGCCATGGGGATGAGCTAGCAAGGATTAATGCCTCCTAGCCCCACCATGTGCTTTATATGTCATGTCCTAGTCATATGAGGTGGGCCCATGTACTTTTGCCCCCTTTAGAGGATGACGTCACCCTCCATGAGTACTTTCTAGCTATGATGTCATCACCTTTTTGAGTGATCCATGTGTTATGTTGTTATAATTCATCTTAGCCATTGATTATGTATTGAGATCTTTTAATCTCAACCACTCATTTCAAAAAGTGGTTTTGAGATCTAGGGTTTTGGTCTTTATTATCCTATATAAGGAGGAGACCCCTATTGTATAGCTCACCTTTGGAGCTCTGGAATATTGGAATAGAACACTTCTTTGTGGAGCATATTTCTCTTGTCTTGTGGATTCTCTTGCATCTTGAGTATACAGTATCTCTTCTATGTATCATTGTGGATTTTGGAGATACATCTTGTTTTCTTGCAGGGAGGCCGAATTGGTGGAGAGGAGGACGATTTGAAGAGGATTATTGTTGGAGGGATCCACATATTTTCTCTTGGGTTCATCTTGGTGACAAGGAGTATCATTATTGTATCTTTGTGACATAGTTGATGCTTTCTATTACATCTTTCCATCATTTTCGTAATCATCTTACTTGCCTTGTTTCACTTGATCTTGTCTTGTAGGAGGAGGACGATTTGGCATCTTGGAGGAGGACGTTTTGGCTTGGAGCAACAAAATCTCACTCTTGAATATACACATAGGAGAATGCTATCAATTTGCAAGGTGGCCATAAGCAATTGAGGTAAGTTCTACAATGTATGTGCCTAGATCCTGTTATCACATATATAGTAGTCGGGCTACCATACATTATTTTTCTGATGCCAGTACACTATTCAGCCAGTCCCTTACATTTGAGATGCTGAGATGAGCATCTATATTGGATCACTATCAAATTTTGGACAGCAGATGTATTCCCCATGCCATGACTGAGTCTCAGGACACTCAGAGAGATGACCGATGTAGCCATTATACCATTGGTACAAAGCAGTCAGTAGTGCCCAGAGTTACAGCAACAGTTTCAGAGGACAGATGATGGTACAGGTTGATGAGCATTCAGGTATATGACTCAACAGGTATATCATAGTGTTGTGGTTATATTGCTTTTATATTTATTCTTATAGCATGTCTTAGCACCTAGTGTCATGATCTGGCGATCATATAGATATGTGGACCTGGTTGATCTTATTATATATATTATATTGTCCCTACTCAGACTTAGAAGTTCACTATTCATACTCATTGGTTTTACCCTCCTTAGGGAGAATAGAGGTGATCATTCCACCATACCTTGGCTTGCTAGTGTTGGCTCCATTATTCATTGTCTTCATCCATCCATTGCCTACCTTTTAGTTTATCACCCTGACTTACTACTTGCCTAGTGGCATGGAGGACTTTCCCCCACTATAGCCTCTGTATTGGATGAGCTTCCCTGTTTATTGTGTCTCGGCTCTGAGTTGGTGACAAAACTTACCTGTGGTGAGTTGGAGTTCCTTGGAATTCCCCCTAGTCACTAAAGTTGTGTTGGCTAAACCTGAAACTTTTGGTGCTGCCATGAATACAAAATCTGGAAAATGAAATGCTATATCTTGTACGAAAACCCCGTTCATGCAATGTGTTTCTAAACACACATGAATGAAAGGCATGCCAAATGAAAACGGCCATGAAAATAAAATGTTATATCTTTTGGAAATGTAAATACCTAGGTAAACAAGCTGTCCATGACACACCTAGAAGTGCTCAGGTAAACAAGTGCCTTAAAAATACACCTGCAGCAGAAAGACTAAAATAAATGAAAATCTATGCAATGTGTTTATAAACACACATAGACCAAGGCTATGGAAACTTCAAGCCCAAAAAGCAATGGAACTTAAATGCTATATCAAAACAATTGCTGGCCTTATTTGTATTATGGATTGTGCGCATCTGTTAAAGGTGAATAAACCCTCTTTGAACAACTCATCCATTTGTGAGACACCGCCATTCCCTGTGTTGCTCATTCAGTATATACTATGGTGTGTATTCCCTTTCCCTTTGCCAAAGTGTTACAAAGTTAAGTCAGTCAAGTCATCCCTTAGCATAGCCAGTTATTTTAACCTTCACCCTTCACTAGCAAATTGATCACAGCTATGAAGTGAGTATGATCTTGAAAGTCTAGTCTAAGTAATAATAATAATTAATGACATTATATATTTGGATTTAGATCGCCAGTAATGATTACTTTGTGTTATAATTGTTATATGAATAAGTTGTAGAGCATGCATTAACCTTTGACACTTTGCAGCAGCTTCCGATGATGGTCTGAGTTATATTTGGTCATGTTGACTTGGTCAAACCTAGTTTGACCAAGGTCAACCATAGGACATGAGATGGTTGGACCTTGTGATGATATGGATAGATGATATATGGTCTATGTACATGTATATGATGATTCTATGCAACAGCTACAGGGTTATGATGATGATTCATGGTTTACGGCAGTATTTGATCATTTACAGATTATTATTATTTGCCCTGTTCCGGTATATTGGATATATATATTGATCATGCAGAGACTCATATGGTGTATGAGTACACATCTTGGATGGATTTGGACCTTCTGAGTCCAATGAGACAGTTTGTTTTCAGTTCCGGGCACTTACAGTGATGATTGAGCCTCAGTAGGCTATCCCAGTGCAGTTTTGGTCTGTCGGAGGCCATGTCAGAGCAGCTGTGATTTTTATCCGGTTGACCTAGGGCTCTGTGCTTGGAGGGGGTGGTCCAGCCAATTGTTTTTACCATATTACCCCCCTCCCGGACACACTAGTGCCCTCACCTTGACAGCGCAGGCACTCCAGGAGGCAGTTTGGGGCAGTTTCACGCTTCCCGAGGCATTTCAGGATTGGTAGAAATGGCTATTGAGGAAATCGATTTGGGCTACTGAGGCAATGTTATGGCATGGGATGATCAGTGATGATGGATCAATGTCTTCCACACCTCCTCCAGCAGTTTCAGCTTCATCGGGGCTCGCATCCATCACTTATGGCACTTTCTGATGATTTCTGAGGTCTTTTGAGGCCTACGATTTGACCATAGAGGCACGATTTGGTATATTGATGACTATTTTATTATTATTGTGCTATGGGGATTGACCAAGGGTGTCTAAAATTACCCCTTGGACCCACCATAAGCTTCCTATTATATTTTGTCATCATGATTTGGTGGGATTCCCCTCTTCTAGGGCGATTTTGTCCACTCATATTATATTTTATTAGTGATCCATGTATTTTATTGTTGAGCTCATCTCAACCATTGATTAGACATTTGTATCTTTTAATCTTAGCCACTCATTCATAAAGTGGTTAGGATTTTGATGCCTCTCCTTCCTATTTAAAGGAGAGAGCTTCTCATTGTAAGGGGTCTTTGGCTCTTGGATTATTGGTATAGAAAACCTTTCTTGTGGAAATTCTTGTGGTCTCCTTTGCATCTGGTGTTCTTAGATGGTGATTGGAAAGTCTATTGCAACCTAGCATTTGGAATTTGTGGTAAGATCTATCTCTTTTGGAAATCATTGTCTTGTCTACAGGAGGGCGACTTCAACAAGGGCGATTTTGCAAGGCTTCTTCAAATCGACTTTCTTGGCATTTGCTTGTATCAGGGGGTTATCATTAGTATCATTGTGATCTATGATATCTTTCTGTTACTTCTCTTGTGGCATTAGTTTTATCTCTTGATTGCATCAAATCTGATATTGTTGACGTTTGTTGTGCAGGAGAGAGCGCGCATTGGCTTCTTGGACTAAATCGATTGCATAGAAAACTACCTCAAAGCTTCTCAAATTGATCGGGTTTGCATAGATCATCATCATCAAGGCATCTACAAGGTTACCCAGGTAAGATCCACAAGTTTGTTTCTCTTATCTTGATCCAATCCATTGACATAGTTCATAAATTGATAAAACCCTAATTTCTTCAAAACCCTCATTTTACATTTTTTCAGATCTACTAAGATCTAGTGGCTTCTTGGGTAAGATTTTGAAAACCCACCTCTATAGTATCCACGGCATCCCGGATCTATAGTTTGGTGAGGATTGGCTTCCATTTGACCCTCTTCCCAAGGCATTTAGCCTCTCCAAGCAAGGGCTCACTTCCTAGTTTGGTGAGTTGACCTAGATCTAGTATGTGGGTAGGTGAGATCCCACTTGATTCATGATCTACACATCCAATAACCTACCCCCAGATTGTCACTTTTCTGATCGCTACCTTGTGGGCCCTATTCCACATTTTAAGCGATTTAATCCCCATTTTGGACCACTTGGTATCTTTAAACTCAGATCTAGTAAGATCTAGCAATCGGATTGCCTTGAAATTGTAGATCCACGCTCCTACTAGATTAAACTACTTAGATCTAAAGTTTGGGTGCCATCGGACTTGTCTTGACCCCACTTATCCCACTTTTAAGCCTCCTTGGGTAAAGTCGCACCACCTTGGAGAAGTGAGTTGTCCCTCTTCTAGGACATGGGTACTTGAGATTTCAGTGGATTTGGAACGGGAATAATTCAAAACCTAGGTCTAGTAGGTCACCTTGTCAAATCTTGCCTTGGGGATAGCATTCCTTGTTTTAAGGGATTGTGGTCCACTTAGGTCAAACCTAGATCTAGACCTATTCATCCATCAAGACTTTAATTGCCCACTTGTCTCAAGCAATAGGAGTCCTTAACCACAAGTTAACTTTACTTTGACTCCATTATCCCAATTCCCAAGGCACTGGTCTCTCTCCAAGTCAATTCGACTTTCCTAGATTGTTGGATTAACTTGTGGTTTGACCCTTGATTGGTGAGCTAAACCCTTTGATGCCATCATACTTCATGATCAAGCTTGTCACTTGTACTAGTTAGCCCCAATTCAACCCCTAAACTACCCTGCATTGGACACGGTTCCCAAGGCAGTGGATTTTCTCACATTGAACTAGTACTTTAATCCTGGATCCTATTTCACAATTCATAAGTCACTTTCACATCAATAATGAACCAAAGCTATACTCATTAAACCCCTCACTTGTCTTGTGACTTCATCCTAAGGTCTAGGATAAACCATACACCTTACTTCACTTAGAAATAACTTGATTTGGTGTCTTGGTTTTGATCTCTCCTGTCGGGAGTAGATCGGGTCTCCCCTTTGTTGTCTGGGCTAGATAACATAAAGTGAAGGTTTCCTTGACTGGCGTGACAACCATCTATTGGAGGTCGAGGTGATCGTGGTTGCACCTTTTGAGTTGCCCTTCCATATTGCCATCCATGAGTGGATACATCCATAGGGGTAACTACAGTTTAGGTGATAACAGATCCATCCATTTCTTCTTCATTGGTCAACAAACCCTTAAAATCAAAACCCTTGTTTTCACTTTTTCTTAAATTTACAAAGATCTAGCTTGGCTTTGGGTATAATAAAAAGAACCCACCTCTATAGTATTCACGGCAATTCGGATCTATAGTTTGGTGGCATTTGGACTTCATTTGGCCCTTCCCCCAAGGCACTTCGCCTTCCTTGAGTGAAGTCGCCCTCCTTGGGTAGGTGAGTTGAGCTAGTTCTAGCACATGGGTAGGTGAGATCCCACTTGATTCATGATCCTCATACTTGATAACCTACCTCTAGTGCTTCACTTCACTAATTTTCACCTTGTGGGTCCCAATTCCTCATTTTGAGGGTTGTGCCCCACTTGGGTCAATTTGGTGATGCATTTTCAATCTCAGACCTATGGAGATCTAGCCATTGGATCCCTTTGATTTTCAAGATCCACATTAATAATTGCATGAACTACCCGAATCTAAAGTTTCATGGCTTTTGGACTTGATTTGACACACTTTCCCATGCATTTAGCCCTCCTTGGGCAAAGTCGCACTTTCTAGGGGTTTGAGTTGTCCCACTTCAAGGACTTGGGTGGTTGAGATCCCACTTGATTTGAAAAGAGCATACCTTGAAACCTATGTCTAGTGTCTCACTTTGTGGATTTTTGCCTTGGGGGTATAATTCCTCAATTTGAGGGTTGTTGTCCACTTGGACCACTTAGTGAAATATTAGATCTAGCAAGATCCAACCATCACATTTACTTGATCTTAAGTGTCCCGATCTACATTTTGACATCCTTTTGACTCCATTTGCCCATCCATTTCAAGGCACTAGTCCACCTAAGGCAATTTGCACTTCTTGGGATTAGTGTCAAGTGCTAGATCCCATATGTGGGTATCTCTAATTTCATCTTAGATCCATAGATCTTATCCTTGCATACCCCTTGGTACCATTTGCACCCTTAACTTCACCTTGTGGGTCCCATTTGAACCATTTCCATATCCCAAGGAAGTGTGCCCCACTTGTGTATTTCATGGTACTAGATCTTGTTATTTGATCTCATCATGTGGCCTAAATCATTCATTGGTTGAAACATAAGTCATCCCTTGAGCCTCTTTCAACCATACTTAAACTTCTAGGTCCACCTTGCATTAGTTTCCGTAACTTGACTTTCACACTTCCCTAGAAACCTTTGCTTTGGTCCAATCACCTTTGATTGGCTATAGGGCTAAGTTGCATGATACGGGGAAACGGAAACGTGTATCCGATACGGAAACGCATTGGAAACGTGACACCCCAAAAATTAGGAAACGGGAAAACGCGATATCTATATCTATATATATATTTAGATTTAGATAATATTATATAATAATAAATTATAATATATATTATTTAAATTTTAAATTTTAAAATTAGGAAGGACATTAATAAATTAAATGAGAAATTAAAAGTTAAAGTTAAAAATTAAAATGTTAGTTAAAAATTAAAAGTTAAAAGTTAAAAATGTAAATGTTTAGCATAATGCCAAATCAATTCGATTTAGTATCATGTTAAACCACCAAATATTACTTCCCATTGGGACATAATTAAATTTAAAAATTAAAACTTTAAATAATAAAAATTTAAATAATGCTAAAATTCAAATCAATTCGATTTAGCATCATCCAAAATGCTAAATCGATTCCGATTTAGCCACGGCCCACAGTACCTGCAATGCGAAATGAACCTGAAACACAGCAAAAAAAACTTAAAGGTTAGAAAAATTAGAAATTAAAAATTAAAATGTTTAAAATTTCAAAACGATTGCTTTTAGCAGCTAATAGCAAATCGTGACTGCAAAACAATTAAAAACTGAAAACGATTGTTGTAGCAAATCGTTATTGCAAAAGGAACTTCATCAAATGAGAAAACGTGACACTGTCAACAAATCGTGTTTCACAGTGACCACCATACACGACTGTGCCTCACGGTGATAGCAAATCGTGACATGCAACCTGGCTTACCTTCTCGTTGCCTTCCCGAAGTAGCCTCAACGTGACAGTCGTGCACTTGCTCGCGAAACTAGCTGGCAGTCGCTAAACATCCAAGGCTCAAAATCGGACGATGTGGAGAGAACGAAGAAAAGTCTTCAATTTATAAAAAAAAATTAGTTCAACAAGGTTCTAGAAACCCTAATCGACTGCTTAAACCCGACGCTTAAACCCCAGCTTTATTTTTTTAAATCGCAATTAAGAGTTTGGGTTTCTTATGGGTTGTTTTAATTTTTGAAACACGTTGGGCTGAGGGTGATACGCGACTGAAACGCTTTTCAATCCGTACAGCACGCGTTTCACACACGTGGAACGTTGCTGTACGGACTGAAACGCGTTTCAGTCGCGTTTGATACTCGTTTCCGCGTTTCAGAGCAGAAACGAGGGTGGTACGGGGGGTCCCTAGCCGTTTCCTGCAACATAGCTATAGGGTTTCCCCCTTGGTCTTGATTCATCTTGATCTAAAGTGAAGAGTGCCTCGGTTGATGTGACTCCCAGCTTGCATTGGATACCGTGGCATCTCTTGGGTCACCTCTTTTGTTGTCCATCTCCTCTACCATCCTGGATGGGATACCATTAGGGACAACTACAAGTTGTGTGATAACAGGTACATTACATTTGGATTCCATTTTTACCATAGATAAACATCTCATAATCCAAATCCTATTAATCATCTTCAATAGCTACCATTTATGGCCTAGGGTTTATCCACAGGTCATTTAACAATAGAAATATTGAGATCCGATGAACTATCTTCGATCTTTCCCACAAGGATTGATTAGGGTTTCCCCCTTAGTCATTTATTGGCTTAAAGTGAAGAGAATCATGCTCGGTATGACAACTGAATCATATTTGGGGAGCAGGATCCTCTAGGGTCACCTCTTTAGCTGCTTATCTCCCTCTACCGTCCTGGATAGGATACGTTTTAGCGGCAGCTACAAGTTGTGTGATAACACTTATCTTAGTGATGATGCTCATGATGGTTCGGGTATGTTAGCGTCTATTCGTGATGAAGATTTGGTGTTGGATAATTTTTTTGTTGATGTTGATCTAACTCTTCGTGAATTATGTATGAAGGATGACAAAGAGAAAGTTGAATTTGAAAAGCGGGTTGCTGATAATAAATCAAAAAATTTGTGTAGAGATGATATGTCTCAGGGATCCCATCATTTGGCAGGGCAATTGGAGGTAAATGAAGATATGATAATTGCATCCATAAAACATTTTGATGATACTCAGAAGTGGATGGCAAATTGTTATTGGAGGGCTCCAGGAACACATAAGATCCATGATGGAGAACTTTCCCTTGCATATTTTCAGGCACTCAGAGAAGCATTGGTAGTGATGAAATCTAATTATCTACACCTACTTTCAAATAGAGATCATCTTCTTATGCTTGATGAGATTTATGTTGTTGTGCTAAAAGGGAAAGAAGAGGAAGTTAAGAAGCTTACCCATGAGCTTCAAGTTACCAAGGATTCTTTGAAGAGCACTCAAATGGCCCTTCAAGAATCAGAAATTCAAGTCAATGAGCTTTGTGTGGAGTTAGTTTGGCACATTCTTCATCATCCACAACAAAGACTCGGTCATCTAGGGCAGCCATAACACAGGAGGATGTTAGTGGTACTCAGGATTTGAGGGAAGAGACTCTTGGGATGGCCAAGCACGAGAAGCATTCAGATTTACAGGGGTTGGAGGAGAGATATGATTCAGAAATTTATGATTATACCAGTGTAGTCACACTCGATTGGGACTCGCGAGTCTTGCCGAGTGTGCCCGAGTGGCTGCCGGAACGGGTACTTGCCTAAAACCCGTCGGCGATACTCGGTGAACTCGCCCGGACTTGCCCTAATCGGGGAACTCGGCATGCACTTGCCAGACTCGCTGAGTCCGTTTCACCCGCCGGAAAGGGCCACGTCCATTCCACGTAAGCGATTCGAGCGTTGTTGTGGCGGGAATGTGTTGCAGGAAACGGTTTAAGAAGGCATCGTGACGGATTGTCTACTCACGGCCTTCTTCCTTGCCCCCGAGCTCATCACCTCAACGGGAGTTCGAACTTCGAAGGAAACTCGACGAGAGTTCATTGTTCGATTGTAGGGGATTTCGAAGGCAACTCGACCGACGGGAGTCCGACTGGAGTTCGATTGGGCGACGGGAGTTTGATTGGTCATTGGTCTCGTTGCAGGTGGAAGGGAGTGCGATTGGAGCTCAGCAAGTTCGCATTGCTGCCAGCCGTCCAGCTTCAGGTTAGTTTTTGGTTTTTTTGGTTTAGTTTTTAAATTTTTTTTGTTTTAAGTTTAGTTTTTATTTTTCAACTTCTTAATAATTTTTAAAATGTTTTGTATTAAATTTTTTAATTTCTGCCATGTGTTGGTGTTTTTGGCAGCCTCGACGGGAGTTTACAGGTTCACAGCATTAAGGATTTGCAACCTAGAAGGCAGAAATCCTGTTCAGGTTAGCTTTTTTGTTTGTTTTTGTTCTAAGTTTTTAACTTTTAAGTTTAAACTTTAAATTTTTTAATATTTTTATTATGTTTTGTATTAATTTTTTTTAATTTTTGGTTATTTTTGCAGGTTAGGATTCCAGCTGCCAGCAAAAATGGATTAGAAATGTCATTATCTATGTTTTTTGTGCTTAAAAGTTACCACATTTTTATTTTTTTTCATACTTTTCATATTTGCCAAGTCTTTGCCGAGTCTTATCCGAGTCGTCGAGTCTGCCGAGTCTTATCCGAGTTGTCGAGTCTGCCGAGTCCCAAGCCAGCGAGTATTTTCCGAGTTCGAGTCTGACTACACTGGATTATACACATAATTTGCATCATGGGGATCATGAGCCACCTCTTTTGGAGATCCCATTGAAGGTTAAAGTCATAGCTACAGATGAGATAGTTGAGCATATACATTGTGGACCAGCCAACAGGGAAGTGTATGCATCCACTGATTGTGGGGATGGGTACATTACAAATGGGGACACATCAATGTGGGATCCAGGTTCAAATGACACTAGTGGAGTGAAGGAATGGGATAAGATAAAAAGAGAGCAGAATGATACAGGTATTCCCAGGGACAATTCATGTATTCCATTGGCACAAGTGGGTGAAGTTCACCTTGATTGCATGGTGAGGTATGCTCATCAATTTTCATCCGATCCACACACGTATGATCTGCCTATGTTTCTGATGGCACATAAAGGTGAGTTAGATCATAGATTACACAGATCACTCTGGTATGATGTGATTCCATCTTCGGAAGATGAATTCAAATCTTGCAGGTCTCCTACTTTGTTCTACCAGATGATTGCATACAAAAATAGGAATCAAATACTTGGCTTATTTGGATTTCAATGGTTATAAATGTAACACAACGGGGTCAGTAGGTATTGGGGATGGTGAACTTCTAATTTGGCTGTGGGATCTCGGGATCCATCTGATTGGTAGGTTGCCTCAAATTTTGATAATGATTAGTAGAGTTGTGACAGTGATTGGTCTATTTCATTTTTGGGAAGTCATGAGAGGAGACGCTGACACTTATTATGTATGGCGGGGTAGATTTTCTTTTCTGATACCCAGGATCAAGTCCGCCAGTGGATTTCAGACTTTGACTTCACTGAGATGCCTTTGCAGGATATGATTCATGGTTATACGTTCAACCCTTATACGTATTTCAGCTTGGGATTCCAAGAAAGGAGAATGCAGTCTGGGCACGACAGTTAAACCATTATAATCATAGTGGCGCAGTGCCAGCATGGTGGATCCTTTTCTAGACTAGCTTGGGACCCTGGGATTATATTGTTTGGCAGTTTAGCAACTGATAAAGATGAGAGAGGCAGTTTTAACTTTCAGGACTTTACTCCTATGGTGCATTGGATTGGTTTTCTCAAAGAGCAATTCTCCGAGGAGTTGACAAAGTCTATGCAATATCCAATTGCCATTCTTATCGGTGATTTTCAGGTCTCTTGTGTTGACACCCTGCAGGACAGTGATTTGAGAGGTTGGTGCTACAAATATCCTAGGTTTACTTTGGACCCTAAGATCATTCTTAGTTTCAGTTTGGTTCAACTTGCTGATCGGAGGGCTTTAATGGCATTGCTTGAGGACAAGCAATCTTTAGGAAGGGAGGACTGTAATGTCCCCAATTTCGTGTTCCCTTGCTCTACAGTTGGAGATGACTTTATGGGTTTATGTCAGTTTGATCAGAGGGGTAATTTGATGTTACCAGTGAGCTCAGACGGTTTTGAGAAGTTATATGATGCTTTCAGAGGTCCGTTTATCATCTTTCATCATCGAGATCACTCCTGCGCAATCAGATTTCAATTTTGATGCATTTCGATCATTCCCGTAAATTGGGAGTTTTGTTAAGCATTATTTAATGGATTTCACTAAGGTTGTCGTTTTAATAAATTATCTAAGAGCGGTACCTTGGTGTAATAGCTCCTTGGAACCGGGATGAGGAACTTTAAATGTTGGGAGGATGAAAAGTGACTTCCAGTGCCCGAAAATGTTTTAAAATGAAATAAATCACTTTTTGGAGTAAAAAGGCTTAACAAATTAATAAAGTGATTTTGGAGGAAATAATAAAGATAAATTAAAAAGTTACTTTATAATTAATGATTGAGGGGAAAAGCCACATGAGGTTATAAAAGGGAGTTGTGGCTCATTCTCTCATTCTTTCATGATATTTCATTTTCGAAAAAGGGATTTGGAGAGCTCTTGCGGCTTTGGCTCTTAGGACGAAAACCCTAAGGGAACAATGGTTTCAGTGGTGAAACTATCCACCCTAACTGATCAAGGAGGGAAGATCACACAGATCTTTCACTGTGCATCATTGTTAGAAAAAGATATCGAGTTGTTCTTACAAATTTGTCTGTTGTTAGCTTTAAAGGACAACCATATCTAGACACGATATTTTCTTCCAAAAATTTTACGACTACTTCAGCTATGGCCTTCTTAGTTGGAATGGCTTCTACCCAACGAGTGAAATAATCAGTACAAGTTAACATGTATTTGTAGCCATTACTTGAATTTTCGTTAAAAGGTCCCACAAAATCCATGCCCCACTACTGAAAGGGAGTTTCAACTACTACCAGGGTTAACGGTAAAGCAGGAATCTTGGTTTCCCCGAAAAGAATTGACATTCTTGGCAAATTCTGACAACGGAATGCACATCCTTGAAAAGCGTTTGCCAATAATAACCTGCCCTCATGATTTTAGCAGCAGTTGTTCTTGGAGCATAGTGTCCTCCACATAACCCTGAATGCATTTCCTTTATAATGACCTTTGATTCTTCCGGATTAACACACTTAAAAATTATTTCACCAGGGTTTTTCCATCCTAAACCATCTTGAGTCAAAACATACATCTCTGCTTTCAGCCTTAAAGCTCTCCTTTGATGATCTACCAGATATTCGGGGCAAGATAAATTCCTTAGGAAATACACAATATCCTTGTACCATTCATGTTCTACATCAATGTTTAAAATGTGAGGTCTTTGTTCACTTACCATGTTGATTGCACTACCATTTCCCTTCTCAGTTAAAAGTTGGGCCAATCCTTGCCCTTTCACAATCTTGATGGGTTTAATTTCCAAGTCATACTCTTGGATTCGTGAAATCCAGTTTCCTCTAACACCTATACCATCTGTTTGTGACAGAACATCCTTCACCGCTTGGTATGGTACATATGCTTTGATCTTGGAATATCCCACATAAGTTCTAAAATGTTTTAGGGCTTTGACTAGGGTGTAGGCTTGTTCTTCGGTAGTAGTGTATTTTAACTCGGCATCTCGCAAATTCTTACTCATAAAGGCTATAGGTTGCTCATGATTATCATTATTCTTTTGCAACAAAACTCCGGCTATGGTGTCTTCGGAAGCATATGAATAAATCATGAATTCCGTGCTATAATCAGGACAAGCTAAGACAGGGGCAGTTGAGATGGCTTTCTTCAGTTTGGTAAACGCAGACTCACAAATTTTATCCCAGATAAACTTTACATCTTTCTTTAAAAGAGCATTTAAAGGTTTTGCTAACTCTGCTAGGTTTGGGATAAATCTTCGGACAAAGTTTATTTTTCCAAAGAAGGATTGGAGTGTAGCAACATTATGGGGTGCAGCAATAGCATTAATGGCTTGGACACGTTCAGGATCAATTCTGATACCTTCTTTAGATACAATATGTCCTCATAACTTTCCTTCATCAATTCCAAAAGTATACTTTTTAGGGTTCAAGGATATGCCAAACTTCCTACACCGATCAAAAACGTTTCTCAAGTGTTTCACATGATCATCTCGCTCTTTTGAGAAAACTGTAAGATCATCTTGATAAATGGCAATGATCTTTCCAATGAGGTCATTAAAAGCCTGGTCCATGGCTCTCTGAAAACTTGAACCGGCATTCAATAATCCAAAGGGCATTCTTATATACTCAAAGGTTTCCCACGGAGTTGTGAAAGTTGTTTTTTCTCTATCTTCCTTTTTAATGCGCACTTGATTGTACCCCGAAAAACCATCCAACATTGACAACATCCCTGCTCCAGTAACACTTTGCAACAGATTTTCCAAATTTGGCAAAGGGTAGTTATCCTTGAGGCATGTTTGATTCAGATTTCTGAAATCAATGCAAATCCTAATTTCACCACTCTTTTTCCTTACAATAACAGGGTTTGAAACCCAGGTAGTGTGTCAGACTGGTCTGATGATTCCAGCAGCTACCATCTTTTCAATTTCTTTCTTAATCAAAGGAGCGAGCTTAGGATTGACATTTCACAACTTTTGTCTATAAGGCTTTGCTCCTTCTTTTAAAGGGATAGTATGTTCAATAATGTTAGGATAGAAAGTTCTAAGATCGTCGTACGTCCAAGCAAAGACATCTTTGTATTCCCTTATTAGATTTTCAACGGCTTTTCTTTCCTTTGGGGAGGCATTTTTTCCGATTTTAATCATTTTGGGAGAAACTGAAGTTCCAAGGTTAATTTCTATGATCTCATCTACTGATTGGTTCAGCTCTTTTACCTCTATATTCATCATGCCTATTGAAATTTTTCTCCAGAGGTATTGCTAATTTCATAACATCAACATCTTGCAAAGATAAATTGTTTACTTTATCCTCCAAATTCACATTGCAATTTTGAAAATCTTTTGTGTTTTGTAGGAATGCAATGATCTGTGCGTCATTATCAAAAACTTGCCAATGATCTTGATTATCGGGAACAGATCGTCTAAATAATACTTCAACTTTACACTCCTTATCTTTAAGATGATATGGGATCTCAAAAGTGCATGCTATCACTGACAATGCATCAGCCAAAGTATTCTCTTCTTTGGGAACTGCTCGTATTGCAAAGGCATCAAACATTTCTATGGTGTCCCAAACAACATTTCTATAATCTCTAAGTCTATTATTTTTGGCTGCAAACTAGTTCTTCATTTGGGATACGATTAAATCAGAGCCTCCTGTTACATTTAAACATTTGATCTTCTGTTCACGGGCAATCTCTAATCCTAGAAGCAATGCTTCGTATTCAGCCACATTGTTTGTGCATTCAAATTCAAGACGGAAAGAAAATAATTTTTCTTCCTCGAAAGGAGAAGTAAGGACAATCCCAACTCCAGCACCATGCCTAGATTGAGCTCCAGCACCATGCCACATTGTTTGTGCATTCAAATTCAAGACGGAAAGAAAATAATTTTTCTTCCCCAAAAGGAGAAGTAAGGACAATCCCAGCTCCAGCACCATGCCTAGATTGAGCTCCATCAAAATGCATTTTCCATACTTGACTGGGAGGAAAAGAATGTTGTCAGGGCTCTTCCCAATAGTTTGCCAAAACCATATAGTTTCCAACTTCCTTTGTAGGACGAATGGCTTCTTCAAAAAGATACTCAAGGGTTTCTACATGTTCGGTCATGGGCTTCTCGTTTACTAGCTTATAGAAAGCATTTCCTCCGATAGGGATGGTGGCATATGAAAGATCCATTTGGATGCTTCCCCCTAGCTTTGCATCCCACTCCCTAGATAACAACATTCCCCATGCATCAAGTATATCCAGGACTAAAACATTCATGCTTATTTCAATTTCTGGATAAGCTATCAGTTTCATCTTCAAATTTTTGATTACCCCTTTCGATTGAACAGGTTTAGAGTCCATCCCACACACATTCTTAAACTGTCGAGATGGCTTTAGCTCTAACTGTTCCATGACCTTAAGTGGCATAATGTTTACCTCTGCTCCGGAATCTAACATGCAATTGTGTAGAATCAACTGGTTTATCTCTAAGGCTATATAAAATGGTGGATGTCCCCTACCACTATCAGTTACACTCTGGATCATGACTGGAGGGTCTTCCTCTATTTGCAAACTCTTAGACATTTTGGCCTTAGGTTTGATTCCTAAAAATTGAGTAGTTTGTTTAAACAAGGAAGGGATCTTTAGGAGCTCATCAAGATGTACAGGAATGTTTGGTTTAGAGAAGAAACCACTTAGATCAATCTTTAGGTTACTAGGTTTTCCTTGGTCTTGAGCGTTTGTTTTCAAACCTAGTAAATGCATAACTTGAGTCTTTACAGAAGGGATAATTATCAAATCTTTTAGAGACACCATCATTGAAGATCTTGAGAGTTTCCCTAATATATTTGTGTTTAACCCTTCTTGCACTATAGGAGAAACCTCTTTGCTTGGGAGGCCCATTTGTTTCCTTTGAATAGGTTCTTTACTTTGAGGTTTGGCAAGGCTTGGACTCCTTTTAATCTCTTGGGATATCATCCTTCGGGGTTGGTCATTATTCTTCAAAATTCCCTTAGGAGGAGCATTAGGGGGTTGTGAAGGAGACTTACGAACGGGATTCTTTTGCTTAGGAGAATTTTCTTTTGTAATTTGTTTACTATTGTCTTGATTTTTTAGGCTATTCTTTGCTTGAGATCTTGTCACAACTTGACTATCCGAAGGCTTCCTTGCAGATCTAGTTTGAGGGTAGTCATTGGTGTACACATTCTCAAATAGTTTGTGAAGATGGTCATCACGTCTCATGTTTTCCTTTTGTTGATTTAAAACCAAACCATACAGGTTCTGTATCAGCTTGCCCATTTCAATCATCATTTTCATGATCATATCATTCTCTGAGCTGCTTTCTTTAATGTAAGGCATGACTCTCAAACTTAGGATTTATACGTCAGGTTCAATCCTCAGTAGAGTCGCAAGGTGGAGTCACCAGGTGAACCACACAAGTAATTCACCAAAATGAAATATGTCGTTGTAGTATAGTGGTGAGTATTCTCGCCTGTCACGCGGGTGACCTGGGTTCGATCCCCGGCAACGACGCCAAAATGTTATCACCAAACTTGTAGTTGCCCCTAAAGATGGATCCAAGATGGATGGCAGAGGGGATAGGCAACCAAAGAGGTGCAACCAAGATAGCCTCGACTCCCAATGGATGGTTGTCACGCCAATCGAAGCAATCTTCACTTTATGTTATCTAGCCCAAGACAAGAAAGGGGGAGACCCAGATCCACTCCCGATAGGAGAGATCAGACCAAAACACCAGATCAAATCAAGTATGGATGAAGTACGTAGGGTGTATGGTAAATCCTAGATCTATGGATGAAATCACAAGATGGGTAATAGGTTGGATCAAGAGGTTTAAACAATGTAGATTTGGTCCAACATGGTGTTGTGAGTGACTTATGAGGTTTGAAACAAGATCCAGGATCAGGGTACTAGTCAAAGATGAGAAAATCCACTGCCTTGGGAACCGTGTCCAATGTAGGGTAGTTAAGGACCAAATTGGGGCTAACCAGTACCAAAGATGAGCTTGATGAGTGGATATGACAATGTCTAGGTACTCAAGCAATAAGACAAAGATCAAACCACAAGCTAACTCAACAACCCAAGAAAGTCGAATTGGCTTGGAGAAGATCAGTGCCTTGGGAAATGGGTCAAATGGAGTCGAATGTCCACCAAATTGCAGATCAGGGATGTTGAGGTGTCAAGCTAGGTGGATCTTGAAAATTAGGGTCATCCAATGGCTAGATCTCAGTAAATCTGAGATTGAAATATATCACAAAGTGACCCAAGTGGGGCTCAACCCTCAAAATGAGAAATGGGGCCCACAAGGTGAAAATCACTGAAATGACACAATGGGGGTAGGTTATCAACAGTGGAGATTAAGGATTAAGTGGGATCTCACCTACCCAGGTGCTAGATCTTACCAAACCCACCTGTCCAAGAAGTGCGACCTCAATTGGAGAGGCTAATCTGCCTTGGGAAATGGGTTGGATGAAGGCCAATCCACACCAAACTATAGATCTGAATTGCCGTGGATGCTATAGAGGTGGGTTTTAAATATTTTACCCAAAAGACAAGTAGATCTTAGTAGATCTGAGAAAATGTAAAATGAGGGTTTTGAATTATGAGGGTTTTAATGATTTAGACAAATGGATAGATCATGGAATGAGAAATTTACCTTGAGATCATACCTGTGTGATGGATGAGGTTGCCTTTGATGTTGAGGAGTATTCCCGCAGAGATCAAATGAGAGATTGTTGATTTTGCTTGCCAAAAGATGATTCCCTAGCCCACATGTGCACCCTCCT
The DNA here is from genome assembly GCA_027924585.1 of Larix kaempferi. NCBI lineage: Eukaryota > Viridiplantae > Streptophyta > Pinopsida > Pinales > Pinaceae > Larix > Larix kaempferi. The sequence continues at coordinate 2,055,825 of BSBM01000383.1, forward strand.
CTACCTGCCAAACCAAGGAAATCGATTCAATCAGAAAGATCAAGCATGGAGGAAATACAAGCGAAATGCAATAGCAACATGAAGTAGAAGGTCAGAGACAATAATACTCCTTGTTACCGACGAATAAATCCAAGAAAGAAGTAGGGAGGGTCCTCCCCTGCCAATACGTCCTCCTTAAACCAATTCGGCCTTCACCTGTAGATGACAAAATCGTGGTACAAAAGATAGCAAGACAATATCTCCAATAACCCAATGCAAAGGAAGAATGAACGAACGAACTCCAAAAGCATTCACCACAACACAACAGATAGATGCAATAATATTTTTCTATTCCAATAATCCAGAGCCAAAAGTCCCCCTTTTACAATGAGAAGCTCTCTCCTTTAAATAGGATGGAGAGAGACCACAATCCTAACCACCTTTTGAATGAGTGGCTAAGATTAAAAGATCAAATGATCTAATCAATGGTTGAGATGAGCTGAACAATACAATACATGGATCAACTCAATAATACAATATAATAATGGACAAATCATCCATAATAAGGGGGTCCCACCAAATGTCAATGATAAAACATAAGAAATAGCTCATGGTGGGTCCAAGGGGTAATTTCTAACACCCTTGGTCAATCCCCATAGCACAATAATATAAAATAATCACTCTAGACACCAGATCGTGCCCCTCTGGGAAAGTCGTGAGCCTTAGGGGGCTCCAGAAATCATCATAAAGTGCCAAAGTGATGGGTGTGAGTCCCACTGGAAACTGAAACTGCTGGAGAAGGTGTGGAAGACATCCCACTCATCATCAAACATCATCCCATGCCATAACCTTGCCTCAGTAGCCCAAATCGAATTCCTCTGTAGCCATTTTTACCATTTCTGGACTACCTCGGGAAGTGTGAAACTGCCCAAACTGCTTCATGGATTGCCTGCACTGTCAAGGTAAGCTCACCAATGTGTCTGGGAGGGGGGTAATATGGTAATAACAAGAGGTTGGACCACCCCCTCCATGTACAGCGCCCTAGGTGAACCAATCAAATCTCATCACTGCTCTGACAGGGCCTTTGACAGGCCAAAACTACACTAGGATAGCCAACTGAGGCTAAATCATCACTGTAACTGCCCGGAACTGAAAACAAACTGTCTCATTGGACTCAGAGAGCCCAAATCCATCTAAGATATGTACTCATACACCATAGGGATCTCTGCATGATCATATAATATATCCAATATGCCCGGACAGATGAAATAATAAGAATCTGTAAATGATCAATAATGCTGAAAGCCACAAATCATCATCATAAACCTGTATCTGCTACATAGAACCATCATGTACCTGTACATAGACCATATACCATCTATCTGCATCATCATAAGGTCTAACCATCTCATGTCCTGTGGTTGACCTTGGTCAAAAAGTCAACATGACCAAAATATAACTCAGAATATCATCAGAAGCTGCTGCAAGTGTTGGAAGTTAATGCATGCTCTACAATTCATTCAAATTGCAATTATAACAAAAAGTAATCATTACTGGCGATCTAAATCCAAATATATAAAGTCATTAATTATTATTATTACTCAGACTAGACTTTCAAGACCATACTCACTTCATAGTTGTGACCATTTTGCTAGTGAAGGGTGAAGGCTTTGTACTGCAATGGCTAGGCTAGAGGGAATGGCTTACTGACTTAACACTGTGACACTTTGGATAGGGAAAGGGAATACACCATAACATATACTGAATGAGCAACAACACAGGGAATGGCGGTGTCTCACAAATGGGTAAGTTGTTCAAAGAGTGTTTATTCACCTTGACAGATGCGCACAATCCATAATACAAATGAGGCCAGCAATCTTTTTGATATAGAGTTTAAGTTCCATTGCTTTTTGGGTCTATAGTTTCCATAGCCTTTGATCTATGTGTGTTTATAAACACATTGCATAGATTTACATTTCATTAGGCTTCTTGCTGCAGGTGTGTTTTTAAGGCACTTGTTTACCTGAACACTTCTAGGTGTGTCTTTAGACGGCTTGTTTACCTAGGTATTTACATTTCACAATAGATATAACATTTGATATTTCATAGCCATTTTCATTTGGCTTGCTTTTTCATTCATGTGTGTTGAGAAACACATTGCATGAATGGGCTTTCATACAAGATACAACATTTTATTTCCATACTTTGTATTCATGGCAACACTAAAAGTTTCAGGTTTAGCCAACATCTTTAGTGACTAGGAGGACTTCATGAGGAAATCCAACTTACCAAAGGTAAGTTTTGTCACCAACTCAGAGCCGAGACACAATAAACAAGGAAGCTCATTCAATACAGAGGCTACAGCGGGGAAAGGTCCTCCATGCCACTAGTCAAGTAGTAAGTCAAGGTAAAGAACAAACTAGGTAGGTAATGAATGGATGAAGATAGTGAATAATGAGACCAACATTAGCAAGACAAAGTATGGTGGGAATGATCACCTCTATTCTCCCTAGGGAGGGTAAAACCAATGAGTATGGGTCAAGAACTTCTAAGTCTGAGTAGGGACAAGTATGATATATAAAAGTACAACCAGGTCCACATATCTATATGATCGCCAGATCATGATACTAAATGCTAAGACATGCTATAAGAATGAAAATAAAAGCAATATAACCATAACACCATAATATACCTGCTGAGTCATATACCTGAATGCTCATCATCTAAGCCATCATCTGTCCTCTGAAACTGCTGCTGTAACTCTGGGCACTACTGACTGCTCTATACGAATGGCTAAATAGCTACATCGGTCATCTCTAAGGGTGTCCTGAAACTCAGTCATGGCATGGGGAAAAGAACTGTTATCTATAATCTGATACCGATCCATAGTAGATGCTCATCTCAGCATCTCAATGCAAGGGAACTGGCTGAAATGTGTACTGGAATCAGAAAAATAATGTATGGTAGCCCGGCTACTATATATGTGATAACAGCTCCCTCATCACTCCCATGCTTTTAAAAATGCTCCTTTGATCGCTCCCAACGCTCCAGCGTCAAACCCGCGAATTGGGGAGAGGAAGACAATTTTTTTCTTTTTGGAGGGGTTTGCTTGGGCTTTAAAGCACTCCCCAACCTCATTTGACTTCATTGTTTCCATTTGATTCATGTTTGCAAGGGTTTGTGGAGCTTGGAGTGAATTTGGAGATTTGTTGAAGAGCTTGGAGAGCAAGAAGCGAGATTGAAGGGTGCCATTTGTAAAAGCTTGGAGGGGAGATTGAAGGCTGCCATAGGGTTCAACAATCATTGGAGAGCTAAAGAGGTAGGGCTCTAAACTCTTTCTTGTTTTTTCTTTTCCATATAAACTTGTATTTGTTTATGGCTTGAATGCTTTGTAGGTTTTCTTCTCCTACTCTTTCCCATTCCTTCTCCCTCATTCCATTGCAGGCAAAGAGTTATTCTCTAAATCTCGACAAGTCTACGAGCATGGTGATGGGTATGTCGATGTGGTTTGTCCTTTTGGTTCCATTGTTTATCATGATGGTGTTGATTGGAAACCGGAGGAGAAATGATGAAGAGGATGAAGAAGTGGGTAGTAGCACATATCAGGGAGAGGTGGGAGAGGAAGAGGAGGATGAGGAAAATGATAATGATGGTGGTGATGGAAAGAAAACCGAAGACAACCAAACAGCCTTATGGAAATATGTCACAAAACTTGGAGGAGGGAGAGGGAGTGGAACCACAAAATTTACATGCCCCCATTGTGGAGGAACTTACACGGGTTCATATACCCGTGTGAGAAAGCACTTATGTGGGGTTATGCCATGGGATGAAAACAAGAATATCGGAGTCAAAAACTGTACACAAGTGCCATCAAATGACAGAGCCAAATATAAGAGGGAAGAGGAGGAAGCACAATATATATGCAAGAAAACAAGGGTTGAACATGAAACCGCAAGCTCACATAGAACATTTAGTGCTCGGTCCCCATCCACCCATGGTAGTGGATTCTCACTCCCGCATTCAGGACGTAGAATAATATCAAATTTCTTTGACCAAGGTGGTAGGGATGATGTGGATGCAAAAGTGTTTCGATTTCTCTATGCATGTGGCATACGATTCAATGTTCTTTGCTCACCCTATTGGCATGAAATGGTTGAAGCCATCCGAAGTGCCCCTGCAGGATACAGGAGCCAGGGTATGACAAAGCTAGAACCGTGGGACTTGACAAGGAAAAAGCCAAGATCCAAAATGCTTTGGGGCAATACACGAATTCTTGGAATGAATAAGGGATATCCATTGTATCTGATGGTTGGACAAATGTAAAGGGAAAGCCATTGATAAATATTCTTGGGGTGTCTACCAGTGGTGCAATCTTCCTTTCATCCCATGACTACTCGGATCGGTTCAAGACCGGCATCAACATTGCAGAAGCCTTAATTAAAACCATTGAATCTATTGGGCCATACAACGTCATCCAGGTTATTACCGATAATGCTGCTAATTGTAAAGCAGCGGGAGCAATCATTAAGGATAGATACCTTAACATATTTTGGTCTAGGTGTTTGGTTCACACATTGAACCTTTTAATGCATGATATTATTAAGATGAAGGACAATGATTATAAATGGATTGGGTCACTGTACAAAAAAGGCAAATGCATGATAAGATTTATTACCAATCATAGTAATGCCCATCACATTTTCCACAGTCATTCAAGGTTGGAGCTTTTGAAGCTTGCAAGGACTAGATTTGTTAGCTACTACCTTACCTTCAGGCAGCTTTTGAAGGTAAGGGAGGCATTGACTAGTATGGTATCAACTGATTCATGGCAGGTTTTGAAAGACAGGGCTACATCCGCATCTGAGAGGCGTGATTTTCAAGAGGTGGACATAGTTCTTGATGGTCAATTTTGGGTGAGAACCAGGTATGTGTTGCAATTCACCAAGCCCATTTATAACATGATTCGATTTGCAGATACTGATCAGCCAGTAATTTGGGAAGTGTATGAGCAAATGGATACAATGCTAGGCCAAATAAAAGATATTGTTGAGCCAAAAGATCCCATCTTGTACGAGCATATTCAAAAGCATGTGGTCAACAAGTGGGATAAACTTAACGTTCCACTCCATGCCTTAACCTATGTCCTTACACCAAAATATTATTCTCCATCTTGGTTGGTGAAACCAGCACCTCGGGGTGGGGTCAAGAGAAAACCCCACATAGATCCAAAGGTACAGGCTGGGTACATGCAAGCTATAGGCAAGTTGGTCCCTGATGAAGAGGAGAGCGCCATATTGCGTGTTGAATTGAACAAATACCTTAGTTAACATGGGGTGTTCGCTAGTTTGCATGCAAACAAAGATCGAGATAGATTGGTTCCTATCAAGTGGTGGAACATGTATGGCTCCGCCACCACACAGTTGTATAAATTGGCCATCATAGTGCTTTCACAAGTGGTTAACAGTTCTTCTGCAGAGAGTTGTTGGAGCACCTATAGCTTCATCCACAGCGTGAAAAGGAACAACCTTAATGAAAATCGAGCAGAAAGCTTGGTTTTTGTACACTATAACTTCAGGTTGTTGTCTCATTATTACGAACGTGCCAAAAGCGACAGAACATATCTTACTTGGGACAAAAACCCGAAGGAGAACAATGTGGAGGATGGAGCCATGGTTTTAGAGCGCTTGGAAGCTGAACTTTTGGGTGATGATGATGGTGACCGTGCAGCAACAGCAGCAGCAACAGAGATGCCACCGCCCTCCAGTAGCAGTGTTCTAGTCCCACCTGTACCAGTTTTTCCTCTAGCTTCACAACCTCCATCTTCTCGTGGGGGTCGTGTAGTTATTGGACGTGGTTCATGACCACTTCCACATACTCAGGATGAGGAGGCTAGCAGTGCTCGTAGATCACAAGAAAATAAATTAGAAGTTTCCCATGGCAAGAGGAAATATTAGTACTTGTCTTTTTCTAGTTTTTCATTACTTTGCAAATTGTAACTATTGACTCTTTAATATTTCTTATGGTGACTCTAGATGACTCCATGAAATATTTTGAAAACATTATATGACAATTTATGTTTGATGTTTGATGTTGAAACTCGAACGGTGAACCTACCTTTGAAGTTCATTGAATGCAACTTTGCACTATTGACTACATAAGAGCATATTATAATTGTTTGAAGTTTTGAACTTGTTATCACCAAACTTGTAGTTGCCCCTATTAGATGGATCCGTAAGGATGGTAGAGGGAATGGGCAACCAAAGAGGTGAACCAAGATAGCCTCGCCTCCCAAATGGATGGTTGTCACGCCAATCGAGGCAATCTTCACTTGATGTTATCATAGCCCAAGACAAGAATGGGGGAGACCCAGATCTACTCCCGACAAGAGAGATCAGACCAAGACACTAGATCAAATCAGACACAGTGAAATACGTAAGTAGATATAGTAAACCCTAGATCTATGGATGAAGTCACAAGGTGAGTTATGGGTTGGATCAAGAGGCTTATGAGATATGAAATTGATCCAATATGATTATACAAGTGACTTATAGGCTTAATTAAGAGATCCAGGATCAAGGTACCAGCAAATGATAAAAATATCCACTGCCTTGGGAATCGTGTCCAATGCAAGGAGGTTAGGAACAGGATGGGGCTATCTAGTACCTTTTGATAGACTTGTTTGACAGATATGACAGTATCAAAGATCACAAGTTCCAAACAGGGCATCAAAAACAGGCAAAACAACCTTCCTTAGAGAATGCGCATGGGTTAAGGAGATCAATGCCTAGGGATTTGGGCCACTAGGAGTCCTCCAAGGATGACGCCTTGGAGAACCCACCTAGGGTTTGGCTTGAAACAGAAAACCCAGAAATGTTTTGCCACTTTGCCAAGGAATTTTCTGATTATTTTAACTTAGGGTTTTAACAATAAAATGAAGATGCCAATGGATTGGAACCCAGAAACAAAGAACGAACCTGTAGATCTCACCTGGAAAACCTTGTAGATACCTTGATGATGATGATCTATGCCTTCCCGATCAATTTGAGAAGATTTGAGTGAGTATTCTATGCAAATCGATTTGCCCAAGGAAGCCAATGCGCCCTCTCTCCTGCACAACAAACGTCAACCATATCAGATTTGATGCATCAAGAGAAATAGACAAATGTAACAGAAGAAGTAACAAGATGAAATCATATATCACAATGATACTAATGAAAACCCCCTGATACAAGCGATGCCAAGAGAACAAGTTGAGGAAGCCCTGCAAAAATGCCTAAGTGAAGTCGCACACCTGTAGACAAGACAAAGTATTCCACAAAAAATATAGATATCACCACAAACTCTCAAATACTAGGATGCAATAGACTTTCCAATCACCATCTAAGAATATCGATGCAAAGGAGATCCAGAAATATCTGCAAATAGTTTTTTATTATCAAGATTGCAAGAGCCAAAGGTCCCTTTACAATGAGAAGCTCTCTCCTTTAAATAGGATGGAGAGATACCAAAACCCTAATGACCTTATGAATGGATGGCTAAGATTAAAAGAACAAAATGTTCTAATCAATGGTTGAGATGAGCTCAACAATAAAGTACATGGATCAACTCAAAAATATAACATAACATGGACAAAATCGCCCTAGGAGAGGGGGTCCCACTCAACATGACCAAATAACATAAGATAAAGCACATGGTGGGTCTAGGGGGTGATATCCAACCTCCCTAGTCAATACCCATGGCACAAACATAGCAAATGACTCATCCTAGCACCAAATCGTGCTCCTCTGGGAAAGTCGTGAGCCTCCAAAGGCTCCAGAAAACCTCAAAATACGTCGGAGAAATGTGTGAGGGCCCCACTAACTGATACAACTGCTCTGGAAGGTGTGGGGGACATCAAATACATCATCAGAACAATTCCCATGCGAATTCCTTGCCTCAGTAGCCCAAATCGATTTCCTCAATAGCCATTTTAACCATTTTTTATCCTCTATAAATCCTCTGGAAAGCATCAAAATACCTGTAACTCTCTGTCTGGTCACCTGGGGCTAAAGATGACTGCACCAACATGTCTGGGAACATAGCAATGTAGTAAAAACAAGTGGCTACACTCTATATCCCCTCTGTAGCACCAAAGGTGAACCAATCAAGTCATGGAACTGCTCTGACAGGCCATTTTTAATGGCAAATATGAACCAGAATGATAAACTGAAGAAAATACCAACTGTAACTGCCCGGAATTGAAAACCAGCTGTCTCAAAGAACTCAGAGAGCCCAAATCTACTAAGGGTGTGTACTCATACACCATATGAATCTCTGCATGATCATATAATATCTCACATATACCCAAACAGATAAAAATAATAATAATCTGTAAATGATCAAATATAATAAAATGCCAGATCATCATCATAAACCTGTAACCAATGCATGGAACCACCTGGTGACATGCAATAGACCATATATCATCCATCTACATCATCCAAGGTCTATCTCACCTCATGTCCTGTAGTTGACCTTGGCCAAACTAGGTTTGACCAAGACAACATGACCAATAATATGACCCAAACTGAAAATAAGCTGCTACAAGTGTTAGAAAGTTAAGACCTACTTTACAAATCATTCAAGTAGTAATATAACATATAGTAATCAATTCTCTGGCGATCTAAAACCAATATTAAATGTTATTTATTATTATTATGACTCAGACTAGACTTTCAAGACTATACTCACTTTATAGCTGTGATCAATTTGCTAGTGGTGGGTGAAGGCTGAAAACTTATAAGGCTAGGCTAAGGGATGACAACTGACTTGACACTATGACACTTTGGAAATGGAAAGGGGATGCACACTAAAGCATATGTTGGACAAGCAATAACACAGGGGAGGGCAGTGTCTCACAAATGGGTAAGTTGTTTCAGAAGTGCTTATTCAACCTTGACAAATGCCTACAACTCACATCCAAGCTGATAAAGCTCTGTGAGGATCTTTTCTAGAGCCGCCATGACTGGGTGCCCGACAAACCGTAACTTGAGCCTCTAGGGGACACTTAGAATTAGTTCTCTTACTCCATCTCACATGATAACTCGCAAGCTAGTGAGGAATAAATCAATACAAGTGAGGCCAGCAATCATTAGATACAGCATTTATTAAACCATTGCTTTTTGGGTCTTTCAAATTTACATAGCCTTTGCCCGTGTGTGTTGAGAAACACATTCTTGGAATTTATGAGGCTTTAAGGTCCTGTTATCACACAACTTGTAGTTGCCCCTAGTGGTATCCCATCCGAGACGGTAGAGGAGATGGGCAACTAAAGAGCTGACCCAAGAGATGCCACGATTCCCAATGCAAGGTGGGAGTCACGTCAACCGAGGCACTCTTCGCTTTAGATCTAGATAGAACAAGACCTAGGGGGAAACCCTATAACCAATCAAAGATGATTGGTCCCAAACAAAGGTTCTTAGGGATGAGTAAATGGTAAGTTACGGAAACCAATGCAAGGTTAAGTGGACCTAGAATTTAAAGTATGGTTGAAGGTGGTTTGAGAGATGATTAGTGTTTCAACCAATGTATGATTTAGGTCACATGATTAGTTATGATGGCAAGATATAGTACCATGTACTACACAAGTGGGTCCTATTTTCTTGGGATATGTGAAATGGCTTGATGTGGACCCACAAGGTGGACTTTAGGGATGCAATTGGCACTAGAGGCTATGCAATGAGTAGATCTATGGATCTAAGTTGAAATTAAGAGTACCAATGTACCGGATCTAAGGTTTGACACAATTCCCAAGGAGTGCGACTTGCTTGAGAAGGACTAGTGCCTTGTTGGATGGGTTAATGGAGTCAAAAGGTATGTCAAAGTGTAGATCAGGCCACCTAGAGGTCAAGACAAGTGGGCTAATTGAGATAGTGTGGTTGGATCTTGCTAGATCTAGGTTTTCATGAATGACCCAAGTGGACCACAATCCCTTAAAACAAGGAATGCTACCCCCAAGGCAGATCGTCACAAAATGATACTCTAGACCTAGGTTTCAAGGTATGCCCGTTCCAAATCCACAAAAATCTCAACCACCCACTTCCTCAAAGTGGGCAAACTCACTCACCCAAGGGAGCGCGACTTTGCTCAAGGAGGGCTAAAAGATGGATAAGATGGGCCAAATCAAGCCCAATGGCCACCAAACTATAGATCCAAGTAGCTTATGCACCGATCTATGTGGATCTAGAAAATCAAGTCAATCCAAGGGTTAGATCTCACTAGATCTGAGTTTTAAGATGCCAAGTAGTTCAAAAATGGGGTTTTAATCCCTTAAAATGTGGAATGATGCCCACAAGGTAGAATTCACCCAAGCAAAAGTCTGGGGGTAATTTATCAAGTGTGTAGATTGCAAATCAAGTGGGATCTCACCTACCCATATGCTAGATCTAACCCAACAAGCCTCTCCAAGCAAGTACGATTTGGTTCAAGAGGGCTATATTGCCTTGAAAAGTGTGTAAATTTTAACCCAATCACCACCAAACTATAGATCCAACTAGGGGTGGATGCTATAGAGGTGGGTTCTTCAGATCTTTTCAAAAGCAAGGCTAGATCTAAGTAGATCTAAGAAAAACAAAAAATGAGGGTTTTAATTAATTAGGGTTTGTGACCAATGAAGATAGAATGGATGAAAGAGGCACATACCTTGTAGATCTTACCTCAATTGCTTGTGGCCACCTTGCAAATTGATAGCATTCTCCTATGTGTATATTCAAGAGTGAGATCCAAGAGCTCCAACCAAAACGTCCTCCTCCAAGATAGCCAAATCGTCCTCCTACAAGACAAGATCAAAGAAACAAGTCAAGTAAGATGATTATGAAAATGATAGAAAGATGTAATAGAAAGCATCAACTATGTCACAAAGATACAATAATGATACTCCCTGTCACAAGATCAACCCAAGAGAGAATATGTGGATCCCTCCAACAATAACCCTCAAGAAATCGCCTTCCTCTCCATCAATTCGACTTTCCTGCAAAAAAACTAGTAGAAGCACCAAAATCCACAATGATACATAGAAGAGATACTGTATACTCAATATGCAAGAGAATCCACAAGACAAGAGAGATATGCTCCACAAAGAAGTGTTCTATTCTAATATTCCAGAGCTCCAAAGGTGAGCTATACAATAGGGGGTCTCCTCCTTATATAGGATAATAAAGACCAAAACCCTATACCACTTTACAATACTACATCAAATGAATGGTTGAGATTAAAAGATCTCATCATACAATCAATGGCTAAAATGAACCATAACAATATATCACATGGATCACCCAATATAATGATGACGTCATAGTCTAAAATAATCATGGAGGGTGACATCATCCACTAGAGGGGGTAAAAGTACCAAAGCCCACCTCATAATGACTAGGACATGACATAAGAAGCACATGGTGGGGCTAGGAGGCATCAATCCTTACTAGCTCATCCCCAAGGCACAATAAAATAATAAAATATGTCCAATATAATATAAATGATCAAATCTGTCCTCAAAATCTGTGACAGACAAGCAGTAAAAGACCTCCTGTGATCGCTGTGGGCCTACCCACATGGTGAAAACTGGCTGGAAGATAGTGGGATCACCCTGGAAGACCTCTGTGAAAACCAAATACCAAAACCTTGCCTCAATTGCCCAAATCGAATTCCTCAGTGACCACTTTATCCCATTTTTTAACTGCCTCAGTAACTGTGAAAGTGCCAAAACTGCCTCCTAGGGCATCTGCCCTGTCCAACTGAGCCCACCAGGCTCTCCAGAAGGGGGGGTAAATGGTAAAAACAAGTGGTTGGACCACCCACTCCTCATACAGCGCCCTAGGTGAACTGGCCTCTCCTGGCCCCTGCTGCTCAGGCTGGGAAATCAGCCCCAAATCTGGTCAACAAGTGTAAAACTGCATCAATCACTGTCAGAAGTGCCCGGAACTGAAAGATAAGTGTCTCATTGGATCCAGAAGACCCAAATCCACTAGGAATCTGTACTCATACACCATGGGTTGCCCTAATGGGCTAGCTGTAGGGTCCACCATATATGGACAGTGCATAATCTGTTGATCTGAAGTAATAATAAAACCTGCTGAACTGCATCAATCATCACCTGAACCATATGTCCATCATATGATATCATCATCAAATATGTGGGACCATCAATCATCATCAATAGGTATATATATATGGCCCACATCATCATGGATCCCAATAATATACAACCAAGGATAAATCACATCAATAGACTAAGACATGCTTCTCTAATCATTCTCACAGCCAAGCTCAAAGTATAACATCCATTCAGTGGCATTAATCAAGTTAGCATATTCCTTTGTTATATAAAATTACTTGCACAATAGTTCAAATGACAAACTCACCCATTGGACATGGTCAAACTGCTAGTGAAGGATGAAGGCTAGGAACAAGGTTGGGCCAAGGGGTTGACTTGTCTAACTTAACTCAAAAATACTTTGGACTGGGAGAAGGGGGAAGCTACAAACTCTGTGCTAGACAAAATAACACGGGGGATGGCTGTGCCTCACAAATGGATAAGTTGTTTAGAGAGTGCTTATTCAACTTAGGCATCATGTCTACATCAAGTTGATCCAGGTTCATTAGGATCATTCAATTTCATTTCATGGCCTTTTTGGCCTACATAACCCTTCGGATCTCAGGTGTGCTGATAAGCACAACTAGTTGCAGCTTGCATCCAGGGCATGTTTTCAAATACATATAAGGTCAGCAATTGTTTAGGTATAGTTTTTAAGAACCATTGCTTTTTTTGGACTTTTCTTATACTCTTCGAGGAGTATTTTTAGTTGTTCATCGCTCTTGCCCTTTTTAGTTTCCATGGGTGAATTTATAAGTTTCCATAAGTAGAACATGAGCTTTCAGTTTTAGCCAACAACATCTCAAGTGACTAGGGGGAGTTCGAGCCAATGCCAAACATCGGGACAACCGACCAGAATGATTTAGGCCTACAATCCAACTCACCAAAGGCAAGTTTTCTCACCAACTTAGAGCCGAGACACTGAACATACAGGGATGCGGTCCAAACACAGAGGTAGAAAAATGGGGAAGTCCTCAGTATCAGAAAGTCAAATGAGACAGATCAAGGTTTAAAGTCAAATAGGAAAGTCATGTATGGATGGAGTCAAGTGAATATGGAGCCTACACTAGCAGACAACTGGTGTCAGGAAAGACCATATCTATGTAAGGTGGAAAACCAGTGGGTTTTGTTAAATGACCTAAATGTGCAAGCAATTGTCCATTTTATGATTTATAGTTCATTTTAAACAGTTTGCCACATCAGGAATAATATACCAAGCAGATGCTGTGAACATGACTAAATCAACAAGATAATAATCCACAGTCAATGATAAAATATCCATAGATCATACAACATCATCATAGTAATAAACATCATATGCCATCTGAAACACTGTTGCAATACATCTCTAAGCACTGAACTGAAACTGTATGGGATAAAGTGTCACATCGGTCATCAAATCTAAACTCTCAAGGCTCAGCCTTGACACAAGGTCTAACATAAGTCTGAATAATACACTGCTCTGATCATGAGTGATCACAAAATATACAATCATCATAGCCATACTCTGAATAATGGAAGCTCTGGAATGTGCAGATATCTGCTAAACAAGAATAGTAGCCCTGCTACTATGGTGTGATAACAGGTCCATGTGTGTTCAGAAACACGATTCCATGGATTTACACTTCACATTTAACTTTCAAAGCCAATTTCATTAGGCTTGCCTTTCATTCATGTGTGTTTAGAAACACACTTCCATGAATGGGCTTTCATAGAGACATACATTTCATTTCCATATACACTGTACTGATGGTAGTACTATTTGTTTCAGGTTTAGCCAACACAACTTAGGCAACTCAGAGCCGAGACACAACATAACAAGGAAGCTCATCCAACAAAGAGGCTATAGTGGGGGAAGGTCCTCCATGTCACTAGTCAAGTAGAAAGTCAGGGTAATAACAAATAAATGGAAGGTAGTGGATGGGTGGAGATAGTGAATAATGAGACCAACACTAGCAAGCCAAAGTATGGTGGGAATGATCACCTCTATTCTCCTTAAGGAGGGTAAACCCAATGAGTAGAACCGAGAACTTCTAAGTCTGAGCAGGGTCATAAATGCATAAATAATACAACTAGGTCCAAATATCTATATGATCGCCAGATCATGACACTTAAGTGCTGAGACATACCACAAGAATGAGTATAAAAGAAATAATAATCATAACACATGATAATACTTGCTGGGTCATATACCTGTGCATAAACAATCTGAACTATCAGCTGTCCACTGAGAACCTGCTGTTGCAACTCTGGGCAATACATACTGCTCTGTAAATGGCTAAATGGCTACATCGGTCATCAAACCTGAGTTTCCTGAGACTCAGTCATGGCATAGGAATCTACTGTTGTCCATAAGCATAATAGTGATCCAAAATAGATGCTCATCTCAGCATCTCAATGTAAGGGAACTGGCTTAAAAATGTACTGAAATCTGAAAATAAAGATATGGTAGCCCAGCTACTATATATGTGATAACAGAACTGTAGTCATTAGTAATTACTAATGAATATGTGCTTTGTGAATCGTTTCATTTCATGGTTGATCATTAAATCATTTGATGTTGTGACTTGTTTGTTATAGTTTGGTAACTTTGGTTTCAAGAGATATAAGTTTGAAACTTTGATGAGTCATGAGTCATGACAAATATTATATATTGAAAATGGTTGATGTTATGGCTGATGATTGATCAATTGATGACAATGCTATATAGTTTAATCCATGTTTTTATGTTTTTTGTAACTAATTTGACATTCTCCATGGTTTTGTTGACATATATGCATCAAAATATATAAAAATATATATTATATAAAAAACGCTCCTGAAAACGCTCCCACCTCAGAAGCTTTTGAAAATTTCACTTTTCGCTCCGCTCCCGCTCTACACCCCCAACAGCATACGTAGCCTAAGACAATCAACAACAGCAGATAGCATCCCTAGGTAGGTACCAACAGCAGGTATCAGCCTTTCCACAGTCAAAACAACCCACAGCTCACACGTGGGAGAGAGAGGCACAGTCCAAGCAGGCAGTGGCTACCCAAGATGGAAGAAGGAACCCTAAAAACAGTTCTCACAAGAAGTTGGTAGCATTACACAACAGGTGGCAACCCCACATGACAAATGGCAGCCCTAAAACAGTCCACATGGGCAACGACCCCTTCTTAACAGTCAAAATTGTGGACAGCAGCCTCTAAACAAGCTTATAACCGCTGATGATACCCTCAAGGAGTATGTGGCAGCCCTAGGAAGACAAGTCATAGTTCATTAAGGTGGCGCAGCCCTAGGACAGTCTTCACCAGCAAAACGGCGGCCCAAGATAGCTTGAAACCCTTGACATCACGTTCAAACACAACATCAAACCCTACGACAGTCTCAAGTAATCAGATATGAATTGTCACCGCAAGATGCTTTCATAATGAAGGGATAGACTTGTATTTATAACCTTTTAAAGTCTTCTAGAAAGTTCCCCTTTCTAAAACTTCATTGACTTAGGGTTTCTCAAGACGTCCTTTCTTTTAGGAGGGTTGACAAACATAAAATTATAATTTAATGTCTTGATGTCTTTAGGAGTGGGTACTAGGGTCAAGATAAAGGGTAGGGTGACATGCTTAAGGTGGGCGCTAGCACATAGGACCAACAAGGAAAGGTCAACATAATACAAGAGTAACACAAGGCTAACCATCATAAGGAAGGGTAACACCCTAAAACCACAAGACCAAGGATGTAAACACAAGGTGGGAAGACAACCCTTTTACCCACAAGACCAAGAACAACAAGGTGGTAAGACAACCTTTCTAACCACAAGACCAAGGGTGAAATAACAAGGTGGGAATACAACCCATTTATCTCTCTCTCAAATGTACAAGTGATCCATACACTAACTGAAATTTCATCATCACCATATAAGGAAGGTCCATAGTGGATGATGTGATCCTGTGGTCCTCCTGACTGCTCCTGAGGTCAAATGCTAGTGACTCCATCAAGGGGTGGTCAGTCCCTTGAGAAGACAACCTAGCTCAAACATCTCAAAGACCTAGGAGAGGAGGGCATCACACATCATCATCTTGGTTAACTGACCAAGATCCACCTGGTTAACTGACCAGGTATGTACCTGCAGGAACTGCTTGGTCCCAGACCAAGAATCTACCTGTCCCAGATCAGGATGTCTCTGTCTCAGCCTGCAGGTTCTACTTGGTCCTCATGACCAAGAAACTGTTTGGTCCCATACCAAAATTCCTTAGAGAAAGATAGGGGCCCTAGCCACATGCTAGGGACTTGTTATCACATTCAGAATAGTCGGGGCTACAATGTCTTCAGATCAGATTCCAGTACTTTTTTGAGACAGTCCTTTTGCTATGAGGTGCATGAGATCGACAAATGATGAGCATTTATTCTATGATCACTCGTATTTTCAGCAGACCCGGAGTAGATATTTTTAGCCTTATGCCATGGTTGAGCCTCATGACCCCATATGTGATGACTGAAGTGGCCATTGTCTTCCATCCAGAGCAGTGATATGACAGTGCCCAGAGTTATGCAGCAACAATGTTCCAGTGATAGTTGATGGTTTAGGTGATGGATAAAGGTATGTGACCCTACAGGTATATTGTTGTGCATTGGATATCTATGTTGTGCTCTTTTACTTATTTCAGTAGCTTGACTGGGTATTTTGTGGTCATGACCTGGCGATATATATATATATATGCATGTGGTTATTGGTTGATTGTTTAGAATAGAAGTGATTTAATTACTTGGAATTAGAATTTCTTGTGTATACTCATTGGTTTCACCCTCTTAGTAGTATGGACTTGGTCATTCCACCAGTTATGGCTTGCTAGTTATGGCATCACTTGTCACTTTCCCCATCCATCTATATCACCCATTCTTGGTTGTCACGTGACTTACACTTCAGCCTGTGATATTGAGGACTTCCCCACTTATGCCTCTATGTTGGATAGATTCCCTATTATTATGTGTCTCGGCTCTGAGTTGTGCAACAGAACTTGCCGAAGCCTTGATCCTTCTGGGCCAGGAGAACCCGCTGGTGTTGGTTCTTGAGCTTAGGTGAGTTGGTTTCTGAATCCTTTACATCTCTATTCGGTTGCCCCCGATGTTTGGTCCTGATTGTGGATGATCCCCCCTAGTTTCCTAAGTTGTGTCAACTAAGACTTGAAGCAAATTGTTCTACCATCAATACATGCATTATGTGATTCATTGTTATATCTTCTTAAATGCAAGCCCATAATAAATATAAAGTAAAACTATGCTTTTAAGCACAATGAAAAGGGCTATGAAATGAAATGTAAAGCAGCTTGGATAAAAGTTGCAATTAGTGTGCTTCTAAGCACATGCAAAATCCTAAGGGTCATAAGGCCTAAAAAGCAGTGGTTAAATGTATGCTAAATCTAAAGACTGTTGGCCATGATATCTGAAATGTAATGATTAACTCCTCACGGAGCCTACGGGTTGGAATGTGAGATGGAGTAAGGGACAGCTAATTCTAAGTGTCCCTTAGAACCTCAAGTTACAGTTAACTGTGCACCTAGACACAGTGGTTCTAGAAAAGATCCTCACGGAGTTGGTTTCAAGCTCGGATGTGAGTTGTAGACATTTGTTAAAGTTGAATGGGCACTCCTCTAAACAACTTATTCCATTTGTGAGACATCGCCATTCTTTGTGTGTTTTCTATTCAACATATGCTTAAGTGGTCTTCCCTTTCCCTTTATCCAGAGTGTCACAGTGTTGAAGTTGTAAAGTCATCCCCTTGTCCTAGACTTGTCTTTTCCACCTTCACTGATTTCAAACAAAATGGTCACGTCCATAAAATGAGTATACAATTGAGGGTCTTTTTCTTAGTAATTGATTGCTTTAATCTAGACTTATATTTGATGCTTTATTTGCTTAATCGCCAGTAGAATGCCACTCTATGCTTTAGTTTTGCTATTGGAATATTTAAAGGAGCATATCTTATCCATTTGCACTTATAGCATCAGTCAGTTTGAGCTTGGGTCATTATTTTGATCAGTTTTGACTTGGTCAACCCAGTTTGACCAAGTCAACCACAGGATCCAGGATGAGTTGGACCGATGATGTTCGAGATATATTATGTGTGGTCCTATGGTGCCCATTTGATGGTTCCATGCATCATACACAAAATTCATGTGATGGTTTGATGGATTTTTATTATTATTATTGTTTACAGACCATTATTTTTATTGTCCAGGCATGGTTGAGCTTACAGATGATTATCCAGGTGGTCACATGATGTATGAGTACTCATCCTTACTAGATTTGGACCTTTGAAGTTCATTGGTACACTCAGATATCAGTTTCAGGCACTTATTGATGAGGTTATGGTCAGTTTATCATTTTATTGCATATTTGCCATATAAAATGACCTGTCAGCACATTTTGAGATCTTTTTGGTTCTCCTAGGGCGCTACAGAGGGAGTATGGGGTCCATCCACTCGTTATTATCATATTACCATGCTCCCAGAAATTTTGGTGCATTCAGATTGGTGCCTGGGGCACTTGGCAGAGAGTTACAGGAATTTTATTATTTTACAGGTGATATTCCGACAATAAAAATGGAAGAAATGGTCACTGAGGTAATCGATTTGGGCAAATGAGTCAAGGAAATGGCATGGGGTTTGATCAGAGAGTTATTGTGATGCATCCCACACCTTCTGGCACAGTCTACAGCTTCAGTGGGGTCCACATGTCCTCCGGGTTATTATTTGGGGGTTTTATATTGTATTATCGGGACAAAACGTCCTAGTGATTTCTATCACTTTATGATGTATATGTTATTTGATGTAGTTGGGACATTAGTCTAGTAAATATAGTATTTCCTGACCCCCCCAACAAAGTGTTATGTTGTGTTTCCTAGTCATGTTATGTTACACGTCCCCCCCAGGGCGTCATTGAGGAAACACGTCCCCCTCTCTTAGAGTGATCCATGTATTATTGTTCTGGTTCATCTTAGCTGTTGATTATCATTAATGTATCTTATGATCTCAACCACTAATTTAAAAAAGTGGTTAGGGTTTTGGTCTCTCTCATTCCTATTTAAAGAGGAGACCCCCCTCATTGTAAAACGAATTTTGGCTCTTGGCTACTGGAATAGAAAAAACATTTTGTGAGAAATTCTTGTGATCTTGTGTTGGATGTTTGGCTATGGTGATTGAAACTACTTTTCCATTGCATTGAAAGATCTTGGTGGATATCTTGCATACTTTCGATCCATACTTTTACTTGCAAGTGAAGAGGACGATTTGGAAGAGGGGCGCACTAGCTGGGGAAACTCACCTTGTCTCTCTCTCTCAGATCTGGTTTATTCAGGGAGTAGTTTTGTCTTTGTATCAATTATTCTCTACATTTTACCTCTTGCTTGCATTTACCCTCATTGTTGTTTACTGATTTAGTTTATCTCCTTAGTTTGCAGGAAGAGAGGGGTACACTTGTGGACTTGGGCAAATCGTGGGAGCAAGAGAACACGCCAAATCTTCATTTGATCTTTGCAGGAGTAGTCCTCGTCATTCCGGCATCTATTCTCATCATCCAGGTATGCTCTCAAGGTACGTATTTTATTCCTTGAACTTACCCATCTGTCATTTACTTTCAAACCCTAACAATTAAATCTTATAAAAATTCCCTGGCTCATTTAATTCGGAATCTTGGCGAAAGATTTCTGGGTTTTTCACTTTAGGCCTAGCCCAAAGTGGGTTCTTCAGGGAGTCACCCTTGGTGTACTCCATCTGGCCCTAATCTCTAGGCACTGGTCATTTACCCTTGCGCCCTCCTTGATTTTGCCTTGTTTCTGGGTTGTTTGAGCATCTTTTTGACTTGTGAGCTAAGACATTGGCATACCCTTCACCAAGTCTCAGTCTAAAAGTACTAGGTAGCCTCATCTTGATCTTAACCCCTCCACCTTGGACACATTTCCCAAGGCAGAAAAAATCTCTCATTTGCTAGTGCCTTGATCCTGGATCTAGTTCTTATATTCATAAGTCACTTGAACTTTCACATTGGGTCAACATTTACATTTTTTAAACCTCTTGATCCAAACTTAACTCACCTAGTGACTTGATCCATAGATCTAGGGTTTATCATACCTAACACCTTACGTACTCTAGCTTGCTGGTTTGATCTGGTATTTTGGTTAGATCTCTCCTATCGGGAGTTGATCTAAGTCTCCCCCATTGCTATCTAGGGCTTGGATAGCAAGAAGCGAAGAGTGTCTCGATTGGCATGACAACCAATCCATCTTGGGGATCGAGGCCCTCTTAGGTCACCTCTTTAGTTGCCTATCCCCTCTACCATCCTGAATAGGATAATCATTAGGGGCAACTACAAGTTGTGTGATAACAGGTCTTTGCCATGCCTACAACCTGCTTGGTCCCAGACCAAGAACCCCAGTAGACTGTTGGGGGCCCTAGGGTACCTGCTAGGGACTTACTCTGCCTGGTTAACTGACCAAGAACCCTAGTTAACTGACTAGGGTGCCATCCTCCTAGAGAATGGCTCTCACAGCTGCATTAACTTTAACAAAAAGAGGGTAAACTAATGTTTACTGTTATTCACTGCTGTTAGAAACTGTTGGAAAAGGGCCATATATTTCAGATCTGTAGTGTGAAGGTGACTCTACAGTGGTATCTTGTAGAGGGGAAAAGGGCCATATATTTCAGATCTGTAGTGTGAAGGTGACTCTACAGTGGTATCTTGTAGAGGGGCGTAAATACTTGTGGGAGTGCAAACATTCAGTGGGTTAAGAATACTTTCTTATTGTTGATGTCTACTATTGGGAGAAGGGTTGATTTACTCAGCTGGGCATAGGCCATTGCATCAGCACGCTGCCATTGCAAACACCTAGCCAACTCATGGCATCTAAAGGGGGCCTGTAAACTGTCAAAGGAAGCTGTAAACTCATGTTAATATACAGATTAGAAATATGTGTTTAATTTTTACTTCTGTTGTAGATTTATCACTGTTGTTACAGCGTCTTTAAAGTCTGTAAATCACCATATAGTATGATTATTGTCTCTGGTACCAAATACAAGAAATCATATTGTGTGTGTAAATCTTCATGGAAACGTATTTTGAAATTTTTTGAGTAAATGATATCTGAAACAAACACTCCAAAGTAAGCTTAAACCAACCAGAAAGAACAGTAAATCTTCATGGAAATGTATTTTGAAATTTTTTGAGTAAATGATATCTGAAACAAACACTCCAAAGTAAGCTTAAACCAAACAGAAAGAACAGTCCATAACTGACACAGGGCACTCCAGTGGTATCATAATATTGTTGACAAAGTGTTTGACAAAAGTCCACAACCAAAATACATCAAGCAGACAGCTCAACAATCAGCCAGATCTAACTAGGAGATATAGCTAGATTGATGGATGGTCAAGGTGACATTTGAGCAGTGGTTTGAGGATTTCATATCGATGTGTTTTGTTGACTGTACATACTACAACCCTACAGTCCTCATTGCTCTTCTTGATTAATTGACCATATTAGCAGTCTTTGGCTCTGTTACCGGGCAAATTAGCAGGGCTAATTTCCAGTAAGCACAAATAAGGAAAGTGACCCAATGTCACCTTGGTCACCATTTTAACTTCTTCGGAAGTCGAAACCTCCAAGGAGAAGCATCCTTATGAAACCCTGTAGAACACTAAGACAACCACAAAACTATATTCTCTATGCAATTAGTAGTTAAACCAGTGCCTAATGGAGTCAATGCATTCAACTTTAGCCAATGAACCAATGAAATGTATATCAAATAATCAATATTGGATCAAAAGACTATATGCCAACAACCATCAACCAAATATGCATTAAGTTGCGCTTGTCAAAGTCATTTACTATGCAACCTAGTGTAATGGTAATATCTTATAGCAGCAGGAGTAAATAACCAGTTCATGTATGAATAAGACTGTATTAAATATAGCAAATGAGGTATCAATTTTATCAGAGATATTAAACAGGCGTGCAGAGATACACTCAGGAATGTAAGTGACACTTTATTCTAACATTAACCAGTAAAATAACCAGGAGCATGTAAGTTTATTGTGAGATATAGCATAGTGATCAATGGCAACACCATCAATATTTATCATGCAAATAAGATAAGTAAATAAAAGAATTATTCACCAAGTATGAGCCACTCAAAATGCCTTTCGCAAATGTAGGGCCAACCAGTATTAGCATTAGAGATGCATCAACCTAGGATCAATTAACCATTTCAGATATGTGCATGTATAAGGGCTTCACTAACTGGGTTCATCAAAAGACTAGCAAATGTATGCAGGTTAATATCACTCACAATGGATTCCAACAGTCAACCACATGTAATTCTAGAAGTATAAAGAAGATTATTATAAAGAACAAAAAGAAAACTGATGCATGGGATATCATTTATTAACCAAATCTCAGTATATATTCAGTGACATCTTACCATTCAGCAGGCAAATAGGTATTTCAATATAATAAATGCAATTTCCAGATCTGAATGTAATCCACACTTGACAGGTTGTAGCAATAGTAGCCTCACCAATAATTATTATTAACCATAAAAGATCAAGCGAATGCCAATTTAATCTAACTCAAATGTCACTGTCAGAACTGTATGTAAATAAAGTATAACAGCAGTAAGTCAATAATCATTGACCAAAAAGTATGCAATGTAGAAAATCAGCTCTTCAGATCAGCAGGTAAGTGACCACAGTCTTATGATACCAAAGTATGTAGTACACATGGAAATTAGCATTCAATAACACAAAATCAAGGTTACCTTATCCTCATTTTCAGATCTGTGATGTAATTACAACTGTGGCAGCAATAAACATTCACTAATATAAAATACATTTAACATCTGTGTTATAAATCAACATCAATTTACTTCAAGTCAAGATGAATTATAAACTGCTGATATACTGATTTGTTTTCTATGTGTATGCACTTTAAAATCAGACTTGTTGCAGGCATTATTCTGAGATGAAGGGGCACACAGGACAGCTCAGTAAATAAGGAGAAGATTCCTAAACAATAATAAACACTAAATCAACCACTAATCTTTTTGTGCTTCTGTTTACTGTGTTTTAGGGCTGAGGAAGAAGGGACACTTAGGGCACACGAGGGTTGCCCAACGGGCAGGCCTGTGTGAAGGATGACAGAAGGAAAATGGTAGCGAAAAGGGAAGGATAGGGAGGCGTGAAAAAAGAGAAGAGCAGCAGGTCCAAGATCAGGGAAAAGGTGGCAGAAGCAGACTGTGGAAGGGGCAGAGGAGCAGGTTGCAGCAGGTGGTCAGCGAGTGAGGAAAGAGGGGGTCCGATGGTGTAGGAAAGGTAAAGGATGAAGGCCGAGTAGGAAGGTGAGGAGAGCGAAACTCTAGGAGGTGGCCCGAAATTTTAGGGCCCGGAATTTTAGGGGGCGAAATTTTCGGGAGGCCCTAAAATGGCCAAAAAAATGTTTTGTGAAATTTTATGAATTTTAATCAAAAAATGAGCTAATATAATAATTACAAAATGAAATTCAGAAAAATTTGGTTTAAAGATGTAGTTGAACAACTTAGGGTTTTATCAAGGACAACTACTCACCAAACCTAGGGCATCAATGAGAGGAAAAACTCTCCTTGAGATGGTACTTGGCAAGCTTGGCTAACTAGGGCTTGCCTCCACAATCTCTAAGATTCGTGGAGGAAACCTAGCTTAAGCAAGACTTGAAGACCTAAAGCTCAAGCTTGAATGCTATGGTGACCAATGACGAAAATGGCATGCAAATCAAGAGAAAATGAAGCAACAATGCCTTCCATCAAACCCTAACAAGTATCACTTTCATACAATTGACATAGAAACATCAAACAAAAAAGTATAGATACCTCCAAGTGCATGTGTTAAGCAAACAACTCTAGCTTCACCTTAGCAATGGCATGAACAAAAGAAAAACTTCCAAGAAATGCTTCAAACTTGCAAAATAACCTTCATCAAGGAGTGCCTTCCTTCAAAGAGCCCTAGTTAGGGCAAATAGAAAACATAATGAATTTATCACAAGAGTTGATGTCTAAAAATGAAATGAGGAGATCTTATTTATATGATCTCACACTCACTTTACACAAAAAAAGGTCAATTTAATATTTAAAAATGTCAACTTAAAAATATAACAAAAATAATCTAAAGATGGCCTATTGTAGGCTACCTGGGGTATTTTACCCCCTAGGTGCTAAAATATGCTAAACAAGGCCAAATTTGACGAGACGAAAGGCCAGACTGTATAGGGGGGGGTCGTCATGCCCCAACTAACCCCTACAGTGATGAAAACCCTCAACGCCCCCCCCATTTAGCAAACAAACAGTCTGCCAAGGAGAATAACGTCATCCTCTGAAGGAGGCCCCAGAGAAAGGGCGTTGCTAGACTGGAGAGGCCAGGAGGGTGCCGGAGGTGCTCTGGAAGATAAGAGTGTGTCTCAGTGCTGAAGCAACTTCCAGCTGGAGTGATAGAACAAGGTCGGGGTCATGTGACCTAGTGACCCACCCCTGGAAGCCCCGAAAACCAACCTCAGGGTTTCAAACCCTTTCATGAGGCAGTCAGCGATGCCATTAAGCCATAATACTTCCAGAGGAGAAACCAAAGGGTCTGGCCATAACCCCACCTCAGAATATGCTGGCTAAACACCCCTCTTGGTCAGAAAAAAGACACCCTCTCCTTGGGGCACCTCTACAGGCACGCTGGTGCTAGTACCATTGTAACAGGCTCCTATTCAGCTTTAAGGAGGGATGCACCTTGGGATGTAATCTCTTCTTTTTGTAGCCTCCTGTTTAGATTAAGGGGTGGTGTTGAATACAAGAGTGTAATCTTCACTTTTGACTAAGGTTGACCTTATATCAAGTTGGGTAAACATACACCCACTATCAATTATATTTGAGCAGGATACATTCAAGCTGGGTATCCATAAACCCACTTATAGTTCTATTTGAATTGGGTATTGATAAACCCACTCTCAGTATTCAAGCTCTCTAAGTTGCATTCGAGTTGGGTATCCATAAACCCACTCGGTTGTATTGAGTTGGGTATCCATAAACCCACTCACTTTTGTATTTCAGCTATGGCCAACCTTATATTGAGCTGGGTATCCACAAATCCAACACAAATTTTGTACTTCATCATTCTTCTTCATGACCCCCTGTTCAGCTTAAGCGGGGGTGTTGAGAATGGTGCAATCCTCACATCTGACCACAGTTGACTTCATTTTGTAAGCATTATTATATTTATTGTACATCTAGGCCTGTGTTACCGGATCCACCACCCAAGCGGGTAGGATCCGTGGTTTCGATCCGGATCCGGATCCAAGTCCACCTAGGAACCGTCATGGAAACATATCCTCATCCCAGGGACTGGATCCTATGCAAAATCAAAGAAATTAATAAACTTTCAAATGGGTCCTGAAACTTACAAGGCTTTAGTGACCCACTAATCCGCCCGAAAATTGATTTGTTAATGAAAAGACTTCCAAAATGATGAACCAATGAGTCAGACTTGGACTTAAATGGAAATGTTAAATTCTTAAAGTAAATGGATAGAAAAGGAAAGATAAGGATACTTAAATTTTTAACATTACCATTAATTGTTTCAGGATGTTTGAGAATGGTTCCAACTTCATCAGACTTCATCTGCAAAAAGTAGAATTTTAGATCCCATTCAAAATTCAACAAACTTAATGGTTTTCAGGATTTTAGGATTGCAACATTTCCACTGGATTCTATCATGTATGAGGATAAGGGATTGACATTTAATCAAGCTCATCAACCTCTCTATGTACCTTGATGTTGGTAGTGCTGATTGTTGAACTATACCATGAACTTAATAAAAATGTACCCTTCAGTCAAGCAAAATCACTTATTAAGCATGGGAAACATTTTCTAATCCTACCTTTATTTTAACGCTTGGATTAGGAAGTTTCATCAAAATTGTAGGGTCTTGACTAATGTCCTTGGAGGATCAACTTCAATATGCAAGGTAGAGGCAAGGGCTAGAACCTAGAGGAGGCAGGCACAAGGTGCTATCGATGAATAGGATCCCAATATATGCAATGATTTTGATGATTGATCATATTGATCTTGTAGCCTTGTAGGCATAGCATGTTGTTTTTTGGACTCTATAGGCCATTTAGAGCCTCGTTGATTTTGTATTTTGATTCAGATATGTATTGCACTTGGTGCCATTTTGATATATTCAACTTTACATGGTAATATACATGAGTAGACTTTGCATAATTTGTCTCTAATGGTTTGGAATCTTAAAATTAAATTTTCCCACTAAAATTTGAGACTTGAAATATTTTGTCTCTAATGGTTTGGAATCTTAAAAATAAATTTTCCCACAAAAATTTGAATATTCTGTGTATTTTTTAAAAACCGAGTCACTAAATTCAAACCGGTCCGAGTCCGAGTCCGAGTCCGAGTTGATCCTTGGTCGTGTCTGAGTCCAAGTTTTAAAACATTCCATTGAACACCTAAAGGCTCAAGGTCTGATCCATCCTTGTGTCAAGATCTGCTCTCGAACTCTGATCTATAAAGATCTACTCTCAAGGTTTTCGGTCGATCTATCTTTATGGTCAAGGTCTGCTGTCAAGGGTTGATCTATCCTATATGCTATGTTGTTGCTCACTTCACCCACACTGTTATTTAGTTCTGCCACAACCTTCAAGAAAACCACTTTACTCACTGCTAATATGGGCATGTGGATGTGGCTCACAAAAATGTTGATATGACCTACTTTATGTTCATGCTGAGATGATCTTCAAAATTATCAATATCAATCATGATTATAAGTTAAACTTATCAAATTATCAGTTATGGTAAATGAATACCTAATAGTAATATGCATGAAAACTATCTTTTTGGTAATAACTAATAGTTCTACACTTGTGTTTCATGAATAGTTTTGATTCTTCACTCTGTTTTTCTTTTAATTATTATAAAAATGTTTTTCTATGTTTTTGTACTTGCCATTTCCCTGCCGTATCTGGATCCTGGCTTTTCAAAAATCTGGCGAATCCATATCCGGATCCAGATTCGAATCCAGTTCCGTATCCATAACCTGGTAACATAGATCTAGGTTATGGTTAAGGCCAACCTAGTTATTATGTGGGCTCATAACCCCTTCTGGGGAGGTCACCCTACTTCTTGAGTTGTGTATAAATACACAGTCAAGTTGCATTTGTAATCATCATCTTAGGAGCTATTGATCTCTTTGTTAAAGTGATTCTTTAGCCTACAGGCATTTATCAAGCATTGCACTCCTTTTTCTTTTGTATTGCTGTCTCTATTTGAATGGTTCCTTATTCTGCTTTATGATATGTTGTTATAAAGTGATTGTGATGTTTATGATGGCTATCCATGAATAAACTCACCATCTTCTGCTAGATGTGTCTGGAATTTGGATTGTTATATGAATATTCAATATTACAAAGATTGTTTGTAAAACAAATTAAGCCAATAGTTAAACAACATATCCAAAGTTAAAAATAAAAAATAATGATAAACATTCATGGGTTATTTAAAGAATAATGGAAGTGGGATTAAAAAATAAACCAATTTCAAGAGAACAGTTAAGAAGCACCTGGTCACTGGTAGGAATTTCAATTTTCAATATTGAGCCTCTGATTATAAGCTATCAAACCTCACAGCTTCTAAGGATTCCTGAACAATCATTTTCATCCCAGAAAACATTTCAAATAATTCATATTTACTCTAAGCACTAGTCAAGCATATTTGAGAACCACAGGAGGCATCCATTCTGATAAGCTTTCAAAATGCACATTCCTCCTGATTTTCGATTGCTTATTTCCACTTGAAAGTACCATAAACTCCATCTCTTGTAATAAGGTGTTCATCTGCAATTGTTTATACAAATTTCAAGCTACAGCTATCTATTCAATAAGACCTCTTCAGATCTTTCTCCAACCAAAATATACAATTCAACTTTACTGGTCATTATCTATGCTTGCATTCACATTACATCCCACAGAAAACCCTTAGCATTTATCTTTTCATTTACACTTTATCTTCTCTAATCATGAAAACTGCAAAATCAATGGAATTTGGGTCCTGGAAATAGGGATATTGCTTATAAAGGAGAGACTTCATGAACTTGGCATCACCAGAAAATTAGTCTCAAGTACTTGTATTTCTGTGAGTGGTTGCAGCTTAGATTCCAACCAAAAAATGTACAACAGAATCACCTACTCACGATTTAAGAATTTCAACTTCTTCCTGCACAATAACCACCATTGAATCAATATAAATAAATAATCCAAAATGCAAGGTTGTTATGCACCCGATTATCATTGCTTCCTATCAGAGGTAAGTTGCAGAAGAAAAATGTCAAATAAGACACGTTATTTATCAAGCTCAAAAAGGCAGATCAAGCAAATTACCAGTACATTTGCAATTTTGCAGTGTTTGGGGGCACTGTTTCTAAACTACCCAAAATTACTTAAGGAAACGATTTTATATCCAGATGCAACCACCGGGCATCTAGTCATTCAAAAGCATCAGTTTTTTATAATCAAGTTTATATTTGTGTTGCATACCAACCTGCAGTGCCTTGGAATTTTCCATGTTAGTGTCTGCAATCTCCTCTGTTGGAAAGTCATGGACTGAAAATGTTTCCAATCTGCCAGGATTAACCTCAAATCCTGAAGCTTGTTTCTCAGTCCATAACAGCAATTTGCATGCATGGTGCAAACCTTGTTAAAATCCTTGCTTACTTCACAAAATCCACCAAAATAAGATGTGTCCAAGAACCTCAACTTCAATCCTATTTCGCTTATAGCATCTTCATATTTGATATTATTTAGCACATCTTGGTCATGCTTTCCAGGATACAATTCTCGTGACAAGTACCAATACCTATAGAATTCTATTGTCCGGTTATTAGATTTTACATAGTTAAATCCTCCATTGGCCTTGTTCTTCAAATCTGTAGGGCTGCCAGTGAAATGGTCACAAGCAATTTGAAAATCTGCATCTGCTTCAAAATGCAGGAATGGATTCCGAAACCACATGATATCTGCATCCTATACAAACAATGAGTCACCAGGAGCATCAGCCAAGGGTGTAAGGTTGCAATCCAGACCGACACCAAATAGCTTTCTAAAAACAATTTTAAGAAAACTGTGTAGTTTCATAACAAAGGCTGTTCCCTAAAAGCAGTCTTTCCAGCAAACAAGTATTGAAAAGGAGGAAGACGGAAGCAAGAAAGAGAGAAATATATATTGAAAGCGAAGCAAAAATATCCCCAAGTAAAGCAAAGCAAAAATATTGAAAGTGAGACTACCCAGGAAAGATTATAAAAGAGATAATGGTAGGCATACCGTAAAAACAAAGTTATATCCCATTGCTAGCACAGTCCGCAGAAAATCAATTCTCCTCCACATCATCTTTAAATAATCATCTGTCATGAAAAGCTTCTCGCTAGTGAAGTCAACTCCCTCAGTCTTGAGAACAAAGCAGTGAGCATGGATGGCTATGCACCGATCATAAGCCTTTTGATCCAAAGCCACTATAATCAAATGATCCAAAAAGCTACTAATTCCATCCCCTAGCTGAAAGCTCTCCAAGAAAAGATCAATCATAGAATTTGGGGTTGCCCATGCCTGATTTAACGTGGTTATTATAACTGTCTTATCAACCATAGCAGCCTTTTGTAAAATTGCTTCCAGCTGTGCGTATTCAGCATTCTGCATTAAAACAGCAAGCATTCAAATTTCACAATTTTGCCAAACAATAAGTCAATAAGACCAACTTGAGAGGTGATGGACTATAATGATTGGAACAGTCATTCTCAATGGTGCCTTTTTCTTGACATACGTTACCCTCTTCACCTGATCAAAGTGGATCCTTCAAAACAAAAGAAGAAAGAAAATCCAAAACTTTCAATTCAGATTTGGTGCTTCAGACCTGCCCTTGCACCATTTATCGATACCTTTTGTTCTTTCCAGTAGCCAGATAAGATATTAGTAATGAAAAGGAAAAACACAAGTGACTTCAGACTCACAGTCAAAGTATGTTTCCCAGGTCCAGAAGTCAAGAAACATGAGTATTTAGAAATTACCCAGAATGGATAATCCATATCTAACAGAAGGGCTTCGCACTCTCAAGGAAAGAAGCAATGCATGGCAGTTTAGACAAGAAATACACTGTACTAGACAGGCAAGCAACATCTTGTGCTGGACAAACAAACCTAAGTTATACGTGTCACTGTGATCACCATTTACGGTGCTTGGTTTGCAATCTCTAATCATAACATTTCCAAATACTCCAAATTTTTTACTCATTAAATCAGCAAAGTCACACGACTCGGAATCAAGAACAACTCAGCAAGCCAAAGAGTAGCAGTTGACACAGACTCGGAAAATACTTGGAGAAGAATTTTGGCATAAAGCTAAACATATAAAATTCTTCAAAAAAAAAATCACCAAAAGAGATTGAGATATTATCATATTTCATTCCATCTCAAATCCTCTTCATAGACATCAAATTAAATGAAGACATGATATCGAAAGACTATTGTTTCCAACAAATAACATGAATGAAGCACAATTTTGTGTTAGAACTAGAAGGGCTAGCAAAAGATTGAGGAGATATTAATGATTGTACATAAGCCATATAGTAAAAGAAATTAGAGATATTATAGTAAAATTTATTAAATTTATGATGTAAACCATTTATCCCACATCCAAAAGGAAAAGAAGCAAAGGAAGGAATACTAGTAATAAATAGGCTCTTAAACCTTAGAAGGACATGTTTTGGTGAATGTTGTACAAATTTGGAGAAGTGCGGCACCCATACTGCTCTTGGAATTGCCTTGGATTGGCATCCTACTACCAAAAACTTGGGTAGACTTTGGAAATTTTTGAAGTACATGCTGGTCATGGTTCTTTGGGTGTCCCAGCCGCTCTCAATAGGTGCTTCATGTTGTTTTCACCCTTCATTCCCAAGTGTCCTCAACATGGCTGCGTTCTTGGTTATATTTGGTGTTTGCTCTTCCAAAATGCCCTGGTCAGGCTAGATCATTGATTGTTGTGTTATATGTATGTGATGTCAAAAAATCAGTTCTTGTCATGCCTTAGCCCTCCCTAAGCTAATCAGATTGAGCATAAGAGTGCTCAAGGATCTATGAGACGTCACTCACTCCTATGTATGTGTTATCACATTTTATGTTGGCAGCAGCTTCCATACTGCAGACTGTGCAGCCGAGGACCGCACAGTACCTTTTTTTCCAGATCAGGAGATCAGCTGCCTTCAAAGGAGGCATTTTTGTTCAGATTGCCCCTAGCAAATACATCAGAGGGGACAGGCAGTTGGACTTACCATCTGCCACAAGGTTACCTTTCCTTGCCAGGCTTTGACACAAGCCCATTTGAGACAGTTGAATAGTCTTTTTCTGATCGAGATTATCACAGTACAGTGCTGGTTTATTATGTGCCTGGATTCTGCAGAGATCCAGCTCAGATACAGGTTCAGTAGCAGCAGGTATATGGTGCAGCAGGTATTGCATATGTTGATTACTGCTCATGTTGTAGATTAGACTTCTTTATACTTGTTAGTACACTTACTTTGCATGAGATGATATATTTGGTGATCTAGCTATGATATGATGTGATTGGGCCCTCGATGATGTCAATCCACCCCTCCAGTTAGACTTATGTATATGCACGCTGAGTCATGTCCTCTATACTTGGCATAGACTTGACCACTTAGTCCCTCTCGGTAGCTGACTTTAGCTCCATTATCACTTTCCCCACTCATCTGATTCATCCATGATACTTACTCCCGACTTGGATTCTGGTTTGTGATCCCCAGGACCCCTTTCCCCACTGATCTCTAAGTTTGCCATGACTCCCTGTTTATTGTGCCTTGGCTCTTTAGTGTGTGAGATACACAGTTAGACCTGGGATTTGCTCCTGTCGGTTGCCCCCGATGTTGCAATGCAATTAGGATTATGTAGCCTCACCGGGTGTTCCCCATTTGTCATCAAAGCATGTATTACTCACCCCCATTACCTTTGCAGTATGAGCACCATGTTTATATCTTTTGAGATATGTATGTAGCCCAAGAGGGCCATGAAGAAATGAAGAAATGAAATGTAAATCAGGCTAAAAGGCCATTATGTTGTAAATTGTGAAATCTAGCCAAAAAAGGGCTAAGTATGAAACTAATTGTAAAATCCATGCAATGTGTTTATGAACACACATGGATTCGGGTCAGCCATACATGTCAGCATTTGTAGTGGTTTTTCCTCACCTAGTCCTGCGGGACAAGGAGGTGAGAAGGAGCAAAGGACAAGCTCAAGATTGCCCCCTGGAGTCTCAAGTTACGGTTTGCTGGACACCCAGTTTGGCGGCTCTAGAAAAGAACCTCACGGAGTCTTCGGATACGGATGTGAGTTGTGGGTTACTTGTTAGATGACTAGTGGTGGTTTCCCTGCACTATACCCATTTGTGAGGCACCGCCCTTCCCCGTGTTCTGTCATGGCATACTTACCTCAGTGGACCCCGCTTTCCCGAGTTGTCCAAAGGGTCACATGATCTTCATCCTTGTCTTCCCATGTCCTTCGCCTTGTTGTCCACATCACCTAAAGTCAGCAAAGTGGTCAATTCTATAGATGTGCATAGCATTTTAGTCTTTTGGAGGTTGTGGGCCCACTTCACCGGGGCCTTGTATTATCTCGGGATTTAATGTATTTTTGATCACCGTGTTATCATTATATTGCTTAGTAATGTACTAACTTGTATAATTGAGCCTTGTCACTTCATGCTTGCATACAGGTTCAGCTAGCACTATGGTTGACCAAATTTGACTTGGTCAAACTGAGTTGACTGGGCCAAAATGGGCCCGAAAAAATGTTGTGATCGGAATTTCGATTTCGATCAATTATTATCTACAGGGATCCCATATGAGCATGCAATTGTCGGAATTGCAAAATACCGAAGCGTTTGAGAAATTTTTAATTATTATTGGTCAACTTTGACCTATTTTAATTAAAAATTATGGATTTGGGGCAAATAATGCCAAAGTGATGGATCGGGGTCGTTCGAGTGGTCATCCCTACTACTTTTGGGGTCCACGATCGCATTGCAGGAGACGGTTCGGCAATCCGGGCAATAAAAGTGGGTCAAAAGCCCAAATTTCATCTTCAGCCATATAAACCAGCAAAAATTACATGGAAAATTAGAATTTGACTAAGGCAACTATAGGCAAATGGCAAAATCAATGGTTGGCAAAGGTAAAGGTAATTTTGATATGTTTGGACATTATATTTGGTGTTGTGGGGCACTCATTTGCCCAGCTCACCATGAGGGGCGAATTTGCCCATGGGGGGCGTTTTTCCACTTAGAGAAATTCATGATTTTTGTAATGTAATAGTGTGGGACCTTGTCGGTTGGTGTTAGGGGGATAAAACACCATATAGACACCCCCTAACACATGTTCTATTAGTTGTATGGACCCCACAAGGGGCCACTCACTCCACAAGTGCGTTATAGAGGGTAATTCGCACCCCCTCATGAGGGTGATCTCCTCCATTCGTTTTTTATGGTTGGGGATTGATCTCAACCCTCCATTTTGGGGGGAAATAGGTATTAAGAGCTGCATTCCTCTATAAGAGAGAGCACTCCTCCATTTTGTACTTCTTCTTGACATTTTTTAGATTTGCTATTGAGCTCTAGAGAGATATTTCTTCATCTTCTTGTGCATAGTGATTGAGTGTTTGATGCTGACTATGAGCATATTGCTGGTGTATTGTTGAGTGTTTATGCGGTGTCTCTATCTATCTTTGGCCAAAACTAATCTACAGGTGGAACGACCATCAGAGGAAGGGCGCATTTCTTGTGCTAGAAGCTCCGTCTTGGGCTCTCTCTCTGTGTTTCAGCAAAGGGAAGTGAATTTATACTTGTTATCTCGCTTTTCTTCATCATTTGTCGTTTACTTGCTAGTATTTCCTTTTCATTTGCCATAGTTTCTGATCCATTTCTCTCTCTGGCAGGTACAAGGGCGCACTTGGTCATCTGGCTGCTCCAAACGCTAGGGGAAATCGCTTGGCTGCTCAACACTTGGACTTCAGCAGTTGTTTTCGGCATCAAACTCTTCTTCTCTATTGCTTCAGGTAGGCGATCACTGCTGCTCTCTCTTTTTCTCATCTTCTTGTGAATGTTAAGCTACAAAAACACATTAAAACCCTTAAAAATTAAAATCTACAAATTTAACCATGGGAATTCCATTTTCTTTCCAAACCCGCTTATTATTTGCCCTTAAAAGCTTATATCTCAAGTTTGGTTAGATTCCGACTCCATTTACCCATATTTTAGGCGCTGGTCACTTTGCCAAAAACGCCCCTCTGGGGCGTTTTTCTATCTCAAGCTGTTGGGTGTGTTTTGGGGTTATGGGTACTCTTTAATATGCTCCGTAACGTCTTTTTACCTTGCAGTATCCTGTATCAGCAGCTGGAAATGATTATAAACGTCTTTTTTTACTGCCCTGGGTCCATTTTTCCACCATTTAACCCATTCCCCTAGGGCTGTTAATTTCACTGCTTGCTGGTCTGTTTTTTGTGTCTTAAATCAGCCATTTAATCAATTTATAATTGCTGGAATATGTGTCTAAATCACTTGCCCGTCGCTGCCATGTATGAATAAATCATAGCGAGCTTCATTTCCCATAGGCAGGGTCCCCCAACCACTCTTCCAGTAATTTCCTGTTTGCTGATTTAATTTCTAGCCTTCTAATTCTTCAATTTGTTCATCATTTACATGTGTAATCAGATCTGAGTTTGTTTCATTTAGTATACCTTATCATCCAGAATCTCGATTCCACTAAGGTTGGAAGAAATCTCACCTTTAGTCATCCATTTTGTTTTCTACTTCGATCATCTTTTTGGGTTTAGAGTGTCTGATTGTTGAGCCTCAACCTTCACCGGTTGAGTGGGTCTCCCCCTTGACTTGGCCAAGTGCCTTGTCTAAAGTGACTGCAGCCTTGTCCAGTGTGACTTCTGTCCCCTTGGACAGAGGACTTGGCTGCTGTTGGTTACACCGACCTAGCTGTTCTCCTCTACCGTCCCTATTGGGATACATACCACAAGCAGCTAGAGTTTGTGTGATAACAGTATGAATACTGCACCTAGTCCTCATAGGGTCACCAAAAAATTGCACTAGGATCCCTCCTTTCATTAAAGAGTGAATTGGTGTTCTGTGGGGCATCAATGTGGTTAAGTGTGAAATTTCCATGTGTTATTAAGGCAGAAGTACATGAACAAAGTCAATTTGGACAATCACATCTCCTTCATCTGATCTTGACATGTGCATCTGTACCCTTGCAGAGTTCAAGGAGTTGCTGTCTTGAAAACCTCATTGTTATATCAGCGAAGGTGCTAATTTTTTGCACTTACATGACCACCCTGCATCATTCTATTGAATTATTTCCCAATGATGTTGTTATCACACAACTTGTAGTTGTCCCTAAAGGTATCCCATCCAGGATGGTAGAGGAGATAGACAACTAAAGAGGTGACCCAAGAAATGCCACGGTTCCCAATGCAAGCTGGGTGTCACGATAACCAAGACACTCTTCGCTTTAGATCAAGACAAATCAAGCTCAAGGGGGAGACCCTAGCCAATCAATGAAGACTAGCTAACCCAAAGACTCCTAGGGAAATGTGAAAGTGAAACATGGAGATCAATGGTAAGTTAAATCTAGGGAAAAATTAAGTGGACCCAAGGGTTAAAGTGTGGTTGAAGAGGCTTATGAAGTGACAAATGGTGCAACCAATGAAAGACAAGGGCCACCTATGAGGTTTAATTAGTAGATCTAAGAGATGACTTAGCACCATGAAAATTAGCCAAGTGGGGCCCACTCCTTAAGAAGTGGAAAATGGTCCAAGGTGGGTCCACTTGGTCAAAGTTGAAGGAAAATGGTACTAGGGGTGTTCTATGGCATGGATCTATGGATTGGAAAAAAGTTAGGAACACCCAAGTGTGGGATCTAGCAAAAGCCCCCAACCCCAAGGAGTGCGATTTGACTTAGGCAAGACTAGTGCCTTAGATGAAGGGGCAAATGGAGTCGGATGTCCACCAAATTTTAGATCGGGATAGTCAAGATGCAAAACAAGGTGGGTTCTCAAGATCAAGAGCATGCCATGGCTAGATCTCACTAGATCTAATGCATCACAAAGTGACCCAAGTGGGGCACAACCCTCAAAATGAGGTATGGGACCCATAAGGTGAAAATCACAGTGTAGTAAATTGTAAATTCCAATTTTATTGAATGTTTGGAACAAGAACCATTGTAGCTCTCCGATAGAGAGTGTTCTTGATCCGCCTTATGGCGAGATTCAAGAGACTTATGAAAGTGAAAAATGCTTGAAATGAAGTCTACACTACCCAAGAGTCTCTTTCAGGTCTAGGACCATACTCAGGAAAGCAAGGGGGTTAGCAAAAAAACCAAAATGCAAGAAAAACTCTCTGACAGAGAACACTCTTGATCCACCTTTCGGTGAGATTCAAAAGATTTTGAGTTCTTTTTATTTAGCAATTTATATAAAAAAGCACTGAATCAAAGCTAAACTAGCTAAAAATTGACTTAAGCAAATAGAACTAATCTAGCAATATATCAAAAATTGAAGCTAACCTAACAATGAGATCTAAGTTACTTGCAAAAACTAAAACTAAACTAATGCAGAAAAGGGACAAGAGACAAAACAAGCTTCCCCCAAATGGGGGAAGTAGGGGTGTAGGAGCCTTTATCCCACTTGCTTTTTATTAGCTTGTGACAATAATTTTAGGGCTTTTTGATCACTTGAAAGCACAATATAGGATGGGGGAATGAAGAATGGGGAAGTGTTTTTCAAGGACTTTTATTGCTCCTTTGGTTCTTTGCTCTTCTTATTTGGATCTTGACTTGATCTTGTTTGCTCACCTAAAAGTAAGAGCTCTAAACATAGGCTTGTTAAGAGATTAGTAAAACCAAAACTTAAACTAAGACCAACAAACTTTGAGCTAGTATGCCAACTAGATGAAGATCTAAGTAAAATGCGAACTAGAAGTGAGTTAGCAACTGAAGTAGATGAGCTAATCTAGATGCAAGTTTTTTGAAACAAAATGAAACTAGGTGCAAGTTTTTAAACCAAAAATACTAACTAAAAAATAAGATCTAGATTACAAACAAGAAATATAGGCCAAAAAAGCAAAGAAGAGAAGGCAAGAAGGAGCAAGAGAGGAGAAGAAAGGAGAAGAGGAAGCAAAAAAAGGGTTGGGAAAAAGAGGTAGAAAGGGCTGGAAAACAGTGGTAGAATAGGCTGGAAAATAGTGAGGAAAAGGACAAAAAACAGTGGTAGAATAGGCTGGAGAAATAGAGTAAAGATGGGCAAAAATCAGACTTAGAAGAGGTGTTATCACACAATCTCTAGTTGATAGATAAAGAGTGTCCCAACAGGGATGGCAGAGGGTGAAAAGCTAGAATGGTGTAACCAGTAGTAACCAGGTCCTCCGTTCAACAAACGGAAGTCACACCGGAAAAGGCTACTGTCACTTTAGACAAGGCACGTAGCCAAGTCAAGGGGGAGACCCCGCTCAACCAGCGATGGTTGAGAGACAAAACACACACCCAAATCCAAAGATAGAAAGAAGTACAAATAGGAAAAGAGCGTGGATCAAATCCTAAGTCTAATTCTAGCCAATAGATGGACACAAACAGTAAAAGTGGGGATGATGTGAAAGT
Source organism: Larix kaempferi (assembly GCA_027924585.1). Taxonomy (NCBI): domain Eukaryota; kingdom Viridiplantae; phylum Streptophyta; class Pinopsida; order Pinales; family Pinaceae; genus Larix; species Larix kaempferi. The sequence continues at coordinate 2,093,705 of BSBM01000383.1, forward strand.
GACCAGCAATCAAATATAATGAAATAACTGATTGAATTAGTGATTGTATGGCTGAAGTAGGCTAGGATCATGTAGTAAGCTAGAAGTGGAGAAATAGAATGAATCAGCCCAAGGAAGAGAATTAAGCAACGCAAAAATGGACCTAGGGCAGCAAATAAATCGTGATTTAAAACACTTCTAGCAATTGGTAGTTAGATTTCTTAAGTTTAAATGGCGATTTGAAACCGATTCTAAACTACCCAGAACCCCAAACTAACCCAAAACAAGCAAAGAAGAAAAACGCCCTAGAGGGGGCATTTTTGCCAAGTAGACCAGTGCTAAATCTATGGGTAAATGGAGTCGGAAATAAATAAAACTTGAGATTTGGGCTTTTAATAGCGTTTCATTAGTGGGTTTCGAAATAAAACTAATTCTAACGGTGAAATCTTATGTTTTGTGTTTTTATGGTTTATTAAGTGATTTTCCAGCTTAGCAAGACAATGAAAATGACAAAGAAGAGACAAGGAGATGAAGAATACCTGAAGAAATGGTGAAATGTAGAGCTTTGAGCGAGGACTAGCCCGATGTTGTCCGCCGAGATGCACACCAGCAGCAGAAATCTTTCGAAAGTTGCTCCCTCACTACAAGTGGAGAAGGTGTGACCTTGGGGGCAAGCAATGAGCCAGGTACTGTCACCTGAATCTCAGCTCCTCCGTTTAGGCTAACTCCTAACGAAGCCAAGGGGGGTAGTCCCTACAAAGAGTTTAACTATGGCTCAATGTGTTTTTTAATGTTTTAAATGTGTGGTGATGCGGATGGGTGTTGTTTAGGAGTTTTTGAAGATGAGAGACACAATAACACTTTGAATAAGACACAAGATAACGCAATCCACGTGGCAAGATATAGATCACAACAGAATATGAAGACTTGGAAATTTAAATAGCATCCACGATATGATTCAAGATATACTGATCAACAGTTCGAAATAAGGTAATACATATAAGTTTTGAAGACCAATGCCAAATGGAGTCAAACAAATATAGTGCTTGGGGATGTTGAAATGTAAGTCTCAATAGTAGTTGTTTGTGAGATCGTTGTGCAAATTATCTTGGTAAATTAAAAGTTTTAGTGGTCTTGATTATTAGGATAAGATCAACAAGGTAAGCAAGAGAGACCGGAAAGTTATACTTTCAGTGGCTTCCCCTTCTGATGGTATGTCGGTCCGCCCAAAGTTCGAGGAATAAGTGTCTAAAGACTTAACCACTTCTATGTCTAGACAGCGGAAAACTCCGGCCCCATCAGGTTTAGGAACTTTGCCCACTACCTGAGTATGTCTCGAATAGTCAACGCTGGTTCGTTGGTTGTGGGGTGAAAATTTTATTATGTTATAGAAGTTTATCAAATCTAACACCTTTCTGAGTACTAACCCAACCTTTTCAGGTTAGCAGAGCATACGGGTGTTAGATAGCAACCAAGATATATTATTATGGAGGTGTGAGTTGGAAGTTTTTATTATTATTGAAGCACACAGTTCAGCTCTCCGACAGAGAGTGCTCTTGACTTTGTCTTATGACAAGGTTCAAGAGTCTTATTTTAATCTATATGCCTAATGCAAGGGGAATGCAAACCTAATATGCTCTCCGACAAAGAGTGCTCTTGACTTGGATTACTGCAAGTTCAAGAGGTTTTGTTGTTTATTAGAATAGAAGCAGCTTGCATGTGAAGAAAAGTACACTTTCTAAAGTAAACAATTGATAAAAGATGATAACAGAAGTATGCTTTCTAAGGCCAAAATTAACCAACTAACTAAGAAATGAACAACAAAGTGGGATCAACCTCCGAACAAGGTGACCACTAGAACCACTAGTCCTTGAGAACTTCCAGCTAGCTGAATTTCGACAAGGAGTCTAATGGGGATAGAGAAGCTACCACAAAATAATGTGGCCCTTGGGATTTCATCCCAAGGTTGCTAACTCAAGTCAAAACTTGGAAGAGAATTTAATCTAAGTACAGAATTGAACTTTAATCTAGAAACTTGAAGTAAAACTAATCTAAGCATGCATGAAACAAACTTCCCCAAATGGGGAAGGAGAAACAATGTGTGGGAGGCCTTATCCCACCTAGCCCTTTTATTGAATAAATTACAATTTGCCTTTGGAATCTAACCCTTGCAAGGTCTTTTATGAAAGGTAAGATAACTATGAAAAAAAAACAATACAAGATAGAGCTCTTAAGAGCTTTTACAAAAGGAAAATGTTTGTATTATTTGTCTTTCTTGGTTCAAAATCTTCACTCTGGGTAATCTCCAAAAAAGGGTTTTGGTTTCAAGCTCCTTTTTGGTTTTGTAATCCCCTTCTTCTCAAACTTGATGATCTTTTCTTCTCCTTCTTCAACTCTTCTCTTAAGCTCGCTTTTCTTCACCTACAACACACAAAAATTACACTTCAAGAACCCCTTAGTGTTAGCAAAAAAAAAAAAAAAAAACTAAATCTAAGATCTAAACTAGGAATGGAAATCTAAACTAGAAATGAAAATCTAAGATGCAAATTTAACCAACGAGTCTATATGCCCAATCACTTTTTATTGCAAAATTTGATTTTTTAAATGAGAACTACAACTAGAATGGAAATGCAAACTAAGACCTAAAAATAAGGTCTAATGCAATTCAACAAATGCAAACTTTTATTTTTAAAAGAAACCGAGTCTAAACCTAAACTAGAAATGACTTGGACACACCGAATGTTAATCTAGGCTAACACTGAAATCTAACCAGCAGATGACAAGTGAAGAAGCAACAAAAAGAAAGAAAGCTGAGGACGAAAGTTGGGACAGTTAGAGACTAAGGACAGAGGCAGCCAAGCAAATGAGAAGTGGGCAGCAAATATGATCCGGATTTTATGAGCAGAACGAAATGAATACAAATTATTATCAGATGCTTAACACAAAATAACAGAGATACAGTAAAACTGGTTTTCTATTCAATAAGGAAATAAGCTAGAACTGTAAAATGCAGCGGAAAACAAGCTTGCTGGAATGGTAGCGGCTTATCTCTGAGAAGAGATGTAACGGCTGCGCTCATTTCGCAAGAAGATGGTTACAATGAGGCTCTCAAGGCCTTTTACAATAAACAGGAATGTCAAAAATCCTAGACATCCAAAAACCTAACCCTAGGAGATGAAGCGCCAAAAGTCATGTGGGCCCCGTTTGGGTAAGTTAGTACATCAACTTCCCGGGGTCGTAACTTTTCCATACGATCTCCGTTTGGGGCGCTCGGTAGCCTATTGGAAAGGTCTATCCGAGATTTACAACTTTCGACTGGGGCCAAATGCATGCCGGCGGCAACCATTTGGCCCCCCAAATCGCCAAAAAATGTCGTTTAGGGCCTCAAAATGGCCCCGGAAGTTCAGGACCCGAAAAACTGCTAAAAATAGTACAATATCAAAATTGCCATAAAACTGTTTTGAGCCAGTTGGAAAGGTGGGTGCCCACCAATATCCACCTGGATCAAAATAGAGGCAAAAATGGCAGCGAATCAATGATGAAAGAGAGCTGGTTGAAAGACAAGATAAACAGAGCTAGAGGAGAGGAAAAACAGTGAGATAAAAGAAGCAACAGTAGTGAATGAGGAGCAGCGAAGAGGACAAAGAGAGAGCTGGAAAAAAAAAGGGACAAAAATCAAAGATAAGGCAGTGAGGAAAGACAAAGAAGGATAAAGAATGAAAAGAGGTTGAACGTGACAAATGGGAGAGAAAAAAGGAGACTTAAGAGAGGGCTGGAAATAGAGGAAGAAAAATGGAGAAAGAAAGAAGAATAAAGGTCTAGGAGAGACGAATGGAAGAAGAATGTAGGGCAAGCCAAACAAGGCTAGAGAGAAGAGAAGCCAAAGGATGGAAAGAAGGAGGTTTAGGGCTTCTCAAGTAACCAAGTAACCAATGAATTTTTTAAGTTTTGGGATGGAACTTTGAAGTAAGACAGAACTCCTTTGTGCTTCCTTCCTGGAACAACCCAAGCAGTGTAGATCCTGAAAGGGAAATCAATGTTTAAACAAAAATTTGATCCTTGAAGATGAGCTAGACGCAACTGAACTCACACTCTTCTCCAAGATGACAAACCCTGTCCAAGATTAAGCAACTCAAACAACCCCGTGAGCTCAAATTATAAATTGTATGCTAAGCATATAAAGACTCTATCAGCATTAATACAACCGAATATTTCTTGCTCATATAATCTTGATACAAATAACATAATCAACCAAGTTAACAATTGTAAATGGAAGATCTTACATTCTATGAAATAGACTTCTAAAGCAACATGATTTGATCACACATAAACATTTAAATTGAAGAAATGGAAAGCATTCACCTCACAAAATTCATTCACCAATGACACCAAGTCGCATGGACCTCCAAAGTCTGATCTTTATTCCAAGTGTTTAAGCATAAGCCAATACAAATCTCTACAGAGTAAGTCTACAATCAAAAGTCCATCTGAAATAGAGTGCCTTGCACCTCTATTTATACAAAACGCAAGCCACAGCTTAACCTAATTTGAATTGGCTAAGAAGGGAGCCAATAGCCATGAGTCACCAAATCGAACTCCATCAAATCTCAATCAAAATCGAGCTTGGAGCGTAGATCCGCCAGCTAACTCGTAGATGAATTTATGGTGAGTGGGGAGGTGGCCTCCACCTTGGCAAGGCATCCCCCCACTCCAACATAGGAAGTATCACCATCCCATACGTGAATGCCAAGTGTGCAATGCGTGAGTTTGAAGGAGAATACGTAAGCCATCAAGGGGATAAGCTTGGAGTGTAGTGGGAGACAAACTCCATTGCGAATGAGTTAACACCATACGAGGTGGCCACCAATTGAGGAAGGCGCCCACCATTCTCTTAAATGCAATTCAACAATCCGCTTAACCTTTGACACATCATCAACTCGTGAATCCCATGAAGGAAGCCCACGTGAATGCTCACGTCATTCACTCTAAATAATCCAATCTTTTAAATGCCATGCTTTAAGACTTAATGTAGTCGTAAAACCCATGCAAATCATCTCCAACCTTTAAAAAAATAATTTTTTAATGTTTTTGGACTTATTTGATTTTTGTCACTTAGTGGATTTTGTCATTTTTTGGTCACTAAATGCCAAAATAGTGAAAACTGCTCCCAGAGGCGACGTAATCGCCCGAAACCTTAGAAACGTTGGTGCTAGGGTAACGAACACGCTCTGAATGTCAAGATGAGCCTCCCCACGCCCAAATTCGCCTCTGGATGAGGTTTTTATCACTTTTTGAAATTTTTTTAATTAAACCATTAAAAAATGGTCTAATTTATGAAAAAATTTATTCTTCTCGGAATCAAACGAAACTCCTAGGGGACCTAGTGCATGTTCATACGACTCAATCGAGATGGCTAACACGTAAAAAATCCTAGACACGAGACTCTAATAACCACCTTAGGTTTTGACCACCATGGAAAATACTCCAGCTTTGGAGGTTTGAGTGAAAAACTCAGGGATTATACGCCACTGATGAGTAGCGCATAATTCCTAAGGAAAAAACACTCTAGAGTATCTCCCAAATGGCTAAACCTATGGATAGCCGAGTCTTTTATAAAAGGATCTCGTTTAGACCAACTTTTTACATTTTACCCATGGGCATATGAACATGCAGTTATTACAAATGGGGCAAAATTGCCCTGAAAATGACTTCTGAACTTCTGAACACTGATGATGAACATGAACATGTTCATGAAACTGGTGGCTCACGAGAAATTCAACTATTTGTACAAAATAGGTGATAACACCCGGAAGATCAAATGTGGAGAGGCCTGCGTGTTTCCTTGAGCATGGGGAGCGACTGGACACCAAGTGCGCCCTGGGTACCTGCCACAAGCAAGAGATAATCAGTAATTGCAGCAAATAACCAAGTATAACAGCAAATAAATGGCTGAAAGATAAAGGAATTGACTAGCTGAAAGCAAATGACAACTCCCTTGTGAATAATTTCGAAGAAAATCGCTAAAGTGGAGCTCCCGCTCCAAATATAGCGCCCTCCTTCAAATGGCCACCAACGCTACAAATTTAAACCAGCAAACAAATATAGAAACACAATACAAACTATCTCCACAATGCATCCATAATACTAGCTAACAATCACCACAAATCTACTCCACAACACCAAGTATCAAGCCACAAATTGAATGTCGCTCTCTATCAAGTGCAAGTCGAAAATGCCAAGAAGAAGTGTACAATGGGTGAGTGCCTTCTCTTATAGAGAAAGGCCACTCTCAAAACCCTATTCCCTCCAAAATGGAGGGCTGGGATCAATCCCCCATCAAGCAAATCGAATGGTGGAGATCTCTCCTAGTGGGGGTGTGAATTGCCCAAGGATAACGCACAAATGGAGTGGGGGACCCATGGTGGGGTCCATACAACAATCAAAACACAAGTTAGGGGGTGTCTATATGATGTTTTATCCCCCTAACTTGATACATCAAAGCCCCACACCAATACAACATGCAAATCGAATTTGCCAAGGTGGAGAAAAACGCCCTCATGGGGAAATTCGACCCATCTAGTGAGTTGGTCCAATGGAGGGACCCACAATGCATAATATGATGTCCAAACATACCAACATTACCTTAGAAATCACCCTTGAATTAGCCAGCCTTTAATTTTTGCCCTTTGCCATAGTTTCCTTTGCCAATTTTTTATTTTCCATGTATTTTATTGCTGAAGGAGTAAATTGGGCTTTTGACCGACTTATAGTGCCCGGATCGTCGAACCGTCTGCTGCAATGTGATCGTGGACCCCAAAAATAGTAGGAATGGTCACTCGAACGACCACGATCCATCACTTAGGCATTATTTGCCCAAAATCCATGATTTTTAATTAAAACGGGTCATTAATGACCAATAATAATTAAAAATCTCACAAACGCCTCGATCTTTTTACATTCTGTCACTTGGAGGCTCATATGGGTCCCCTGTAGATAATAATTGACCAAAATCGAAATTCCAGTCGCAACATTTTTTCGGGCCCATTTTTGGCCTGGTCAACCTAGTTTGACCAAGTCAAATCTAGTCAACAATGGTGCTAGTTGAATACCTGTATGCAATCATGAAGTGAAAGGCTTCCTTATACAAGTTATTACATTACTAAACAATATGATGATAATATGGTGATCAAAAATGCATTAAATCTCGGAAAAATACAAGGCACCAGGTGAGGTGGGCCCACCACCTCCAAAAGACTCAACTACTATGCACAACCTATAGACTTGACCACCTAGCTGACTTTGGGTGATGTGGAATACAAGGTGAAGGATGAGGGATGACAAGAACAAAGATCATGTGACCTTTTGGATAACTCGGGAAAGCAGGGTCCACTGAGATAAGCATACCATGACAAAAACATGGGGAAGGGCAGTGCCTCACAAATGGGTATAGTGCAGGGAAACCGCCACTGGTCATCTAACAAGTACCTCACAACTCACATCCGTGCCCGAAGACTCCGTGAGGTTCTTTTCTAGAGCCACCAAACTGGGTGTCCGGCAAACCGTAACTTGAGACTCTAGGGGACAATCTTGAGCTTGTCCCTTGCTCCCTCTCACCTCCTTGCCTCGCAAGAGTAGGTGAGGAAATAACCACTACAAATGCTGACATGTACGGCTGACCTGTGTCCATGTGTGTTTACAAACACATTGCATGGATTTTACAATGAATTTCATACTTAGCCCTTTTTGGCTAGATTTTACATTTACAAAAGCCTTTTTGGCTTGCTTTACATTTCTTCATTTCTTCATTTTACATCAAGGCCCTTTTGGGCTACATACATATCTCAATAGATATAATCAAGGTGCTCATACTGCAAAGTAATGGGGGTAAGCATACAAGCTTCGATGACCGATGGGGAGCACCTAGTGAGGCTACACAATCCTAGCTGCATTGCAACATCGGGGGCAACCGACAGGAGCAAATCCCAGGTTTGAGAGTGCATCTCACACACCAAAGAGCCGAGGCACAAAAGACAAGGAGTCATGGCATACTCAGAGATCAGTGGGGAAGGGGATCCTCAAGGTCACAAATCAGAATCCAAGTCGGGAAAGACTATCATGGATGAGTCGGATGGATGGAGAAGGTGAAGATGGATCCAAAGTTAGCTGCCTAGGGGGACTAAGTGACCAAGTCTATACCAAGAGTAGGGGTGTGACCCGGTGTGCCTATACAGGAGCCTACTAGAAAGGGGTGTACTGACATCACCAAGGGCCCAATCACATATCATAACAATAGCTAGATCACCAAATCAATCATCATATGCAAAGTTAGTGTACTATCATGTATAAACAAGTCTAACCAACAATCATGAGCAATAAACATCAAATGCAATACCTGTCGCACCATATACCTGCTGCTGAGGCTGTCTCTGAACTGGATATCTACTGAATCCAGGCGCAAATAGTAAACCAGCAATACTCTGTGATAGTCTCAATCAAAGCAAGACTAGGCTATTGTCTCAATGGGCTTATGTCAAAGCCCGGCGAGGGAGGGTGACCCTGCGGTAGATGCTACGTAACATGTCTAGACAATACAATAAAACCATCTGTCCCCACTAATATGTCTGCTCGGGGCAATCTGAACAAAATTGTGTGCCTCCTCTGAAGGCATCCGATCTCTGATCTGGAAAAAAAGTACTATGTGGTCCTCAACCACACAGTCTGCAGTATGGTAGCTCCAGTTAACATAGATGTGATAACAAGAGGCTAAAAAAAGTCAAGAAAGAGGTTGAAAATGAAGACAAAAATGAGACTTGAAGAAGGCTGAAAATGAAGACAAAAATCAGACTTGAAGAAGGGGCTGAAAAGAGACAAGAAAAGGGGCAGCGAATGGAAAGAAGCTAGGGCTGAAAACAGTGACAAGAAATGGGAGTGAAGTGGGTGCAACAAGGGAGAATGTGAGGCAAAAAAAAAATGAAGAAGAATGGAAATAAAAATGTAAAGGAGATTGGAGAGAAAAGTGGAAAGAAATGAAGAAAAGTTGAGAGCCAAAAGCCAAGGAGAAAGAATGAAGGAGTGCAAAGGCTTGAAAAAGGGAGAAAGCTAGCAAGAAGTAGGGCAGCCAACCAACCAAGGAAAAGAGACCCACAAGAAGAGCTAAGTTTGGAGAAAAATTTAGATCTAGAGATCCACAACCTTAGCTTAGTATCCCAGTGGAACAAGTTTGAAAAATTGATTTTAAATAGGGTGAATAAGAAGTAGAATACTTAGCTCTTGAATCTTGAAATGATTTGGATCTCACTTGATGATTGCTTGTTGGACTTTTGCTTGGCTCAAGAGAAGGAGATGCAAACTAGCTCAACCTCCTACTTGATCGAATGGAGTGATTTACAAACAAAGAACTCATACACTTGCAAACAATGGGATTAGATCATGTACTATCTATTGATTGAAACCAAAAAACCATGAGCTAAAAACTAGTAAAACAATGCTCTTTTAAATCTCTAAGAACAAATATGTAGATAGACAACTTGATATTACAAATGTCTACCCTTATGTGCTTATTGTAAGCCCTCTAAAGCATGAAATACTAACCAATGATTGACAAGCAAGAGAAGAATTTGGAATAATATCACCTCATTCACCAAAGCAATTTGATCCAAGCACAACACCACATGAGCCTCCAAAGCCTTTCTTTTATTCAAAAAATTGCATGAAAGCAATAGACATTACAAATTATTTCACCAGAGGTTCTCTGCAAAACTATCCACCCCCAATGGTGATGAGAGACCCTGTATTTATAAAAGAAGAGAGCACCAAAGACCTAAATCGAATTGGCATGGAGAGGGAGCCAAGCTAGGCGCAAATCCCAAGAAGAGAGGAGTTCCAAGCTTTGATTGGATAGTTAACTGAGTGTTGGAAGGTGAGAATGGGGTGAGGTGGCCTCCACCTAGGCAAGGCGCCCACCCCTTCTCCTTGGAAACTCCTCCCAACCAATAAACACATGCCACATAACCAATTCGTGAGAGCTAGCTAAGGAGGGCGCAAATCCCAAGAGACACTCATTTGCAGTGCTCCGAGTGTTGACTGAAATCAGTTTGTGTTGATTGGAATCTTCATAAATGCTCTCTGCCATGTCATTTAGCCTTTTATTTTATTCAATTTGGATTTTTCTGGAGAGATTTGGATTTTCTCCATATTATTATTTTCTGATTATTTTTAATTAAATATTCCTCTTTTATTAAATTTGAGGAAATATTCAATTAAATGCAAAATAATCATCAGAAACTTAGAATAAGTGGGTTTAGGGGTTAAATGGATACTCTGGCTTTGAAAATGAGCATCCATTTGCCAAAATCCACCCCCAAACCACTTAATTTTACAAATTGAAAATTTTCAATTAAACCATGTAAAAAATGGCTTAATTAATTGAAAATTAAAAAATTAAAAAGTTGAGCACGTCCAGTAAAAAAAAAAAATGGACAATGTTTTAACACACCTAAGGACCTAGGAAATGACCATAGAACATACCAATAGTGTCTAGTAGGTTCATATTTTACAATTGGGCTCTAATAACCCCCCAAGGCCTAACTGCCAAATTCGGGCATTCCAGCGTTGATGGTTGTAGGAGAAAAACTCATCGATTATTACTCGACTAAAGGCAAAGCATAATCGACAAGGGAAAAAACTCCTTGGAATACCTTATTTGACTGTCAAGTCTTAGGGAACCGAGCCACTCAGACCCCCATACTAGCACACTTTATTACAAACCATATGGGGCATGGTCATTTCAAGACAAAAATTAAAAAGATGGCCAAAATAAGCCAAATCCGGAACCTCTGAACTCTAGAAATGAACATGGATCATGTTCAATAATTGGCGGCTCAATAGAAGTTCAACTATTGTACAAAAATAGTTGGTAACACCTTCTTCAGGAAATGATGGCAATATGATTTCATCAAGCTCCTCTTCCAAATTAGTATTGAAATCAGATTCTTGAGGATTTGGAATTTGCTCATCATCATGGATAATCTTCAAATATTCAATAAGCTCTTCGCGAACTGAAGGATGGCTCAAAAGATCAATCAAATGCACATTCGATGTTGACTCGGGCGAGGAAAAGTCCACTTGATAAGGAAAATCATCAGTCATTTGATCATCACTATTATGATTTTCTTCACCACTTGAAGGCTCTTTTATGGATTCTTCAATGCTATTACCCCATTCTCTCTTTAATAACTCAGTAAACATGTCATACCCAGTGATGGATCCCGGTGCTAAATGATCAAACCATAACCCAACATTTCTGCCTAAGGATTCACCCAGGGCCCTCATATAAACATCTTCATCGTTGGCACCTCTAACTTCCATATGATTCCAAAGCATTTGCAAATGATTTTCGATTGATTCAATATAATTTCCATAGAAACGGGGCAACCTTTCAAGGTAATTATTCGGCATAGGATGAGGTGCCCCATACATTTCAGAAAAGTCAAAAGGAGAGCTTAGCTTGCATTCTAACTACTCTGGATTTTCTGCTAGCGATCTGATTTGGATGTCTAACTGGAGTAGAAGAATCACTCAACCGAATGTTTTGGTTGCAATGCCTTGGATGAGATTGACGTTTACTTGGAGTAATTCGGACAACATTTTCACTCACAAAATGAGAAAAATGGTGGGAATCACAAGAATTGTGATATTAAGGCTCATACCCAAATCATATTCATAATTACCCCAACACTGATATGTTAATCGGTTTTCACCTCTTTCCTCCAATTGCCTTTTATACTGAGATAGATTCTCATACATTTCATTCATGCATCTTGACTTTTGAAGGAAAACGTCTAAATTCATTATGATTTATAAATTCAAAAATCAAAGATGGGTACAGGGTCGTTCCTCGGCGGAGTCACGTTTTGGAGTCGCCAGGTAAACTATTGATCATGTCTACCGAAAGATATGTCATATGATAGCGGGGAGAGATAAGAGAAATAGGATGGATACGTATGGTTTAATGATTTAAATTGTAACCATCCAGAAATAAAACCGGATGTGATAAGATATTAAATACGCACGGACACTCGCAAACACCTAAGGTGAGCCTCTACCTCCACGACAACGACGCCAATTAATGTTACCACACAAAGTGTAGCTTCCAACTAGAGGGATCCTATCCAGGAAAGTAGAGGAGGGCATCTAACCGGTGACACTTGCAAGGGCCTCGTTGACCACTAGATACAAAGGTTGTCACACCGAACAGGCACTTGTCACTTTAGATCAAGCCAGAGCAAGATCAAGGGGGAGACCCTAGCCAGCCAATGAAGGCTAGCGAAACTACTCAATACACTCTTGGATGATGTAGAAATGGAAGTGAGAGAGAGATCAAGAGTAAGTTGATCTAGATCTAGGAAGTGAGTGGCTTCAAGAGTTAAAGGTTTGGTTGAGGAGGCTTAGGCAAGAGATAAATGCTCAACCGAAGAGAAATGTACCACTATTCAAGTTAATCAAGTAGATCTAGATAAATCTAGTGCCGTTCTAAGAGACCCAAATTAGATCCACCTAAGGTTTAGTCAAATTGAAGCGAGGTGGGGCCCACTTGGTGAAATTAGGATAGAAAAGGCACTAGGATGGTTGCTAGGTGCTAGATTTGGAGGTTAGAGGACAAATTAGCAACACCCAACTGACAGATCTGGAAAAATGACAGAACACCCACAAGTGCGTCCTCCATTAGAGATGGCTAATGTCTGGATTTGAGGGCAAATGGAGTCAGATTTCCACCAAACTTGGTCTTTAAGGTTTATTAATTATTTAAGAAGTGGGTTTTAAGTGTTAAGCCCAAATTATCGCCAGATCTATCAGATCTATAAAACGAGGGTTTGAAATTTGTAAAATTGAATGACAAATGGATGGAAATATATGAAATCCCTACATACCTTGTAGATCTTGTTAAGATTATATGCTACTAAAGACTAAATTCTAACTTCATGAGCATTTAATGCATTTTCATAATAGCAGCATAAAGAGAATCTCCGAAAGACACACAATCACAAGGTACACAACAATTTATCTTGGGAAACCCTCAAGGGGAAGAAAACCCAGCAAAAACTTCCTCAATATAGATTACCAAAGTACAATGCCCAAAGAAATAAGTCTCATAAGAAAGAGAGACCAAACCCAAATACAAGAGCCAAGAACAATTCTCCTCCTCCTTCGCTAGCCTTCCTCTTCCTCTCTTGCGCAATGCTTGAGTGAGTGAATGATACAAATGAGAGAGTGACACTCTCTATTTATACTTTAAGTGAGGGTGAACTTTTTCCCAATGGGGCCGACCTCTCTAGGGAGACTCAAAATAATATTTACATTAAACTCTGTTGGGTATTAATGACCCGACTTACAATGGAGGATTTACCTCATGACTTTTACATGACCAAATGTAATAATGACATCCCCGAACGGAGGTACAATATAATAATAAAAAGTGAAAGTAGAATATTCTTCGAACTTACATTATTTCAACACTCCCCCTTAACAAGAAGGGTATTCTACTGACAAAAACAATCAACAAGTGTGGTTCTACACAACATCATCGGAAGAAGGGAGGAGGAGGCATCATCAACAACATCATTTGGAACATTGGATGGTACATCTATAAACCATTGGAAGTTTTTTCAACAACATCAATATCAGCAACTGCAACAACATCATCGTCATCTGCAGCATGGAGCTAGAACATCGTCATCCGCACCATGGAGCTGGAACATCATCATCATCTTCAGTACAGAGCTGAAGTCTCATCATCATCATCATCAGACCAGTATAAAAACGGATACATCAACAACATCGACAGCACGAAGCTGGCTCATCAACATAAAATTGGAATAACATCATCGTCGTCAATAGCTCAAGGCTGGAGCAACATCATCTATGGCAACAGAATGAGTCAAGTGCATCAACAACCAACACGATCCTTCCTTTCAGAATTATGGGATTGAGTTCAACACGGGTGATCCTTCCTTTCGGAATTACGGGATCATGTTCAATCCTACCTTTCGGAATTACAGGATTCAGTCCAACAACATCTGTGGTGCTCAGACAATCCTTCCAGTCGGAATTACGAGATCAGGTCCAACACGGACGATCTTTCTTGTCGGAATTATGGGACCAAGTCTTTACAGAGCTACCACTACTGATCACAGCGCACAGGTACTCGGACGATCCTTCCTTTTCGGAATTACGGGATCATTGTCCACCAACCACATCTTAGACAATCCTTCCTTTCGGAATTACAAGATCTAGTCTAAGGATCAACATTTAAGACAATCCTTCCTTTTGGAATTACGGGATCAAGTCTAAGGATGATCAATCCCAACTGAGCTACCCGCTGTGATCAAGATACCATAGTATCATCAGCACTACTCCCCCTTTCGAGGGAAGTCCTTACGGACTACACCAAGCTTGTCATGGAAGTGTTCAAACTTCACACAAGACAGAGGCTTAGTCAACACATCTGCAACCTGCTCATCTGTGCTCACATATTGGAGCTTTACAGCTCCCTTCTGCACCATGTCACGAATGTAGAAATACCGGATTTCTATGTGCTTCGACTTATCATGGAACACGGGGTTCTCTGTCATCTTCATGCAGCTTTGGTTATCACATAGAATCACTATGGTATCCAACTCCAGATCGAATAGACCTGATAACAACTTCCGAATCCATATGGCTTGACAATTGGCAGAACAAGCTGCAATATATATCGCTTCTGCAGTGTTGAGAGCAACACTGGACTACTTCCTGCTTAGCCATGAGATCATGGCTGACCCCAGACTGAAACATCCACCGGAAGTGCTCTTTTTGTCTGAGACACTTCCTGCCCAATCTGAATCTATATAACCATACAGTCTGAAGTCATGATCTCTAGTAAAACTGAGACCATAGTCTACCGTACCTTTTAGATACCTCATCACATGCTTTGCAGCTACAAGGTGAACACGTCTGGGTTCAACCAAATACTGACTCAAGGTGTTCACAGCAAAGCATTTATCTGGCCTGGTATTCGTCAGATACATCAATGACCCAATAATCTGCCTGTATAGTGTCACATCCACTAACTCTGACGAAGCATCAGACAGCAACTTCAAATTTGTATCCATGGGTGTGGCCATGGCTTTACATTCCAACATATCAAACCTTTTCAGGATTTCTACTACATACTTCCCTTGGTTAAGGAAGATTCCTTTTGGGCTCTGCCATACTTCAAGACCTAGAAAATAATGCATCAAGACAAGGTCTTTCATCTCAAATTCTGCAGCGAGCTTCTTCTTGCACTCTGAGATTTGCTTCTCATTACCTGTCAGGAATAAGTCATCCACATATAACAATAATATGACAGGTTCATCATCCATAACCTTGTAATAAAGGTTAGGATCAACTTTACTTTTGGTAAAGCCCAAGCTCGTCAGAAAACAATTGATTCTTCCATACCAAGCTCTTGGAGCTTGCTTCAACCCATACAGAGCCTTCTTCAGCTTGCAAACATGCGTCTTTCTGTCTTCAACTTCAAATACTTGTGGTTGTTCTATGTACACTTCTTCTTCAATGACACCATTCAAGAAAGTTATTTTCACATCCATCTGGTGTAACTTCCACTTCATCATGGCTGCAAGTGCCATGATGGTTCTAATGTAAGTGTACCTTGCTACGGGAGCAAATGTCTCTTCATAATCGATTCCTTCCTTTTGAGAGAATCATCAAGCCACAAATCTAGCCTCGTATTTTTCAATTCTTCCATTAGCTACATGTTTTATCTTGTATATCCATTTGGAAGATACCTCATTCTTACCTTCTGGTTTGGGAACTACATCCCACACATCATTCTTCATTATGGATTGGTATTCTTCCTTCATAGCTTCTACCCATTCTTTCTTTTGAACGGCTTCTTCAAAACAAGTAGGCTCTTTGTCATTAAAGCCACATAACCGGAAAATGGCTTTGGTTTTTTGCTGTCTCGAGGAGCCTTATGGAGCACCATACTTCTTTGCATCTTGAATAATTTCACGAGCCCAAGCTGGCTTTCTCTAGTGAGATATAGTCATGTGGGGAGGTTCTTAGGGCTCCAACATATCATGGTCTTCTGGAATCTCGTCATCGGGAGAAGGTGCAACTTCTTTCATCGATTCTGCAACTCTGGGAGCTACAGCTTCTTCATGTGCTTCTTCAAATTGGCACATGTGGTTCTCTGTAGTATGCTTGATTTCATAGATCTTCTTGAATGTTATAGTTGAACCATCGTCACTTGTTCTTCGGAACAAGACTCATCATTATTCTCTTGTAGGTGATTGTACACGATCTTTCCTACAAGTCAAATTTAGTTGCATGATTAGAAACATTTCATAATTTTCAAAACCAATTCTTATGCATAAAGATATAGGTCTCACAGTCATGCAATTATCTTAGCCAATGCTTCAACACAACATTCATCCATATCCCGCATTCATACGGTAACTTTCTAGATGCCTTCCATCTCTACCAGAACATCATTAAGAGCGTGCACTACTCCCAATATGTCAGCAAGGAGGCTTCATTCTAGATAAGTAGCAATGGAATGTTGTATAGCACCATAGGCCTCTTACCCATCACATGTATATTAGTAGTATATTGTTTATTAATGCAACCGCTCTAACATGCATAATACTTCCTAAATCTAGGAATATAAATATGTACACAACTGAACAGTATCATTTAAACAATTAGATAAAATGACAATCCAAATACTTATCTTTGTTTGTTTGGTAGGATCTCTCTTGATCCTAGTCTCCTTACAGGGATTACTGGAATATCTGATAGTGATCTCTACTCCATCATCTGATTCTGAGGACCTATGCCTTTCTTGCTTATGATCTATTATTGCCCGCCGATGTGCACACTAGCAGCAGAAATCTTTCGAAAGTTGTTTCCCAAGGGGAAAAGTGTGGCCTTGGGGGCAAGCAAAGAGTCAGATGCTGTCACCTGATCCCGACTCCTCCGTTTAGGCAAAATCCTAATGAAGCCAAGGGGGGTAGACCCTACAAAGAGTTACTAAGGCTCTTGATTTTATAAGTGTTTAAATGTGTGATGAAGATGGGTGTTGTCTTAGGAATTTTTATGATGATTTACAATAATATATTAGATCCAAGCATGTATTTGCAAATAAGAGATGATACACAGCCAATCTTTATGAATGACAATTTATAGGCAAAGCATCCATAGCATGATATAATTAAAGCAGATGAAGCAATACTCCAGATAGATAAAAAGCAAATAGAATACTGAATTGAATGACCAGTGCCAAATGGAGTCAATGTAGTGCTTGGGGTGCTTGAAACATGTCTTGGATGTGCTTGAGAATGTTTTGAAAATGCTCTTGGTAAATTTTATTGTAAATTTTGGGGTGACGTTGATTATTAATGGGAAGGGGATCTCCAAGATATACCTTGCGGTACTGGAGATGTGTTCGGAAAACAATCTAGGTGGCTCCGTACAAGGACATGTGAGCTGGCCGGAGTCTCTAGAGCAGTGTTCAACACTACACCAACAAGGATGTAGTCTAATTGTGCCCTTAAGGTCTCATACCAGTGGTTCCTGCGTCCCCAGGCAGAATTTTCCCACTTTTGATTGTTTGACAATCAACCCCGGATTTTCATTGGTTGTATGGGATGTATTTTATTATGGTTGAAGTGGAGTTAAATGTGAGGAATTAATCAATTTACACTGTTTCTGAGTATCCCACAAGTGGGAAAGCATACGCAATGTAGTAAATATTTGTTCCAATTTTATTATGGGTTGTGAACAAGAACCATAGACTCTCCGATAGAGAGCTCTCAATCCGCCTTATGACAAGATTCAAGAGACTTATGAAAGATAAAATGCTGGAAATAAACTGAAGTAAACTACCCAAGAATCTCTTTCAGGTCTAGGACCATACTCAAGAGAGCAAGGGGGTTAGTAAAGATAAAACAAAAAAGAGCTCTCCGACAGAGAGCACTCTTGATCTGCTTTATGGCAAGATTCAAGAGATTTTGTGTTCTTTTTACACAAGTTATATCAAATTGAAAAACTAGGTAAAAACAAAAGTAAGCTAAGCTATCAACTTCTGAGATCTAGCAGTTTATCAAAAGTGAACTACTCTAACAATTGAAAACTAATCTACTTGCAGGTATAAAGCAAATACAAATGCAAAAAAGGACAAGGGACGATACAAGCTTCCCCCAAATGGGGGAAGTGGGGTGTGGGAGCCTTTATCCCACTTGCTCTTTTATTATTCTTTTATACAATACTTGTTTGTTTCTCTTCTTGAAAGAACAAGGTGGGATGGGGGAATAAAAGAAGAGGGAAAAGGAGTTTTAGTGCTTTTCAAGGAGTTTTGCTCTTTTTTTATTTGATCTTGCTTTAGCCTTTAGGCCTTTTCCTTTGATTTGAACTTCTTGTATCCCTGAAAATAAGAGCTTCAAACACTAGCTTGTTAATGGATTAGTAAATCAAAATTTGAAACTAAGATCTAAAACCAAAAATGAACTAGATGCAAACTAGAATCTAAGAATTTGAAAGTTTAAAAATTTAAACTAAGTATGAATTAGAAATACTAAGACTAGTGCAAACTAAGATCTTGAGTATTGAAAGTTTAAAAAAAAGAATAACTAAATGCAAGCTATGGTCTAACTAAACTAAACAACAAGAAGTGAAAAAAGTAAAGAAGAAAACAAAGAGAGAAAAGGCAAGGGTAAAAAAGAGAGCAAGAAGAAGCAAAGAAGGAGCGAGAAGGGGCAAAGGGAAAGTGAATGGAAGAGAAGTAAGAAGAAAAGAGGGCAGCCAATCAGGTGTGGACAGCAGTAAGTAAAGGGCAGCAAGCTAAAGGAGAGGGCTGCAAACTCAAAAGAAGGACAGCAGCAAGAAGAAAAGAAGGTAAGACAAAGAGAAAGCTAAGCAAGAGAAGAACTTCAAGGAGGAGCGAGAGTGACAAAGAGGAGGATCAACCAAGGAAGGGCGACAGCAAGAGAAAAAAGGTAAGCAAAGGAGAGGAGCGAAAGCTTGAAGGTTCAAAGGAGAAGAAGGCAGCCGACAAAGAAGGAGAGGGCAGCCAACAAAAAAGAGAGCGAAAGCTTCAACGAAAGGTAAAACCTTAAAGATCAAAGTGCTTTGCTTATGTAACCACTTGAAAATAGTTGAATTTTGATATTTTAATGGTGAAAAAGAGAAAGAGAACCCTGTTGGATCTTGAATCTACTTGAAAGTACTTTAGATTTCACATGGTAAGTGATTGAAGAAACTTGTACTTGGTTCCAAGAAAAGGAGATGCAACCTAGCTCAACCTTTTACTTGGAAAGGTGATTTGCAAACAAAATCCAATACACTTGCAACACAGATATTAGATCTAGTACTCGCTACCAATTGAAATCAGAAAAGGCATGAAATACAATTGAATATGACAATGCTCTTTCGAATCTCTAGAAGTAAAGAAGTAAGTAGATAACTTGAGACTACAAATATCTACTCTTATGTGCTTATAAAATCCCTCTAAAGCAGGCCTCCCCAAGGATGTGGAGGCTGCCATCACAGCCTGCCAATGGCCCACAAAAACAAAAAAAAATTATATAAAACTTTAAAAAAACTATATAAAACTTTAAAAAAACTATATAAAACTTTAAAAAAATTATACAAAACTTTTAAAAAAAACATAAAAACTAACCATTTCTGGTTTTTTTTAATTTTATTTGTATTTTAAATTTTTTATGTTTTTTTATTTAAGTTTTGTTTTTATTTTTTTTATTTTTTGGTCTTGGTATGCCATCATGGCCTACAGGCCTGTAGGCCATGATGGCAGGGCAAGACAAAAAAATTAAAAAATTAAAACAAAACATAAAATGCAAATAAAAATGAAAAAAAAAATACTTAAATAAATTTATTTACATTTTATTTTAAATTAAAACTTTAAAAAAAAACATAAATTAAATTTTTTTTAATTTTTTTTGCCATTTATTTTCATTTCAAGCCTTTGGCAACCTGTGGAGAGGCCGTGATGGCAACCTCCATAGGCTGCCAAATGCATGAAACGAAAGGAAATGGCAAAAAAATTAAAGCAAAAAAAATTAAATAGAATTTAAATAAAAAACATTAAAAATTAAAATACAATTAAAATAAATAAATAAAAAACAAAAAGTTGAAATCCACCAACCTGTGGTCGATGGTCGATGGCAGAGCCAACTGGCACTGAGATGAACCCGACTCGGATTGAGATGAACCCGACTAGGATCTGAGATTTGTGAGTATGATAATCTCCAACAGGTGGGCGGCCTAAATAGGCAGGTGAGCAAGCAACAGAGCAGTCCTTAAACCCTTGACGTCATATAGTACCAAAAGAAACAGAGCTAAGATGTGTTGATAAGATGTTCTCAAATGAGAAATTAGACTTCATTATATAGGATCTTAATGACTTCTAGAAGGGTCATAAATTAAATCTTTAATGACTTAGGGTTCCTTTAATTAAGGAGGGTACCAACAATTTAAATATAACTTTAGGAGTGGGTACATATATTAAGGAAGGTCGCCACACATATAAATTAATATCATAAAGTTCTTAGGTGAGGATACTAAGGTTGTGATTAAGTCAAATCATAAAACAAGGAGTGGTACATGACCCACAACCCATAGGTCCAAAGGTATAATAACAAGGTGGGTAAACATCCCTTTTACCCATAAGACCAAAAACATCAAAGTGGTACGAGTCAAGACAACTCAATGTGGGTAGACAACCCTTCTAACAGCAAGACAAGGTGGTAAACAAGACAAGGTGCTAAACCACAAGACCAAGAACAACAAAGGTGGAGGACCAAGGGTAGACAAGCAAGGTGGGGTTACAACCATTCATCTCTCTCCCAAATGTACAAGTGTCCCATACACTAACTGAAAGTTCATCATCACCATATAAGGAAGGTCCACACTAGATGATGCGATCATGTGGTCCTCCTGACTGCTCTTAAGGTCAAGTGCTAGTGACTCCATCAAGGGGTGGTCAGTCCCTTGAGAAGACCATCTAGCTCAACCATCTCGAAGACCTAGGAGAGGAGGTCATCACACATCATCATCTTGGTTAACTGACCAAGATCCACCTAGTTAACTGACCAGGTATGTACCTGCAGGAACTGCTTGGTCCTTGTGACCAAGAATCTGCCTGGTCCCAGACCAGGAGCTCTCTGTCTCAACCTACAGGATCTGCTTGGTCCTCGTGACCAAGAAACTGTCTGGTCCCATACCAGAATACCTTAGAGACAAATAGGGGCCCTAGCCACATGCTAGGGACTTTGCCATGGTATCAACCTTCTTGGTCCCCGACCAAGAACCCAGGAGACTGCTAGGGGCCCTAGGGTACCTTCTAGGGACTTACTCTGTCTGGTTAACTGACCAAGAACCCTAGTTAACTAACCAGGGTACCATCCTCCCTGAGAATGTGTCTCACAGTTGCATTAACTTTAACATGGAAACCTTGGTGCTACTTGTTATGCTTGTTGAGGAGGAAAAAGAGGAGACATTTGACATGTGTCATGGAGGACTTGCCGATGTTGATGCTAGCTTGTTAAGAATCCTTGGTGGAGTGACCAGCTTTAGTTAGACTTAGCAATGATTCCTAGCAAGTTGTAGCTAGGATTTTCATGGTTTCCGTAGCTAGGGTTTAAAGAGCTTGACTTGTACCAGCTTTGTGATAATGTTGTATGTACTTGTACTTCATTTC
Source organism: Larix kaempferi (assembly GCA_027924585.1). Taxonomy (NCBI): domain Eukaryota; kingdom Viridiplantae; phylum Streptophyta; class Pinopsida; order Pinales; family Pinaceae; genus Larix; species Larix kaempferi. The sequence goes on from BSBM01000383.1 coordinate 2,115,444, forward strand.
TTATATATGTGTGTGTGTGTGTGTGTGAAGTTTCCAGCTGTCCAAATATTGTGTACTTGCAGATTTGATTTTCAGATTGTGTTATCTTTTTGTTCATATTGATTTGTTCATGTTGATTTGACATATTATGTTGCCGAAATTAGTAAGCGATTTAACACACACATAAAAGATAAAGGAGCAGATTTTCTGCTGTTAAATCCACTCTAGTAAAGTTATTTCAGATCTGTTATATGCTTGGAAAAGTGTGCACTAAGGGTTATACCTTGTTGGCATTGACGTACACTTGTATGGAATTTATTTTCTTGGCCTACCAATTGAATTGGGTTGAAGTAAAGTGAAGTATTTGCTGCCATAGTTGAATACTTCAGATCATCCCTAAGGCTGAACATTCATAGGGAGTAGATCCAAGAACCCTCAAGTAAATGAGATGAAATTTCAAATTTGCCTTAATTGCCCTAGATTTGAAATTTCTAAAAAGGATTACATATGAAAGAGTAGTGTCTCCTATAGGTGGGATGCACCAAGAAAAATGCTAGGGGATTCCCACACCCCAAGATTTCATTTAACATTATACTTTCTTTCAGAACCAGACTTGCATGAATAAACACAAACACATTGATACTAGAGCTGAATACAAAAGCAATGCATGGCTAGAAGAGGTTCATATGTCGATGTCAAGTTTGATATGTCACTGTGGATGAAGGCGGGATGTGTTTCTTCTTCTTGACTACTTATGTCCATTCCTCCTTTTGAGATTCCACTGGAGCAATAGGGTTCCTATGGGCTTCTTTTTCTTGGGCAGCCTCTTTGCTCTCTTCCACCTATTATCACACCATAGTAGCTGGGCTACTATTCTTGTTGAGCAGATATCTGCACTTTTCAGAGCTTTGCCTTTACAAAGATCAGCTATGATGAGCAGATTCATTTATGATCACTTACACATCAAAGCAGTTTATATCAAACATTATGTAGACCTTGTGCCAAGGCTGAGCCTTGAGAGCTTAGATTTGATGACCGATATGACCTTTTGTTCCATACAGTTTCAGTTCAGTGCCTCAAAGTTCCAGTTGTATTATTGCAGCAGTGTTTCAGTGGTTCTAGATGATGGTTATTGATGATATGCAGTGATATGACCACTAGACTTGTGATTGTTAGCATTGGACTATTTGGACTATTATGTTGTTGTTTTAGTCATCTTCGTAGCATTAACTTGGTATATAACTCATGATGTGGCGGTATTATCTAATAAATGAAATGAACTATCTTGGTTGGATGTAAATAATGAATTGGATGTATTACTTGCACTTTAAGGTTTACTGACTGTACTCATTGGTTTCATTACCCTCCTGTGAGCATGGACATGGTCTTTCCTGACTTTTATGTTTGCTAGCTTAGGCACCACATTCACTTGACTCCATCCATCCATGACCTTCCCTATTTTGGCTTTCACCTTGACTTGCCTTTTTGACTTTTGATATGGAGGACTTCCCCATTTCTACCTCTGTGTTGGATAGCATCCACGTTTGTTATGTGTCTCGGCTCTGAGTTGGTGACAGAATTTGTCTTTGGCGAGTTGGATTTTATGCCTAGATCATTCTAGTCGGTTGCCCCGATGTGTGGCTTAGTCCAGAATTCCCTCTAGTCACGTGAGTTGTTGTTGGCTAAAACTGGAAGCACATGTACTACTTATGGAAATTATTGGAAATATCTTATGAAAGCCTATCGAAATTAAATTCTAGAATGTGTTTCTAAACACACGATGAATTAAAGGCTAAAGCAATGAAATGCCAAAGTACACCTCGAAGGGTCCAAAAAGGTCTAAAAAGCAATGGTTAAGTAAATGCTAAATCTAAAGATTGTTGACCTCATAAATGTAAATATACCCCGGATGCAAGCTGCGATTAGTTGTGCTTTTAAGCGCATGCAAAATCCCAGAGGAGTCATATAAGCCAAAAAGGCCATGGAAATTAAATGAATGATCCTAATGAACTTGGATCAACTTGATGTAGACATGATGCCAAGGTTGAATAAGCACTCTCTAAACAACTTATCCATTTGTGAGGCACTGCCATTCCCTTTGTTTATCTTGTCCAGAACAGTGTGTAGCTTCCCCTCTCCCCGTCCAAAGTATCACCTAGTTAAGTTGGCCAAGTCATCCCTTCTACCTAGAGTTGTCTTTAGCCTTCACCCTTTGCTAGCAATTAGGCCATGTCCATTGGATGAAGTATGTCTTTAAAGCTTTGGTGCAAGTACATTATAAATAACATTAAATATCTATGTATTAACTGCCACTTGATTGATGTTTGTACTTTAAGTTAAGCTGTGAATATGGTTAAAGGAACATGTCTTAGTCATTTGTTATAATCTAGTTTTTGGTTGTATTTTGACCTAGTCAAACATAGTTTGACCATGGTCATTCTTGGGATTCGTGATGAGATGGACCACTTATGCTTTATGATGTTGATCTATGGTCCCACATACACCTATTGATGATTCCATATGTCGGAGATATGCTCCAAATGATAATTGATGCAGTTGGTCATTTTTATTATTATTTCCAGATCATCATATTTTACACTGTCCAGGTATGGTGGACCCTACTAATGACCCCACAGGCTATCATGAGGTGTATGAGTACTCATCTCTAATGGATTTGGGTCTTCTAGATCCATTGAGACACTTATCTTTCAGTTTCGGGCACTTCTGGGCATGATTCTAGCAGTTATCCGCCTATTGACCAGTTTGGGCATGCTAATCCAGCCTGTTCAGCAGGAGCATTGGAGGCAAGTTGTTGCCTAGGGCGCTACAGAGGAAGGGGGTGGTCCAGCCACTTGTTTTTACCATTATACCCCCCTTCCAAACATGATGGCACCTTCAGTTTGACAGTGCAGGCACCCTAGATGCAGTTTTGGGCACTTTCAGGGTTTTCAAGAGGATTAAAAAATGGAATAAAAAGGTCATTGAGGAATTCAATTTGGGCAATTGAGGCAAGGTTTTGGCACTTGATCTGCTCAGAGGTCATCCGTGGTGTATTCCCCTTCTTCCAAATCAGTTTGCACCAGTCAATGGGGTCCACATGGGCTACAGTAGCTCTTTTATTGTATTTCTCTCTGATGATGGGGATAAGATTTGATCATTTGTATACTTGGACATGTCATAGACTCATATTTTATATTATTGTGCCATGGGGACATGCTAGTGAAGGGGATTAATACCTCCTAGCCCCACCATGTGCTCCTAGTTACTTGTCTTGGTCCTATTGTTGTGGCACACATGTTATTAGCCACCCCCATGTATGACGTCACCCTCCATAGAGCTTGTTAGGCTATGACGTCGTCACTTAGTTGAGTGATCCATGTCTTATATTGTATTGGCTCATCTTAGCCATTGATTAGATTGTTATATCTTTTGATCTCAACCACTAGTTTTCAATAGTGGTTTAGAGTTTTGGTCTTCCTCATCCTATAAAAGGAGGAGACCCGCCTATTGTAAAAGTTCCTTTGGGCTCTGGAAAACTTGGAATAAAATACTACTTTTGGAGATCTTCTTCTTGGATTTGATTGGGTTGCTCTTGTACATGGTTATGCATCTCTTCTTTTAGACATCTTTGCTTGTAACGGGTGAAATCGACATCAACTAAGGGAGGCCGAATTGATTAAAGCAAGGAGTGTGTTTGCCTTGAAGGAAAGATTGTAGGGGTTGCCCACATCCCCCTTGGGGCAAGACATCTTCATCTTGAGGGAGTTTTTCAATTGTGCTTTGTCCATTGATTGCTTCTTTGGCATGACATGATTAGATCTCATTGATTTGTGGATCAAATCTAACATCTTGTAGTTTGATTTACAGGTTGAATGGAGCATCTCTCCTCCTAGGGCTTGGACGATTATGCTTGGATTCACTTGGAGCTAGCTTGGAATTGTAACTAAAGGCAAGAATCATCTATGTGCAAAGTAGCCGCAAGCTTTTGAGGTAAGATCTACAAGGTATGTATCCATTTCGCTTGTTCTCCATCCTATTGGCCACATAAACCCTTAAAATTCAAAACCCTCTTTTTCTATTTTTTTAGATCTACTTGGATCGAGCATGCTTTTGGGGATAACATTTAGAACCCACCTCTATAGTATCCACGGCAATTCGGATCTATAGTTTGGTGGTGTTTGGCTTTCATTTGACACATTTTCCAAGGCATATTAGCCTCTCCAAGGGAAGTCGCACTTCTTGAGGAGGGCTAGTTGGGCTAATTCCTAAACGTGGGTAGGAGAGATTCTTGTTTCATTGAATAGATCAACCTTTGAAACCTACCCCTAGTTCTTCACTATGTTGATTTTCACCTTGTGGGCCCCATTCCTCATTTTGAGGGTTGTGCCCCACTTGGGTCACTTAGTGATGCATTAGATCTATGGAGATCTAGACATGGCATGTACTTGATCTTGAAAACCCACCTTGATTTTCATCTTGACTATCCCGATCTATATTTTGGTGGACATCCAACTCCATTTGGCCCTTGATCTAAGGCACTAGTCATCCTTGGGGTAATTCGCACTCCTTGGGTAGGTGGCCATTTGCTAGATCCCATTTGTGGGTATTGCTAATTCCTTCTCAGATCCATAGATCCATGCTATAGCATACCCCTAGTACCATTTCATTTCAACTTGGACCATTTTCCACTTTTTAAGGAGTGGGTCCCACTTGGCTAATTTTCATGGTACTGGATCTATCTAGATCTACTAATTCAACTTCATAAGTGGCCCTTATCTTTCATTGGTTGAACCATTTGTCACTTCATAAGCCTCTTCAACCATATCCTAACTCTTTGGGTCCAATTAACCACCCTAGATCTAGATCTTATCTTATCTTGATCTCCTAGTCTTTCATCATCACATTTCCCTAGGAGGTATAGATTGCATTCGCTAGCCTTCATTGGCTAAGCTAGGGTCTCCCCCTTGGTCTTGCTTAGGCTTGATCTAAAGTGAAGAGTGCCTCGGTTATCGTGACACCCAGCTTGCATTGGGAACCGTGGCATCTCTTGGGTCACCTCTTTAGTTGTCCAACACCTCTACCATCCCAAATGGGATACCTTTAGGGACAACTACAAGTTATGTGATAACATTTTTGGCGTCGTTGCCAGGGAGGTAGAGGCTTACCTTAGGTGTCTACGAGTATCCATGCATAATTCATATCTTATCGCATCTGGTTTAATCTAGATGGTTATCATTTCAATCCTTAATTAACCATAGCCATCTATTTGTCACTTCATAAGCGTCTTCAACCATATCCTAACTCTTTGGGTCCACTTAATCACCCTAGATCTAGATGGTCCTTCCACTAGCAGAGGAGATACTTGCAAGGTTGGATGAGGGGAGAGGGGTGATATGGGTGCCTAACAGTCCTTACTGATCAAGTGGTGTGGCTTTGTTGCTCTTATGAAAATTTCAAACGATAGGTGATTGTTGTCATTTTGTTCTCAACTAAACAAGCCTATTATTTAACTGCAGAAAATTAAATTCTCCACGACAACAATCACACATATAGCTAGAAAGTAAATAGTGGAAGCATACACACAATACACTGGTAGTTACTCCTTCAAATCATCTTTTCATTAAATAATCAAAGCTTACAAGGAAACTTCTACAAGCTATCAAACTAATAGTTGTATGATACACCGAAAAATAGATCTACATGGCTACCAAGAAAATCTGTCAACTAGAAAACGAGAAAATCTGCCTATTGGTATGTTGTACGGCCTTGTCCGTATGACTATATTGATTGTTCCATATGACTGTATGCACTGTTCCGTACCATTGTACGATTGTACAAACTAACCTATACGGAATCCATACGTTGGTTTCCTACCTACTTCCCGACCTCGTCTCCTCTCCTGTGCTCTAAACCTACTCAATTGATGAATTATGTCACCATGTAATAAAAACATGAGTCTAAACTCTCTATCTTTACTTACCTTTATACTTGACCTAAATCTCTATTCTACCAAAACCCTAATCTCTCAGTGAGATATATGGTTGAGATTAATCTAAATCACTAATGTATGAAAATACACTTTATTAGACTTAGCAACTAAATATAAAACTTTCACTTTATTCGTAAAGTGAATTACAAAATAGAATTAATCGGAACTACTTCCAACGCGTTCACAGTAAACCTATGCAGAAGTCCTTATCTAAGCTACATTCTTCGACACTCCCTCTTAGCGAGGAAGGAATTATGCATCAATCCAAGTTTGTCTCTAAATGCTTCAAACTTCCCTTTTGCTAAGGGCTTGGTCAGAATATTAACAACCTAATGATTTGTGGGTACATACTGTAATATCCAGTGAAGCACCACTCGTGTGAGACTCGCGAGTACTCGCGAGTCTCCACGAGTCAGACCTGGCAACGAGTAATCGTGACAGACTCGGCCCCGTGACTCGACTTACTCAGCAAACGCGTCTGCACTCACGGACTCGGGTTAAACTCGCCCAAACTCGGCCGCACTCGCCACGGATGCCACGGAAAAAAGCCCGCGAACATTGTTTGTGGAGGGTTTTTTGGACGGAAAAGTGCCCGCGGGGATGCTATAAGGGTTTCTCTCCCTCATCCATCATGCACAAATTCCAGAGAACAAAATCCGGTCGTGTTGAGTGAGGTCGAAGTCGTGTTGTTGTCCGAGGTCAAGGTGCACTACTGGACGAGTCGAAGTCGTGTTGAGTGAGGTCGAAGTAGTGTTGAGTGAGGTCGAGGTCGAGGTCACAGTCAGGTTCATGTTTTTGCTGGTCGAGGTTCGAGGACGCGGACTGCAACTCTGTTGGTCTCTGTTGCTTTGCGTCACCATTCCACGCCGGACAGCAACCCAAGGTTACTAATCGTAATCCTAAATCCTTGTTCCGTGAACCTTAATTTAAAGTTTTAAACTATATCAAATTTAAATTTTAAACTTAACTTTATGCTTAAGATATAAAAATTTAAAAAAAAAAAAATGTTTATAAATTATTAAAGTTGCATAATTTTTTAATGCAAATTTTTTATTTTTATAAATTTTATTTAAAATGCAATTTATTTTCATTTATGTTGTTTATAAATTATTAAAGTTAGCTACTGCATAATTTTAGAATGCACTTTTTTTTGTTAAATTTTATTTAAAATGCATTTTTTTTAAATTTGTTTATAAATTATTAAACCATACTGCGTAAATAAAGAATGTTGTGTAGTATGCACTGTGCAGTATGGTTTAATAATTTATAAACTGAATTTTTTGTTTAAAAAAATTGCATTTTAAATCAAATTTATAAACAAAAAAATGCCAATTTTTTTAAAAAATGCCACAATTCCAGCACTGCTTTACTTGGATTAATTCAGTTACCAGTAAACAGAGGTGTTGGTTGCTTCAGTAAACATGTTCCTAGCCATTACCATATGGTTCTATTTTTTCATTTAGGCACCCCATTTTCCTGAGGCATAAATCGAACAGTCATCTTTTTTTTTTTGGCTTGGTGCTTCCATAACTTTTAAAAATCTCTTGAAACATATTCAATTGTTTTCCCTCGCATGACTCTTCACCTTTTTGTCACTTGGCTTCTCAACTTTGCCTTGAGAGCTTAAATTTATGAAGTGTTGCAGAATTGAAACAAAGCAAAGTCTTCTTTGCAAAATCATTACTGAAAGTGTTGATGTAGATATCTGTGATTTCGCTTTCATAGGACCGCAAATCTCATAGGACCACAAAAATTGATTGTGTTATGTCGTATAATCATTGTTTATGAGACAATGTTATGAATTATTGCATAAATTGTAGTTTTATAGCTTATATGGATTGGAAATGCTTTTAAACTCTTTTTTGTGCAAAAAATGTACAATATTTTTATTTTTTTCCTATTTGCCGAGTTTTGCCAAGTCTGTCCCGAGTCTTTCCTGAGTGTTTCCCGAGTCTACGAGTCATATGCCAGCCGAGTCTTTGCCAAGTCCGAGTCGTACAACATTGGTAATATCCATATCCAGATATTCTCATGTTGTGATCGTGTCCGAATCACAATAAGACTATTCAAGTGAATAGTCAACCAATAGAAAATAACTCCATTGGGAAAGAATAAATAATATTGAATATATATTGATGAGAGATGATTATATTATAATTTGATGGACCATTTAAATATGGTGTTATGTGCCTTTTCAATGGAAAGGTACGTCTCTATCTATTCGGTTAATTACATATCAATCTTATTTAATATTTGTTTCATTACTTTTCTTTTATTATTTAATTATTTGTTTATTGATATGTTTATATATTATTTTATTTGTTACATGGCCTTCCTCTTCAAAATGGTTTGTCCTCAAAGCATTAGTGATGAAGGTCGCATCTTTCTTTGTATATACCTTATAAAATTCGTTTATAATTTTAATATACTAACTAAAACCATGTGCAGTTTCACAAAACCACGTGTGGTTTCATAAAACCATGTGCGGTTTCATGAAAGCTATTCTTTAACTTTTTTTTACTTTTTTTTTCTTTCTTTTTTTTCTCTTGCAAATAATTCTTTTTTTCCGCTTCTTCTTTGTAATATTTTTTTTCTTACTTCTTGCTCTCTTCTTATTTGCAATTGAAATAATTACTTTCTTTCTCTCTTTTTTTATTTCCCTTCTTGCATTCTTGATTTACGGTTGTCTTTGACCAAGAGAACCTCGGACCAATCCCATTCAAATTCAATCCCATCTGTTTAAACCATGACGGATTTTGGGACATCTTAGACAAGGCATCGAAAACTCCCATCTCAGGATCCCCCACCTTCGTTTGGGAACAGAAGCTCATCGCCACCAAGAAAGCACTCAAGATTTGGGCTAAAGACAATTGCCCCCCCCCTCCAACCCAAGGAAAAACGTTGTCGATAAACTGGAGATCATTCAAACCTCAATGGATGATGGTCCAATTGACAGCGCACAGCTCCAAGATGAGGTCAATCAGCAGGTCAAATTCCATCAAGCCTTTCGAAATGAAGAAGACTATTGGAGGTTAAAATCACGCAGCACATGGCTCAAGGCTGGTGACAAAAACACTTCTTTTTTTCACAAACAAACAAAAATCAGACACTCGACCAACCATATCTCAAAAATCAGAATGGAAAATGGGCACACTGTCAAAGGGCATGAGAATATTCAAGAGGCAGCATATGAACACTTCTCCAACCTGTTCATGGAGGTAGACAACACAAGCGAAGAAGATGAGCAGATTCTCCTCAATCACATTCCAAAAAACATCACGCTGGACAACAACATTGAGCTCCTCAAACCGTTCACCGAAGAAGAAGTTATCAACACAATCTGGTCCTTTGACCCCGACAAAGCTCCTGGACCGGACAGGTACTCAATTCACTTCTACCAGACTTGCTGGCAGTATATCAAGCATGATTCCATGAGAATGGTCAGGAATTTTCACTCCAAGGAAAATATCGAAGGCTGCACCAACTCCACTTTCCTAGCACTCATACTGAAAGAATCAAACCCAAGCTCCTTTGGCCACTTCAGACCAATCTCGCTGTGCAATTCTTCTTACAAAATCATTTCAAAAATGCTAGCAAATAGAATGAAGCCTCTCCTCGCTGACATTATCTCCGACAACCAAGGAGGTTTCTTAAAAGGGAGACACATTCTTGACAACGTAATCCTTGTTCAAGAAGCCATCCACTCCAGCAAGAAGCGTAAAGAAAAAGGTATGTTACTAGAAATTGACATGGCCAACGCCTTCGATCGTGTCAATCACTCCTTCCTTCTCAAAATCATGAACAGCTTTGGGTTCAGCGAAACCTTCACAAACTGGATTTCTGCATGCATTAGCAAACCCTGGATTGCCCCTCTGATAAATGGACGCCCCACCTCTTTCTTCCAAGCTTCGTGTGGCATCCGGCAAAGATGCCCTCTGTCCTCCTTTCTTTACATCATCCTGGCAGACTCTCTCAGCCGAAATCTCAACTCTGACCTACGATCTCGCTCCCTCCCTGGCCTCAATATTGCCCCCAACTCCATGCCCATGAACCATTCACTCTTTGCTGATGACTCCCTCTTCTTAGGAGGTGGCTCCTCCTTCATAACCCGAAAATTCAAGCAGACCCTGACTTGGTATTGCAATGCATCGAGAGGCAGTATTAATCAGCGCAAGAGTGATGTCTACACCTGGAACTTAAACAAGAACTCTGCCACCATCATCGGGCACATCCTCGGAATCAAAGTGCATGAGCAGTGGGACAGCTTCAAATACTTGGGTCTCCCCATTACTCAAGATCACACTAAGACTGAATTCTGGAAAGAAACTATCTGCAAAATTAAAACCAAAATCAGAAATTGGGGAGGTTACTGGCTCAACCAAGCCGGGAGATTAATATTGATAAAAGCAGTACTCTCAGCCCTCCCTGTTTATCAATCATCCCTGCTTCTAGCACCCAAAGGGATCTCAAACCAAATGAGCAAACTCATAAAAGATTTCCTCTGGAGCGGGGGAAAACACAACGAGAAAAAGATGCATCTGGTGAATTGGGATATTATTAAACAACCGAAAGGTTCAGGCGGCCTTCAAATCCGTGACCCCCACCGAGCAAATTTAGCACTAGGTGGCAAAATCCTCTGGCATATAATCTCCAATAGACAGCACCGTGTAGGCCAACTACTCAAAAAAAAATATCTAAATGGTCCAACACTTAGATGTCTCGACAACCAACCCAATTCCAAAGGATCATTGATTTGGACTCTTTGCAGAGCAGCTTGGGGCACATTCGCACAGAACCTTTACTGGGTTCCAGGAAATGGAAGGAACATCAATATATTCTCCGACAAAATCATGGGACATCCTCCTCTCCAGGAGCATAACGAGCTTCATGACATCGCCAACTGGCTCGCCCACAACAATATAAAAACACTGAAAGATCTCAGCGTCTAGAACTCCAAAGGCGATTGGCAGACTTGGAAAATTCTCGACATTCCAAATAATCTTGAACATTCCAGCACTCTCCTCATGCAAAATCTGGCCGGTTGCGCCCATTCTCATCTCCACAACCAAGACAATCGTGGTTGGGGGCCAAAAGGCAAGTATTCAACTACTCCTGGTTTCAAAGCCCTTCAAGACCACGACAGCTCTATGAAAAGCTTTTGGAGTATGGTTTGGAACCCTTTTGGATTACCCAAAGTCAACTTCTTCACTTGGACCCTCGTTCACAGGAAAATACTAACTGTGGACAACCTCATCAAAAGAGGCATCATTGGGCCACACAGGTGCATTTTATGTCGAAGAAACAGCGAAACAATTGACCACTTATTTGTGGATTACCACTTTGCTAAAACAGTTTGGAGCCACATGCTCCACAGTCTTAATGTGACCATGCCGATTTTCAATTCCATCAACTGCCTATTCAAAAACTGGAACTCCATCTATCCCTCCCCTCTGACAAAAAGAAAACTCTGGTCCCTCATTTGGCTTACGATCCCTAAATTTGTATGCTGGAAAGTTTTGTTAGCTAGGAACAAAGCCTTATTCCAAGACTCCTACACCTCGCCCCTGCAGGTTGTTGGACAGGCCAAAGGCCTCCTCATCGAATGTGTACACTCCTCCCTTTCTCAATACGAGTACAAATCTCAATGCAAATGAGATCCTTTGGTTCGGCCTCCTCCCTCCCAACCCCAACAAGAATGTAAGACTTTGACCTCAGACTCTACCACTTTGGCAACTCAGATTCACCAATTCTGAATTTCATGATTGGAGAATCAAACAAAACATTGACAGTCTGTTTTTCGATGGAGCTTCCAAGAATAACCCCGGAGCGGCTGGAGCTGGAGGTGTCCTATTATCGGTAGATGGAACAGTGGAAATCAAGTACAGGTGGGGATTGGGAACCTACTCCAACAACCTAGCAAAAGTTTTGGCACTCTTGAAAGGTTGTCAAATAACCAAAGATCGCAAAATTGACAAAATTCAAGTCTTTGGAGATTCCAACTTAATCATTCAAGCTCTCGAGTTCAACGCGCACACTGACCCCAATGATCTGGCAATAACTTGGATTCTCCATCGCATCCGGCACATTGTAACCTCTTTCACCCACTTCAATGTGTTCCACATTCTGAGAGACTTAAACAATGAAGCCGACAAAGAAGCCAAAGCTGGCACAAGGCTTGATTATGGGAAGCTTGAACTCTCAACCGGGGAGACTGTCCACCAAAACATCCCTTAATCGCTGCTGACAATAGCTAAGAGCAAACCAGAAGCTCGAATTATCCTCCTCACAATCCATCATCGATTTGAAGCACGCTGACAGCTGGCTCGGTCACAATCCAAACCATTATTTCACATTCGATCTTACTCAGATTCTACACGAGGCTCGACCTGGAGCATATCCCTCATGTCAACGCATTTGATCACTGTCACCATTAAGAACAGAGCAGAAGTGGGATGGAACCCACTCACACAGGAATCTTGGCAAACCTTATATCACGTTGAGCTCGAATTCTCAATTCTTGACAAGCGGCTGAACTCTTGCCATCATATCATTTTTACAGGTCACCATCTACAGCATCAAGCTTATTTACAGCATCAAGCCTACAGCATCAATCTTAAGACCGCATTAAAGGCTACATCAAATTTCTAATTGGACAACTGGGCATTATCTTTCTGAACAAGATGATGAAAAGCTGGTTGACAATTTCATGTTGATGGCTACATCAGAAGCATCATGGAAGCAAACAATAGGACTGTTGATGAAACTGAAGGAACAACAAGCACAAAGACACTGATCCATTCAACAATTTCTGGCAAAAAGCTAGGAATACTCTGCAAAATTCTGGAAATCATCCAAAGAGCAATATACATTTGAATCTGTTTACTCCTTATCTTCATTACTTGGCTGAATTCTTGATCATTGTAACAAGCTGGTTGGCTTTAGCCACAGCTCAATTTTTTTACATTTTTATCAATAAAGTTTACCCATTTCAGTTAAAAAAAAAATATAGGAAATTCGAGTCATATTCCAATCTGTCATCAAACCTGAGGCTAGCTAATGCCATCTCTGAGCTCTAACACACAAACTCCCAAATCTGACAAGCACTACATCTGAAACCCTCTAACTAGTGGTCATGGTTCCCGACAGTTGATCTATTGTGGTAAACTCTTCAAATCCTCTCGATCATAAAAGCTTTGACATCATGTGAAAAATCCAAACCCTAGGTGATTGTTGTCCTTACATTCTCAAATAAACAAGACTGTTATTTAATTGCAGAAAATTAAATTCTTCACATAGCAACAATCACACATATAGCCGGAAAGTAAATAGCGGAAGCATAAAACAATACACAGGGTGTTACTCCTTCAAACCAGTTTTTCATTAAGTAATCAAAACTTTTACAAGGAAACCTCCACAAGTTGTCAAACTAACAGCTGTACAGTACACCCAAAAACAAATCTGCACAACTACCAAGAAAATCTGCAAACTAAAAATGAGAAAATCTGCCTGCTAGCCTGTTGTGCGAACTGTTCCATACGACTGTATGGATCTGTCCGTATGGACTGACTTGTACGGAATCTGTACACTGCCTTTATGCCTGCTTCCAAACCTCAGCTCTTCTCCTGCACTCTAAACCTGCTCAACTGGTGAACTATGTCACCATCCAACAAAAACTTGTGTCTAAACTCTCTATCTTGACTTGCCTTTATACTTGAGTTAAAACCCTAATCTTTCAATGAGATGTACAGTTGAGATCAGTCTAAATCACTAATGTATAAAAATACACTTTTTTAAACTCAATAGCTAAATATAAGACTTTCAATTTATTCATAAAATAAATTACAAAATAGAATTAACTCAAACTACTTTCGACACGTTCACCCTGAACCTATGCAGAAGTTCCTGCCGAGCTACATTCTTCAACAGCTCCAATCCACCAATTAGACTTTCGATGTGATTTCCTTGAGCACTTGAGCTTTGAAACACTGGTGCAATGGGCAACACGATGTGCCCTGTTTCAAAACAAGCTCTGCATCTAAAGGTCACTTGTTTGTAGTCCAATTTTTTGCTTTTGGCAACCAAATTTATTTATGCTGGAAAATCCTTACTAAAATCCATGTCCATACATATCCACACATATGTTTTGATGTATTGATGCACCCTTTCCTCACTTCTTAACTGAAATCTAAATGAAGGTTAGGTAATCTTACTCAAACAAGCACCATGAAGAGGGAATCTGTAGAGGGATCAAATGTTGAGGTCCAGGGCTTTATACATAATCTGGATTTTCAACAAAACCACAAATTAGAGGTGAGGATCCAATCTTTGTCCTCTGCTAGGTTAAATTCCACTATGAAGAAGCCTTTAGTGCAAGGATAGATATAAGCTTCTTCCTTAAGATCTGGTTTCCAGGAGCAGGAAATCCATTGAAAGAACTGCCTGTATCTGTTGAACAAACCCCTTCTAGAAAAACAGGACATCTTATGCATTGGATCAGCCCTTCTCTAAATTTTAGTTTTTCCTGAATGAATATTGTAACAGAGATAAGCTTTGTCTGCTTTCTTTTGTTTGGCTACTCTATTTTTCCTATTAATTAAATCAGAACTTACACCTAACAATATTAGCTCAATACACTTGAATGCCCTAAATCTTTCAATCAAATCATGGATGTCGGAAAGCCATATAGTCACAGGATGTTGTCAATGAATTAACGTCTGCGTATTCATCATCGGTTGAGATATTTCAAAAATCAAAAAACAATAAAATTGAATTTTACCGGTGGTGGGAGTGTAACATACAATTAATCAACTTCCATATCTCAGCAAATAAGATGATTCGGCACCCTTTGCTCATGTAAGCTGAAACCTTCATGTCAATTGAATCAATTAATGCAGTAGAGAAAATTATTCTATATGAAATTTGGGTTTCTTTTTAACATGAACATTTGGGCTTAGCCAGTGCACAGAGTCGCTTAATGTTTTTCCTCGTCTCTGGGCTGTAAAGGCCTCCGGGATGCAGTTTTTAAGGAGCCTGCCCGCCAGAATTTATACATGAAATTTAGATGTGGTCATTTTTTTGATGTACCTAATAAAATTAAAATCTTCTCAATTATTTAAATGAGGTATGGATCATCTGAAGACTTATGGCACCTATTACCTCCACTCACTCAACCTAAATATAGGCTATAGCCACCCTGATAAAGAAAGATGTATGGCACCCTTTTGAACCTTCCATTGAAATGAATGTTTCTTTCTATATATCAGATCTTGATCATGGTCATGTATTGCAAAAACCAAAAGCAAAATGAGGGAACATCAGAGACCACAATGCAGTGTAGAATAAGATACGAAGAGGTAGAATCAGAGCTTCCATACCAGTTTGGCATCCTCGGGCCACGAGTTTCTGCCAAATCCCAATCTGAGATTGTAACTCCTCCGCCATTTGACTGCAGACTGAGTTATTAACTGGTTCGGCTTTGCTGTTTTTGAGAGAATAACACAAGGCATTGCGATTAATGCAACACACAACAGGAGCACAACGGCCTCCCTGACTCTCCGCATGATAGTCGACATTGTAATCATGGATTTTTCTGTTTATCCGCAGCGAGCGTGTGAAAAACTGATTCGAATTTCGAATGGTGGTGAAGTCAGAACCATCCCGACATCGACAAAGAGTCAATGAAAGCCTGTATAGTAAGGAATGAAATGGGCATTTTCAAATATTTTTTTGTAAACAAAAGCATTCTAATTAATTAATTACTCCAAATTCACATTATAATTAATTAATTACTCCAAATTCTCACTACCGTGATAAGTTGTAGATAATAATAATATAATATGTATTCCAATAAGTTAAACTCTTGACTATTTGCAACAAAGATTTCGGTGAAAATTTGGCTGAAATATTACTAAAATGACAGTTTTGGGTTGTTAGAATTGCATAATCAGGTGCCCGAGCTCAATTCATTACTGTAACCAAAATTGCAATTAGAGCAACCCAAATCGTAGTTTCGGCAATTTGAGAAAATCACCAGAAAAAGTGCAAATCTTCTAGAGTTTAGCCCATTTCATATTCCATTAAGGAGCAGTCTATTTATTCTACCTTTTGGACATGGCAATATTTTTTTTACTAAAGTCGAAGCTCTTTCATTTGCTATTATTGTTTAATTTTTCATGCTTTTTTTAAAGCTCTTTGACTTACTATTAATGTTTAATTTTTTTATGCTTTTTTGTTATAATGTTTTGCAATGTTTTGAGGAAAATAGCTTATTAAATTAATTTTTTTGGAAATTGAAAATATATATTATATTTTTTGAAAGAGGAAAATAGGATTTTTCCATTGGTGAAGGACGCCTGGGATTTGACAAAGGATTGGAATTTTTAAAAACTAAAAATAGTTAAAAAACAAGAAATTGCATAATTTTACACCTCATTTGGTTGGGAGGACATAGTACATTGTGTAAATTTATTTTAATTACGGATTTAATGTGTCGAGATGGATCAAAATTCTTAGGCATAAACCATTTTTAAAGTGAAAAACATGAATTTTTTTTCTAGAAAAAAAAAATGTAACTTTATTCGTATAAACAAAGATACATTTTTCAAATTCTTCATAACATGTCGTAAAATTCCAAAATATCACACATATTCCACAAAATAGACATATATGGTTTATTCTATTGTCTAATATTTAATGTTTTCCTTCAAAATTACCAGTTACATCTTAAGTCTCGTTGTCGCTCATGTGACCATCAAATAACTTGTCTGGTCCTCCTACAGAGTTGCGTAAATCTATTCTACAAAAGCTTACTTGTAGTGCCTTGATCAACTCTTATCATGTTGAGGAAGGTCACGAAATGGTGCATGTTAATACTCATACTTTATTCATGTCACCACCCCCATAATATGCCACTTCCCATGTTGCATGGTCACCCCATACTTAGACAATTCATTTGCTTCTTGATTCCTTCCCTTGTATACATGTGTAAAGGAGACCATCTCCACGAGCAATTTTAATATTTTATTCTCCTCAAGAATCGGCATCGGGAGTATGTTATGATTGATCTTCTCTTCTCCGATCCAATCGATCATGAGCATCGCATCGCCAAAGACCTATAAACACTTTTTTTTTCCCACACTAAACATAACAATAACCTAAGTGCACTTAATTCTGCAAAATTATTCATGCCCAGCCCTAGTCCAGCTCTGAACTTGATCTTATGCTCCTTTAACAAATGTAATACACCTCCAGTGCCACTCAAGCTATGATCTCTCTACGCAGCCCCCTCAAAAAGCATCATTCCATTAACAATGTTATAAATTGATATTTACCACTGCGAGAATTCACTTGTGGAGTAGATCCACTCACCCATATATTTCAATTTATTCTTTTATTTTAATTTAGTTAAGAATATATATATATATATATATATATATTAGTTTTATGTTAGGGTCCACATTGTAAAAATTTTATTTTAGTTATATTTGTCATTTTTAAGTGCTACATATCACATTCACGTTGAGCACAGAATTACACTTCTCATTCATAGTGGCTTATGCATTAAATATTTTTTAATCTTTATTTTTTAATGTTATTTAAAAAATTATCATGTTTTATAATCTTTTTTATAATTTTTTCATTAAAAATAAATCAAATAATGTTTTGAAATTGTTTTTACTATTACTTATATTATTTGAATTGGGTGGCAAGTGCGAGCGGATCTTATTTGATCCCGATGGACAAAAATAGTAGAAACCTTTGCCCAAGGTATGGGGTTGGTCACCAATAATCAAGTCGAGAGTTATGCTCTGTTTATGGGCCTTGAGATTGTAGTCTCTCCAAACATTTCAAATGTCACCATTCCGAGAGATTCATTTCTTGTCATTTCGCAAGCCAGGAAAAAAGTTTGCATTCCGGATGCGATACGAGGGAGGCCAAATTTGAATTGTAGAAAATCTAAAGCAAATTTTGGCTCATAACATCTTGCATGTCAAGCATGGAAACAATGTGGAAGTTGACTATCTAACCAACCTAGCGGTCCAATTCAAGTGTAATGTCCCCTCCCTAAGCTCATTAAGGTCATTTCACCAACCTATCCAATTCCCATAGGTTGCAATGGAACTAATTGACTAGGGAATTAATTGGCCCATAGTCACTATATGAGCGAAGAAAAATGAACTATGATATATGATGTGGGTCACAATTTTAAGTTAATTAATGCCAAATATTCATAAATAATGTGGAATAGGTCCAATCAGCCAAAGAGGGCGCATAAGGATGAAGAATGGGCCACATGGAAGTGTAACCCCTAAGCTAGGTGGAAGGAATCCAATCATGAAGGCATCTCTTGAGTTGAAACTCCTCGGGCTAAAATTAGCAAAGGGTGGGGTCACTAGGGGGAGACTACTCCCAAAGATTCTCATGAAGTGGAAACAGGCTAAAAATAGCCAAGGAGGGCACATTAGAGAAGTGTAACCCCCAAAAGGAATGACAAGTTATGATAGAATCTGTGACAGCTATGACAACTTATGATAGATTCTATGACATCTATGAAAAGGGTAGGTCCTAAATTTAACAACTGAGGGCGTTAGATTGGAGAAGAGGGGACCACAAGGAAGACCAAGCATCACCAAGTCGAATTTCATGAATGCTAAGGTAATAATGGGTGTCAAATGACATTAGGAAGCAAGTTAAATTATTGTAAATGTCCACTCTCTCATGTAATCCAAATTTAATTATTAATTTTTGGAGAAAACTCTAGAATGAGGGGAGAAATGCTTCTTGGAGTTTATAAAAAGAGTGTAGTCCCATGTGAAGTGCTTTTGGTCAATTTGCAATTCGAATTGGAGAGTTATTGAGCTTCTCAAGCTTGGGAGATGTTCCCCTTGTTATTGCATCTGTTTTCGGTGATGAAAGATGTCACCCTAGCTAGCCTTTACAGGAGGAATCACTCTGATTCCTCAAGTGAACTTCAGTTGTGGGAGATTCCGACCTATCCATTTGCTTGTTAGATTTCATCTTCATGTGTTTGGAAATCCATTTCGTAGCAGCAGAGATCTATGGTGTTTTGTCGAAGTGTTGGAGTTGGGTTGATGGTTCGTGCTTGAGGAGGGCGCACTCATTATTGGAGGTATTTATTGGGGAAGGTTCTGGAGGCTACATAACTTAGATATTGAGTTGAGGGCGCACCGTATGAGGTAGATTTACTAATTGGGGTCGAATTTGGACATTGGAGGGCGCGCTTGGTGAAGCAGATTTCATCCTTGGAGCAACATTCTCTCTTATCTTCATTGTTGGTTTTAGGGGTAGTCTTTTCCCTTCATTGCAACAAATATCTTTTATGTTTTGTTTTTTTTGTAGAAGCATCTTATAATAAACTCAAAATAATGTTCAATATTTAATGAAAAGCTACAATTTACCTCATGTATTGATCTATGTGCAAGCACTAGTTTCCTAGTCTAAAAATCTACAGTTTTTGGTTTATTAGCTAAAAATATTTTATTGTTTAACCATCATAGCCAGTCATTTAGAAGTGCTTATTGGGTCAAGATGATGCATTTGGATGTGTAGAACCCCTTCATACCATTTTTGGAAGAATTCGAATCAGTTTGGTAGTGTTTGGGATCATATGGAAACAATCTCTTTTTGTAGCAGAATTTGACTAGTTTTGCCTAGTTTCAAATTAGGGTCAAGTTGGTAAAAAAAAATTGTATATGAGGGTTGGGTACATTATAGTGGTATCAGAGCATGGTCTTGGACGGATGTGGGTCATAAAATAGATCAATGATTCAAATATATTTTCAAAATATCATCTCTGTGAGCCATAGGAACCCCAAAACAACTTGGCTAGTTGAAGAAACAAATTCTACCCAAGGTATAATTTGAGAAGAACCAAGAATAGAGAGGAGTAAGGACATTGTTTCAGGAAAAATCGCCACTAGGGAGAAGGAATAATTGTTCATGACAGGGCTTTTGGAAACCTTAGATAGGTTGGCCAAAGGTCAAGAGAGTGTTAGGCAGAGTCAAGATGAGACAAGGGAGTTTATGGCCAAGTTAGAAACTTATGCTTTTGGGAACAAACATGGAGGAGGAAGTAGTAGTGGTTCTCATGATGGAGACAAGGAGACCATGAAACCCATTGGGGAAACCATATTCTCTCTAATTGGCCCACATAACAGACCTCGTGAGTTCAAAGAATCATCCATACCTTCAATGTCAAAACTCCTAGAACCACAAGCAATGGGAGTAGTTATGGCAAATGAACCAAATGTGTCTTTGGAGTTTTATTTTGAGGAGTATAAGGTTATGAGTGCATAATTTAAGGCTACCATGTCTTTCTTTGAATATCGCAATTTCAAATATCAAAGCCAACCAAAGGGATTCAACATAATGCAAGTCCAAAATTTTGAGTTGCGGTGCACCCTTGGGAAAGTTACTCTTCCAAGTTTTGATGGGTCTTCCCAAGTGTACTGCTAGGTCATGGGTGCAAAAACTTGACACTTACTTCCAATTGAATCGCATGGCAGAAATGGATGCCATTATAATGACCACCTTGCATCTAGATGGGGAGGCAAATGACTGGTGGTACCATGGCATGAGAACCTTGGGTCATGCCAATATCATTTCCTATGAAGAATTCACAAGGAGACTCATTGATTGTTGGATGCTTTTGGATAGACCCGAGTTTTAATGAGGCGCAGCAACAAAAACCCCTTGGCGCACTGGCCCTCTCGACAACGAGCTGCGCAGCAGCTCGAGGTCTCACCCGAAGTGGCTATGGTGGGCTAAGGAATCAGGCTTCCTTAACCTAGGCGACGTGGAGACTAATCTCTTCTTCCTTCTCTTTCGGAAGGAGTCCTCGGAGCGGAATGTCTTACTCTTCCGCAAACTTCTCAGTGCAGTAGCACCGAAGCTCACGCTCGCCAATCGAGCTGCGCGGTATCCCCGTACCTGCGCACGAGGCATTTACCGGCTACGTCCGCTACTCGCTGTATTACTTCTGCGCTTACGCCACCGCGCACAACAAACTCCTTACGCGCCTCGACAATAGTGCTCTTATCAACTCCTCCGATAGTGCGCGGAAATAGCTTCTAATGGAGTTTCAAGGACTTGCTTTATACACTTATTCATAAAGACAATGAAACATTCACGTAAACACAGGTAATGGACTAAAACATGCATTCATACAACACAGCGTCATAAAAACGAGAATTATGTAGTTCGCCTCCACGGGAAATCACATTCACGGGACTGTATCTTATATTAACTCAAAGGGGAATTACATAATATGCTGCGCACACAGCTGCAACCTTAGCTCTTTCTGGGAAACTCCACGCACACAGCTGGGAGCCCTTCTCTAGATCTATTCTCTTCTTCTACAGAGATTACAATGACTCAGACGTCGACTCAGACTGTCTGTCAACTCAGGGATTAGCTTCACAGCTATCCAGTTCTAACTCTTGTTTTCTAACAACACAGTAGAAAACAATCAACAACCAACCCTTCTTACGTCTAACCTTTTCCCTTATCAATTATACATATATATAGGTGGCCCTGAGGGTCACACCTTTACAAAACTGTGGGCCTTTCCCAGCAGTAATCCCCAAAAACCCTAATCGCGGACATGGCTAGGTGTACTGTAGGCGCCGCTTGCAGTCACGTCGCTGCTTCCTGTAGGCTCTGCGATTTTCGGCGCAATTTGCGAGTATGGGCGTCGCTTCGTCATTCACTGCTCTTTGTCCTTCGCCTTCAATGCTTTGGTCCGTTGCTCCTCCTTGATCAGAGCAACCATAACTTCTGTACTTAGCCTTAATGAGGGTAGCTGAGCCCTCTACTCCGTCGCTTCATTTATTGTGGTAGTTGAGCTTTCTACTCGGCCACATTCATTCTCATTTGACGTGTGCGCGCGAGCTCCACAATTTCCGGCCCTTAATCTGCGCTGAGCTCGTCTATCTGGCACCGTACTGCGCACTTGTTCACTTCTGCCCAAAATTTGGTGCTTGCTCAAAATTAGCACTTTCCCTTCAACACTCGTGCTTTTTCCTCAAAATTCGCAGCTTTACTATAACTGCGGCCTAGGCTCCAACAGGCCCCTAACACTTACTTGTGGCTCGTCCCCGAGCCACTCGCACTAGCGTGTGGTCTCTTTACTTGCTCATCTGCCCTTGCTTGGGTCTCAGCAAATGCTTTCTTCCACTGCGCAATAGCGGAGTCCATTTCATCGACGCACTCCGCAGCTGTGTGTACCATGTCTGAACTGGCTTCTTCTTCAGTTATGCCATCAACCAACTGTTGAGATTCAACAAATTCTTTGATCTTTGCCTCGGCTTGGGAAGCAAGTTCAGCATACTCATCCATAAATGGATGAATTTTGTTGGTGAGATTAGCATCTTCATTTCTGAGCTTGTGCAGTTGTTGTTGTACTCTGCGCACTTCACTCATTTTCCTCATTTTTGCTAAGCCTTCTAAGGCCTTAGCTTCTTCACTCAGAACAGTTAGGGACTGTTCTGCTGCTTGTACCTGTTCCAAAAGACCAACTTTGAGAGGGAGCTTCTCAAGCTCAATCCAAGCCTCCATATCTTGCGTCATCAGTTTCTCGGCTTCATCTGCTCTGGACTTCATTTGTGTGGAAGCTCTGCGCAGTGCTTCAAATTGTTCCTGCCTATCATCTGTAGAATGCGCTGCAACACGATCTTCCCACTCGGTGATCTGCGTTCTATGGTCTTCAGCCATAGCAACTATTTCCTGCTCTAGGGATTTCACCCTTCTACCAATAATTTGAACTTTCTCAACCAGAGGAAGGTCTGGTTGAATCTCGCAGGCCGACAGCTCCTGGGCGATCTCATCAACTACGTTTCTTATCCCAGTGTCTTGTGCCTCATAAAGTGCAAGCTTCTCAGAGATGTTCTGATAGTCTTCCTTCAGCTCTATTTCCTGCGATTGCAGTCTTTGGTTTGCATGGAATGTGGAGAGCTCTCTAGCTCTTAGCTCAATAGAGACCTTCTCTTGTACTAACTGCAAGGTTTCTATCGGAATCAAAGACAAATTTATTTCAACGGGGCCAACTGCGCTTACCTGCAGTGCGGCCAAAGGATCCGGAAGTGTCATGCTTGTAGGCGGGATGTGCATGACAGTATGCCTCTCTGCAAGTACTTCAACTCGCTCGGTACTTGTAGATGCCTGCGGCGCCTACGAACTGGATGTTGGCTCATGGGTTTGCGCAACTCTTCCTGCGAGACCTTTTAACTCCACGAACTGCAGGTCCAGATCACTTTTGATGTGAGCGTGCGTGGTCCGCAGCTCGCGAAATTGCTCCTTCAAGTTCTGGTCGATCCCCGAGGCAATGGTATCAGAGGGATGCGACACCTTCTGCTTCTTGGCCGCTGGTTCTGGCGAACGTTCATCACTTCTTTGCTTAGTCGCTTCCTTTCCCTTATCCTTCTCTTGCGCGGCAAGGGGTGGCATCGTGGTAGCGACTTCAGCGGCCTGCCTCCATTCATCCGGCCATGACCTGACAGTTTCTGCAACATCTTCAGTAGTCATCCGGTAAAGGCCTACAGCCCATTCGTCCTGAATTCCGCAAGGGCGGAGGTAAATTTCATGCAAGTTGGCAGAAAAAACCAACTTCCCTTCATATATTTGGGCTGTCTCCTTACTCAGCCTTGGCATTTCCTTAATGGTATCTTTGAGGAGATGGTAGTATTCACAAAACACAGCGTGGTTCATCTTGCGCTTCGCGGGATTATTAGAATCCCAGAGGTTGACATAGCGCATTCCGGCAACGTCTCCTGCGCGGCACGGAAGGAACTGAGTGTTCGGGGGCTCCTTCCACCCAACAAAAGCACATAAAATTAAAATCCAAGAAAAATGGAACAACTGACCGGCGGTGTCCTGGACGTTCCGGCAGTCGTCCAAGAAAGAATTGAGGAGGAAGAGAGACCAATTGTACTGCTCTCCCTCCGCAGCTGCGATAGCGAGCTCCACGACAGCTCCAGTGACTTCTTTAGGTCTGCACTTCGTGAGAAGTCTGCCTGCAAGCAGACTGCTTGTAAATCTAAGTGCTTCATCCTCCACTATAGTGAGGTCATAAGCCCGACCTCCTCTTGTCAATTTGTATTTCTGCACCAACTGTGCAGCCAACTTTCTATCCTTATCTTTTCCAACAAAATGAATATTGGGGTCCTTGCCAACCTTAGATAGGCCGGTAATACGATGAATCAAGTCGACATTCAAATCGATTGGCCTCCCCAGCCAAAGATAGCCACCATGAACGCAGGATAGCAGTGCCTTAACAACTGCATTAACTTCGTTGCTACACCCGAAGTGCGGTAGCTTCAGCAGGTTCAATAGTCTAGGCTTCTCTAAATTTGCTGCAAATTCCTTCGGGACGAATTCATCAACCTTTCTGGTGGGATTATGGACTACCGTTAGATAGCGATCCGGCGCGAACTGAGGATACGTTCTGTAGTCTCCCAAGTTGAAATCAGAAAACTTAACCAGTGGAAGGTGTCCAAGAAGGGACCCTTCTTGTCGCACGACTTCTGCCATTGGGGGCAGCGGAATTGGATACTTTGCATTCTTCAGAATATACACCTCGGGTGCATCATCTGGACGTGGAGGAATGTAATTCACCATAGTGGCCAAGGGCTCTGGAACAGGTTCGTCTGGCTGCTGCGGCTGAGACGCCCTTGTGCCCGGAGATTGCCTGGGATCAGTCCAACCAGGATGCGTGTAAGCCGAGGTCGTCACCGGGGTAGTCATGCCGAAATCTAAGCCTCTGCGCTTAAATTGACGAATAATTTCTTCAGTTGACAGGTTCTCCATCGTGAACCGGTATACACAAGAAGCACTTGAACAAACAAATGGCGGAACAGCATAGGATACGAACACTGAAACAAAGGGGCAGTCTGCACGACACGGCTCTGAAAACAATAACTTAGATTCTCCAACAAGACACTATGCAACTCGAGAAAAGTAACCCGAAGATATACGAGTGCGGGGTATTTATAGGTAAAGATGGTAGTAAATGTGGACAAGTGGGGCTAATAGCCGTAGGCGCCTATGCATGAGTTGACAACCTCCCTACCCACACGCTTCCGCGGTGCCTTAAATGCGAGAGATGGGCTCTGACAGCCTTTGGAAGATGTGCCAAGTCCTTCGGATCCTCAACTAACTGCAAATATTAGGGAAATCCGACCGAATCTGTTAGAGTAAATACAATGAACTGGCGATCTTATCCTGCATTAATACTCAGACGCGGCTACATAACTACCATAATTCAAATTTTCGGTGGGTCACTTCAGCATAGGTAACTGTGCATATAGAGGGGTCCACAACGAGAACTCCTCAAGCAGCAAATTGACACAGGGAACTCCGCAAGAGCGACGGTTTGACAATCCAGAAAAACTTCGCAAGAGCGCAATTAGGGTCGCTCCATACAAACTTTATTGACATGCGCGGATGTTTCAAGGAACTGCGCGGGAAGCCAGAGACTGAAAGTGTCTCGTGACTTCTGTGTAGACTGTGATAATGCGATGCCTCTTTCAACTACACCGGACATCTGCACGTCTTTAGCAGTAAATTAAGTCGACAGGGCGGAGTGGCCGTCGCGGTAAAGCTTAACCCGACTCCCGTTGATCATTGTGGGAAACAATTCTCCATTAAGCTTCGCAAGCTGAACTGCTCCTCCTTTTGTTATCTTTATCACCTGAAAAGGGCTTAACCAATGTACACGAAACTTGCCTGGAAACTTGATGAATTTACTATCATAGAGGAGTACCAAGTCTCCTTCTTGAAAGACTTTATTCTTAATGTGCCTGTCATGCCAAGCTTTCTGTCTTGCCTTCTATACTTGTTGATGGAATCCGGCTAAAAGTCTGTCTTCTTCTAAGGCAAGCAATTGTGAGAGTCTTTCACTCATAGTATCAGTATCTGCCATTTATGTAATTTGCGCAATTCTGAAGCTGGGAACAATGTATTCCATGGGCATAACTGCTTCTTGTCCATACACCAAACTGAACGGTGTGTGACCTGTTAATTTCTTGCATGTGGTTCTGTAAGCCCATAACACAGCTGTGACTCTAAGGTCCCAATCCTCTCTTTGTTGATTACAGATTTTCATCAGGGCATTCTCGAGAATCTTATTGAATGTCGCCACCGTACCATTAGCTTGAGGATGGTAGGGTGTACTCTTATGGTGACTAATGTGGAATTCCTCAGTAAGGGCCTCTATAGTCTCATTTAGGAAATGTGTGCCCTGATCATTCATTAGAATCAGTGGACATCCAAATCTAGTGACAATGTTCTAAAAAATGAACTGCGCGGCAGTGGCAGCGTCGTAGTTATTAACTGGCTTCACCTCAGCCCATCTAGTGAGGTATTCAGTAGTTGTGATGATGTATCTTGCGTCGGTTCTCTTTCCTGGTGGGTTGATAGGTCCCACGAAATCAATGGCCCATTTATCAAAAGCACGCAGTGTTATCTGGGGTCTTAGCGGCATTTCATCTCTTCTTGAAGGTTTTCCTGTCCGCTGGCACACATCGCAACAATTGCAGAATTCCTTAGTATCCTTGTGCAATGTTGGCCACCAAAGACCTGCGGCTAAGATCTTCTGCGCAGTCGGCTTTCCTGCGAAATGGCCTCCTGCGGTTCCTGAGTGCGCTTCTGCGATGATGGAATTCTTCTCATGCGGTAAGATACATTTGCGCAAGACTTCATCGGGGCCCAGCTTATAGAGCTGGCCGGCTATCAAAGTGAAGTCTGCGGCTTTGACAACAAGTTGCTTCTTCTGCTGGATTGTAAACTCAACTGGCGCTTGCCCTGTAGTGAGAAACTCAAGAATATCGGAATAATATTCATCGGCTGCTTGAACAGAAAACAGCTGCGCATCAGGCAGATTGTCCTCCAAATTTGTAGGTTCCTCCCCTGACTCTATCCTAGATAAATGGTCAGGTCCTGCATTCAATCTTCCTGGCTTCACAATAACCTCAAAATCATACTCCTGGAAGAGCAATAGCCATCTGCAAATTCTTCCCCCTAACACTGGCTTATTGACCAAGTATTTCAGAGCAGAATGGTCAGTATACATTTTAAAATGAGCGCCCAATAGATAGTGTCTGAACTTCTGTAAGGCATACACCATAGCTAGTCCTTCTCTTTCTGTAGTGGTGTAGTTCTTCTCGGCTGTGGACAACTTTCTGCTAGAGTAAGCAATGGGGTGATCAATACCTCCTTCTCCTGGTTGTGTAAGCACAACCACCAATGCTATGGAAGAAGCATCTACATGAACATGAAAGGGTTTTTTCCAGTCTGGGAAAACTAGAATAGGCGCAGTGATCATCTTTTCTTTCAGTGTATCCAAGCTCTACTGACATTCTTCTGTCCATTGGAATTTTGAATCCTTTTTCAGCAATCTTTCCATAGGCGCAGTTATCTTTGCATAACCCTTGATAAATTTCCTATAGTACCCTGTATGTCCCAATGTAGTGCGCAATTGTTTGACTGAGTTGGGCACAGGTAGGTTAGCAATGATGGCAACCTTCGCAGGATCCATCAGGAGTCCTTGTCTGCATACAATATGACCCAACAGAATACCAAAAGGAGCACAGAAGATACATTTTTTCAAGTTAAGGGAAATCTGATACTGTCTACATTTTTCTAACATCATTCGCAGGTTCCCCATATGGTTCTTTAGTAAACCAAACACAGTCCAGTCATCAAAATAGATTTCGAGAAACTTATGAATGAATTCTTTAAAAACAGCAACAACGACTCTAGAGAAGATAGCAGGTGCATTTTTAAGACCAAAGGGCATTACCGTATACTGGAATGAGCCCCATTCAGTCACAAAAGTGGTCTTATGGCAGTCTTCTGGATGGATTCTGATCTGATGGTATCCCGAAAAGCCATCAGTGAAGGAGTAAACCTCTTGTCCTCCAACATTATTGAGCACTTCGTCTGTAAAGGGAGTAGGAAATGGATCATGCGCTAATGCGTCGTTCAGCTTGCGCAAGTCCACGCAGATTCGTATTTCACCTTTTGTCTTTTTCTCTTGTACCACCATAGGACTAATCCAATCACTTTCCTCTACTGGCTCAATGATACCTGCTGCGAGCATTTTGTCAATTTCTTCTCTAACCTTTTCTTTATATCGCGGGTTCAACCTGTATGGGCGCTGTTTTACTGGCTTGGCGTCTGCTTTCAGAGGTATGCGCATAACTCCTAAATATCCTAATATGCCTTTCATTTCTGTGAACTTGGTAGGAAAGATATCCTGGTAGTCATGTAATAAATCTGAAATATGGCCAACAGTTTCATCATCCCAATAATCTCCTATAGAAGCAAACTTGGGTTCGGCTTCTGTACCAATGTTAATCTTCTTGAGCTTGATGTGTTCTGTAATGGCAGGGATATCAAGCCGAGGGCCTTCTACCTTGCGCGTCCCTTCTGATTCTGGAATATTGATGTTGCGAGGATCATCTTCCTCTTCACCAGTGGTGAAATTATAGCATTCCAGGGCATGTTCTATCTGGACAGCCCAATCTGGTTGAGAATATTCTGGTAAAGGACATTGTTCAAATACCTTCTTTTTAATACACTTTAAAGCGTGGTCGATGCTTGGATGTTCTGACTCAAAGCTGAAGGTAAGTTGAAAGCTTTCTATCATAAGAGGCCACGTGATAGTGCCTCTGCGCAATTCTGTTTCAGTGTACCAGTTCCTTGGAACTGTATTCAATGTGTGGATGAATAGGTGAACCCACTCATCCTCCGGAATATCTGACCACTGCTGAATACATGCTTCAACGTGTGACCTGGGGTCACTCTGTCCATCATATTTGCACAACACTTCTGCTGTAGTTTCCTGAAATCTGCGCAATATCAATCTGCGACAGTCTTGCCATGTGTCAATATTCTCTTTATGCGCACCCCACCATCTTGCGAGTGTAGCGCACAGTGCTACATCCAATGCTTGTATGCACTGCTCATCTGGGATTTGCTGTTCATATGCATGTATGAATTCACTCACTTCAGTGAAACCATAAAAAATTGGAGTGTTATTCAATTCTGTGCCAATCCATCGAATTGATCTAGTCATCCTGGCGCAACGCCTTGCAGAAACCTCATGTAAGCGATTCTGCCAGTTTTCCAGTCCTACTTCTGAATCTGATGTGCACGAGCTATCGCATCGCCAGCTGATATGGCCGTCCACTGTGGGATTGACATAGTCACTATGATTAGCAGTCATCTGATACAAACTTTCCATGCGGCGCGCTTCTTCTTCTGCTCGAATGGGTTCAATATACCTTGGTCCTTGAATGGGATCAAGCGGTGCAATGACCCTAATCTGGTCATCCTCAAAGGTCATCTATCTTTTCTTCAAATTAATGACAGCCAAATTATCGAATGCCCAGTCTATGCCTAAAAGTGCTGGGTAAGGTCTACTATCATCCAGAATTTTGATTACTTCAAAATCTGCAGAACTTCTTACTCCCTCAATATCAATAGGTACATTGGGTAATCTGCCCAATGGAGAAACTCGTTGCTGATTCGCAAGTCTTAGCTGGATAGGAGATCTTGTAAGCTGAGGGCTACCCATCTGTTCCCATGTCTGCATAGTGAGAACATTAACTTCTGAGCCTAAATCCAAAATGACTTCGTCCATTTCAAATGCTCCAATCTGCGCTGTGAGTCTCATTTCTTTTCCAGTTCTAGTATGACTTCCAATATGATGAACAGCACGCTGCGGTGTATTCATCGAAGCAGATTGTTGACATTGATCCAACAGGTGTTGGAGTTCCATAGTTGCTTTTTCATTGCGCAACAACTTTAAGCAGTTTCTCAGGAAAGCATGAACACTGCCTAGTGCGTCCTCATCATCATCAAGCCTTCCAGATGTAGTGGCATGTTCTTGTACTAGGTTCTCTTGTCTTAGCATTTGCGTTCTAATACCTTTATGCGGAATTGCGACAGAACTTGAAGCTCTCGGATCTGAGAAGTACTCTTGAGCTTGCTTGAATGCTTCTTTTTGCTTTTGCAGGTCGAGGGGAGATGGTTTGATATTAGCGCGGCGCACCCATTGCGTCACTGGCTTTCCAGTTCCTGACTCTGGCGCACCAGTGGTTGCTCCACTGCGCGTCACTATATTAACTGTAGGATCTGGTTCTCTTTTTTCTGCTCCAATCAACTGAATATTCTGATTAACCTGTGGCGTCTTTGCTTGCATCTTAGCCATCAACTGAGGGCATTCTTCAATTATATGATCATAAGATTTACAATATCTACAGATGGTTGTAGGATTTTGGCAATCCCTTGCATAATGACCTTGAGCTCTGCAGTTGTAACAAGTGATCTGCCCTCTTCCACGACCAAATCCTGCTGCGCGTCTGTGGCCCCTGTAATTTCCTCCTCGGCCTTCGCGATCTGGTTCATACTGCGAACCTGCTGTGGGTCCTTGTGCTTCTGACTGTACTCTATAAACATCATGTTTCCTTTCCATCATAAGGTCATATGCTCTGCAATTGTTCTCATCATGGCCTACTGATTTACAGAAATTACAATATAGATTCTTTGGAGTTTGTACATATTTCTGTAACAAGTGACATTCTTGCGGTCTGTGACCTCTAGTTCTACAGATTTCACACCAAGGCCCTTGAGCCTGTGGTAAAGGGTTAGGTGCTCCAGTCGCAATATACTCTATGAAAACAGGACAATGGTCTTTTGAATGACCTTGTGCTCTACATTTTGTACACCAAATTTCTTCTTTAACATCCTTTCCTTTCTTAATATCATGCACTTGCAAGGTTAAGTTTGCTAATTGGTTCTGCAACTGCGCAACATCGTTGCTTGTTCCGACAATTGGTGAAGCTTCTAGTTTCATGGCCATCTCTAGAGCTTGTTCCTGAGTAGTGAGATTATGTTGCATAAGAGGAAGTCTAATGTGTGGAAGCAGCGCAGCAATGAACGATTCCTTATGCTGCTGTGGTGCAAACTCAAAGCTTACTTGCTCTATCAAGGCTTTGAACTTCTGTTCAAAGTCCCATACTGACTCTGTGGGTAACTGTTTTATGTCTTTGAGCTCGATTGTGCATTGTGATTCTGATTTAGGTTTCTTGAATTCTCTAATCATAGCATTTCTGACATCAGCAAGCGTCCTATTCTGTGCTGCTAAGTATTTCATGAACCAGGTTAAGGCTCTTTCTCTTAGTGTGGTTGCTAACTGAACCAGCTTAACAGCATCATCATTAATTTGCTTAATCGTCCAAATGGCTTCACATAGGAACCAGTGCTGCTCAGGATCTTCTAGCCCTGTTCCTCTAAAAGTTGGTAGCTTCATGTCATCACCCATCCTTCTTGCGCGAGGTTGATGTGGAAGTGTTGTGGCATTGCCTCCGGGATGGTTAAACAAAGGTGGTGCTGAGGTACTAGAAGTACCGTGCGGGCTACTAGGAGGTGTTACTGCGGGGTTATACTGAGCCCCGTCTGGCTTTTGCGGTGTAAAAGGGTGATAAGGGATATGAGCACTCCCTTGTCTCTCTATATGGCTCGCTCTAGGAGCTCGACTATCTTCTGGGCTAGACTCAAAAGAATGTTGGTCAAGGCCTATTTTATACCGTTTTCCACTACGAGTGCAACCAATAACTTCAAGATCACTATCAGAATCTGCGGACATTACTTGTCTATGCTATTCATCTGAAGCTATGCATAGTTTTCCTTTTTCATATAAGAGCATTTTAATCGACAGGTTTAGAGAATTTAAGAACTTACCCCTGTATGCTTGGAAGAAGCTCCTCTCAGCCTTGCTGAAGCTCTTTCTCGTATCTACTACAAACTCGGTGATGAAGCCTTCCAGCAGACTGTTCACCCAACAATCTACTACGCGGGACACAGGATTATCTACCCGCTTCAAAATGCTAACTAGCTCAGGCGTCCAAGTGACGGGTTGATCAACATGCACAGTGGGTCTAGTATCTGCTAGTTTGGCTACCCACGCATGCAACTCAAGTGCAAATGTGACAAAGAAAATTTCGTGAAGGTCAGTATAGATATGCTTCTGCAACCAGTCTTCTTTCTGAAGCCTAGAGCTTCCATTTTCACGTTCAGCAAACTCTCTAGCCTTTTAATCGAACCAGTCTTGAATTTCTTTAGCTGTAGGATTCCAGTAACACATTTGTTTTCGCATCAATCTCGCACGTCGTCGGAATAATAAGTCTCAAGGCAATGGAACCATTTGTTGGCTGCTTTTGGACAGACCCGGGTTTTAATGAGGCGCAGCAACAAAAACCCCTTGGCGCACTGGCCCTCTCGGCAACGAGCTGCGCAGCAGCTCGAGGTCTCACTCGAAGTGGCTATGGGGGGCTAAGGAATCAGGCTTCCTTAACCTAGGCGAGGTGGAGACTAATCTCTTCTTCCTTCTATTTTGGAAGGAGTCCTCGGAGCGGAATGTCTTACTCTTCCGCAGACTTCTCAGTGCAGCAGCACCGAAGCTCACGCTCGCCAATCGAGCTGCATGGTATCCCCGTACCTGCGCACGAGGCGTTTATCGGCTACGTCCGCTACTCGTTGTATTACTTCTACGCTTACGCCACCGCGTACAACAAACTCCTTACGCGCCTCGACAATAGTGCTCTTATCAACTCCTCCGATAGTGCGCGGAAATAGCTTCTAAGGGAGTTTCAAGGACTTGCTTTATACACTTATTCATAAAGACAATGAAACATTCACGTAAACACAGGTAATGGACTAAAACATGCATTCATACAACACAGCGTCATAACAACGAGAATTATGTAGTTCGCCTCCACGGGAAATCACATTCACGGGACTGTATCTTATATTAACTCAAAGGGGAATTACATAATATGCTGCGCACACAGCTGCAGCCTTAGATCTTTCTGGGAAACTCCATGCACACAGCTGGGAGCCCTTCTCTAGATCTATTCTCTTATTCTACAGAGATTACAATGACTCAGACTGTCTGTCAACTTAGGGATTAGCTTCACAGCTATCCAGTTCTAACTCTTGTTTTCTAACAACACAGTAGAAAACAATCAACAACCAACCCTTCTTACGTCTAACCTTTTCCCTTATCAATTATACATATATATAGGTGGCCCTGAGGGTCACACCTTTACAAAACTGTGGGCCTTTCCCAGCAGTAATCCCCAAAAACCCTAACCGCGGACATGGCTAGGTGTACTGTAGGCACCGCTTGCAGTCACGTCGCCGCTTCCTGCAGTCTCCGCGATTTTCGGCGCAACTTGCGGGTATGGGCGCCGCTTCGTCATTCACTGCTCTTTGTCCTTCACCTTCAATGCTTTGGTCCGTTGCTCCTCCTTGATCAGAGCAACCATAACTTCTGTACTTAGCCTTAATGAGGGTAGCTGAGCCCTCTACTCCATCGCTTCATTTATTGTGGTAGCTGAGCTTTCTACTCGGCCACATTCATTCTCCTTTGACGTGTGCGTGCGAGCTCCGCAATTTCTGGCCCTTAATCTGCGCTGAGCTCGTCTATTTGGCACCGTACTGCGCACTTGTTCACTTCTGCCCAAAATTTGGTGCTTGCTCAAAATTAGCACTTTCCCTTCAACACTTGTGCTTTTTCCTCAAAATTCGCAGCTTTACTATAGCTGCGGCCTAGGCTCCAACATTGATAGATTTGACAAAAAGGACCTTGAAATGGCTTTTAGAGAGCTATCCCAATTGAAGCAGATAGGCACACCGAAGGCCTGTATTTTAGATTTTCAAAAGCTTGCAATCATGGTAACAGACATCTCGGAATCCCGTCTAATATTCATGTTCACTGAAGGACTAGCAGAACCATTAAAGGGCTTGGTGAAGGGCTATAGACCCGCAACTTTGTTGGAATCCATTAGCATAACTCGATACCTTTAGTATGCACTTTTGAGAACAAGATTTCCTCCAAAAGAAAATTTCCTAGCTAAGTTCAAAGACAAGAAGCCTTTCCAAAAAGATACAGGATGGAAAGACGAGAGGGATAACAATATACGGGATGAGCTAAGGAGGAAGAATCTATGTTTCACATGCAAAGAGTCTTGGGTTCCAGGTCATAAGTGTGTAAAGGGGAAGGCTCACTACATAGAATTTTTTTCTAAAGTGAGGAGGAGGAGGATGGAGAGCAGGAGCTAATTCAAGACTATGAATATGAGACAATAGAAGAAGAGTATCCCCAACCTGAGTTAGGGAAAGGTGTTATTGATGTTCTGTTAGGGGTCACTCGGTACCACACTCTCAGATTCAAGGGAGTGGTGTAAGGCCAAAGAGTCACAGTGTTGGTTGATGGAGGAGGCACTCATAACTTCATTGATGCAACATTGGTGATAAGAAGGAAGCTACCTACATAAAAATTTGATGGATTCACTATGATTATTGTAGGTAACCATTCCATGGATTGTTGTAAGTGGATTCCAAAACTTCAGCACACCATAGGTAACTATACTGTGATAGATAGTTTTTATGTCGTGAATGTTGTTGATACAAATATAGCTTTGGGGGTACAATGGTTGTTTTCTATTGGTGAGCATTCCATGAACTATAAGGTGCCTGAAACGAGCTTTAAGGGAGCTTATGGGAAGCAAATAACCTTGAGTGGCATGAACACTTATCCCAATAAGGTGGTTTTTGCAGATAATATTAGGGATGTCCTAAGGTATGGAGACACAACATGGGCTACATAATGCTTTGTTACAACTAAGAATCCTATAATAGACACCTCACAGTATCCAAAAGACATAAGGAAGTTGCTACATAAGCATGATAAGGTTTTTGGAGACCTTTCTCCTAGAAGGACACCGGACAAAGGGGTGGAGCACACTATAGAATTGGAGGTTACGACATTCAAGTTACAGAGGGGTGGACCTTTTTCTGTGTCTTTTTGTTAGGACAATTTGTTAGAATATACAACGTTCAAGTTGTTGACATGTCGGATGTACTAGTTTATATGTTTCTGGTTGCGTCTAAATTGCATTTTTTTGCTTGGAAAGTTTTTGAGACAGTCTGGCTCTTTGGCCCAATTTTGTAAATTTTGGTTGGTTTTTACAGTTGTTTAATATAAAAGCTTTATTCATTTTTTGTTTAAAAAATAATAATATTGACAAGCAGCAAGGTGATCAAGCTTGTATTAACGTGGAGACCTAGGTTCAAATCCATGAGTAGATATGATTGTAAATATGACCTTGTAAATATACAAAATATTTATAAAAAAAATTATATTATTTAAAAATTAAAAAGAAAAATTTATTTATATTATTTGATATATATATATATATATATATATAAAATAAATCACGTACTCTAAATGTCTATATGTTTTAGAAAAAATCAAAGTAAAAACAACAATTATGTATGTTTTAAACAAAGTTAAATGTTTCAAGTTTTTTTTTAAATGTACTTAAGCATTTACTATTTAAGTTTTTCTAAAACATAAATAAATTTAGAGTATTTGTTTTATTTTTAATGAAAATGTTGATGATGATAATGATAGTTAACATCTACTAAGACCAACTTTGGTTTATTGGACCTTAAGAAATTACTTTGTTTGTTGTAACAAATTATTCTTATGCTCAAAAAGCTTGGAAAGAAGCGTACCGAGGTCACCATAGTTTTGACAACTTAGAAGATTAGCGAGGTTGGTATTATAATAAAGACTGGGAAATTGTGATCTAATGCGGTTGTATGTAGGGCACTCTAAGAGAAAGTGACTTTCATCCTCAACTCTCTTTGTCTCACAAAGATGGCAAATCCTATCCTCCCGCGGTGTTTTAGGAATTGTCCAGTGCCTTGTTTCATTACAAAGTTCATGAGAGTTCATTCTTATTTCGGCTATATTAGTTTTTTTCTTCAAGCTAGTTAAAATAGAGGGATACTTTTGGTCTTCTAGACTAGGGTTACTAACCTCCTTGTAGTATCTTAACTTCCAGTTAACCTCTAAATCCTTTTCACCCCACGTTTTCTCTTTAAACTTAGATGTAATAGTATTTTTAATGTTATTAATATTTTGCAAAGTGGCATTTTCGTCTATCCCCAATGATTTAACCAAGCCATGCTATATTTATGCCAACCTTTTTTGAGCCGTAGGTGGTCCCGACTAGAATTTAAAGCAATTTTAGGGAGTATCTGGTCTCCCATGCCATTTATTTTGTACTTGTACATCGAGCACATTGTCATAGCGATGCTCTCTATGGAGGGAAGGCCTGCTTCTATAAGGAGAATAGGATAAGGCGTATTGCTTTTAATTATGAAGTTATAAGTTATAAAGTGCTTATGGATTTGCTCGATCTTTATCCAAGATTCTCTAAAGATGCTACACCCCCAAACTTCACAGCTATACAAGATAACGGGAGTGACGAGAGTTTCAAAGAGGAACTTTTTTTATCCCACATCACAAGGTGGGTTGATTTACAGTTGTTCTCAAGACCAAAATAGCGATTACAAATCATGCTCATTAGAGAGAGCTCATAAGAGGGCAAAGAATCTGGAATGCTTTATCCCCTACTCTTAATTAAAACCACATCCATGGATTATAAAATAATCATTAAATATATATCAACTAAGACAACTATCAACCATATCTTAATTTCACACTGATAGGAAGAGGACTAACCTACCAACTGTGATGGAAGAAGAACCTCATACTTTGCAACCAAACACCAACAAATGAGTAAATGAATAATTGTACCCATAAATAAACACATATT
Organism: Larix kaempferi; assembly: GCA_027924585.1. Taxonomy (NCBI): domain Eukaryota; kingdom Viridiplantae; phylum Streptophyta; class Pinopsida; order Pinales; family Pinaceae; genus Larix; species Larix kaempferi. Next base: position 2,152,122 of record BSBM01000383.1, read on the forward strand.
TTTCAAAAATTTCTCTCTCTTTTAAAATATAGAATAATATAAAATGAACTGTGTTATTTGAATTTGTCATTTTAATTATATCACTAATTTTGTGGCATTCAATCTAGACGAAATTATAACTAGATAAGAAAACCATGTGAAATTTGTTATATTGATGAAGTTATAAAACCATGTGAAATTTGTTGATGACGATGATGATGATTAACGTCCACTGAGACCAACTTTGGTCTATCGGACCTTAAGAAGGTTATTACTTGGTTTGCTTTAAAATTTTGTTCCTATGCTCAAAAAGCTTGGTAAGAAGCTTTCCAAGCTCACTATAGTTTTGGCAAGTTAGGAGGTTAGCAAGGTTTGTATTGTAGCAAATACTATGAAACTCATATCTAATGTGGGTGTAAGCAGGGCACTCTAAGAGAAAGTGATTTTCATCCTCAACACTCATAGACTCACAAAGATGGCAAACCCTTTCCGCCCATGGAGTTTTGGGAATAGACCAATGCCTTGTTTCACTATGAAGCTCATGGGAGTTCGTTCTAATCTTTGCTATATTAATTTTCTTCTTTGAACTAATTATTATCGAGAGATATTTATGATCTTCCAAATTAGGGTTAATGACCTCCTTATAGTATCTTAGTTTTCTCTTAACCGCTAAATTTTCTTCGCACCACAATTTCTCTTTAAACTTAAAGGCAATAATATTTTTCACATTATTGATATTCTGTAAAGTGTCATTTTCATCAATACCCCAATGGTCTAACCAAGCCATCGTATCTTTACACCAACTCCGTTTGAGGCGTAGTTGGTTTTGACTTGAATTTAAAGCAATTTTATGAAGTCTCTCGTTTCCCATGTTATTTATCTTGTGCTTGTACATCAGGTACCTAGTCATAGTCATGCTCTTGGTGGGGGAAAGACCCACTTCTATGAGGAGAATAGGATAAGGTGTATTGCTTTTAATTTTGAGGTTACAAGTTAGAAAGCGCTTCTAGATTTGCTCAATCTTTCTCTAAGACTCTCTAGAAATGTTGCAACCCCATACTTCACAACCGTATAAGATAACAACGATGACAAGAGTTTTAAAGAGGAACTTTTTTTTATCCCACATGACCACGTTGACTAATAAACTTTTTGTTATATTGACAAAGTTATAACTAGATAAAAAACCGTTTAAAATTTATTACATTCATGTAATTTGATGAAATATCCTTACGCGGTTTTTCTATTAATAAATTTGGATATAAACAATCCTAAATAGTTACGTTTGAGTTGCCCGACTTGAATGTTTGAATGGGCCAAACATGTTTTAAAAAAACATCATTATAACAACCATTTTATATATGAAAAAAAAGGTGCAGGTAGTTGTTAAATTTTGTCCACATCGGGACGAAGTCTAAAACAGCTTAGGGGTATCCCGACAATGCAAAGTTTACACATTAAAAAAATGTTGTTATTATTATTACGATGTAGCATCGTGTTTTTAAGTTTTTGACTTGTTTTTTTTTAATAGGGATTATAATTATTATACAGGTATTTTTTTTATCTTTTGTATTTAGAAAAGGGAGGTGAGAGACGTGTAATGTATATGTTTAAAGCTGATGTTACAAGTGAATTACATCAATAGAATATAATAATTAAAAAATAACAATCTACTATCAAGGAAATGTATAATATATATGTTTATAAATAAATAAATTTTTTAAAAATAGTGTTATCAAAAAGAAAATTTAGAAAAAAGAATACCAAGCTTTAATAAGTGTGTGTTTAATTTTAGGTTTTGGTTTAGGTGTTTAAAGTAAAGTGATGATATCCTCTCCACCTAGGTTCAACTCCTATTTATGACATGTTTACTTTTTGATGTGCCAAGTTTATTTTATAATGAGGTTTTCATGTCGATATGGTCAATTGTGATTCTTAGGCAAATTTGGTGAATTAGAGTAGATTCCTTATAGTCATTTTCCCTTTACTAAGAATTTGTCTTCACTAGTCTCCTACGGGTTACTTCTCGTGGTTAATTGAATACACACACACACACACATTTCCTGGGAAACTTGCTAGGCATTTTCCTTCATTTTGAGGATGGTATCCAAGGTAAACGCGATTCTATAGAAGCTCGAGGCTTTGTCAACAATATATCATTTAACATCTCAACATGTCACTTAAAAGAATCTCCTTCACACACTTAAACAAATAACGAGGTGTTGGTACCGAGCCAATCCTCAAGAAGATGTACCCCTTCTTCCTTGGATTTTTCGAATGGAAGGCAAATCAAGCACTAGCTACACAAAGGCTTGGTAACCCAAAACAACCTGATGAGATTTGGTTCAAGGCCTATATCGATTTAGAACAATAACATTTACCATTCAAACTAACCCTTAGGGCTCTGTCATACACAAACACCAAACCCTAAGAATTAACTCAATTGATTGAATTATCTACCTGAAACATGTTGTTGAAGAAGAAATCACAAATCATAACTTCAAATTTGATTAAATTTAAATTAATTTATGTTAATTTTTTTTTCCAAAAATGACAAAACCTATCATAACTCAGTTGTCAAATTGGTAGTGAAAACAACCATCACTTAATGTCATCCACAAATGCAAGTTGACTCATCATTGTTATTCAAGAGAAACTATACCACCTGAAATAACTTGTGGTCCGTAAGAGGACAGATTTCCACTCCTTCAAAATGTCTTTCAATCATGTGTCATTAATATATTTCTTTACATTAAAAAAAACAAAATTTTAACCAATTATAAACAATTTTATTTATTCTACATGAAAAAAAAAAATCTTACTCCACTACCAAAATCTCTACTAATTAAATTAAAACATTATAAATTTTATTATATATATATATATATAACAAATCATAAAATAATAATCCGTTATAATTAACTACCAAAGTGGTGGTTGGATCCGCATTACATTAACTACCAAAGTGGTGGTTGGATACGCATTACATTAACTACCACTTTGCTTATACAAAATTTATTTCATTCCACTATTTAAAAAGGAATGTAACACTTTATAAACAGTTGGAAAAATCTTTTGGGACTTTTAATAGTGTATCGTGTATGGAGATAGTCTAACATTTATTTATAATAAAACAAGGCGCAAACATTTATTTATAATAAAACAAGGCGCAACTGCGTAAAGACTTCCCATCAACTTTACCTAATATATATATATATAAAAGTGACATTCGCAAATGCATAAAAGTGGTTGGGCAGGTGAACCCCTTGAATTAGAATATGTGTGGGATACTTGGCCCTTCAAAGTTCAGAGGTAGCTAAGATTTATGCATTAATATCAACCAACACTTATATTGTTGCATTTCATTTTCATATGGATGCAATGAAGTATGCCATAGATACATTGTACTTTTATAGAATATAGATTCACCATCCTTTCCTTACCTAATTATAATATTAAATATTAAAGTGCGGATATTTTTAATTTTTTTTATAATTATAAAGATGTATATTTCACTTTTTGTTAAAGCAATAATAGTAAATTTTAATGATGTTAGCTTGGTGGGTCACTTTGAGTGGCTAAATTTAAATGTCGTGGGATGCAAGTATGAGGTCAAGGTTTCCCGTGATGTAATAGTAAAATTTATTGATGTTGTAAATTCAAGATTTACTAATAAATTTAATGTACTTGTTAAAGGCACTATCGGTCAATTCTAAAAAGGATAGTTGATATAGAGAGGAATATGTTTGCATTATTATAAGGATGCTATGTTATCTAAAGATAAACATGTTTGTATTGTTATATGTGTAAATATATCTTAACTCTAAAATTATTAAGCATAAAGAGGAATTCAAAACATAATTAAGGTACAAATCTCTTTATACTTAAAAGATTTAAAATTAAGATGGATCTACATTATTGTACTTTCCATAATAAAAAATGATATTAAGCATTATTGTCTTAAATACCTTTTCTTTTAATAATTTATATATTTTTGTTTTTATGGTATCATTTATATAATCCAAAAATTTTTCAATGATTATTATTTTGCTCACGTTAAATTTGTTATTACTATTTTTTCATTTTGTATAACATATTATATTAAATTAACAATGTTGATGTTAATGTTATGAATATGGGACATACATAACAATCTTTTCAATAATGACTTGTAAAATGTACCTTGCTTCTTTCAATATAATAAAACTAATTAAACATATTATAATTTTAAATAAAATAATATTTTATTAATAATAAAAAAGTATAAAAATACCAAAAATACAAAAATATTGAATAACTATAAAGTTAGCATTTTCCATCTCTTTACTCCGCACATCTTACATTGAATAACTATAAAGTTAGCATTTTCCATCCCTTTACTCCGCACATCTTTTGAGTATCTCACATATACAAATTATAAATCTTTCTCACGATTTCAATTCTTCTTCATATGAAAGTCACTACTTATTGTGCAAAGATTAAAACGCCTTCCTTCTCCTGTGTAATAAAAAAGATAGGTAAAATAACTCTAGATCCTTACTACCTTGGATTGAATAACTATGTCGTTACTACCATTATATACATATTTTACATTATACACTTGTTATGATTAATAATTATTAATCTTTAATATTTCTTCTTATCTAATTATATCAACATATTTTATTAATAATTAAAGATGATAGACATAAAAAGGTCCAAAAACATTACATAAATGTAGAGTTGGCATTTTTGTTCCCCTTACTTCTCAACATCGTGTGTAGTAGATTTTACTTAAAAGTGATAAATATTTCTCACAATTTAAATCCTTCATAGGAAACAAACCTCTTATTTTGTAACGGGTTGAGCATTTTCCTTCTTTGTAGTTGATGAAAAATAGCCAGAAAAGATTTTTGTTATTGCCATTGTGTACACTTTTGTATTATGTATTTGTTATTATTATTGTTATTGTTATTTCGTATTTTTGTTATGTTATTGTATTAACATTATAAAATTTAAAGATTATTTTATTCAAATCATCACCAAAATTATCATATAAATATGTATTTTCAAGATTTTCAATTTTTTTACATTTTTTTGTTTATTTCTTAGCAATAATTTAAATGATAAGTTAAATTATAATATAACACATTTGATTTGTAACAAATAAAAACTTTGACATAAATGCCTAAAAGTGCCACCATAAAATGATAAAAATATTCTAATGCATCCTATTGAACATTTGGTGTATATGCCTATAATTACAACACTAGAAATGTCCATTAAAACAACCTTTGTAATATCCACTATGATATCTAATACAATGCTTAACTCAAACACTTTGATAGTATTAAGGTATTATTTAATTATATCTTGAACATTGAATATGACTCTACATTATCATATATTACATTGCCATAGATGACATACAAATTTCATTAATTTTAATATATATATATATATATATATATATATATATCTATCTAAAGTTAACATTTATGTGAAATCGATAACATATATAAACTGGATAAGGCAAGTTTATTAAATGCAATGCTTAACTTTTTTCAGTGAAAATGAAATGCTTAACTTAAAATTTTGATAGTATTCACGTATTATTTAATTATATCCTGAACATTGAATATGACTCTACATTGTCATAGATGACATAAAAATCTCATTAATTTTATTGTGTATATATAAGCATATATACATATTTAAAAAGTTAACATTTCTGTGAAACTGATAGCATATATAAATTAGATAAGGCAAGTTTATAAAAAGATAAAATATAAGGTAAAGTATATTTTTCTTATGTAGGTAACATATCTCAAGGGAAACCAACTAGGCACTTCCTCTCATTCCAAAGAAGGTATCCAAGGAGGGAACAAGGTTAGGTCAACAACTTATTGTAAACCATAAACAACTCACCAACAATCCATTCACTAAGAACAAACATGTCATGAAATGAGAATTGAACTTGGGTGGGGAGGGTAACAACTTTTCTTCATAACCACTCCAACTACACTAATTAACAAAGGATAAAGTATCTTTTTTTTTGTAAGCAAGAACATTATGTTACTATAAAAATAGGTGATACATGGTGTTCAAAACATATGGCCTTGCCGGCTTACAGACTACTCGGCTACCTGATAATCGTCCCAAGAGACTCTAAACCCCCTTTCATACCGTATCTGGAAAAATGAGTCCTTTCCCAAGCCCATTACAGACTCTATCTTCAAAACCCCAATCATCCCAAACCCTACCTATTGCTGACAGACTAACAAGTATACCATAGAAATATAACGAAACTAGAGACTTTGACATATATAAAAGACAGAAAGAGAAACCATAGTAACATACATTAAAACTTTTTGACCATGGCATCGCCCGTGGAATACATTTGTTAACAAGGATGATCCGAGCGCAGGCAGAGATGGTAACCATCTTTTTCAGCACCAGGAGGGCCACCCAACCCAAGAGCCAGACCCTTACCACGACCTCGAGGAGCAGCAAGACCCACGTTAGAATTATAAACCGAGGGAGGGTAGAGCGGGATGCCCAATTTCATAGTGCTGAGGTCACTTTTTTTGTGCATTAGCTGGTTATCATTGTGATGCTCCTTCCACACTTTGACAAGTTCCATGTCCCCCACTGCTTTGTTCTCCCATTCCATTAGTACATGTGATAGCAAGCCCTTCATGACCTAATAGGTCATGACAATGCGGTCATAGGCAGAAAACCATCTAGCAGTCGAGATCGACTTGCTAAACCATTCTGCAACATCCTCTCTGACCTTCTCCATTTTCATGGATTTAACTTGCTCCCATAAATCTTGCTCAACCCGTTCAATTTATTCTCTAATAATGGGGGGATCCTCTCTTTAAATAAAAGTGCCGCCTACACAACCTTTTTTTGCTCACAAGTAACCCTCATAGCTTGGATAGTTTCGCCCTTCCCCACCATCTTAGATTTTCTCCTTGGCGCCATGATTTCTCGCCTAAGGGAAAATCTCTCTTCCACACACAGAGAATTCCAATTATTGGAATGCACTAGCACAGAGAAAAAAGCTATGAACGACGATTTGACCTTGGGCCTGAGATTGTCCTCCATATTTATAGCATGCCATCCAATCCACATCCGGATGTCTAGTATGAATGAGATGTACTGCAGTTCTGATCGTAGGATAATCCCTGTGGATCCACCATCTTTCCTCATTAGATTATCATACTTTGTGCTCCATTCAAGGACCTTTCCATGTTCACATCTCATCATGACCAGAGGGGGAACTTAATTTCTCTCTCGGGCGTATGTTAAATTGGTTAGTACCACTGTCGTCCTGAGGAGGAAGAACGTGATGATTCCAGGTGACTAACGATCCTGCCACGTGGGACCTATCTAAGTTATTATTCTTGAACCTTATGTCCTCCCTCTCAGATCGCATGCGTCAAAGGTCCTAAGTCGCCAGGTGAGCGCATTGATTAGCCTGGTCCCTAAGTCGCCAGGTGAGTGCATTAATTAGCCTGGTCATCATCTTGAAAACATGATAGTTGACCCTCCACAATGCCGCCTTTTCAATTTCCCCCCAATTGGCTAGGTAGTATGCCACCTTATTTCCATCACGTTTGACATGGGCAAAGACCCATGCATGTTGTTCGGTTAGGCAAGCCGCAAGATTTTCCATCCTGTAAGTTAAGTGCCAGTTGTCAGCCACTTTTGAAAAATATTTCCCATTCTGAAGCCTCTTCGCCATCTTGACTATGATGTTCGAATCCCCCTCCAACATCGTTAGCGCCCATCCTTTGTCAACTAATAGTCGAAGGCCATATAGGAGGCCTTCCAGGTCAACGACATTGTTTGTTTCGTGGACTAAGAACCCATGATACATCCACAAAATTTCCCCATTCTGAATTTTTGATCACGCCATCGAAGCCAACAAACCCCAGGTTTCCCTTTGAGGTCCCGTCAAAATTCAACTTGAAGTGACCCTGAGGAGGAAGAGACCAGATCGATAGGTTGTCAGGAGGGGCTTGTTTGGGTTTAAATCGAATCAATCCTTGGATTGAAGAGTCTAATCCCTAGCATTCCATAATTCTTTTCGCACAATTGCCCATTTCCCATAATTTTTCATTCCATTTAGTAACCCTGATTGTCTCCTGGATGTGGTTACCCACTTTGCTCCAAACTTGTCGCGGCGTTCTCCTCTTATCTCCAAAAATTCTTTTGTTCCTTTCCTTCCAGATTTCCCACATAAGGAGACCCGAGAACATGAGCCAAATTTTAAGAATTATGGGTTTCTGAAAGGCTTTGGAGTCCCAATTGCTGAAGGTTTAATTTGGTTGACCCCTCACTTTATTCGATATTAAAAAAATATCGGCTCTGCAGGGCACAGAGTTGAGGAGAAAGGACATGAATCCAACAGATGATTCAAGGTTTCCTCATTATATCTACATAGGGGGCATTGGAATGGTCCAATCACACCATGTTTCTTCAAATTCCCCCTGTTAAAATTCATCTATAGGATACAAGCCAAATAAAAGTGGCCATCTTTGGCCATGGATTGAAGTTCCATACCTTCGTCCATATTTCATCATTTTGGGGTCCTTCACAGTTGAAACAAAGATCATAAGACTCCTTAGTGTTGAAATTTCCTTTTGACTGGTACCCCTAACGAAGTTTATCCGGTCCCCTTTGGATTCGAATGCGCCTCTACTGGAGAACTTCTTGAATATTAGGAATATCGTCCGTCGGGAATCTCTAGCTCCACTAATTTTTGGGGTTCCATTCATGAAAGTCCTCATTAGCTCGCTCCTTGCTCCAAAACTGGAATACCTTTACCAGCCCCATATCCCTTTCCCGATTTTGACACAATTCCAGAGTTGAATGCATCATGATCTTAGGCATCTGTTACCATGAATCATTCCAGAAATTTGCATCTTCCCCATCTCTGATTTCCTAGAAGCTATGGTCTTGTATAATACTTCGAGTTTCGAAAGCAGACCTCCATATGAGAGACTTGCTTATCCTCATTAAACTGGATGAGTTTCCTTTTTTTCTTATTTCTTGCGTATTTAATGTGCCACAATTTTTCCCAAGGCTCCTCTTTATGGGTGACCCAGTGCCACCATATTTTGGCCCCACAAAATTTATTGTTATTCTCTGGGTCTCGTAGGCCCAAACCGCCTTGGGATTTTGGTTTACAGACCTTTTCCCATCCGACCAAAACCCACCCATGTTAGTCCTGGTTGCAATCCCACAAGTATTGGCGCTAATTTTTTCTAATTTCCTTAAGGAAAATTTTTGGAGCCGCCATGGCTGAGAATAAATATATAGGCATTGCTTGAAGCACAACTTTAACTAATACAACTCTACTGGCCAAATTAAGCGGTCTGTAAGCCCAGTTTTCCAGTTTCTTCCTCATCTTATCTAGAAAATCAACCCACAAAATTTTTCGGATGACTCCTTCAGCTAGAGGGGCACCTAAGTATTTGGATGAAAGGGAGCTCCCTTGGAACCCAAGAATGAGCAGCATATTCCTTTGAGAAATCCTAAGGGTTTTAAAGAAAAAGACCTGTGATTTCTTGTAATTGGTTTCCAGACCCGAGGCTTTTGAAAACATCGTCAAACCTTTCTTGAAATCTCTTGCTTCCTGAACAGATGGGTGACCCATCAACATTGTGTCATCGAAAAACTGTTGGTGAGTATGTTTGTCCACCCGAATATGAAGATTCAACCCCTTTATTTCCTCATTCTCCACCATAGATTTAATCACACCGCTGAGCCCTTCAGCCATAAGAATAAACATGAATGGGGATAAAGGATCTCCCTATCTAATACCTGGAAGTTCTAATGGGGGCACCATTGAGAAGAATTGAAAAGAAATCCATGGAAGTCATGTTCATTATCCATTCTATCCAACCCCGATGAAAACCATAAGCTTTTAGCATTTTTCTCATAAAATGCCGGCTTATCTTATCATAAGCGTTTGAGATATCCAATTTAAGGAACATACCAGTATTTTTAGTGACTTTCAAGGAATGGATAATCTCATGGACCAGTATAACTCCATCCAAAATTTGGAGTCCTTCCACAAAGCCCGATTGTTCCAGAGCAACCAGATTAGGGAGGATAGGTTTCAACCTATTCGCAATAACTTTGGTGATAATCTTACAGATAACATTGCATAAGGCTATGGGTCTGAATTTACCTGGTGATTCAGCTCCCTCAGCTTTTGGGATGAGAGTAAGGAAAGTTGAGTTGAAGGCCCTCAACACTCCTCTGTCTTATCGTGAATCCTCCACACATCCATCTTAATGACATCCCAAAAATGGTGGAATAAATTTGTTGTGAAACCATCGGGTCCGAGCGCTTTCCCATCCACCATCTGATGAACAACTTCCTCAACTTCCTACAGCTCAACATGTTTCATCAGGAAACGAGATTGGGGATATGCCTTGTGATTTTTTTCTATGTGCTCAGACCTATCCCTTCTATCTTCCTTCATAATTGTCTCAAAATAATTTATCAGTTCATATTCCATTTCCTCTCTTGTTTCCACATACTGTCTAGCCTCATTTTTCAGTCTCATGAGTTTGGATTTCTGTCGATTTTGGATCATTGAATGGTGGAATAAATTTCTATTTCATTCCCCCTCTTGAAGCCACTGGTTTCTTAAATTTTGCTTCCAGTAATATCTTCCTGCCATTCACGAGCATTGAGATGGTCTAGGGTCTCAAGTTCCCTGAGCTTCAACTCCTCATTATACCTAGAATTCATTCCTTCCCTTTGGATCTTTTCCAATTGCTTGCTGAGATGTTTCTTGTCTTGGAATATATCCCCAAATTCTTCTTTATTCCAAGTAAAGATCCTTGCTTTCAGCGACTTTAAGTCTTTGTGCTCTAGCAAACACTATTCAAACCGAAAAGGTCTCCTAATTGGAAGGCCTCCTCCTTCTCAAATGAGGCCCACAGGCCAATGATATGAACGAGCAGAAGGTAGGACCATAGCTGTCACATCCCCATTTCCATTAACCAGTCCTTCAGAGAGTAAAAATATGTCTAATCTGGAATCCACATGGTGTTCCCCCCCACGTTCGTCGTTCCAGGTGAACCACCCATTTCTTGTTTCCACATCCAGCAACTGGTTTTCATTTATAAAGTCCTTAAAGGCTTCATTGGTCGGTTCAAGCGACCGTCTTCCTCCCTTTTTTTATTCTATAATGGTAATCATATTAAATTCCCCGCCCACTAACCAAAGATGATCTCCATCCTCCCTCGCTTCCGCTTTCAGGGAAGCAAGAAAGGTTGGTTTTTGAGAAAAAATACTTGGTCCATAAACATTGGTGATGATCCCTTTCACTGCTGTATTGCATATCTAAAAATCCATCGACATAAAGAAATGAGTGGCTCGGAAGTTGTTTAAACAAATCTCCTCTGGCCGCCAAATAATTGCTAAACCTCTCACAGTACCCCTCGCATCAATTGATATCAAATCACTACCTCTCCAAACTTATCTACCCATCTCTTGCATAATCTTGGAACTACATTTTGTTTATTGTAAGAAAACCACTGCTGGCTTTTCCATCCTCAATTTACTTCTAAGAGTCTTTATTTTTCGTGGGTGACTCACCCCTCATATGTTCCAAGTTACGACATTCATTGAGAAACCCTATTAACTTTATAAAATGTCGCCTTTATTGTGGGGTACTTGCCTGATTCCACTAACCGGGTTTTGACTTATGTAATCCTCTGGCGGTTCCTCCTCCTTCCACATTTCACCTTCCTCCAGTTGCTTCCGTTTACTCCCCTTTGATGGGTCTTTTTCAATAACCAAATGGGGAGAAGCCTCCGTTTTCATAATGGCTTGCTGCAGGAGTTTTATCTGTCTTCTTGGAACATACCCTTTCCCTTTGTTATTGCATTCTTTCTCAATTTCATCCAAATCCAACTCCCTCAGGTCCATATCCTCGGCTTCTTCCAATGGACCCTCCTCCATTCCTTCGAATTGTTCCTCCAAACCCTTCTTGGCGGTCTACGAGGAGGCATAAGTCTCATACCTTCTATATAGTGAGATTTAAGTTTGTCTTTTTTAATTTCGTCTAGGTCCTCCCCTACCTGGTTAAGGGTTTCAAAACGATTCCCATTATTTCTCTTATGCTCCGTGCTTTGTCGATTCTGCGTCTGATTGCTAGTTTGTCGACCTTGCCTCCGTTTATTCTACACCTGAGTAAACCCATATGCAATTGTATCATTCTCTTGGGTTCCCTGGGCCGGGGTTTGGATCTGAGAATTTTGGGGACAATCCCTTCCCAGATATCCATGTTTGTGGCATTGTTTGCATCTGAAAGGGAGTTTCTCATAATCAATGGGTTGCACCTACTCCTCGTCCTCCTAGGTGATATTGGTTGCTTCTGGCAGTTCACACGATAGATCCATATACACATAGATCCTTGCAAATGATGTGTATCTATGTTGTTTTGTCTGATATGATGCCTTCACAATTTTCCTAGTGTATTTCCAATGGCCTCCAGGATCTATGGTTCCTAGTACTCAGAAGGTAAGGAGTACAGTCTGATCCATACTGGAGCAATGATCATGTCTTCATTGTCTGGGTTGAAACGCTCCTTCCATGGACACAAGTAGAGCCCCGTGGAGAAAAATAAATACGGTCCTCCCAATAGAATTATGTCTCTATCCTCCTGGTTAAAAAATATGATTGTAAAGAAACCCTTCGCCCCTAGGTGAAGATCATAATGACCCCTGGGATTCCAGGTTACCTTGATCCATCTCAACATATCCTTTTCCTTTGGCTAGATTCCAATGAATTTCCCAATCAAATGTTTCTCCTTATATTGCTCCACTCGCTCCCTTAGTTTTTCATATCTGATTTGTAGAGAAGGGTTCTCTGCTGATTTCGGAAAACATCCACCTTATCTCCTTCGCCGATCCAGATCTGCTTTCCTTCCCCCATCATTGCCTCCAGAATCCCTCTCTGGGTAGTTCTTTGTTGAATCCTCTTCTCCCTCGAACGAATGTTGCATATTGGAGGGGAAGCCACCCCCTCCAGGAATCCCCATTAGAAACCCTAAGTGCCGTGCGAGATATGCAACACTTCAAACCCTACCGAAGCTCCCTCGCCAATCCGCCTGACTATTGGGGAATCTATTCCACTTTTTCATTTTTTTTAAAGGATAAAGTATCTTATTATCATCCACTTAGACCAATTTGACATTTTGGATATGTGTTAAGCCCTTTTGCTAATAGAAATAAACCAACTTTAATAGGTCAAGCGCCTTCCCTCACATACAGATGCATAAGGGCTCTACACTGGTTGGGTTTTGAACCTGGGTATTTTACATGGTGGAGCCCCGTCCCAACCACTAAGCCATGGCCTAATTAAAAATACATCTAATGTATGTACATAGAAAGAGTGTGAAAAGCAACACCCATGGCTATTCTACCAAAATGATAATAAAAAAATAAGCACGTAGCTAGAAGTACTACAAAATAAGTGCAAAAACTAAACAATGACAAGTGTAATGATAATATATGCTAAATTTAATCATAAATATGTTTGTATATTATACACACAACATGAAGTTTAAAGTGTCACGAGTCTTAATATATTAGCTAATGTCTCATAAATAAGTGGCAATGATGTAAAATAATATTTATCTATTTCTTATAATAATATTTCTAGGCGACATAAAATTTCTTGTGTTATTTGCAACATTGACTTCACTAGGAGGCTCCTTCCTATAATTCCTTATTTCCTCCTCCTCCTCCTAACCATCCCCTCTCTCTTCATCATCATCTTCATTACCTACAAAAAAATTTCATATTAAAACTTCACTGTTAAACTACATAAAACAATTCAGAATACTTAAAAATACTTCAAAATTCAATATACCTAACAAAATAATATGTTACTTTTGTTGACAACATTAACCATAATACTATGTTTACCATAGTTGACAATAATTAACTTACCTAAATAAGTTCAAACTAATTGACTATGTTGATCACAATTAACTATATTGAGTATTTTGATGATGGTTGACAATGGTATGTTATATTGATTATAGTTCATGGTATGTCATATTGATTATAGTTCACTTGGGGTCTTATTATTAAAGACAATTGAGAACAATTTTATATGATACAATTGGGGTACATTTTATTTGACACAATTGGGGTACATCCAATGCAATATATTTGATACTTGTTTAGTATTTTGTTTGGGGTCTCCTCTTAACTGGACCTAGTGACATGGCTTTGAATATGATTTAGGCCTCATAGCATCTACTTAAAAAAAATAATAGAGTTCTCAATATTCTTAGTACTTTAAAGCTTATTGGAATTTGTATTGACACATTAGGGCATCAATCAGTTTAAAAATAGTTGGGAAAAGTTTCTAGAACCATAAAGGCATGTGCTTCAAGAATGGTTACTTAGGATAACAACTCAAAGCTTTTAGGGTTTCTAACATCAGCCATATGGTCTAAACCAAACTTTGGTGTTTGTGTTGACTACATTGACCATGGTATGCATCCAACTAAGAAGTCATACATCTTCCCTAAGATTCAATTAAGCAAAGGGAATTAAAATCAACATTTATAGAGTTACGGCTACAATAATTTATAAGCAAGCTATGATTTTACATGCATTGATTCACTAAGGACGTATTCGATGAAAGCTTTTAGCATCCGACTTTCAAGATATACATCAATCGTGTTTTACTTTGTAGATGGCCAAATTCATGTTCTTATTAGTCCATGCCAAAGCATTTCAAGTCCAACTGTTTTGAGAATGAAGTATCTTGTTGGAGTGATGTATGAAGTGGTTTTTGTAGTATGGAGCAGTTTCTGTAGTTTGGAGAGTACATGGTGATCGTCTAGGAAGGGGATGTGGTTTTTTGTGTTTTGAAGACAGGGCAGATGACTGGGGTGAGATGCAGGCTGAGTTTTTTTTCCTCTATGTCTTTTGGTAGACAAATTTTAGGATTTTTTTATAGGTTTTCAGTTTTTTGTTTGATTTGGTTTGTTTGAAGGTCCCTTTCTGCCCATTCTGAGTGAAGGTATATTCTTCTTTGTTTTGGCGGGAAGGGGTCTCTCTATGTGGTTGATGAGGTGGATTTTCTTATGAGCCCATTGGATGAGGGGGTTTGGGATAAAATTGTTATTTTTTGTTCTGATGCAAAAATTAAGTCTCTGTTAATTGAATCCAAGCATTGCCATAAGTCTATTGATATTAGTTTGGGGGAAAGGTGGTTGTCGTTGGTGGTTCATATGCTAGTATCCCTAAAGTGTCTCCACATAGTTCTAACACTCCTCCAATATCGTGTGAGGCTTAGTCACTAGCGATATTTTTGACACATGTTCGGAATGATGGTATTATAGTTAGTTAAGGTGGAAATGGTGTTGGTGAAGGTTTTGTAAAAGAGTATGTTATTGCGCAGATTTATTCGTAGGTCCCTATTAATATTGGAGGTAAGGATCAGGGAATGTTTTCACTCCATAAGATATTTTTAGTTTCAAAAGGTGCATAAGTTTCTTATGTTTGGTGTTCGTCAAGCCACAAGCCTTTGAAAGCTATCAAATTTAGGGCTCACAGACATACCTTAGTTCTGGGTCGTGATATAAGTATGGACGAAGTAACTTACCTTTCATCTTTTGCTTTGGTGGGGAAGTTTGGATACTGGACTATGTCCTGAAAGGATGTTTGTAGTTGGGACGAAAAACCATGGTCTCTGTTGTTAGGTTATGTGCCTTTAATCCACATTCTTGTGAATGGTTGGTATTTCTTTCAGTTTCGAAATGGGGTGGATGTTGCTCGTATTTTTGGAGGTCTATGGCTGTGTGGAAATAGTAGTTTAATGTTAAAAAGATGGCATGCTGGTTTTGACTCATTGAAGGAGCACTTTATTTGAGACATGTATGGGTCTTATTGTCTGCTTTTCCATTACAACTATGGAATAAACAGGCTTTAATGGCGATCAACAACGAGCTTGGAAATTTTTTGTATTTTGATGAAAGCTCCCTATTAGAAAGTGACAAAAGAAATGGTAAATTTTTAGTAGAGGTAGATATTAGTTAAGGTATTTTGGATGAGCTAGAGATAGAATGGTGTGGTTGTTAGTTTTCTAAAAAAATAGACTACTGGAAGGTGCCCTTCTGCTGTTGGAAATGTCATCATGATGGACATCTAAAGTTTAAATGTCCTTAGATGTCCTCTATTTGGTATGGTTGTAAACCTCTTGCTATGATTTCAAGCCCGAGGATTCCTTTAGTGGAAGCGTTAGCCATTGACAATGCTACTTTGAAAGAGTATCAGTCTGAGATGAAATATTTAGGGAAGGATTCGTCTCTTCTAGGTAAGTTAAAAATCTATCTCTCCTTCTCTGTTTAGTATTTTGAATGAGAAAGAAATAGATTTTATTAAGGAATTTGATTTGTCTTCGGAAAGAAGGATTGTTTCGTTGGTGGGGGATGTAGATGTTGGGAAGCCCTCTGATACTACCCCTCAGTCTACCTTGGTTTCATTTGATAAAAATGGTTCTGTAAACATCTATGATGTTCCTTTTTATTATAAAGATTTAGGCCTGGCTTGTACCTCTCCTCATCTTGGTGTTTTTGCGGGTTCTTGTGAAGAGGTTGTGTCAGGGGTTGTCCCTTCTGATGGTTTTAGGTTCCCTACCTTAGAGAAAGAAGATACGGTTGAGCTTGTGGTTCTTGGTCATGACCCTTTAAGTTCTAAAAAATCTCTTTATATGGAGTCTTTGAACCCTATTAGCTCGAGTTCTGATCTCAAAAAAGAACATTGTGAAGGTTTGTCACATTCCTCAGGTACGGTTTTGGAAGATATGATCAATTCGCTTGTGCTCTCTTATAAGGACGTATTGGAAATGGTTCCTCTTCTTGTTTATAAAGGGACATATTCAAAGGTCTGTGGTTTGTCTGAGAATCCAATTTTTGTTAGAAAATCATAATGCATCAAAGGTAAGGGTGAAAAAAGGGGGCTATCCAGGGGGGATGGATATCTCTATAGTTATGGAGCCTTATTTTATTTCTCAAAACACCCTTGTCATTATTGATTATGGTTCTGTTTTGGAGAACTTTTGATTTATCACCCTTGAACCATTAGAACACAGAAGGCCCTTGATTGGGATCATAAATGATTATTATTTCTTTGAATGTTAGGAGAGTGGGAGGGTCTCCCAAATTTCTAGCCCTCCATAGGATGATAGATATTGTTGAAGTAGACATGCTTCTCATTCAAGAGACGATGGTGAATGGGGATCATGCCAGGGATATTTTTTCGAAGGTTATTGGTGGTTGGGATATGTGTACAATTGACGTAGTGGGGCAGTAAGGGGTTTTGTTGTCAGCCTGGAACCCCCTCACTACTATTTTTACTCCTTTTTTATGTTATGCAAGTATTCTTTTGAAAGGCTCTTTCAAAGATTATGATCAACAATTGAGTATAGTAAATTGTTATGGTCAATATAATAACATAAGAGACTTATGTGATGGTGTGATTAATGAATGTTTATTGCATCTAGATAACTTAATTTTCTGTGGGGATCTTAATTACACGGTATCGACCGGTGAGTTTTGGGGTTTGAGGCCTCGTTGTGAGCCTTTATTAGATTTTTTTAAGCAAATTTTTAGTGATGTGAGATTGGTTGATGTGGTACCTTCTCCTTACCTACCAACTTGTAGGAATGGTAGGACGAGTTGTAGCTTTGGAGATTCGTAAAGAGAAACTTCTTACGATCGAGGAAGAGTCTTTGAGATTAAAAAGTAGGGCGATTTGGATCGCTCAAGATGATCAAAATACTAGTTTTTTTTCCTAAATATGCTTCGAATAGAAATAACATGAATGCAATATGGGAGCTGGAAAGTGACAATGGAGATACTCTTTCCTCCCAAAAAGAGTTAGAAGAAGGTACATCCTTCCATTTTAAGAGTTTTTTCAAGGATCCAAGGACTACTCCAATCCAAAGTCAAATGAAGGTTATTCAATGTTTCCCTAGTTTTTTCGAAATAAAAAGGCAAGGACATTTGGGTTCTAGTCTCATTTGAGGAAGTAAAAATCATTTTGGATGGGTTTTCCAAGGACAAGAGTCCCGTCCCCGATGGTTGGATCGTCAATTTTTTCTTATCCTTTTTTGATCTTGTTGGTCTTGAGTTTCTCAAGGTGGTGGAAGATTGAAGAAGGGGGCCGTTTTAGGAGCTCTGAATGTCACTTTCATAGCTCCGACACCAAAAAGTTCAAAGCCTACATCCTTCTATGACTTCAAGCCTATTTCTTGCTGTAATTTGGTATACAAAGTGGTTTCTAAAATTATTGCTAACAAACTAAAAGGTAAATTGTTAGATTGCATGTCAAAATAACAATTTGGTTTTCTTTCAAATTGACAGATTATGGATTCAGTGGGGGTGGCACAAAAATGTTTTCATTCTATAAAATACAAGAAGATGAAGGCTTTTATACTAAAGTTGGATATTTTGAAAGCCTATGATTGAGTCAACTAGACTTATCTTAGGCTTATCCTTCTACAGATTGCCCTTAGTTTAGAGGTAACAAATTGGATCATGGGTTGTGTTTCTTTGGTTAATTTTGCAATATTGGTGAATGGAGCTCCCATAAGATTTTTTATGTGCTGTAGGGTTCTTAAAAAAGGGTGCCCCTTATCTCCACTATTATTTATTTTGATAATGGAGGTTTGAGTAGACTTCACAAAGAAAATATTTATGGTCATATAGTAGGAGTCAAGATATCAAATCTTTACAGAATCACACATCTTCTTTTTGTACATGATGTACTACTCTTTGGTAAAGGAATTGTAGAAGAGTGGTTAGTTTTTAATGAAGGACTTTTGATTTTTTTGTGATGCTTCTTGCATGGAGACAAGTGCTTCAAAATATTTATTTCTAGAATGTAGAGTTGAAGATAATATAAAAGTTCAGATCAATGGTTTTCTTCCTTTTCAGATGGACCCTATTGATAATGGTTTGAAATATATGGGGTACTATATTAAGTCAAATCATTATTTAAAGGAGGACTATATGTGTCTATTGAAGAATATAGAAAAGAAACTGGAAAATTGGGTGTACAGGTGGTTGTCTTTAGGGGGTAGATTAGTACTGGTAAAGGTTGTCCTTGAAAATATCCCTGTCTATTGGCTTTCTCTGGCCAAAATTCCAAAATCAATTCTAGACAAGATTAGACAATGTTGTTTTTCTTTCCTTTTGTGAGGTTACGCGAAAAAAGAAGGTATTCATCTAGTTAGATGGGAAAGTTTGGCTCGTCCCAAATGTGTTAGAGGGTGGGGGTTTATTTTTATTTTTTAAAATTTGGACAAGCCTTGGCATAGAAGAGTTTGCAGAGAAGTTTCTTTAGTGGGGTTTTTTGGAGTGATGTAATAAGGGACAAATATTTAAGACACCTTTCAGTGGAAGATTGGAGTAGAGAGGAGAAGAAGGCTAGTATTTATGTTTCAAATATTTGGAAAAGCATCTCTATTGCTTTTCTAGTTATTGGAAGCTGGTTAATATGGAGGATTGGTTATGTATCTAAGGTAATACTAGGAGAAGATCCCTTTGTTGGAGGGGACAATTTCTACGAACTTTCATATAATTTTGTGCGAGTGTTTACATAAAAAGGATATTTGATTTTATCACAAGTTGGTTCTTAGGATATGGACTTGGGTTTACAAGAGGACCTGAATTTGGAATGGTCCAATTTCATCAAAGGACTAGATCACTGTGGTATTTTCTGATAGAGGAAGAAGGCAATATTGCTTGGTCTTCAAATACTTCAAATGGTGAGGTGACAACAACACTAGCTTATGACTCTTTTTCACTTCCAGTTTCTGAAAATGAAGAAAAATGGTGGTTTCAAAAAATATGGAAGTGGAATTGTCCTTTGAAAATAAAATTAGTTTGTTGGTTAGCCTTAGAAAACAAAGTTCTTACTTAGGACAATTTTATTAAAAGAGGGGGTCTCGACCCCGGTATATGTGTTCTATGTAAAAATATTATGAATACGTGGGCCATTTGTTAGTTCATTGTGATTTTTTCAAAAGGGTATGGAGGGAGATCAAATCTATACTAAATATATAAGAAATCTGGGAATCACACTCCTTTGATTCCAGTTTGTTTCACTGGTTTTAATTTGTCTTTAATTGGAAGGAGATTCCATGCATGTCATTTTTGAAAACTTCCCTGTTGATTCTCATAGAGTCAACATGTCTATTATGGGGGTTTATTTGGAGCATTACAAGAGTTTGAAGGATAAGAAGGTCATACTTTTAACTGCTCCTGTTTTTCAACCAAAATTTCCAATTGGTTCTTTCGATGGGTCTTCTCAAGGTGATATGGAAAAATGTCGTGTTGGAATGATCTTGAATCTTCAAGAAGGTCATTTGTTTAAGTTATGGATGTGTTTTGGTAAAAGCTCAAATACATGAGCAAAACTTTTAGCTCTATGGGGACTTCTTTATTTTGCACGTCTTAAGAATATCTCTCATTTGTAGGTAGCATATGACTTTGAAGTGGTTATTGACTAGGCCTGTCACAGGTACAATATTCAGGTAGCTCAATTATCTTGGTGGCAACTGAAAGTTAGAGCTCTCCAGGAGCAGTTTTCAAAGTTACTTTTTCAACATATATTTCGAGAGTTCGATACAGTTGCTGATGATTTATCAAAGAGGGTCTTGGTTGTCTTGAAGACAAAATATATTTTGAAGAGTTTATAAATGATAGGATGATTCATCTTGGTACTATTCCTATTTTCAGTTAGTGTCACACAAAGAACATAATTTCATAGTTATGTTTGATAACTGTATTATTTTCTAAGTTAAAGTTGGTGGAGGTGTTGGATGTTTGTATTACGTCTTTTCTGGTTTTTGTCAGCCATATGGACTATTTCCCTTTGATGGGACTTTGGTTGGAAGGTGATAGTTTTATATCTAATTTGTAGATTTTACAAATCTTCTGAAGACTTAGATATCATAGGTGGTTGAAAAGGTTATTTTTGAACATGAACTTGTATATGTATAGTTTGATTCTGTATTGAATATCAAGTATAATTTTTTTGACTTGGCATTAGTTCAATTTCATGTTAGAAAAATTTATAAAGTTTTCCAATGTTTATAAAATATAACTTGTTAAATTGTTTTTTTTAATTAAAAATAAATTTCAAAATTTTACTCATTCTATTTTATCATTGACCAAAGAGGTTATCGATGGAACATAAATCCGTAAGAGTGTGACTTAATTTTTAAAACACAAAGAAAAACTAAAAACATTTGATATGGAATTATTTAAGAGTGGCATGCAACAACTTTCAAATGCCATTGTTGACTTTTGTGTACTTGAAAACAAAAAACAATTTTCTTTTGTCACTTCCCCTATGATATTTTGATTTTGATGTGATCAATTCCATATAATTCTATTTTAATGTTTGTATGCTGACAAATACTTAACCGATATGACAAGTTCTATAAAATTTTATAGCCCCAAGGGTTAGCTCAATTGGTAAGACGTGCGAACACTCTCGCGGTATAGGGGAGGTCACGAGTTTGAGCCTTGAGTCCTTAGGGGTTAGGCCAGCCACTATTTCTGGCCGACGGTTTACCATCCTTACCATCCACAAAATGTGGGGAAGTATTGGTGGGTTTCTTGTGCACCATTTCCGCAAAAAAAAAGAGAAAGTTCTATAAACTTTTATGTTGTTATGATTATCCTTTTTTCCAACAGGGAAAAAAAAAAAAAAACTCATATTTTCTATTCATACGAAAAGAAAGATACATTCTTCAGGTGATCTCAAAAGGATCGATGTTCATGTCTCATGAGGATCTTCTCATTAGAGAAAACAGATCTTTAGAGAGAGTACATATCTATTATATATGAAAGGGAGAAGCATTCAACTTTACAAACATTGTCTTAACTAAGTTGAAATAACTTTGCCATTTTGTAGCTCTTCAACCACCCATCGCAGTGACTTTGGCATAATACCTATCTTAGATAGTGAGTTGTTGTTATGATTATCCTTACTTTCTCAATTTCTAAACTCAACCTATAACTTATTTGGTTTCTCAATTTTTATCTTTGGAATGGACTAGCCACTTTGTGGCATATTCACTTGTTATATGTGCAAACAAAATTTTAGTATTAGCGATTGAC
The DNA here is from genome assembly GCA_027924585.1 of Larix kaempferi. NCBI lineage: Eukaryota > Viridiplantae > Streptophyta > Pinopsida > Pinales > Pinaceae > Larix > Larix kaempferi. The sequence goes on from BSBM01000383.1 coordinate 2,174,263, forward strand.
AAAAAAAACTATTAAACATGAAGATAAAAACAAGTGGAATTAGGATAAAACTCTTTAATACACGCCTCTTAAAGAAAGTTTGATAAGATATAATAACAAATTTTGATAATAAAATTGTAAAACATAATAGATTAAGTATTATGCCAATTTGAACTTCAATCTTAATTGAAAAATAGTGTACACATTAACTTTTTTTAAATGATTATTTCCTATAACCTCATTCAATTAGATTGATCTCGTGGACCCTTATGTGTATTAGCTCTATTGGCTAATTGCTTTTAGTGTTTTTAACATGTTTTGAATAATGTTTGCATTTATTTCTAACATCCATAAATAGGCTACACAACTTGCAAAAGTATAGTCCCTACCTATCAACAACATAATTTGAAAAATATAAAATAAGCAACATAGAATTTGCTTTTATGTTGATTATATATATATATATATATATTTTAAAATAAACTTTTAAAATTTTTAATATATTAAAAAAAATATAAATAAAACATTGAAGATATGTAAGCATTAAAAATAAAATCTAAACTTAAACTTATATATTTTATATAAAGGTTATGAACATAAATGCCATAATTTGATTAATACTATATAATTATAACTTAATTCAATCATATTTTGGTTCAATATTTTATATCGATGAAAGTTAATTAAGAAAACTAAATTAATAAAAGATAATAAAATGATTGAAAAAATCAAAATTAATATATAAATTAAATCAAAATAATACTAAAATTTTAATTAAAAAATTAATTCATAAATATAAATGTTATGATTCAATTAATGTTATTTAATAATATTTAGCACAAATCTTATTATATAATCACTTAAAATTTAAAAGTAAATAAATTAAGATGGTGATATACCTAATTCCTTATAGGCATCAACGATGGGTTTAATGTTATTTAATAGTATTTAGCACAAATCTTATTATATAATCACTTAAAATTTAAAAAAATAAAATTAAGATGGTGATATACCTAATTCCTTATAGGCATCAACGATGGGTTTTGATAAGTTTTTTATTGAGTAACTTTAAATAAAAGATTTATGTTTGATACATCTTTGTATATATATATTTATCTATCTGTCAAGGTAAGGATATATTGAACGTTCGTTTGTTCCTAAACTTGTATTAGTTTATTTTTTGACCATAATTTTTTTTAATGTTTTGCAATGTTTGTACAATTTTATTATTATTCATAATATTTTGAAAATTGAAAATAAATTTAGTAATTTTGAAAATACATTATTTTGATTTTCTAATTGGTATATATAATTTAGATAGGACATAATTCTTTGGTGGAGTGTTTTTTTCAAATTTTAAAAAGAAATTAAATTAATTTATAAAATAAAAATTTCTAAAATTTACTACAAGGAAAAGGCCCTGTAGGTGAGGTTATAGCGTACGCTCCCTCCAAAATAGCCCAAATATCGGTTCCAAGCGGAGGTTAGTAGCGGAGGTGAGCAGCCAAAGGTTTTAGTGGAAGTTTTTATTTCAGTGCGTTTTATACCTAATCGCATCGATGCATCCTAATTTGTCGCACTCTGACCAGAAAAAATCATTATCAAAACAAAATAATTTCCAAATAACCATAGCAGGGCATTCCATCACATACAACCGCATCGGTGCATTTGGTAGAAACCACCGCACTGCATAGTATTTTATTTTAAAAAAAAATGTTTAGGTAAAAAACTAAACTTGGTGAGTCCATTAATGATAACCGCCCTGGTGCGTCGTATCAAACCTAACGCATCGAACATTATTTTATGAAACATAATAATCTATTTTCTTAAAAAAAATCTCAAAAGTCTAACAACAGTGCATCCGTTGTTAAACATCCCGGTGCGTTCAAAAGACCGTAATGCACTGCAATTCCATTTATTGAAAATAAAAAAAATATAATTTTATAATCGAAAAAATATTTTAAAACTATTCCCAGTGCGCTAAAAGACTATAGATTCCCCGGTGCGGGATCATACACCAAACACACCGGCAAGTATTTGATTAAAAATACAAATATTTTGTTATTTTATTAAAACAAAGTATTTTATTTTAACATCGACTCATTCTGGTGCTCTCGACCGTGGACCGCACTGGTGCGTCCTTATGTCGAGCGCACCGGTACAGGGTTTAATTAAAAAAAATACCGCGACCAAAAATTCATTTTTACCCACTTCAGTGCGTCTGAGCCCCTCTGCACCGGTGCTTCCCTTCACACACCTAGATGCCCTGACATCCATGGCCCACATGGATGCATCCGTGTCTTCTATTGGTTGTTGTGGTTCGTTTGAAATTTTCCAAACAATTTTGAAAAAATTCAAATTTCCCATACATTGTCAATATGCCTCCCCGACGTGCTGTTCAACAGGTAAAATGTTTCTTAGTTCACAATTTAATTTTTTAGCGGTTTATTTTTTAAAATTCAACTTGAAATGCACCTATTTTTTAAAAAATTAAAAACATTTGAGTGGTGCGTTAGAGTCGTTTGGCTTGCACCGCTATACAATGCGCCTTGTAAAATTTTACAAGGCGCACCGTCAGCGGTACAAGCCGAATGACTCGAACGCACTGCTCCACACATAATTTTTTTTTAAACCACAAATGGTCATTAGGGAGTTACACATTTACGAGCACCGACATTCTAGTGCTTGTGAGTGTAATACGCACACCGATAACCATACAATCTAAAAAAATAATAATCATGTAAACGGTGCGCTTAATTCACTCATGCGCATCGACTATCAATGCAATGACGTGGCATAAGCGTATTGTTGATACACCTCATAAAACATTAAATTCTCGTAAACACTGGTGCGTTTAGTACAATCAAGGGAACTGGAATCCCGATGCTTGTTATTGTCTAGTGCACCGGTATTGGTACATTAAAATATCAAAATAATTTATATGCGCTTATGTCATGTCAGAGCACCTTTTGTCGGTGCAATGACATGCATTAAATGCATCGTTCTCACGTTTAAAAATAAAATAAAACTTCATAAACACCGATGCTTTTTAAAAGGATTGAAATTCTTACTGGTGCATTATAAATTAACGAGCACTAGATTTTCGGTGTCGTTAACTTTAGTAAACAAATTGGTATTTATATATCAAGAGTTAAAATAATTTATACGGTGCGCTTATGTCACGTCATCGCACTTGTCTCGGTGCAATTACATAACATAGGCGCACCATTGACACTTTTTATAAACCCGTGAACACACAACTAATTGTACTCCTATGTCACGTCAAGGCACCGGTGTACGGTGCACTGATGTGACATTAGCGCATGTGAATATATTTCAAATAAATTATTTATTTTGAAATTCGGGGAGTTTGAATAATGGTGCGCTAATAAGATTTAGGCGCACCATCCAATTCAAATTAATTTTTTTTGATATGTAACCAGCGATGCGTCATAAATATTTTAGCGCACCGCTTTTTGGTGCTGTCATTATATAAGCGCACCGCGCAGAGTGCTTTTATAATATTTTTGGTGCACCGATTTTATTTTTTTGGAAAAAAAATATTTGATTTTAGTAGATATAATGTTGTTATAATTCTTTTATATGTATGCTTATGAGACTGATTTATATTATATGTGAAACATATACGTGATCACCGCGAGGCGCAACAGCAACGCGAGGCACAAGTAGATCAGTATAGCTTCCGTAGAGAGTGGTAGGCCAGGGAGAGGGAGAGATATTTATACCCTCGTCCCATTATGCCTTAGACCAGACACCTCTTGAGAGTTGTTGGCATCCTCAAGTTTTATGAGGAGGCGACATCACTCAAGGGGAACAATACGTCGTTGACCCAATTGATCGAACACTAGGATCATCATAGGCATGCCTTTCGAGTTGGTCCCGATGAGTGGTTTCAGCCCACTGAGGAGGACATATACTTTATCACTAGGCTCTCTAGGAGAGGTGAGGACCTTCCTCAGTTCCCTGAGGTTCCAGCTGGAGCTGTAGCAGCGAATCAGCTGGTATATGTTTAGATATATGTTGATCACAACATTCTCGATCCTTCTCCGTTTCAGGTCAGCGGTGGGTTGTTTTCCATTGCTACTTTTGGTAGAGAGGATGTGAGGTGCCTTTCTTTGTTGGTGATGACTATCGCGCATTAAACCACTGATGGGAAGCACATTAGATGCTCTTTATTATATTATGTTGATTCTTTAGTGCAGGCACCAGAATGCATTAAGTGGTCTGCTATTTTTTACAACAGTTTTGTTATGCTATTAGTCAATGTCGTGCATGTATTGGAGGGAGGGAGAACTTCCCCTTCGGTTCAGAGTTGTTTTGTCTATTTTTTGAGAGATTTTCGACGACTAGGCCATATTTTGACCTACGCCCTCCTAGGTTGATGAAAGATGTGCATATGCGCATGTGGGGGAAGCCAGACTTTCCTACAAGGATTACTGCAGATGTGCTTGACATGCTATGCGGAGAGGTCCAACCTGGATTAGATATGGTTGCATATCCATATGCGGGGTTGGATTGGAGAGGGTGTACCATCATATTCTTCACCCAGGACGAGCCACCTGATGATAGAGGTAAGATTAGCATTATGTTTAATTTAATCTATTTTCATTTTATTCTCTTTATAATTAATGCAAATGAAATATGTTTTAAATTGTTATAATAAATTCATGTTTAATGAAATTGTCTAATCCTTCTCCACCAACTGCTTTGACTAGTGGGGAATCCTCCACATCCACTACACCTCCTCGGACTCCACCTCCTACTCCTCCACCTTCGACATCTCATCCACCTCCTCCTCCACCTCCATCACCTCCTTCATCATCTCCTCCACCCCCCCTCCTTCGACAGATCCAACAGCTGATCCGTTATACTTATCCGACCGACCAACCTCTATTAATCCACCTCCTCCTCCACCTTGTCCTCCACCTCCACCATATCCTCCACCTCCCCCTCCTTCGACGGATCCAGCATCTGATCCATTATACCTATCCGACCGACCAGCCTCTATTGATCCATTAGCTCCCCATGATCCTCATCCACTAGTCCCCTCAGCTTTGGAGATGATGCTCAGATCTGGTGGGATGATCTAGATTCCTAGAGATGTCTTTCCTATTTATCTACATGATATATTATTTCCTAGCAGAGGTATCGATCATGTCTCTATCCCTACCACTGGAGGCACCAATACATCTGGTGGGTCGACATATAGTGATGTTGATATGGTTCTGGGGGTGGACTAGACATGCATACCTGACATTTATCATCATTTTGATGCTATTGTGTGTATATATATATATATATATATATATATATCCGCGCCATTTTCCATTTTGCAGATGTTGATGTTTATTTATATGTTGATGGTCATCATGTGTATGTTAGGTCAAGTTCGATGATGTTCATTAGATGTTTGTGTTTTCCATTTTGCATACGTTGATGTTGATGATTATGTTGATGGTAATGTACTTGTGAATGTTACGTCAGGTTCGAAGATGTTCATTATGTTAGAAACTGGAACTTGTGTTTTGTTACATGTTATTGTTAGATCATATGTGTGTTAGATGATGTTTAAATCTATAATATGTATATGTTAGATGAATATGCAGTAACATAATGTTTATGATTGTATGTACATTCATGCTTATTTTTATTAGTTTTATGTATTGATGGTATGATGGTGTTTATTTTTATGTTTGTTAGATGGTGACAATGATATTAATTATGATATGTTTATGTTTACATAATATAATTGAATAAAAACTATCGTTGAATTAAATATTTTTATGAATTTTATATTGATAATGGATGAAGTTGTGACAACTAGCTAGATTTATGTTGGTTGTATAATTTGTTATAGTATCATGTTTATGAACGCCACAAAAACAAATCTAAATTATATGAACATGAATATGACCTTTCAATGTATCATTCAAGATTTTCAATTTGTTGACAATAGCTCACTTTACAATGACAAATATCAAATATTTAATAGGAAGAAAAACAAATAGTTAATTAAAAGAACACCCTTTTTCTCTCAACTAATGTAAATCCACAACCTGCGTTCTCCAAATTTATTATTATTATTAATCATTAAGTTGATTTGATGATCTTCAAGCCATTTTTTATGTCTTATTCTCATTCATAAAATATTTGCAATTATAATGCTTAGCATTATTTATGACAAAAACATCATGAAATACAAACATTCAAATATTGATCATGTAAAAATTAGAGAGAACATTAAATTTTGTTGTTACAAATTTCATTGTTATCAAGGCCATAAATTAAGTCATTGTTGAGGTCAAGTACACTAGTAAAAAAAATGTTGGATTTACAATCTCCACCAAGGTTTCAAACGTGTCATTTTCTACGTTGGAGTTAACATTATAAATACAATAAAAAAATCCAAAAACATTACATTATAACAAATTTTTATTTAATCGAATCACATAATAGAAAACATTACATTCTAACATAAATGCCATAAATTAATGCAATTATAATTCTTAGCATTATTTATAACAAAAAAATCAAGAAATACAAGCATTCAAATATTAATGGAGAAATCAGAGAGAACCTTAAAATTTGTTGTACATTTCATTGTTATCAAGGTCATAAATTAAGTCATTGTAGAGCTCAACACTAGTAAAAATGGTTGGATTTTCATTCTCCATCGAGGTTGCAAATATGTCATTTTCTATGTTGGAGTCAACATTATAAATACAATAAAAAAATCGAAAACATTACATTATAACAAAAAATCAATTTAACCAAATCATATAATAGAAAACCATTACATTCTAACAAAAATGTCCTAAATTAATGCAATTATAATTCTTAGCATTATTTATAACAAAACATCATGAAATACAAACATTCAAATATTGATGGAGAAATTAGAGAGCACCTTGAGTTTTGTTGTAAATTTCAGTGTTATCAAGGCCATAAATTAAGTCATTTTAGAGCTCAACACTACTAAAAAAATTGTTGAATTTTCAATCTCCATCCATGTTACAAATGTGTCATTTTCTATGTTGGAGTTAATATTATAAATACAATAAAAAACATTACATTATAACAAAAATTCAATTTAATCGAATCATATAATGAAAAAAAACATTACATTCTAATAAACATGCCATAAATTAATGCAATTATAATTCTTAACATTATTTATAACAAAAAAATCATAAAATACAAGAACTAAGATATCAATATAAAAATTCCAGACCACCTTCAAGTCGGGAATTAATAAATATGTTAGCCTTTAGGTTCACACAAATAAAATTGAATCATGTAAGTTGTTTTTCATGGTATATATATATGTATATAGAAAACATAGTATGAGTAATTTGAACAATGACATATAATCATTCTATACAATCATAAATTACTTCATAGACATAAACCATATTTCACGTCATATAATTGGTTCTTAACCAAATGAAATTGTTTAAACACTGCATCCAGTAATCAACTTTCCATTTCCACAGTCATAAAATGAAAAATAAACAATATAATTCGACAATCAAAGATAATAATAACAAAATGATATATCAATCTGTAAATGACAAAATAAAACATGTACATATCACTCTCCATTGCCATCACCCTCATTATCTTCCTTGGTTGGCATGATAACATTGTTGTTCTTAGAAACATGTTTAGATCTAGGGTCGTGTCTTAATTTGAACCACCAATCTCTATCCAACACATTTGGGTGAAAGAACACATGGTTTTAGTGTTTTGGGAAAACATAAGGCTCCTTACTTTCATTCCACATCTTTCTAGAGTTGATACATATCAACCCACTATCATGATCTTCATTTTTCATTATTCCTGTCAAATGTGTACCACCACCTGCACCTAAAAATAACACATCGGAAAGATGAGAAGTCCACTTGAATGATCTCTTGTATCTTTCCGACATAACCCAACATCCCTCCTACCAAGTTTCGATCTTGGTGGCTAGAACAATTAGAATGGTCGAACTCGACTTCCACTCCACAGTCTTGTGTAACACACCAATTATCAACATCCTCGGTGCAAAAATTATGTCCATAAGCCCACATATATGGGAACGAATGCACCTGTAAGAAAAGTTAACAAATGATGATGTTATATGTCTATTAACCCAACCATTAATATATTAAACATAAATGTTATAATTCAAAGTTGCATTATAAAGTTAGAAATTATGTACATAAAGATTTTATTACTGAGTAGTTGCACCCGATCCCAATGTTTAGCACATCCTCCTCTTCAGGAGGGTAATGATTGGATGCACCATATTTCTCTCTGACTTGGTATGCAACCTAATTGTTGGGATAGATCATTGGCATATTTTCTTTTAAATGATATTGAAAAGGCATGCTTCTACCGTGCAACCACTTGAATTCTTTTCTGTCAATGTCCCATTTCCTCCTCTTCTCTTCATACAATGCGACCCATGACTGTGTTTCCTCCGCGTTGTAAAGAATTAATTTATTGATTGCATCAATTTATGAATTTGTTGTTGTATTCATGGAAACAAAACCACATTCAGTGCGTATGGGATCAAATATATATTTTGACGTTTGCTGTGAATATAGGTTACTATGTGGAAAATTGAAGATCAAAAGATAAGTGACTTACTCTTTATCATGCACCTTTTTCCATTCGTTTCCAGTACCTCCCCCTCCCTTATGTCCTCATCACGTTCATCATCCCAAATCACATGAGACCACCCCGACTAATTCAACCTCATCGACTAGGTGAATTAGAAGATGAACCTACAAGTCCATGAAACACGACGATAGTTCCTTCTCAAACATACAAACAATCTCAGCTATCTCTTCATGCCACCGTGGAATGATAGCGATGTAAATATCCTTTGATGTGATCCACTGTACAAATACAGATAGTCTAGATATGGCATGCCGTAGGTCATCGAGAAAGTCATGGTTCACACACCCACGCACGAACAACAGATAGTGACACTACAAAGTAAACAAAAAAAATTAAGTGCATTTTAACTTTTGTGGAAAAATATATAAATAAATAGTAAGAACAATTTTTTCGCATTATATGTCCCCTTAGAAGGTTGAGATGGTCATGTGATTTCAAACCCGAAAACTTTTCGTCTGATGTACTAAAACAACGTCGTAGAGTAGACCCATAAAAGGAAGGTTCCTTCACGACCAATATAACTTCTTTTTCCAAATTAAGATCATCTTTCTTCAAAACCCATGGGACATCACATTTTTTAAATGAAAAAGAGGGGTCGGCCTCTCCTCTATTTTCTTGTCTTGGCCAATGCTTTTTTTTAGTATTTGAAGAAATAAGGTCTTTCTTGAATTTCATCTTGTCACTTTTTTTGGATGATATGTGACACCACAAAGAACATGAAACATTTTTAAATATATGCATGAGATCTAGTAAGTGGGCAACTTTAAGATGATCCCAATATGGGAGCTCATAAAATATCGATTTCTTTTTCATCCCTGTGGGCATTTTCTCAACATAGGTGTCGAAGAAATTAGGATCATCGATCACAGGTTACATATTTGAATCGAACATCTCTATGTATTCCTTCTCCTTCTCTCTGTCATATGCCCTAAGCCAGTTAACCGGTGTCATTATTTCAGGCCTTTGGGTTCTCTCTCGTTTACCATTGAAAGCAGATTTCACTCTTCTATAAGAGTGGTTTTCTGGGAGGAATACCCTAGAGAAGTCGTACACTAAATTTCGTAGGTCTTTGGACTACCTAGCCTTTATAGAAGGTACACAACATTTACATCCATAATAACCTTTTGTTACAAGACCTGCAATGTTATAGTAAAGAGAGCACGTTAGTGTTGAGGATGAAGACAGTCACACCAAATTAAACATGTCAAAAATTATTGCTTTGAATATAAATAAAATAAAATATCATATATACCTGAACAAACTCCTAACCCCAGATAATCATGTGTGGTGTACGCACATATGCCATACAGTGTAAAACTCCTATGTGATGGGATGGGTCTCGACACATCATATACCTGTATCCCTTCCCATAATTACTTGAATTCATTGATAAATGGTTGTAGGTAAACATCCATATTCTTCACTTGTATTTTACCAGGGACTATAAGAGACAACATATAAGATGTTCATTCTTCATAGAAAACCATGGGGGTTATTGTTATTGATCACTACTACAGTCCAAACAGTATAGATGCTGTTTGGTTGGGAATATGGGTTGACGCCATCAATGGCTATGCTCATTCAGAGGCTACGTACTTCATCCTTGAATTTATTGGGCCAGGTATCCTCTATATGATTCATGGCTATTGAATCTGTTGGGATTCACATAAATCCTTCCTCACTTCGATTCGATGCATGCCATACCTGCAGCATAGCAAATTCCTTGCAACCAAAGAGCCTTTGGATCCTTGGGATTATAGGCACGTGCCTCAATATCTTATGAGGAGGACCATGCGCTTTAGCCTTGTCATTTGATTCTTTGTATTTGTCATGCCCACATTTTGGGCATATCGCTTTGTCTGCATATTCACCTCTATATAGAATACAATCATTGGGGCATGCATGATAAGATATGTACTCTACACCCAACATTTTCAACATTTGTTTTTCCTTTGTGGAGCTGTCGGGAAAGACATTATCATTCGTAAGTACCTTGTCTTTGAATAAATTACAATTAGTGGACAATACAAATGTACAATGTCATTTAACGTTCATAAAATCGACCATTTTCAATGGTAGTTGTGTCACAAGATTACTCAAAATATAATGTAGTTGATACTAAATTAGTTACCTCAACATTTCCGAGAAACATGCGTCTAGCATGCTATACTTTGCTTTCAAGTTGTATAGTAACATTGTTGTCCCCAAATGTGTAGACTTTGATCGACCAGATCCAAATAGAGGTGTGGTGGAAGCCAGTTTTAGGCTTTCGAAGAAGGCTCCAGTAATATGAGCGTCATCCCCTATCGCATTGGCCTGGAGTGTATGGAACAACATTGCATCCATGGCACTCCTTTGTCTTAATAAGTTGTCCATACCAAAATCTACTTCATTGCATCCATTGCCAACATGTGAAGAACTACTATTACTATAGGCATTCCTGATTGGTGAGGATGGACACAGTGGAAATTGAATAGGTGGTTGATTCAAACATGCTTCGTATGCTTCCTCTCCAAGTTGCGCTCTTTTTTCAGACTTCTCTCGATTTGACATTTTACTGGGGTGAAACTGAAGATGGTAGGCAAGTCACTCATCATCAGAATCCTGATTTCAAAAATATTGAACATTACATCAATGATGTTAGTAAGCACAATGCAATTGGTTTGATCTCGCATTGTAGAAAAGAATTAATACAGAAGCACGAGAATCACTTCCAGTAGAAAATGTTAAGTTGCAAACTATTTATAAAGCAGACGTTTAGATTGAGCGATAAATTAACATCAATTCCACATTAAATATGAAAATTCAAAATTGAGCAACACATTTTCAAATTGAATTTATAAATTAAATTAACAATAAAACATAATTTCAAACTTAGGAATACATTAATATGAATCCATTGAAAATTAACAAATACAATTAATCAATGTCTTTTTGTCTTACGCCCCAAGGGAACGTCTAAAGGTAATCCCAATGCAAGGCGTATCTGACGAGCGGTTGGTGGTCTACGAAAGTTGTAGTTTATTAACAACTCGTCACTAGGAGACAAACTACGTATTGCATGTACAACAAAAATATGGACGCTTTCCTTTTCATAAATAACTCTTGGTCATTGAAGTGTTCCTCAAATGAACAATTTGGAGAAAATAAAGAGCACCTAGAACTATTTATGAACCCTATAATGTTCCCATGAGTGCATGGACGACCATCAATATACAATAGGTTCTTCCTGTTAAAGTTTCCAGAAACATAACCATTCATGCACAACTATACATGGAAATGTTGTGCATGTATTTAACAATATTCAAGTAATCAGTCCAACAATAGATAGGACCAAAAAATGGCATAAGTGCTATTGATTGTTTGGGAGGAACAAGTACATGTGAAAGGATAAACAACCCAAGATTTGCAACATCTATATTAGACTTGGTAATCATAAAACGATTGCCACAAAAGGAGAATTTGGTTCCAACATCAGGCATAGGTAGAGAGGATGGGAAAGCTCCATATAAAGCGTGGTTGCAAGAAGTTTGATATTTACTTAGAAAATTCACAGGAAGGGAGAAATCATCGCTACCCTCCAACAATTGGACAGAACTCAGTGTGTACTTGGACAATTTTGCTCTCAACTCATGCAAATTTTGGATCTTCTGGTAAAGATAGGTTGGGTGGCATTCATATCATACTTTGGATCACTAGAACTTTTAGATGATTGAACATAAGCAGAGGGGTTCCAAAATTTAGGATGAGACATAGTTGTTTTGGCTTCCAACTTTTTAAAAAATGAGCACAGGGAAGTGTTCCTACGTGTCTTTTCTATATCACCTATTTGATTTTTTACTGCAGTAGGGTGTATTAGACCATCAAAATTAGGTAATCTATTATTGATGTAATGGGTGAGTGTGACATGCCGAGGTTTCTCCTTAAATCCTTGACATTTTGAACAACCACAAAGTAATGGGGTATCATAAAAGAGTTTGAGCTCGTGAGAAATTACCGTCGATGAACCAGGATGGTGGCTTGAATATGGCATGTTACAATTGGTGGGGTAAAGCAACAACTCATTTTCAGCCACGAGCTGCTTGCAATATCTTGCTCTTGATAAGAGCTTACAACGTTTTGAAACTGGTGGAATGCCTTGTGCATCCGAAATCGAACCCGAATCGTGATCCTGCAATATAGAATAAATCGATATTCAGATTCACATAGATAAGTAACATAAATTCAAATAAGTAGTCAAAAAATAAATAAAACCTGAACTTACCGGGGATGGAATGGGAGAACTTGTTGAAATTTGAACAAGATGGTATGAGCTAGAATATGAAGAACTGACCATTTGATACTACACAAGTTTCTTCCTGCATTTGAGCGAAATCAACAATCAACATACATATACTATGAAATATTTTAATTGGTGTGGTTAAATACTAAAAGGATATTTGGTATGAATATATAATTTAAAGTGGACACATAAAACAAAGAATTTACAAAATAAACTGGTGCATTTATTCATATATAAATGCACCAGTTCGCTAACATAAACCCAACGCGCTGGTGCGTAATGAATATAAATGCATTGTTAAAGAATATCCACAAAATCTCCCTACGGTAAAAAATATCCACTACATTTGATAGCGGATATTTCTACATGCATTTTTGCAAAATAATTCATTACGGTGCATTTCCTACAGATAAGCGCACCGATGCATCCTAACATTACATGCACCGTCGTACGGGTTTTTAAATTATTTTTAAGATGATGCGTTTTACTTAAGTACGCACTGATGTGACTTGACAACAGGCGCACCAAAAATGCCGAAAATCAAAATTTTAAAAAATCGCTCAAACCCTTTTTGCCCTAAATTAAAAAAAGGGTGACACTTTTAAGTTCGAAAAGAAGATCTAAATAGTGTTTAAAACCCAAAAACCTAAACATTAACTCACTATTTTGCCGAAATTTTTAGGGGAGAGTTTTGGAAGAGAGACTTACATGGAAGGGGTTTGGAGCAATTGCAAGGAGTTTTGAGGGTCAAAATTTTTTAGGTACGGTGAATCAGACAAAATCGTACATAATAGAAATTTCAAACATGTAAAAATTATTGTAGATCTTATAACCGTTTTTAGAGTTTAACTAGATTTATAAAAAAAAACTTCATAGTTACCTTCAATGTTGCAACCATTATTTTCTCGCTGCTTCTTTTCGTTTTATGTGGATGCAAAATTCTTCATTAGGGTTTCAATCCTTCTATTGTTATACATAATTACGATTTGGCCTTTTGGGGATTTTGGATTTACTGAGCTTGTGATTATATATAGAAAGTGTAGGGTGGTATGGGGCCACTTTCTTGGTTGAATCCGTAACCATGTCGGCCCTGTTAAGTTTTTTTTTATTAAAAAAATGCATGCTTCAAAATCAATGCGTTTGTATTACCAGAACGCACCGGTGCATCCATCGACATAACGCACCGGGTATGACCTGCGTCACATCATTTTTAATTATTTTATAAAAACACAAAAGCCATTTTTCGTGTCTCATTTCTCTGTTCCCGGTGCGTCGCATTTACTATAATGCATTGGATATGACATGTGTCGCATTGTTTTTTTATTTTATTTTACAAAAACAAAAAAGTTGATTTTCGTATCTCAATTCTTTGTTCCTGATGCGACCTATTAATTTAACACATCGGTGCAGTTTTGTTACTAACGCACTGGGGTGCGTCATGTATACAAGCACACCGAATTCATATTTATTATTCTTAATATATTTTTTGTCGTATTTTGAAGGTCTATAATTTGTTTGTATAATATATTAATAGCTTTTGTATTTAATGGTACAAGTTGTTTATTGATAGAAAATGTATGCTATGAATTCAATGAACAACTTTAATCAGCATGATGGGATCACATTGAGAATTACGAAGAAGGAAAGTGTTTTTAATTAATTTCTATATTTAAATTAATTTGTTTGAATTATTGGTAAAGTTAACTAATATGTATTAGTTAATGTGTGACATGCAGAGCCAAAAAATGAGAAAGCTCGATAATATTCTTACCAAACTAAGTCCAGAAGAGTGTAAAACGTTGATGAAAAAGTTGCAAAGGGATGAATCAAGTGAATAAAAAATAAGTCAATATGAATTATTTATTGAAATTTGAGTAATAATCTACTTTATTAAGAATATTCACGAATATGTTTCAAATAACGTAATTCACATATGATGAATGTTATGTAGGGACTGACAACAACATAATTCAATGTCATCATAAGAATTTTTTTTATAGAAGATGCAAATGATGATCAATTAGTCCTTAGCTCATCTGGAGTGGTGCTGGAAGTTAATAAAGGGGAAAATAATTTTATAATACTATGAGGGATTTAGTGGAAATAACATATAGACGTACTTTTCACTTACAATACAAAAACCAATCAAATGATTCAAAGAATCAGGTCATATGTAAACTACAAGAGTCGTTCCCAGAGCAATGGTCAATGAGACCTGTTAGGCTTGCAATAGCAAAAACATACAACAAGAAAAAAAATCATTCAAAAGGTAATATTACAAAGCGTCATTTCATTCAATAATTTTTAATTTTGTCATATTTATTTTTCATATCAACAGAAAAATAGTTTAATGTCATTTTACATTTTCAGGAATATTATGATAATCCCAAAGGTTGAACGAGGTGATATGCAAAATGTGCTAGTAGGGATGTCCAAGAAAGTGTACAAGAAGATGGTCAAGGAAATGGACATAATTGCATCGCAGGAAGAGCCATCTCAATAGCAATGTGCTTCAAATGTATGAAACCATTGGTTTTTAGGTTTATGTTATACATTTCATTAATTAATTCGACATTAAATATTAATTTTCAATTGTTTTGTTGCAGAAAATAAAAGAAAATGGAACCCAATCAGCACACATGATAGGACGACAAGGAAAAAAGGGGTTGATAGCAAAGTTTGTGAGTATTTTTGATTTTGTTGTAAGAAATAAAGATTTTGCAGTGGTTGTGATTGGTATATTTAATTTTTTTTAATTTGTTTTCACTGGCAATCCTTGCATGCCTTCAAACATGTGTTAACATACAAAGAGGAGCCATCGAAAGAATTGATTGACATTGGGTTAAACAAGGGTTGTGAGTATATGTTGGCGTATCAAAAATTAATTGTGGATTTTGTAAGTCTCTATGTTGTTTTACTTCTCTCATTTTATAATGAATAAAACAACAAAAATATTTTATATTAATTTATGATTTGTGACAGGGCATAACACTTGCAGGAAACAAAGGATGGAGTGGATACAACATAATACTTGTTGATAGAAGGCGTGAGATTTGGTTTTGAGAGAATGTGTATCATTCATGAGTCGATTATTTCTATGGCATGTCACTTTTCAATTTACATTAATGTATACTATCTATTTATTTTTCATTATTCTCGCTGGTAATGTAGATACACTCAGTATAATTTATTTTTATGTTTGCAGATGGAAACTGAAGAAGAGGAAAACAATTGAGCCAATCAACAAAACATTCAGCCAAATAACCTAATTGATGCAAGTGGGTCAAGCACTGATAACAGTTCCAGTTAAGAATGTTGCTTCGTATTTAATTTTGATGTTAATGCAAGCTGCTGTAGCTTGTATATTTTGAAATAATTGTCTGCGAAAATTAGACATTTTGTATAATAATGTACTGGACATAGTGCCTGAATTCAAAGACGAGTTACCAATAAGTGTAACAATAATTACAAGCATGTTGACATTTTGATTATTGTTGTCTCTATGTTGTCGTATTTTGTATGACAAAGGCACTCTTATTGATATATAACCAGCATAGATCCATCTTAAACCCGTATCTATTAAGCACCGAGAGGGATCCAATTTCTTGAGGTGTATTTCTTTTTTTAAATTTAAACTCAAGAAATTTGATCTCTCTTGATTGATAGATCCGGGTTTAAGTTTTAAGTTTTTATTTTATAAACGAACATCTATTTTTTAATTAATTTTCATAATATTTTATTTTATGAACCAACATGGATTTTTTTTAAATACTTTCCATAATTTTTTTTTTATGAGTGGACATGAATTTTTTTAATTATTTTGTTAGTAACAAACATTACATCACAAACCTTACAACATCTCCCCCATACTTACTTTACTTTACTTTACTTTACTTACTTCTTTTTACGCGCAATCACTTTTTACGTTTTATTAGATGTAACACTACATTTTTACATTTTATTAGATGTAACGCTACAACACACATGTTAGAAGATCTCCCCCATACTGGGTTGTAGAGCACCTCGTTTCACTCGGTGCAATAAAATAAAATTTACATAAATGGTACATTGGTAAATATTACATGTGAAATGGTAAATATTATTGTCAAATATTACATGTGAAATTGTACATTGGTAATTTTTTTTCCAAGAAAAAAATGCGTATTTTCATGCAAGATGGAGCAAAAATAAATTCTTTAGTGCCATACATCAGTCGTAAATGGTACATTGGTAATTAAATGTATGGATGATTAAATATTACAATAGATTCTCGCATCTATGATATAATAAATTAATCCAAACAAACAATTTCAATAATTAAAATTGAAATGAATTTGACTATAAACAAATATTTCAATTTAAGATGAATAATGGAATTAAAAAAATAAAAAATATTATATATATATATATATATATATATATATATATATATATATATATATTTGAATGAAATATTAGTAGATATTCTTCAAAGAATCATATCCGGTGCGTTTACTAATATATGTCGCACCGAGGCTTCTATACTACCATTGCGCACCGGTGAGTATAAACTAAAATTTCTCACCAATGCGTTTTTAACATTGAGCACCGATGCGTTTTATTTTATGGATTGCACTGGTGCATGTATATTGCTTATGCGCACTGATAATGATAAAATATTATGCCCACCGGTTTTTAGTTTTTAATCCTGGCGGTGCATTTGATGTGTTAAACTACACCGATCCATGTTGATATTTTGTAAGCATCGGTGCGTTCTAGTATTAAATGCACTGGTGCATTTGTGTATGAAATGCACCGGTCTGACATGATAAATGTACCACACCATTAAATTAAAAAATAATGGGAAAATGTACAGTGCGTATGATATAAAATATCGCACTGGTGCGTTTATGTTGTACAAACGCACCAGTGTGTATATTCTATACTCAAGCACTAGTGCGGTGTTGAAATTTGATTCTTTTCGGTTCTTGTTCTGGTTGAGTCCACCGGTGCGTCTGCTCTTATCGTACAACACCAGTGCGCATAAATTTAGTTGAGCACACCGATAAACTAACCTCCACTAAAAATTCCAACCGTCGAGTATTTTTTAGTTCTAAAATGTATCCGTTATGTACATCACCAAAATGTCCTGCGCTTCGTAAAGCCTAAAGAAAACCACCGAAGATGGGAATTTGAGGGTCAAAGACGCTAGTTTCTCCGAAGTTACATTTGAGTTCCCCAATTTAGAATGGTGGAACGCATAATCACAGGCCGCGCGGGAATGGACACATAAATAAATGGCAGGAACACACATCTCCACAGCTGTGGTCCGTGTCCAATACTGCACGAAGTCGTGCATGAAATAACCTGGAGAGAGCTCCCCAAGGAGACTTTAGAACAATTTCTCCATGCCATCCATGGCTTTCTTTAGCGTAAACTCCATTTCTGTCAGGATGTCTACAGTACATTATGGGATGGGAGCGACGCCCTCTGTGGGCGGCAATGACAGTTCCAACAGATCGATCTGACCCAACCAGTCCTGAATCTCTAACGACGACTTGATTCTGGAGATGTTAATGGGCATGGAGATAAAGGAAACTATGTGGCTGTGGATTGCAAGAGCCTTTGAGAGATCTAGGAAGGGATTTATGTGGCCCTATGCCAGCCATGGAAACAACAAAAAATGAATTTTCTTCTTTTCAATGCAACTGTCCATATTTTCCCGGATCATATCAAAGTTCTGTTGTGGACGATGAATACTCTATACCATCTGTAATTTCTATCTCATGCTGGAGGACTAAATACAACCATGGAATAAATTTCAGATTGTATCAAATATCAATGGTAGATGATGAATACTCTCCCTCTCTCTCTATACGTATCATCTGCAATTTCTATCTTTTGCTCGAAGCCCAAATTCAAATTTTATA
This sequence comes from Larix kaempferi, assembly GCA_027924585.1. Taxonomy (NCBI): domain Eukaryota; kingdom Viridiplantae; phylum Streptophyta; class Pinopsida; order Pinales; family Pinaceae; genus Larix; species Larix kaempferi. The sequence continues at coordinate 2,193,121 of BSBM01000383.1, forward strand.
TTTTATTTATCCTTATCTTCTTATTGTATAAAATCATTAATATCAAAGTCAACATATCTAACATCGCCCATGGGTGGTAGGGCGGTTTGTAAGTGTGGTGTTTTTTTTCCTTCTGGCCAGTGATTTGATTCCTATGCGGTCCTAGGTGATCGAAGACTAAATAAAATTTCTATATTTTGATCCTTATCTTCTTATTGGGTTTTATGACAATAATATGCTACCTAGTGAGTGTTCAAAAAAATCATTAATTCAAGTAAACATATCCAATGGCGCCCACGGATGGTAGGCAGGTTTGTCAATGTGTGGATTTGTTTCCATCTTATTGCCGGATCGATTCATGTGGGTTCGTTGGTGATGTATCAACACTCTCACCTCTCAAAAACATGGAAATGTTCAAATGCTACAGTAATGAAATGTGACACTTCCGGTTTTAATTTTTCAGAGAAAAGTCCAGCACATAAGTATATCAATATTTCTCTATTAGGCGTTTAGGGTACATAGAAAAAGTATATCAAGATTCGATCACATTGTAGTTACTTCCAGTTAACGTTTAGTGATTTATTTATATAGAATTGCAATAAAGGCATGTGGAACATTGATACGTGCAAGGTTTATTTTCCCCGAATCTATTACATCACAATTTTAGGGACCGAGTTTCTAATGTGTATTATATATATTTTTATTTAAAATGGTTTACCAAATTTCTTTTGTTCTTAATAGAGTATGATGAGGAAAAAAATTCACTTTTCTATCTAAAACTGTGTAAAACTTTTTTTTTTTACTCTATTTATTAGGGTCGATCTTTAAAATTTTAAATTAGTGAATCAACTCAGGGATGCCCCAGTTATTTGAACTGATGACCTCAAATTTCCTCTTCGAAGTTATTGCATTTCTATATGTAAGCTAAAAAATAATTTCTTCTGCACAAAGGTCACCAGTCGTGATCAGAGTTAGTCTCTCATTACTATTGCAGCCTCTGAAATTATCAGAGTTAGTTTGCTCGGGTTAAGAGCGAAGATGGGATGGTATTTTGTTCTTCACAGGTGCAAAGGAGAACGTCGATTAATCCTTTTAGCTTACATCAAATTTTATACTTTTCAATTTTATAACTAACCAGTCTATATTGCATAACCACCATTCAATTTTGAACTTTTAAGGTTTTTTTTTTTTTTTTGTAAGTTAGATTAGGTCCTTATATTACTTCCAGAAAGATATACAGAGTATCGCCAGGCCCTCCCAAAACAAGGAAAACAGGCCCGGGTTCAAAAAATAATAAGTCATCCCCGAAAGGAAGCATTGTGGCATCATAGTCTGAGAATTTCTCTCTTTCTACACTGTAGGTTAGCTAAAAAACAAAAAACTGTAGCAAAAACTAAACTGAAAAGTCTAAACTTAAAAAAGACATAAGGTGACTGAAACCGAGCTAGATGTTCAAACCGGTTGTGGCTTCCTGAGCCTTAGGTTCTTTGACGGGCTCAATACCGAGCCTGCGAGCAATCTGGTTCTGGTTGTGGAGGATTTGCTTCAGGTAACCCACCATTTCGTCTTACTGGAGTAGAATTTCGGCGTGTGCTTCTCCGCACTCTGCCAGGGTATTTCTGAGGATTGTTTTTTGCAGCCAGTGAATGTCTAGGGTTCGCTGGTAGCGTAGTGCACCCTCTGGTAATTCCTGGGTTCGGAACCAGGGCCTCAAACTCCTCACAACTTTTTGAGTCTGCAAGGAAACCCCTCGTCACCTGGGTGTTTTCTTCAGAATCCTTAATTTACTCTTGAGAAGATGACGGGATATCCTCCTTGAATCTACGGGCCTTTCCCACTAAACTACGCATAAAACGAACCGGCGGGGTTGGAGAGGGGCCGATTGGCTTTGTCTTCCGCTTAATGCAACCTCTCATGGGAGACATTTTAGCTACTACTGCAAATGAACCAGGAGCCAAATTACGAACAGAAACAATGCAGCGGAGAGAGTGTCTCAGCGCTGTAAACCTCAAAGATTTCACCTTTCTGCCCCGTGTAACAACACGCAGAGATTTACAGTGACTCTTTCCCCTGTCGTATCCTCTAACAATTATTGCAGGGGTACCTCCCCACATGGATCTCATCGGGGAGTGAATGCTAACTCACAGAGCCAGACCAGGATGGGACTTAGTGCATGTCGGAGGACTGGAGCGCTCAGACGGGGGTTCAAAATATAATGGCTATTAGGACATGTGGAGAGATAGGGTTGGCACGTGCCCTGCCTCGTGGTTGACATAGGTGGGCATGTGTCGGGCTCCTTGGTTGTCAGGATCTTCGCGGGGGTGGCCCTGCCCTAGCACCCACCGTGGGGGAGCATGATCCTAAGTTGCAAGCTTCATTAGTTGCAGTCTAAGAGGTTTCTCTTTGAAGTTATGCCAGGTGGAGTCTATCTTGTCGTGAGAAGGGACAACTCCATGATTGACAAGATGATCAGGTAGTTTGTTGGCCGTGCGACGAACGTGGCTATTACTTAGAACCTGAAGGTGATGTATGTGCTCTTGCAAATATTCCTGAATCCCCTCTAGTCGCCACTGTTTAGTTAACTTGACTACAGAGGTGCCACACTGCATCCTATGAGCCATGTTGATGATGATTTAAGAATCTCCTTCAATAGTTAAAGCTATCTAGCCTTTGCTGCGAGCTATTTTTAATCCTGTGTTGAGAGTAGTCAGTTCAGCCACATTGTTGGTAGTGATCCCTAAATGATCAGTGTAGATGTGTAGAATCTTGCCAGTGGTATTTCTAAAGGCCCACCAATACCCGCAGGCCCAGGATTGCCTCTTGAGGCTCCATTAAAGCTGAGTTTGATGGGGGGGTTCAACGGCGGTGACCAAGAGGATGGAATGAGCTTGGAGATGGTGGGGATGGAGGTTCCAGGGTGTTGCGAGGTGAGAACAAACTCCACTTATCAAGATGATTTTTTCCAGGTGCTGACCCTCATGATCCGAGTCCTTCCACACTTCTAACAACAGTGTCTCTTGGAGGTTGGCATGAATGCGAGCTTGGATACATGCCAGAGGAAGAGCGTTGCCATGGAAGATTCTCGTGTTGCACTCTTTCCAAATATTCCAGAGAACCAAATCAGGGAAGAGTAACCAGATTCGATTCAAGATGGGGTTGGAGAAAGGTTCAATCTTCCAGTCGCATATGGTGGCTCTGATGTCATCCTTGTTGCGATCAGAACGACGGAAGATGGTAGCTCCCCAGTCCCACGAAGTGGAGGCAAAGTTGTAGTTGTTGAGGAGATGCTCCTGATTTTCCTCTTATTGATTGCATAAAACACAGATCGATGGTCCCTCAAAACCCCGTTTGAGCAGTTGGTCCCAAGTCAGGATCTTTTTCCTATCAACCAACCAGAGGAAAGTTTTGACTTTCAGCCATAGGTGCAAGTCCCAAATCTTGGTCCAGATGATGTCTTTGGGTTGGAGATTGCCTGGGTGAGTAAGGTTGTAGGCCTCTTTGATGGTGAAGTATCATTTCGGTAGGTGATCCCACCTGAGCTTATCAGTTTTGTCTGAGATTGCGATCTTTCTGGAGTTGATTGTTTCCCAGAATGCTTTGCCTTCTTCGCTATTAAATTTCCAATTCCATTCTTTTTTGGTGATACAGGATATCTAGGTGTCACCATTGATATGAGGTCCCCAGTACTGGGCCATGAGGTGCCTTCCCTGTTGCTGGGAATGTCTTTGCAGATCCTCTATGCCATTGAGATGATGCAGGGGGGGCATCTGATTCCATCCTCCCAGAAGAGAGCTTTGTTCCCATCCCTAACTTCATAGAAGTTGTGTTTGCGAATAAGCTCTCTTTGAGCCCAGGCCGAATTCCATATGATGGATCCAGTCGGAAGAGTGTATAGACGAATGAGCTTGTGATGTTGTATGTTGTCAGTGTATTTGTGTAACCAAATGTGCATCCAAGGTGTGGAATCTTCTGTGCAACATATCCAGAGAAGCTTAGCACATAGAACTTCATTCAGAGTAATGGGGTCTCTTAGTCCTAGGCCGCCATCGGACTTTGGAGTGCAAAGTTTTTCCCAGGACACTAAGGCCCACGTTCTATGCTGAGTGGTGCCGCCCTATAGGAAGTTTCTCTGAAGATTGCAGATGGCTTTGAGGATGAACTTAGGGGATGCCATGACCGAGAACAGGTAGAGAGGCATAGCTTGGAGGACAGACTTCAGTAGGATCAAACGACTGGGAAAATTGAGGGTTCTGAAGGTCCAGGAGGAAAGTTTAAGTTCAAGGGCATCCAACAAGTCTTTCCAGGAAGAATGTTTGATGGCGGAGTCAACTAGGGGGGCCCCAAGGAATTTGGACGAAAGGGAACTCTTTTGAAAACCCAGGATTTTGGTAATCCGAGTCTGCGTTTGAATATGAGTGTTGACGAAAAAGACATGTGATTTGAGATTCTTGATGGTCATACCTTAGGTCACGCTGAAGGAGTGAAGAATGTCCCTAAAGGATTTCGCTTCCATGACTGAGGCTTTCCCCATCAGCATTGTATCATCTACGAACTGAAGGTGCGACTGGGTGTTGTTGTGCTTGCTTGTTTTGATGCCCTGAATATGATTCATTGAGACCACTGCTTTTATGCTTCTGGCCAAACTTTATGCAAGGAGGAGGAAGAGATAAGGTGAAAGAGGGTCGCCTTGAGTGATGCCTTTGGAGGGGGAGAAGGTGGGCGAAGGAGAGCCATTGACTAGAATGGAGAAGAAGGATGAGGAGACGAGGGAGAGAATCCAATTAACCCAAGAGGGGGAAAAATGAAAGGCTAGAAGAGTATCCCGGAGGAAGTTCCAATTGGTTTTGTCAAAGGCTTTGGCCATGTCAAGTTTTATGAGTATACCAGACCTGGAGGAAGTTTTTAGAGTGTGAATCACCTCGTGTGCAGTGATGATGCCATCAAGAATTTGTCTTCCTTCTATGTATCCAGACTGCTCCAGAGAGATGAGGATGGGAAGGAGCAGTTTAAGTCGATTGGCTATTACCTTGGTTATGAGTTTATAAATGACATTGCACAGGGAAATGGGGCGGAAATTCGCCGGATCAATGGGTTTGTCAGTTTTAGGAATGAGAGTAAGGAAGGTGGCATTGAAGGTTGGGAGGATGGATCCTGAGGTTTCGGGAAGCTTCGACCACCTGCCACACCTCTTCTTTTATAATGTCCTAGTAGTTTTGGAAGAAGTCAATTGTGAAAGCATCAGGTCTAGGGGATTTTCCCAGCTTCATATCCATTACGACTGACTCAACTTCTGCCACAGAGATAGGACTGGAGAGGTTAGAGTTCTGATCCGCAGTGATGAGTCAAGGGATATGTTGAAGGATCTCCTGAGTGTCCTATGTTCTATCCAGAATGGCCTCATTCATGAGGTTTTTATAGAAGAGAACCAACTCCTGCTCAATGTCTTCCTTGTTGAGAAGAGTCTCTCTTGTGCTAGTCTTTAGCCTGGTGATCCTATTATTTTGTCTACGTTAAATCATTGCATTGTGAAAGAATTTGGTGTTTTTTTCTCCTTCTTTGAGCCATTGGATTCTGGATTTTTGCCTCCATAGTATTTCCTCCTGCTTACTTCTGGTGTCGATTTGATCCTGGAGTTCTTTTTCCTGTTGCTTTAGCTCTTCGGTGTATCCCTGATGGATGGCCTGGGATTGAATTCCTGCTATTCTCCTTCCAAATTTCGTTTCTCATCCTGGATATGGCCAAATTCAGTTTTGTTCCAGTTCTTTAGTTGGTTTTTGATATACTTTAATTTCTGTTGAAAGCGGTACATGGTGGTTCCTTCCCCATGGTCTGAGGTTTGCCACCATTCATTAATTCGGTATTTGAAGGTTGGGTGGGTTAACCAGAATTGCTATAATCTGAAAGGTATTCGGGATTAAGAGCATCCCATTCCATGTGGAGACAGACAGGCCAGTGGTCTAAGCCAACAATCGGTAGGATGGTACCAGAGAGATTGAGCTGATTTTGCAGGAGAGAATTTGAGATCTAAAATCGATCCAATCGAGAGGCGACTTGATTTTCTCCTCCTCGCCTATTGTTCCAGGTGTAGATTACATTGCTAGTCTCCAGGTCGGCTAAAGAAAGGTCACGAATGAGAGCTTGAAGGGCGAGACTGTCCCGATCCAGTCTGTGTATGCCCCCTTTTTTCTCATTGAGAGAGGTGATGATATTAACATCTCCTTCGATTATCCATTGAGTGTTCAACAACTGCCGATTAATCCAGGAGAGATGGCTTAGAAATTGCAGTTTTTGTTCCATAAATTGTGGGGCATACATATTAGTGATCACTCCACTGTAAGTGGCAGTGAAGTGGTACCATGAACTCGAAACCAACCAGAAAGAGTATTAGGACTGGAGAAGAAACCTTCCATGCTTATGACGTTGGGATCCCAAGCTATTGTGATACCTCCAGACGCCCCTGTTGCATCTACAGTTGCTATTTATGCTTTTTTCCAACAATTCCTTATGAAGATTTGGAGCTTGTGCTCCGTTGATTTTGTTTCTTGTAGCATCAAGAGAGCAAGCTTTTCAATAATGATCTTGTTTTTCAGGATTCTCCTTTTGGAATCGCCTTCGATTCCCCCTATGTTCCAGCTGATGAATTTCAGCTCCATTAAATAACTGATTGAAAGTGAGTGTCGAGCTTGGCACTCTGGCCAGAATATGTTAGATGTGCTCCCAATTCATGAATACGTTGCTTGTTAGGCTTTCTTCCCTTTTTCGGGAGGTTAGTTTGGCTCTTGGATATATCTTTGCGTTTTAGATTTTTTAGACCAAGTTGATTGTGCACTGAGGGGATTAGAGCAACACCCGTCAGGGTAGGAAAGTTTTGCTAAAGGGCAAGGGAGTGGTAGGCTTCTTCAAAGAGTTCCATTTGGCACTTGGGAATAATGCTAAGATCCTTATTTATCCAGGCTTCTTGAATGGCTTCTAAGTTTATCTCTCCAAGCTCGATGTCCTCAGGTTCCGTGGGACCTCCTTCAGCAAGAAGCGGGGTCAGGGAATGCAAAACATCTTTGAAGATAGGGTCCTGAAAAGTGGAGGGGAGGGGGTGCAAGCAGGGATAGGAGGTTCAGAGCTTTCAGGGTATTGCTGAGAGAGGACATAGAATCTATTTAGGTGCTCAGGGTTGGTGGGGGGCGTTGGAGCAGTAGTTTTCTTGCCCTGTCTTCTTCAGTTGGTGGTTCTGGTAAATCCCTCCTCATGGGTTTTGCAGTGTGCAGGTGGTGGAGGAGGTTTGGCATTAAGAGGGAATTCTCGGAAAAGGTGGCCATGCTCATGGAACTTTCTGCATCTGAAGGGAATATGATCGTAGTCTATGGTCTGGATCCAATCTGAGTCTTGGTAAGAGAGGCATATTGCTTTAGGGAGGGTGGTGAAGATATCCATGTAGATGCAGATGCGGGCATAGGAGGTGTAACGAGCGGATAGTGTGGCATCATAATCCTGAACAAAAGTGCCTAAGGTGTTGCCTATTTCGGCTAGGGTTTCTAGGTTCCAGTACTCCTTGGGAAGGGAATAGAGCCGTAGCCAGACGGGCACCACTTTAAAGTCTTCTTTCTCTGGACTAAAGTGCTCTTTCCAGTTTCGCATGTACAATCCTGCAGAGTGAAGGAAGTACGGTCCTCCTTGGAATATTCTGTGCTTGTCCTCAAGGTTATGGAAGATCACGATGAAGAAGCCTTTCGATCCAAGTTTGAGTTCACACTGTCCTTTTGGCTTCCAGGTGTTGGTGAGCCACCAAGTGAGATTCTTTTCTGTTGGCCATAAGCCTATAAACTTACAGATTATCGCATGGTCCTGCATGAATTGAATTTACTGGCTGACAAGGTTTGAAGTGACCTCATACCTGGGTATTTGCAGCGTTTTGGGTTTGCGCTTATTTTTGTCCTTTGCTTGCGTGAGGCCTGGGATTGCTTCTTCGTGTGCTTTGTACTTAGGGTTTGGAGCCGATTTTAGAGGGGTCACAGTTTCGTCTCCTCCTTTTCCTTTCTGAGATCTCAATTTTCCTTAAGGCATGACCGTCCCTGTTAAGAGTAGAGCCTTGGTAGGCAGAGTGCGCCAGGCTATGACTTGGCTAAAGGAAGGGTTGGAGTGACCTCCATTGAAGGCCGCCATGACAGTTGCAGATGGTTGCATGCGGCTAGGTTAAAGCGTGAACCCTAGCAGAGTAGACCTCAACATCGGATAAAGATTTGTAGTTTTTTTCCACTGCGTGTTTTATTATGACCATCAGTTTTGAAACACCGATTCTTTTATTTTTGTTATTTCATTTTCAAATATGTGAAACATAATTGGTTTGATGAGATTGAATGACTTTCTTAAAAGTTTTATAATAATTTTAATCAATTTAATTAACCATTCAATGCATAACAATCATTCAATTTTCAATTTTTAAGATTCTTTTCTTTTTGTTATTTCATTATCATTCCATTTTTAAGATTCATTTATTTTTGTTATTTCATTTTCAAATATGTGAAACATATATGGTTTGATGGAATTAAATGACTTTCTTAAAAGTTTTACAGTAACTTTTAAATCGATTTAACTAACCAATCTATACATAAGCACCATTCAATTTTCAACTTTTAAGATTTTTATTATTTCATTTTCGAATATGTAAAACATAAATGGTTTGATGAGATTGAATGACTTTCTCAAAAATTTTATAATAATTTTTAAATCAATTTATATATTTTTTAATTACATAATTTTATGTTTCATATCAATTTTAACTTGCCGAATTTAGATGATAGTTTTTCAATAATATTTTACCAATTTTAACTTGCCGAATTTAAATGATAATTTATTTTAACAAGAGAAAGCTGCAGTTAAAAAGATAAGAACGCAACCACGTAATGCATAAGAACACGTCCACCTGTGACGTGATTGTCTCTGCTATTTTTATCATGTGCCACCTGTGCATAGTTTAGCTATCAACGTCCAACCACTTACGCCATCGCATTTCCCATTGTGACTTTTGGCACGGAAATTCATTTTGTGGTTTTGGATGCATTTCCTGTGGTAACACCTGCCTACTGAGCGTTTCACTACAACTCTAAGATGCATATCGTTCCTCATAAAGAAATTTCCAGCATGGAGGGCCTCGCTTGATGCGGCCGATAGTCATCATGCCAGACCTCTCTTCTTCAGTGGTGAGTATATGCAGCTTGATCGTTGTGGAAAGTATCTTCTGGCAACACACAGAGAGCAATAATTTTTTGATATCTCCACAGTTGTTCTTGCATTGTTAGTTTTCCCTTACGTTGTCATATGAATCATATGCCCATGAACCTGGAGGGGATGCGGATTTTGCAGGTGATCTATCAACATAATTCACAGTATAGCACAACTTTCTTGTAGTTGTTTCTGGGATTTCTTCTTCATAGGATTCGAATTCATGACTGCTTCAACGAGATTTTTTCCCCCTAGACACCTATTTATTCTTCAGCTCGGTCTACTTGTTGGCAGCATCATCATCTTTCACGCCTTCTTATTCAACGATCCCAAAGGATGATGACGAGCCTTGAGCTTCGGCTTCAATGGGGTCCTTTGATTTGGAACAACGGAGCCGACCTGTCTATTTTGAACAGTAGACCTATCTGTAGCGTCGGGTTTCTTCTTAGGAAAAGGTGGAACAATGGGAAAAACATAGCTCTACTGGGTAAGTTTGAGTTTATTATCAAACTTACCTGTTTGGAAATAATGGAATGGATTCGTTTGAAATGGAAGCCTATTATTAACCATGTTCCTAGGGTTATAATGCTGATAAATGGATGGATATGTTTTCTGTTCCTTTCTAAGGAGGATAGAAGAAAGATTGAAGATCGGTTTTGGGTAATTGAAAATGGGTCCTTGCTATTAACTCGATGGCATTCAGGATTTGAACCCCGGAAAGAAAAATTGTAGAGGTGTCATTTGTGGGTCTTATTACCAAGTTTTCCCCTTCATTGTTGGTGTATGGTGGGTTTTATGGCTATGTCTAATACTATCAGGAGATTTATTCTTATGGAGGAGGAGCAACTTTTGGCATCGGAGAGGAAAATTCCAAGAATTATGGTTGAGATTGATATAAGAGATGGGTTACATGAAAAATTGATGCAGGGGCATCAGAGCCTAGGCAGATCAGTCGAAGTTGATAGACATGAGGAGACCGACCAGAGGGAGTGCCGACGACCACTGGTGCGGATGAGTAGGTTGGCTGTCGAAGTCAACGAGTCGAGCAAAAGCTGTCGAGGTGCGTCGACAGGAAGAAAGATGTCGAGAGTCGACATGTCAATGACGACAGATGACAAGTTACCGCGGAGTCGTAGCAAGGTCAACAGGTTGTCGGACCGCGACATCCACAGGTTGGGCATGAGCCAAGTGAGGACAACACGACGGAATGGCGAAGCCTAAGTGCAGAGTGAATCTGACAGGTGAGTCGAAGCTGACGGAGGATAGTATGGCCGACATGACGGATTACTGTAGCTTGTCAGAAGGATGCGTAGAAGTCAAGGAGAGTACTTGGCAACAGTTCAGGGTTGCTAAGGAAGTTAATGACAGTTATTGCGGGCAGATGAGGCTATGCAGCACAGCAGGGGTGCTGACAATTGCAGGTCTGCAGGATCAGGGAGATCAGCGGACAGGAGGATGTGTGTCTCGGGTGTTGGAGTGGACATCGGGAACCGCAACAGCAGAGTAGAAGGCCAGAGAGCGAGATCAGTTGGGTCACTTGGCATTCAGGCAGAGCAGAGTTCAGGGAGAAGATTGGTAGAATGGAGAGAACAATTACACAACTTCCGAACCAGAGAGATCGAGCCATAGCTCAGAGTTCCGCAACGAACCAGGAGAGGGTGAGGTCGACACACTGAGAGAGAACACAGTTACTTCTGTATTGTATTTGGCTACGACCGACAATAGTTAGTTATTTCCTCGTAGTTTGCATTGTAACTGTTTCAGAGAAGTAATATAAGCTAGTTCATGGCATCCTTTTTACATATTGTCTATGTGAGCATCGTGTGTTGTGTGTATTGTTAATCAAGAACCTTAAGTGTCTAAGGCGCCTTGCGTCAGTTGGTATCAGAGTAGAGAAATCCTGAGATTTGAAGGATAGCGTCAATGGTATTGAGCCTGCGAGTATGTTGAACAGCTCTAGTTGAGGTTGGGTAGAGTTGTACACGACTTGTTGAAGTCCGGTTGCGATTGGACGAGTGGTAGTTTCAGCCGAGGTTGGAAATGGCTCACAGAGGTGTTAATGTCCGAGGACGAAGAGCGCGTGGCGCAGTAGTCATAATTGATCGTGAGATGTTCGACAAGTGCGTCCGAACAATGCGAACTTTGACAAATGAAGTCGCATCGATCAAAGAAAGCCAAAAGCGTGGTTGTATAATGATGCGCTAGACCACAATGACGAGGAAGTCGAAGAAGTGGAAGCTCGGGAAGCCGCAGGAGATGAACCAGAAGAAAAAATGATCAAACTTCTGACGAATATGAGAGGTCAGGCAAAGATAGATGTTCGTACCTACTCGGGAAGTCTGGATCCAGAAGATTTGATCGACTGGTTTAGAGAGATGGAGAAATACTTTGACATAGAGCAGATCGAGGATCCTAAGTGGGTTAAGACTGCATGTCTGAGGTTGAAGGGTCATGCCTCATTGTGGCGGGACAATGTACGGGTTGACAGAGTCAAGAAGGGAAAGGAGAAGATCAAGTCTTGGGACAGAATGGTCGCCAAACTGAAAGGGAAGTTCTTTCCGAACAACTATGTGATTTCCTTGTTCAGGAAATTACAGAACTTTTAACAAAAGGAGATGACAGTGAAGAAGTGCACATAAGAGTTCTGTTGATTGTCGATTCGGTCAGGGAAAACCGACGAAGGAGAAGAAGCTGTAGCTATGTATGTGAACAGCTTAGAATATGCCATTCAGGATGAATTGAGCATGTCCAGATTCAGAGAAGTGGGTGAAGCCTACCAGTTAGATCTGAAGGCAGAAGAGAAACTGTTGTGGAAGTCTGTAGTGACCATAGGTAGAATGACTGGTTGGAGTGCGAGGACTGTTTCCGCAAAAGGCCAAAGTAGCGGTTACAGGAAGGAAACTGTCGAAGATAGTCGACATGCGGAAGGGACATCGACAAGGGAGAAAGTGCAAGAGAACCGACGCGATGGTCGTGAAACTCGTGGTCAAGGTGTGTATGGTTGAAGTGGTCCATCCGACAGAAAAGGAGATAACATGCCAGCCATAATTTGCTATAAGTGTCGTGGAGTAGAACACAAGGCATATGAATGTCTAGAAAACCTACATGCTGCAAAGGAGTCTAAGCCTAGACGTCGAAGAGATGAGCAAGTCGACGAGAGGGAAGAATCGACATCCAACAACAATGAGGATGGTAAGAAGAAAATTCGGGCCATGATAGCCAGCAAGACACTGGTTCTGGACAACAAATGCGACGAGCAAGAGCCGACACAGTGAAAGGAAATCTTTCGAACGAAGGTGCGAATCGGTGAATGGCGTTGCAAGACCATAGTTGATGGTGGAAGCACTGAGAATCTTGTGTCGATAGAGGTGATTGAGAAGGCAAAGTTGAAATGTCGAGAACATCCACACCCTTTCAGGATCTCATGGTTGTAGAAAGGACACCATGTGAAGGTGACCAGACAGTGCTTGATTAACTTCAAGGTAGGGAAGTTAGAGGACAACGTATTGTGCGACGTAATCCCAATGGACGCGTGCCATCTGTTGTTAGGAAGACCATGGCAGTATGATCGGAAAATTATATAAGATGGTCGAGCCAACACAGTCACAGTGTGGAAAAATGGTGTGAAAAGGACTCTTAAGCCGAAACCGGAGGAGCAAGCCGACGGTAAGCAGGGCGAGAGCAACCTTTGGGAGAAGCGGGTGCTGATGTGTTCAACGAAAGAATTCCTCGCGGAAGAGGAAAAGCAGTCAGGGTGTTATGCTATCATTCTGAAAGGACCATGTGTCGAGAAGGCAACAATGGAGGAGAAAATTCCGGTCGAAGTTGGAAAGATGCCTGGAGAGTTTAAGACCATAATAGTCGATGAGACACCGATGGGATTGCTGCCGACAAGGAGCATATCCCATTAGATCGACTTGATTCCAGGGTCGAGTCTGCCAAACAAAGCACTGCATAGGATGAGTCCGACAGAAGGTCAGGAACTCAATCGACAGGTCCAGGAGTTGTTGGATAGAGGGTTGATCGGATAGAGGTTGAGTCCGTGCATGGTACCAGCAGTATTAGCACCGAAGAAAGGTGGAGAATGGAGGATGTGTATAGACTCCAGAGCCATCAATAGGATCACGATCAAGTACCGGTTTCCATTGCCGAGAATGGACGACTTGATGGATTTCCTGAGTGGAGCGAAGTACTTCACAAAAATAGACCTGAAAAGTGGTTATCACCAGATTCGGGTTAGAGAAGGGGATGAATGGAAAATAACATTTAAGACAAAGGAAGTGCTGTATGAGTGGTTAGTCATGCCATTCGGATTGACTAATGCACCCAGTACATTCATGCGATTGATGAATGAGGTACTGAAACCATTCTTGGGAAAGTTTGTCATAGTCTATTTAGACGACATTCTGATTTTCAGTCGAACCAAGACAGAACACTTGCAGCACATTCGACAGGTGTTGCAGAAGTTGAAAAAAGAGAAGTTGATGGTGAATCTGCAAAAGTGTTTCTTATGAAAAAAGAACTGGTCTACTTGGGATTCGTAATCTCGGGTAAAGGTTAGTGATGGACCGAGAAAAGGTGAAGGCGATATTGGATTGGTCTGAACCGACAAGCGCGACTGGAGTGAGGAGTTTCCATGGACTTGCCACTTTCTACAGGAAGTTCATCAGGGGATTCAGTCGGATTTGCGCACCATTGACAGAGTGCATGCGAAAAGGAGAGTTCAAGTGGATGGAAGTTGCCCAGAGAGCTTTCGACAAGTTGAAGGAAAAGGTCACTTAGAGCCCAGTGTTAGCGCTCCCATATTTTGACAAAGTTTTCCAGGTCGATTGCGACGCGAGTGGAATAGAAATTAGAGCAGTGTTGAGCTAGGAGGGATGACCAATTGCATTCTTCAGTGAAAAGTTGGATGATGCGAAGCGGAAATATTTGGTCTATGACCAAGGAATTTTATGCTATTGTCCAAGCGTTGAAGAAGTGGAGGCATTATTTGTTTCCCAAGAAATTTGTGTTGTACACAGATCACCAAGCGCTGAGGTATCTGAATACTCAGTCGAAGTTAAATCGGTGGCACATGAAATAGATCGAGTTCCTACATGGATCTACGTTCATGTTGCGACATCGGTCGGGCAAGTCGAACAAGGTTGCCGACGCGCTGAGTAGAAGAGTTGCATTGCTGAACACGACGACAGTTCAGGCAACAGGAATAGAGTCGGTGAAGACAGAGTATGCGACTGACAAGAATTTTGGGAAAGCATGGGAAGCTTGTCGTGAACCATGGAGTGTCGACATAACTCCATACTTGGATTATTTTGTCTAAGAAGGCTATCTGTTAAGGGGAAATCAATTGCGTATTCCCATAGGATCAGTTAGAGAGAATCTAATCCGAGAGTTGCATAGCGGTGGATTAGCAGGTCATTTTGGCATAGACAAGACTAGGGCATTGGTCGAAGAGAAGTATTATTGGCTAGGAATGACGACAAATGTCGGAAAGTGGGTTCGACAATGTAGAGTTTGCCAGTTGGCAAAAGGGAGAAGTCAGAACACAGGGTTGTATACACCGTTTTTGGTACCGAATACCCCATGGGAGCACCTGAGCATGGATTTTGTGCTAGGATTGCCGAAGACGTAGCAAGGAAGTGAATCAATATTTGTTGTAGTCGACATATTTTTGACAATGGCACACTTTATTCCGTGTCGAAAGACAAGTGACGCCACAAGCATTGCTGTACTATTCTTCAAAGAAGTAGTCAGATTGCATGGGTTTCCGAAGAGTATCACATCGGACAGAGATACCAAGTTTATGGGGCATTTCTAGAGAATCCTATGGAAGAAACTGGACACGAGGTTGCAGTTTAGCTCAGCATATCATCCGCAGACAGACAGACAGACCGAGGTGGTGAATAGAAGTTTGGAAACCTTCTGAGATGTTTGACGGCCAACAGACCCAAGCAGTGGGAGAATGTGTTGGTGCAATCAAAGTTTGCATATAACAATTCTATGAATCGGTCAATAGGTTTGAGACCATTCTAGATTGTTCAAGGAAGAAGCCCACATGGAGTGGTGGATTTGGTCAAGTTGCTGACAGAACCAGGAAAAGCGCAGATGCAGAATCATTCGTAGAGCACATGAAAGAAGTTCATGAAGATGTGTGAAAGCGCATAGAAAAGAGCAACGCGACATACAAGTTGAGAGCCGACAGGAAAAAGAGACTACAATCGTTTAGCGAAGGAGACTTGGTCTATGCACATTTGCGGAAGGAAAGATTTCCGACAGGAACGTATAACAAGCTGAAGCTGAAGAAGATTGGACCATGTAAGATTCTGAAGACGATTTCGGATAACGCTTATGTGTTGGAGCTGCCGAATGACTTGAGCATTTCACCAACGTTCAATGTCTCAGATCTGTACAAGTTCGAGGAAGGTTCAAGCAGCGGAAGTGCCAAAGTGTCGAATATGGACTGGACAGAGCAGATTCCAGATCGAAAAAAAGAAGAAATCACAGAAGTAATAGAGGAACACGAAGTTGGGCGTACGCGCAGTTCACGAAGAAAGCAATACTTGGTGCGATGGAAGGATGATGAGTTGCAGGAGACGACATGGATTTCCGAAGAAGAGTTCAGGAGGCTGACGGAGCAGTCGAGTTATTTTTCACCTGGGGACTCTAATGCAGGGGAATCAGAGCCTAGGAAGATCAGTTGAAGTAGATCGACATGAGGAGACTGACCAGAGGGAGTGCCGACAACCATTGGTGCAGATGCGCAGGTTGGCTATCGAAGTCAAAGAGTCGAGTAGAAGCTGTCGAGGTGCGTTGACAGGAAGAAAGATGTCGATAGTTGACATGTCAATGACGACAGATGACAAGTTACCGCGGAGTCGCAACAAGGTCGATAGGTTGTCGGACCGCAACATCGACAGGTTGGGCATGAGCCAAGCAAGGAGGATGGGAAAGAATGGCGAAGCCTAAGCACAAAGTGAAGCTGATAGGTGATTCGAAGCTGACGGAGGATAGTATGGCAGACATGACGGATTACTGTAGCTTGTCAGAAGGATGCGTAGAAGTCAAGGAGAGTACTTGGTAACAGTTCGGGGTTGCTAAGGAATTTAATGACAGTTATTGCAGGTAGATGAGGCTGTGCAGCACGGCAGGGGCGCTGACAGTTGTAGGTCTGCAGGATCAGGGAGATTGACGTACATGAGGATGCATGTCTCGGGTGTTGGAGTGGACATCGGGAACTGTAGCAGTAGAGTAAAAGGCCAGGCAGCGAGATCAGTTGGGTCACTTGGCGTTCAGGCAGAGCAGAGTTCGGGGAGAATATTGGTAGACTGGACAGAACAATTACACAAATTTCGAACTAGAGAGATCGAGCCATAGCTCAGAGTTCCGCATCGAACTAGGAGAGGGTGAGGTCGACACACTGAGAGAGCACACAGTTACTTCTGTATTGTATTTGGCTACGATCGACAATAGTTAGTTATTTCCTTGTAGTTTACATTGTAACAATTTCAAAGAAGTAATATAAGCCAGTTCATGGCATCCTGTTTACATCTTGTCTATGTGAGCATCGTGTGTTGTATGTATTGTTAAGCAAGAACCTTAAGTGTCTAAGGCGCCTTGCGTCAGTAGCTGGAAGTCATATGGGAAGGTGTCTCTTTTGTGTAGAGATTAGATTATTGGAAAATCCCTTTTTGGTTGCACAGATGTCGACAAACGGGCCATGCTAAAGCCTCTTTCCCAAATTTGTTGTTTGGTTCTCTAATTGAGGACATGTCGTCTTCCCCTTCTTCTGATGGGCCAGATGAGTTGGATTTAGGCCTAAAATTTCCTATTCCTTTGGATTCAACTTTGGCGACTAATTTTTGGGGTAAGTTTTGCAATTCTCTCCCTATACTTTTGAAATTTATTTCTATCGAAGAAATTACCAAGTCATTAAATATCACAGGATTAGATGCTTGTGTTGGGAATATTTAGGATGGTTCATCTCCACAACTTCTTATAGTTGGGCCTTTCCTTCCTGATCCTGTGATTCCTATGGGGAAGGACCTTCTGTCTTCTTCTATGGCCTATGGTGAATTGGTGGATAGTATTTAAAGGAATGTTAACATGTTTCTTTATCCACTTCTGAGGGGACTAATTCCCTTTTTCCACCCTTCAAAATTTCCACCTATTAAGAATTCTAAGGCTCTCCCTTTAAAAATTGTTCTATCTCCCTCTCCAATTGGTGACTCTCAGGAACCTTTTACTCCCAGGACTAACTCTACCAATCAGGGTTCCCTATCTTTAAACCTTATCCCTAATTACTCCACTATCTCTGATGAGATTTTAGATAACTTGCCTATTTATTATATTCGTTCGATGAATGCCACTATTAGAAACCCCCTAAAGGAAAAAAGGGAATATTTATTCGTTGTCTGATAAGGATCCTCCTTGAAATATTAATCCTACGGTTTCTTCACTTTTCCAAAAAGGTTTACAATTGAATCCCGATAATTCTTCTTCTCATGGATCTGAGGCTCTTAGAGAGATTCCGACCCTCAGAAGGAGGTTTCAAAATGAAATTTGTCTCCCTAAATATTAGAGGGATTGGCAGTTCCCCCAAAAGAACTGCTATAAAGAGACAATTTGTGCATCCATCAATTATTATGTTATAGGAAACTATGGCTTCAGCGATTGTTGCTTGTTAATATTTTCTTAAGATTAAACCTTTGTGGAAATGTTGTGCCTCATATGCTTTTGGGTTGTTGGGCGAGTTAGTTTTGGCTTGGGATCCTACCTATGCTGATTTTAAATGCTTTTCAAAAGTTGCAGGATTAATGGTGGAAGGGAATATTAATGGATTGGAATCTTCTATTAGGGTCTTAAATGTATATGGGCCTTATATCCATAGGTAAGAATTTTGGGAGAATGTTAATAGGACAGGGTTATTACAGGATCTAGGTCTGATCCTTGCAGGGGATCTAAACCTTACCTTGTCTTCTAATGAAGTGTGGGGTGCTGGTGCTATAAATGATCCTCTTGTAAGTTACTTCAGAACTCTTTTTGAGATTGCTAGTTTAGTTGATATTGCTTCGAATATTCTGGTTCCTACCTGGTCGAATGGAAGAGTGGGATTTGCAGGCATAGCTAAGCAGATAGATATATTTTTGATGGCCGATCATTTATGTAATTTGTTGGGGAGGTACAAATCTTGGTCTATTGCTATGGGGGTATCTAATCATAAAGCTGTTGTGCTACAGTTGGATTGTGAAAAAAGCTTTGTTCATTATCCTTTTAAATTCAACCATTGTTGGTTGAAAGATCCCACTTTCTATAAGTTAGTTGAGGAAAAATGGTGCACTTTTTCAAATTCGGTTCATCTACCTCCAATGTTGAGTTTTGTTAAAAAAAACTATCTCTGTTAAAAAAATGAGGTTCTAATCTGGGAAAAAGAGAAGAAGGTTGATAACCAAAGGAGCCGGTTACGATTGAAATGGAATTAGAGAAACTAAATGGTTTAGGGGAAAAGGAGTATTTTTCCGCTAATAAGAAGGAGATACTTATTCAATTACAGTCCGTTGGACAAAAAATCTTAAGGCATGAAGAAGAAACTTGGCGTCTAAAAAGTCGAGCAGTGTGGCTTAAAGTTGGTGATAATAATACAAGGTTTTTTCATAGATATGCAAATCAAAGAAGGATCTCAAATTCTATATGGGAATTAAAGTCAGTGAATGGTGAATCCCTAAATGATCAATATTATTTGAAAGGTGTTGCGATCAATTTTTTCAAGGATATATATAGAAGATATGATTCTACTAATTTGGAGAAAGAACTCACGGTATTGAGGAAATATCCTAGATTTTTCAATGTGGTTGAAGGTCAACAGATTGGAGCAGAAGTTGATATTGAAGAGGTTAAAGGGGTTTTATCTCAATTTGCTATGGCAAAAATCCTAAGGCCTGATGGTTGGATGGTAGAATTCTTTATTCATTTATATGCGTTAGTTGGGAAGGAACTTACTGATATGGTCAATGAGTCGAGGAGGATGGGACAGGTTCCTAGCAGTTTGAAATCTACCTACTTCGCGCTTATTCCAAAGCGTGATAAGCCAAAGACCTTTAATGATTACAGGTCGATCTCCCTTTGTAACCTCATTTATAAAATTATTGCAAATGGAATCAGACCTGTGTTGGGTAGGTGTATCTCGGAGGAATAGTTCGGTTTTCTGCCCAATAGACAGATTTTGAATGCAGTTGGAATTGCTCGGGAATGTTTACAAGCTTTTATTCTGAAGATGGATTTGGTCAAAGCGTATGACCATGTAGACTGGACTTTCCTTCGTTCTATTCTTATTCAAATTGGACTTTCCACTGAGGTTACTAGTTGGATAATGGCTTGCATTACAACATCAAACTTTGCTATCTTGGTTAATGGTTCCCCAATTTATTTCTTTAGTTGTAGCAGGGGTCTGAAGCAGGCTTTCCAACTTCTCCTTTATTATTCCTACTTGTGATTGAAGGTCTGAGTAGACTTGTTGATGATGCAAAAAAGGATAACAAAATAAATGGTATCAAAATTTCATCCTCCTTGTTTGTCACACATTTGCTGTTTGTGGATGATGTCCTTATTTTTGGTTGTGGTACTTTGGGTGAATGGCAACTTTACTGGTTTATATTTACTTCTTTTTATATGGCCTTAGGGATGGTGGTCATTTAGATGGATCTCTGCTTGTGGTAGACTGGTTCTTGCAAGTGCGGTGCTTCAAAGTATACCTGTGTATTGGTTCTCTCTGACTCTAATTCCAACTTCTATTGTCTCATGCATCAAAAGAAGGATATTTTAGTTCTCATGGGTTGGTAGGTTGGATATTTCTAAGTTTCATCTATCATCATGGGATAGCATAGCTAGGCCCAAACAATTAGGCGGTTGGGGCTTAAAATTTTTGGAATTGTTTAACCGAGCTCTATGTGCCAAAATTTCGTGGAGATGTCTATTTGTGAACTGTCTGTAGAATAAAGTTATAAAGGCAAATTATATCAAAACTTTCTCTATAATTTATTGGATATGTGATCAAGAGAAGATATACTACAATGCCTCAATTATATGGCGGGGGTTTATGAAAGTCTATCCTATTCTAAGCAGGTTTTTTAGTTGGAAGATTGGACGTGGTACTAATATTTTTTTGGGTATTGATCCAATTATTGGACTTTTTGGTGACTTCTCATTGTCTGCTCAGTTAAGATCTGAATTACATAAGAGGAATATATTGCTCTTATCCCAAGTTAAAAACAACTCGGATGTTATTGAAGATTATTGGCTTTCGGTCGGTATCCTGAATTTACCTATGTCTATTGTTGGGGAATGGAATAATTATGTATTATCTCTCTTGCGTGCAGATATTATTCTAAATAAACAAGAAGATATTATTGTTTGGGACATGAACAAACTGAATGGAGTGGTTACTGCAAAATTGGCCTACAATGTTTCTTCGGAGATGCAGGAAGGCAGTTATCCAAAATGGTGGGTTAAGTATGTTTGGCGATGGAGAATTCCATTGAAAATAAAATGTTTTGTGTGGTTGTCACTAAATAACATGATTTTAACTTGGAATAACCTCCAAAAAAGGGGGTTCCATGGACCGAGTCTTTGTACACTTTGCATGAAGGAATATGAAACAATTTCTCACCTATTTTTCCATCGTCCTTTCTTTTTATCGGTTTGGTCAGAATTAGGATGCATTTTAATGGCGCAGGAAGAATGGCGGATGAATAGTTTTGAGGATAGTATGTTTTTTTGGTTCAAGAAGATAGTCAAATTTAAGGAGATTCAATTATTTTTTATTTGGGAAATATGGAAGGCTCATAATAGGTTTATCTTTCAGAATATTAAGCCTTCAATATTTCATATATGTTCTAAGATTTTGGTGGCTCTACAATATTTCTGTATGGTTGATAAACTGAAGAATCCCAAGATTTTTGTCAAACCTTATTTGAATGAAAATATTACACTTGCATATTTTGATGGGGCTGAAAAAGAAGGATGATGTGGAGCGGGCATGGTTTTGAAAATAAAAAGGAACTATTATATCAGATTGTGGATGAGTGTGGGTAGAGGTACAAATACCCATGCCAAACTAATTGCTCTTTGGGGTTTGCTATGGTTTACAAAGAAGCATGGAATATTGAAGATTCAAATAGCAGGGGACTCCAAAGTTGTCATTGACTGGGCAAATGGCTTACCCACTATGCAAAATTTGTGTTTGGATCATTGCCTGAATCGAGTTAAGATTCTGTTTTAGCATTTTGTTAACATCACTTTCAGCCATATTTATCACATCTTTAATCGAGAGGCAGATGGTCTTTCTAAGTGTGCTATTGGTGATATGGATGGACAACTACTATATGAGGAATTCCACGAGGATTGCCTCTTGGAGTCAGGATCTTATCAAGTTTTTTGAAGGTAATTTTTGCCAATGATTTGTATATGGAATGATGCAACTGAACATTAGTATTGTGGTTTTGGTTCAGTCTAGTCCCGTTGATGGATCTTTGGGAGTTTAGACCGTTTAGTGGATTTCTTAGTAAGTTTGGTTTTAATATGTTTTGACAGAATGATGAACTATGAGATTTTGTAAAAAATGTAATGTTTTATGTAACTTTGATTCTATGGAATAACAAGTTGTGGATTTTTTTTCCATTTGAAATATATATATATATATGAATGAATGATGTAAGACATTGAAGTTTTAGCCATCTATCATTTTGCAAAAAGTTAGAAGTGATCAACTGTTCAATTCTTAATGGTCTAAGTGAGTTTTTCTTCAAGAAATTCTTACGATGTGAGTGAACCTTTCTTACTATAAAATTTAGTAAGTTAATTGTTTTTTATAAATTATAGTAAGAAAGGTTCACGCAGATCATAAGAATTTCTTGAAGAAAAACTCACTTAGACCACTAAGAATTGAACAGTTGATCACTTCTAACTTTTTGCAAAATGATAGATGGCTAAAAGTTCAATGCCTTACATCTTATGTGCATGTTTTTGTTTGAAATCTTGTAAAAAATAAAAAAAATCATTAAATAATTTTCTGAGATCATTTATGCCTCTTCGTCACACTATTTATGGCTCCAAGACGTAGAGCAAAGTTTAAAACATCACCGTCATCAACACCAATGAAAAAACCAAAATAAATTAACACTGGAGCAGATCTTTGGGGTGCTGCTTTTGTTGCTTGCTAGCAACCAAATTAGGATGACTGGATTAGCGACCAAATCACTGGATTAGTGGTAATCATAACTGAAGTTGGGTTAGAGCATGGTAAACGGGGCTACGAAGCGACTCACTATTAAATTGTTGGCTTGCTAATAAATGAGCAATCTGTCACAACAAAACCAATCCATAGAAGCCAATGCATCAAGGGCAGGACAAGAATTTGACCAGCAAAATTCTTGTCATGGACCATTTTTCTCGTCAGATATTGCCTATATTTTATACTAACCGTTAGAAAAAACTTTGTATATAATGTCGAAACCATCATTTTTTGACAAGTGAGATTTTTCCCAAATTCCTGTTCTAATCACAGGAATTGAATGAAGATGTATCAATCCGTAACACAAATAATTTTTATTCTTTTACCTTCTAAAAATGATCATATCAAGATCAATATCATATTTCTATCCAATTAGATAATATCCCAAAGGAATACTTCTCATTTAGCTTTTTCTTTATTACATCTTTTGACATTTGACTAATATCTTGAGCGAGTCAAAACTTGAGCGCGCGCCTCTCTCATTATTGGATTGTTAATAAACTTTAATATCTTAGAACTTATCTGTCCTTCACCTTATGTGTGTTTCTTGCATTGAAGAGAAACATCAATTTTTGGAATATTCCTAAATTCCAAATGTAACTTAAGATTGTCGCTTGTTTGTATTGACAATTTATTTGTTAATCAGTTAAGAAAAGCACTCTTTTCACACCCAATCTTTTTACATATTTCTAAATTCCCTTCACATCAACTTTAATCCCAATATTTTTTGATTTAAAAAAAAAATACTTTCCATTTATTCAAAGCATCTCCTCAATACATTGGTGTTAATCTCAATATTTATTGGCATTTTTTGAAAAGAAGAATTTACTTCCAATTTCTCTCAAAGCATCTCTTCAACACATTGGTTTTCATTCTTTTGAAGGATTAACCTTTTTAAATATCAATCAATGTGCTAGAAGTAAAAAAAATGGTAAAACAAAATCATTTCTATTGGTTTTGAAAGATGGAATATTTTAAATATGAATTAATATGTTAGAAATAATAAAAAAAAAACTAAATAATGATAAAATAAAATTAATTATATATATATATATATATATATATAAAACTTTTTCTTATATTAATGGTGAATACTTTTCATTTGTTTTTCTCTCCCTCCTAATCATAGGCATTTTTTAAGCATATTGATACATATTTTTTTTCATTAAACAACATTTAGTTATAGTATCATGGATTTTTCAATTTTTATAAATTTTTAATATAAGGACACAAACAAATTTACATGGCCGAATGATGTAAATAATAAAATAAATGCGAATAAAACTATATTCTATTTAACATTTAATTTTGTCTTATAAAAACATAACAAAGCCAAATTGTAACCAATGGAAGCTGCTTTAAATAAGGCTTAAGATTTTTTTTGGGATAACAGTGTTATTATGAATTTACTTGGGATGACCATGTTAACCTTCGTTTCTACTATTATCACTTTGACTTCATTTTCAATTGGCTTGAATTTAGGGGAGACTAAAGGGGTGCACACTTCAAGAGTGGGTTGACCATTCATTGTAGGCTTATTATCAAGTTTAGAGACATGACTTAAGCTATATGTTTTTGGTTAAGTTGTTTTCCATTAGATATGGAGGGTCATTAGGTGCATGCCAATGAAAGCCGTAAGAATTGTTTGAAGGTTTTACATAATATCCAAGTGCAGACCAATCAAGTGGTGGGAAGGCAACATTAAACTGAGGGTTTTCCGATTGTTTGGGAGATTAGGTACCGATATTGTCAACTCAACCATGATATTAAGGGGGGCATTCTTTTTAGGTTGACATCATCATCTTTTATCTAATATTTAAATACAATTTTTATAGCACATTATTTCAAGTCATGATAAAACATACATATATTTTGTTTCAAAAAATTATCATGATTTTTTGTTCGATCACATCGATATTGTTGTATATATTTTTTTTATCAATATGGCTAGAGGAAGCATGCAATGATAAACAAATAAATGAGAGTTCAATTTCAAATGATATTAGTAACTAACATATTATTTTACTATTAAAGTTCCAATCATCATTCCTAGGTCAAAACAATGTAACACATGCCCTCAAACTACACTATCCAACCATTCTTTGACAAATTTTCAATTGTTTACAAATCTACCACGGAGAATGCAATAACAAAACTAAGTATGAAGGACAAATTTAGACCAACATACCTAAAGATTTAGTAATGCATACATATGTATTGATTAATGGGTGCATTGAAGAGATGGATTTCACCTATACATTTATAGAGATACCAAGAAATAAATTGCAAAGTCGCATGTTTTCTACCATTTATGCAAAGAGAAAGATCAATTTATTGTCATTCTAAAATTTTTTAGGGTGTTGTACTAGATTATCATATACATGACAATTTTTTTTCCAAGGAACAACCTCGTGGAAAACCATCTAAGCACTTCCCCATAATTCATGGATGGTAAACTGGGTAAACCATCGATCGTGATTATAGAGCCTAACCTTGAGGGGATCAAGAGAGTCGAAACTGTGACCCCCCAACTTTGGGGGGAGAGATATCACGTCTAGCTCATGACCACTTGAGCTAACCCTCAAGGCTATGCATGACAAAGACTTGTAAGCACTTATGCAAGTGATAAGGAAGTGTAAGATTATCTCATGGGTAAGGAAACAATCACCCATAATGATTATCAACCTCTTGAGTATTTGCAAACATAAAGCAAGCTTTAAGAAGAAATACACTTCAAATGAATGGATGGGTTTTTTTGCAAGAATTTCACTTGGTCATCCAAAATAAAAAATGGAGTCACCAATAAGATAAAGTATAGTGTTTCTAGATATCCAATGGAAAAACAATTACAAGTTTGGGTACTATCATGAAGCTTGATCCATTCACACATGAAGTTTTGGAAGACCAAAATGAGGGTGATGAATATTTTGTGACTTTTACAAGCAATTAATATACCGAAATAAAGGAGAGGAAGATCAAAATCAAAATTTTGCATCAAGGATGGACTCTTTTATAAATTGGGAAATCTGTGTGCACCAAGGAGAATTTGTCCTTCTCATTTTTTATCATCATTAATGGAGTTTCACCTCTCATATTTGGGTTGACGTTTCCCACAATGGTTTTTCCACCATCTAAATATTATGTTATTGTGTTACTATTGTGATTTGAGGTTTTTTCATGGGTGGATTTGAGGGTTTTATGGATTTCCATGGACATTACATGTGGAATCATTCTCCAGTGATTCTATTACCAAATTAGTTGGAACTTCCAGATCAAATATAATTGAGAAAAAAGAAAACCTTTCCATATCACATTTTCTTGAGAAATAAAAAAACTCTAGCATTTGGGTAAAATCCATTACTTGTTCAACAATGTTCTTCCTACATGATCTTCTCTTCTTCCTCCGATATCCTCTCCTTGTATGTCTCCTCTCCTCTAGTGCATGTTTTGACGAGTCTCTCTTCTTCCATTATGTTTCCTCTCTCTACTTCTCCTCTATTCTCCTTCACAATATTGTTCAACAAACAACATGAATAACAAAACCTTAACACATGTTTTTAAGACCCAATTTTAAAATTTCATTTACCTAGTATGTCACTACTTTAAATAAGACAACACCAACCAAAATGAAATGGTTAGTTACTGGGTTAAGAGTAGATGGGTTAATGGCGCCACTGGGTTAGGAGATTTTTGGGTGATGGGATTATTAGATTGTGCAAATATGGTTTGGCGAAATATAAGTGGGCACATCATTAATGAAAGAGCAAGCTAGTGTTTAGTGGGTCAATGTAGTCGATATGGTGAAGCATGGTGAATATGGTCTATATAATCAATATGGTCAACATGGGTCAACCACTGTCAACAATGGTCAGTGATACTTAATAATTGTTGATATGGTCAATGATGGTAAAGGGGTATTGTGTTATTAGTCTTAGTGGATTTGGGGACTATAGCGGATTAGTAAGTTAATGGGATGGTTGGTGGGTCAAGGGTAGGTGGTTAGCTGTGATGATGGACTAATGTTGACTAATAGTTAGCATTAGACATCATAGGTGAAAATGTGTTAGTGGAGTATGGATGTGTGGGTTATTGATCAAACATAGTGAATAATGGCCAAGCATGATCAAATAAGATTGTCATGGTTGACAAGGTTAACCATGCTTGAGTAAGATCTATCGTGGTCAACAAGTTCAACAATTGTTAATGGTGACAAATGATGGTCAGTTGGGGTCAATAGTGAGAAATAATGGTTAATATGGTTAATGAGGGTGTAGGGTATATGGGTTAATGGGGTCATTGTATTAGGAGGTTTATAGGTGATTATATTATTGTCTTGTGTGGTTAATGGTTTTGTGTAATATAAATGGCCACATTGTTCATGGGCAAGTGGGTTAGTGGTTATCATATCAACGCAACTATTCAGTGAAGCATGGTAAATATGGTCTATATAATTAATTTGGTCAATATGGGTCAACCGTCATTAATAAAAACCAACAATGATTGATATGACCATTGATGGTTAAGTTCTACTGTGTTATTGTCCTTAGTGTTTGGCAGGTCACAGTGGATTAGGTGGTCAGTGGGTAGTTGTTAGGTCAAGGATGAGTCTAGTTGTGACAAGAAACTGATGTTGACTAATAGATTGCATTAGAAAACATAGATGAATATGTGTTAGGGGTTTATGGTTGAGTGGGTTAATAAATAAACCATGGTGAGCAATGGTTGACAATGTCAACCATAGTCAACCATGGGTAATGGTACTTACTGACGGTGGAGGGTGGATGGGTTAATGAGGACACTAGGTTAAAAGGTTTGTGCATCATGATGGGATTATCCAGTTGCATGGTTAATGATTTAGTTGAATATAAGAGGGTGGGTGGGCTATGGATAAGTGGGTCAATGTGGCTAATATGGTGAAACATGGTGAATGTATTTATATAGCAAATATGGTAAACATTAGTCAACAATGGTCAACTACTATTGATATGGTCAACGATGGTCAAGGGTTACTAAGATACTAATATTAATAGGTCAAGGGTTCATGTGGATCAAATGGTCAATGGGCTAGTTGTTGGGTTGGGGTAGGTGGATAGTTGTGACATAGGACCGATGTTAACTAATAGTTCACAATAGCCTACATTGTTTAGTTTAGGTTAAGGGGATTTGTATGGGTGTCTTACTAAATTAACCATGGGATTAATGGTCAACCATGAATTACTATTTTCCTACTATGGTCAACAAGGTTAATGATAGTCAACCATGGTCAACAATTTCTAATAGTGGTGAATTTAGTTAATGAGGGTGGAAGGTAGATGGTATAGTTGGGTCATTGGGTTTGGATGCTTGTGGGTGATGAGATTACCTTGTAGTGAAATTAATGATTTTGAGGAATATAAATGGGAACAAAATTAGTGGGTAAGTGGGTTGGTGGTTAGTGGGTCAATGTGGCTAAATGGTTTGTAGTAAACCTTGATAGATAAAAGGTAAAACCCTTGAGCATGAATAAACCCTTAACTTGAGAAATACTAAATCTAGAGAAGAACCCTTGAGGTAGGGTGACACCATCAAATACTCTTTATGGAAGGAATCACTCCACAACCCATGCTTGCTGCAATTCAACAACATTTCATGTGTCCCAATAAAATGATATCATGTGTATTTATACATATCATGAGCATTCCTACGATTCAATGTCGACTACCCCTTATTATTATATCATTTCCTTTAACTACCTAATGGGCCTATTCCATGATTATGTTTATATTACATTCAATATCCCCATTGGTACCTCCATAAGCACCCCATATTATCCTCCCTAGGTACATCATATTCCATCCCCCTTGGCATATTTTGTCCTTGAAACATGGGAGGAAACCATGTAATATGACCGACTAAGAAATGTAGTCAACTAGTACCAAGCACAAGCATCCATCCAGCCTAGCGAATTGAATACATGGAGTCCAATTGCTTCCTTTCCACCTTGATCTTGATTATGGTTGCTCATTTGGTTCCATGTTGTCATTGTGCTACTTTATCTCCATGAATTTCTTTTAGTCCTCCATGTTCCTCCATATTGGTTTCCTTTTTGGTTTCAAGTTTGTCCATAGTAATTTTGTCAATGATCATGACCTTTCCTTAATGACAGTTGTTTCTTCAGGTAGTGAGGGTGGTAATATGCAATAACCTTAACTATTGGTTCTTTGGTCTTTGAATTTTCAACATGTGTTTTCTTTGAGTTGTGTAGCTCCTTAAATTATTCCTCCTTTTAATTCCCTTCTTGGGGATTTTATTCATGTGATTTTGTGACTTTTTCTTATTCTAAATCAACCTCATAATATTCATCTAATGTGTTAGTAGGTACTTCAATTAGTTTTCTTGCAAGGAGTTCTTCTTGTGTCCCTTAGGCCCTTCTTGTGCAGCGAGAGAAGTATCGTGCAATGTAATTTTATTTTTCTTAGAGAAAGTTTCATAAAATTCTTTTGCACATTAATATTAATTGTATGAATTAATTCCATCTAGGGATTTTGACCAAAACAATATCGACATCATCCATATCTAGAGCTTGGAAAATTGAACGAAACACATATTTATTTGTTGTAATCTTGAAATCTTTAAAACTTTGAACATTCTCACCCTCAACTTGTGTGCTTTAAATATGATTTATACGAATTCAGAATCTTTTATCCGTGTTAACATTAATGGGATTATGCCTATTACTAGGGTTTACAGAAACAATGACCTTCTCTTACTGAATACATCAATGAACTTGTAATAGGAAGTTTGCACCTGAAAATAGATCCTTGGTGCTCCCATTATCCTTATTCTGGGAATGAGACCACTTTTCTAACAATACATGTTGATATGATTCATTTGATATTTCCATCATCTTATCATAGTTAAATTACTCCAAGCATACGGAAACATCTTCTTTGAAACCCTAGTGTAGACAACATTTACACTTCTCTTACCATAATGAATTTTGGTACTTTATAAATTCTTCAATGCTAGGACTATCACATTTCCTTGTAAAAAACATCGTCCTTGCTAAAATAAAAAAAAGAATGAAGGTTTTGATGAAAATCACCTACTTTTCGATGGAGCCTCTTTATGTGGCTAGGGTTTTGAGACGACAAATTTGAAATGATTATAACTCCCTTAATATTGGTAATAATTGCTATTGTGATCACAATCTAAGTGAAGAGTCTAAACTAAGGATCGGGTTGCTCTAGGAGGATCGAGATACCACACTACAATCCGTAAGGATAGGAACAATTGGCCATTAGTACCCATGCATGGGTACAAATAATTATCTAATCGATATTTTATTATCTCTTAAAATTCACCCACCTCTATATTGGTACCTAAAATTACTTCATCTCTTGTACCACCCTTTATCTCGAAATTCCATGGTTTTGCATCTACTAGACTTGGTTTGATGAAAATTTGTGCACTTTATCAAACGATACATGTTTTGCAATTGCCATAGCTATAATTGGAAAAACCCTAAAACAATTGCTGTTAAATTAGAGATAAATCCACTTCCTAAACTTTGATTTGGACAAATGTTTTGTTGAAATATTTTCAAGATGAAATTAGATATGCAACCAGTTTCTGTATATTTTCACAAAAGTCTTCAAAAATGGGTTTGAATTCCATAATCCTGTTTTTTCCTTAAAAATGCAAAAAGAACAAAACGATCTTCCCTCTTGGCCCAAGAAAGAGCTCTGATACCATTTGTAGTTTTCCTCGACCCTTAACATTGAATCAAAAGCAAAATAGAACCCTTAAAATTGAGGAATGGGGGTCTTTTCCACCTTATTATTGGATATCTAGTGTTGGGATCCTCCCTATGGGTGTAATGGGAGGTCGAAGGACTGATTAGAGTAATAATAGTGTAGTAATAAAAATTCTTGGTTATTACCAATTGACATAAGACTTATATATATATATATATATATATATATATATATATATATAATATATATATATATATATATATATATATTCTAAGGAAAAAAAGCATAATTTTATTATATAATAAAAAAATTACATCTGCAGAAATGCATGTTTCCATGCACTTTCAGTTAATGCCTTTCAGCTCAAAAATATTGATGCACAAAAGGACCAATGTGATCTTCCATCTGAATATTTTTGCAGTACATAGAGCAACATAAATTTACATTGAACATGCTTACAAAAGTAGTATTTTTCCAATTGAACCCTATTTTTGTTAACAAAAAGTTATGGTGAGAGATTCGAGCTCTCAATATTCCAGTAGATGTTCCCAAAATATCAACTATGGAATGTTGTGTAGCCGTGTTTGTTCTTAAGCTGCATGTGGATTTTGTGGGTTATCTAGTCCTTCAATGAAAGGTCGGTGGTAGTATTTGTAGGTTACCCCTTCTTTATATTCTGTGACCTTCCAGTGACCATGTGTAATGTTCAAACCTTCTTTTGAGAGTTTGTCGGCTGTAGATTTTCGTTCCTTGTAGACATGACGACAAGAGAAAGAGTCAAATATATTCAATAAGCGTAATAATTCCTCAGTCAAAGTGAGAAGCAAAATATTTTGACAGCTTTTAACTTTGTTTATCCAATTGATGACGTTCATGGAATCTCTGAAGATTTGTAAGGTTCTGCACCCATTCTCAAGAGCAAAGTAGAGGATATTTTTTAAGGCAAGGAGTTTGAAAAAGTTGTTTGTGCCACTACATAGACCCATTTTTAGATGGTAGTAATGAGAGTCTGTTAGGTAGAGGGTATATCCACCCCCACAATGCTGGTTTTGACATGCTCCATCAAAGAATGCCCAGGGACTGTTTTTGTCTATTTGTTCCACCAAGGTGACTCTTACATCAGGGGCATCCTTTAGTTTGGGAAAGTATGAAAGAATGTCCAAGGTAATGCTAGTTGTGAGATATGGGATCGAGGTAATTTCTTGGAAAATGGATTTATTTCTAGCTAACTAAATTCCCCAAGTAATGAGGAGAGGAAGAGCTTTGATGTTTGCAATACCTTTCTCAGAAACCTAGGATTTCCATGCATCTTCAATAGTTTTTCCTTACCAAACTGTGGAGAAATTCAGTTTTATTTTTGCTCCATTCCAAGTGTTTAATGCAAAAGGGAATGTAATAAAAAGGTGGGAGGCGGTTTCAGTCTTGTTCTTGCAGAGGATACACCACCCAGGCCCTTCAATAGCCCTATTTCTCATCTTATCCCATATTGGTATCTTATTTGGCAGTGTACACCACATACAAATTTTCGCCTTTTGGGGGCATTTTTCCTTCCAAATGCATTTCCACCACCACACAAGTTCACCTTGATGTGTCTCTACTGCCAATTTTTGATAACCTAGCTTCGATATATACTATCTGTGTGCATCCGGGATCCATATTAATTCGTACGGAACCTCTGTTATTCAGACATGTGATGTTCTGAGAATATTTAAAAAATCATTCCATACATTTACCTGATCAATCAGAATTGCTAAGATGGCTGCATCCTTCCATCCATGTTTCCAAATCGAGGAGGTTTTTGCATCCACAATTTGGTCCAAGTGATGAATACCTTGATTATTCAGGTGTTCAATGAGCAGAGGGGGAAGGATATGTTGGTTTTGACATCCCGACCAAGGATCAAATCCAATACGAACTCTAGTGCTATTTCCAATTTTCCACGCAAGGCCCTATGTAATTTAAGGGAGAGAGTTGAGTACCGCTTTCCAAATTATTGAGATGGACTGTCTGCTCCTGTTTTGATTCTTGATTCAATCCAAGGGAGTGTCTGGAGCGATATATTTATGGGTGATGACCTTCGTCCAAAGGTTGTGTGTTGTGAGGAGTCTCCATCTAGAGTTTGCTTCCAATGCTTTTGCGAAGAAGTGGATATTTTTGAGCCCCCACCCCCCTAATGATTTTGGATGAGCCAGTCTCTCCTATTTCACCTATGGAGTCACATAGTTGTCAGTTTTTCTGGACCATAGAAACCTAAAACATATTTTCCTTGCTTTTTCCAATATACATTTTGGGATCCATGCTAATGACATCCAATAAACAGGTATAGCTTTGAGCACTGATTTCACTAAGACCAATCGTCCTGCTCTTGAGAGCCATCTATGGCACCCGATATTTATGCGATTTTCTAGTTTGGCCAGCAATCGGTTCCAATCTTCTTTTATGTATTTGTTGGGATTGAGCTGAAGGCCAAGATATTTAAGTCCCACTTCCAAAGTTCTTAATCCAAAAGGGAAATAGAAGGAGTACCTTTTGATCTCGTGCTTTGCCATGTTTATGGTGGTGAGGGTGGATTTTTTAGCATTGATAACCATTCCAGCAGCCTTCCCAAATAGCTCTAGGAGTTCAAAGAGTTTTTCTGCATCTAGTGTCGTTCTATCACAAAAGATGAGAATATCATCCACAAAGAGGAGGTGTGTGATTTTGAGAGTGTTTGAGATGGAAATCCCAGAGAAAGTCCCTCTTCTAGTTGCATCCAAAATGTCTCTGCTAAGACATTCTGCAAGAGGCATAAAGAGAAGAGGCGAGAGTGGACAACCTTGTCAAAGTCTTCTTTCTGAGATAAAGAACGGAGATGTTGAACTGTTGATGAGCACTGCAAATTAGGCTATTGTAATGCAGCTCATTACCCATTTGATGAAAGAGTAATCAAATTCCAAAAAGAGTCATAAGGAGCCTTAGGTACATCCAACTAACCCTGTCAAAATATTTTGATAGATCGATTTTGATCACATCTCCTTTTAGCTTCTTGGATTTAATGTTGTGTAGGACTTCTTGTGCAACCCCAATTGCCTC
This sequence comes from Larix kaempferi, assembly GCA_027924585.1. Taxonomy (NCBI): domain Eukaryota; kingdom Viridiplantae; phylum Streptophyta; class Pinopsida; order Pinales; family Pinaceae; genus Larix; species Larix kaempferi. Next base: position 2,226,409 of record BSBM01000383.1, read on the forward strand.
ATGTATTTTCTTGCTTTCCAGGAAGCCAAATTGTTCATGGGAGATAATCTTTGAGAGGACCTTCTTTAGTTTCCTTGCAATGATCTTTTCCACAACTTTGTAAGTTATAGTGCAGAGTGAGATCGACTTGAATTCCTCCATCAAGCTAGGGTGATCATATTTCAGGATGAGAGATATGTAGGTTGAATTTAGGGGAGGGTACATAAATCCCCTAGCTCTGGATTCTTCCACCAGCTGAAGCAGATTCGGTCTAATAGTATCATAAATAGCCAACAAGAATTCTATGGTCCATATGTCCAGATCGAGGCTTTTGTCTTTCTGAAAAATGTGTAACGTTTATTTCATATCCTCTTCGGAAAATTCCTCCATCAAGCCCTGATTAGCTTCTTGAGTAATTGAACCAGGGAAAATTGTGATAGTTGTATTACATCAACAATAGTTTCTGTGTTATCAGCCTTAAAAAGGGTATGAAAAATGTGTTTTTCCCAAATTAGCAAGGCGTTCAAAGGAGGAGACCACCTCATTGTTTTCATTTTTTAGCCCCCAGATAGTGTTCTGCGTCTTTCTCCCTTTTGCAAAGGATTGGAAGAATTTGGTATTTTCATCACCGCTTTCAAGCCAGATTGCTTGGCTCTTTAAGCGCCATAATTCCTCCTGGTTTTTCAGGATCAACCTTCTTCTAGATTCCAAATTACCCAGTCATTTCTTTGAATCTTGTGATATGAATCCCCCTCCTTCAGAGTGCTGGATAGATTCAATTTCCTCTTCCACTTATTTAAGCTCTTGATCTTCCCTCTCCTTTTTTTGTTTGGCCCATTTTTGTACCAGTTTTTTTATGCGGGACAAGTTTTGTGCAAAATGCAGGGAAGCATGGGTACCTTCCTTAGAGTTGTACAAGATCCAATTTGTTTGTATTAGCTAGATTAGCTCCTCCTCCTTTAACCAAGAAACACACATTTTGGAAGGACTAGCTGGCTTGCGAACATCACCATGAATATCCAAAAGGATTGGGTAGTGATATGACTCCCCACCTGAATCCACCCATTGTTTTATCATGGGGTTTTTTTCTAGGAGGCCCTTTTCTACTAAGAAGCAGTCCAACCGCTTTTCTACTATGCTTTCTCCTGTTTTTATGTTCGTCCCGGTAGGTCTCAAATTAGAGGGAGCAATATCTAGAATCTTTCCTTCCCTGAAATTTTGATTGGAAAAGCCAACAAGAGGATCCCCTCTTGCTCTTGGGCCCCATATTTCATGGGAGCCCAATGTGAATTTTAGGTCTCCACCAATGATTAGGTTATCTGATATGAAAAAGGATTTCTAAAATAAACTATCCCAGAAGGGAGCCCTATCATCATAAGGACCATATATGTTCATTATGGCGAAGGTTTTGTTTAGGTCAGCATGGGTGACCTCCATTCCAAGTCCCGATTCGAAACCCCAAGAGTTGACAATCGTTAATAATCATGGGTTATAGTGAATGGATAGGCCGCCCGAATGTCCTTTGGAATATTGAGAAATGAATTCAAATTTTTTTAGGGTGGATTTCAGAGTGTTTGTGACTGCTTCCTCGGACCCTATGGTCTTTTGAATAAAAATGAACTCCGACTGATGGTTTGAAATCAACCTCTTTGTGGCATGTTTTTTATGGGAGCTTTCCAATCCCCTGCAATTAAATGATAGAATCTTCATTAGGTAAGTGCCCACAGAATAGACTTTTGTTTACCATTTGCTTGATCGGTTAAGGCCCTATTCTGTGCCGAAGATAAAAGGGAGGGTCTTCCCCTCCCTTTTCCTTTTGTAGTGCTAGTTGGATTTCCCCCAATCCTAGGACCTATGGGTGTTGTCCTGATGTGTCAGGAATTTTACGTGATCTTAGGTGAAACCAAATGTGGCAATTTTTTTGGTTGTAGGAGGATACTAGGTTTGAGGAAGTGGTGGATGATGAGGTGTGGGTGATTGTTTCTGGGACAAGAGAGGTCGATCCTAATCAGGGATTATCCACAGGAAAGTTAGGGGATGGTACAGGGGGAGCAGGAGAATGGGGGTGATCAATTTGTGGAGTTTGTTGCACTATGCATAATGAATTTAGAGAAGATTCAAGAGAATGGACGTGGATGGTGTGGTCCGGCACCTTACCTGAAGAATTTGGTGCTGCTGTCCCTGGCCTTGTTTGGTCCCTATCTGAGTTCGCCACATGTGTTGCATCGTCCCCCTGTTGTACCAAATCCACATGCTTCATCCTTTTAGCACAGTATTGGGAGCCCTCCATCCGTATGTTATCTTGAAAATCTGGAGTATGGTCCCCAAAATTCTTTCCCATCTTATTTTACCCATCTTCTGTGCCTGAAACTCTTTCGGAGTCTAATCACTTTTTATTTCTTGCAGGGATTTTGGAAAATTGTAGATTGCAGTTCTTTGCAACATGTCCATAGACATGGCACTAGTGGCAGCGAAAGGGTATACCCTCGTAGTCAAGCATCTGTCTGCACATCTCCTTTCCCCAAACTAGATTTAGTTCCTCTTGGATACCGGTTCTGATTTTCAGAGAAACCGGAATACGTGCCACTGACATCTTCCTGGATTGAACAAAGGACATATATGCATCTATAAAATACCCTAGGGCATTTCCTATGTCCCGAAAGGAATTCCCATTCCAGAATTTCCAGGTGAGCCCGGGAAACCTGACCCAAACAGGTACCACATACATCTTTTCACATTCTGTATCGAACAGAGGAGTCCATTTCTTAAATAAGATTAGGTTCAATCCCAGGCTCCAGTGAGATTGAATAATGCGGTCCACATATTCTTTAAATTAAAATTTGAAAACAAACGATCCTCGGGCCAGGACACTAATTTTAGGGGAGTAGTTTACTTGCTCCGACCAATTTTTCTTTGCCCAATATTCTAATCCCTCAAGGATAGGGTACTTACCTAAATATTTAACAACCACAGCAATTTCCGTAATCTCTGCATATTGGGCCACCGAAACATTCACTCCACAGACAAGGTTTACGGGATGCTTGGAATTGTGCATACATTTGTTCTGTCTTCTTTTCTTCCTAGAGCCAATGGAGGTTCCATGGTTGTTCCTGGATTCAGATCCACTCCCACTGTCACTCTTTTCCCTGGATGATTCTATAGGGTTTCCTTGTTGATCTGAGGGTCGCAGGAATGATGCAATAAACCCTTTTGGCGTTTGGATGGTTTCTTTAGCTTCAGGTGATTTCAAAGATGGAAATACTATTGGAAAATCCATGAAAGGCCATCCTGATTCCAAGAGGTTAAAACTAGGGTTTTGTAAGGGGTCATCAAAAACCAATGGCTAAAAGGGTGGTACTAAATTTAGATCCATGTGAACCACTGTTAAATCAACCAGTTCCACAAACACTAGATTGTGAAGAGGTTGTGAATAAAACAAGGAGAAGGGGTTTCCCCCAAGGTCCGAAGCAAGAGGTCTAACCGCCAGAGAAAGTGAGGGTTCTGCAGGAACTGTCACGGTGTGTTTCCCTTGTTGTCTAGGGTTTTCTATGGTGTCCATGATAGCCCAGAAAAAATTAGGTGTCCCATATGTCACATTGGGGAGTGAACAACAGTTTTCTTTAGACATGGCAGAATCATATTTCTCTTGAATACCGCCCAAAAAAGAAAAGAAATTCACTAACCTTCATAAGGGTCCAAGGAATAATCCACCTCATCCATGATGTGGTATTCCATGGGGTGGCCAGGTTGGCTACGAAATAATTTGTACATTTGTCCGTAGTGAAGCACTCCATGACGTCAGTGAGTGTGTCATGGAGAGACCTGTATATATGTGTATTGAATAAAATGATTGATAATAATGATAAGATGTTTATTACAATGAGGCTTGTGATGATATACTTATATGCATTGACTGGTCACAAGGTGAAGAGAAATGTACCCTTTGAACTTTCATTAGCCTAGTTTTTATTATTATTATTATTATTATGTGCATAACATTGCCACTCGTTAAAGAATGTTTTGTCCTCAAATTATAGTAAATAGGATTCTCGCTAACCAAGTGCATTTCCATGGTGGCATCAAGTTTGTCTGGTTTTAGAGGTTTGGCTTCATTCCTACTTTGAGTGTTGGTTGGGTTCTTCTATATTGTTTGCATCAAATCATGAAGTCTTTTGATCTAGTTTTTTTAACACGGAACCTTTATGCTTCTTGGTAGCATATTTCCCTTGCTTCCATTGTTGTATGGTTGATTGTGTTTCTTGCTCCTTTTTTATTAGTTGCAATTCACCTTTCGTGAGAGCATAATCATATAATTTGTAATGTTGATCTTGCTAGTCAAAATCCATGAACCTTTCTTCAATGTTTGTGGTATAAGTGCCCAACTACATCAACCATTCCACACGTAGCACCTTATCAATATATTTGAGTGGTAGAGCATAGAGTCTTGTTTCTAGTTCGATTTCTTGTATTTAAACATAGACTTTATGAAATCTTCCTACTTCTTTGACCTTTTGTCCATTAGCAATCGTAGCTATGAGCTCCTTGGTGGTGTACACAAAATGGTTTACTTGTTTAGCAACAACGATGTCTATACATTAATGATTACTACCATAATCTACGAGTATTGTTACATTTCTATCATTTATGACTCCTTTAAGCTTTAGGATCTTAGGTTTTGATTTCCCTATCATGGTTGCCAATGGAACTATAGGCTTGATTTCTTATTTTCTTGGAACTTGGAGCTTATCAACCTTTCTGAGATGTGGCAAAATGTATTTTTCAATCGATTGTTGTAATTGGTCTTTTGAAGTATTTTTTTCTATTTGAAGTTTGTCTTGTTCCTTACTATTTTGTTGGGTGCATGAGATTGAATCTAATGATACATTTAGTGGTGCTTCATTTTCAATCATCGATATTTTGATTTTAAATCTACTGGGTTGACTTGCTCTACCCTTTTCTATTTCATGCACTATGGTCGATGAATTCAAAACTTTAGGGGGATTTTTGTAAGTTTCACATTTTATCGTTGACTCATGTTGTTTTCTAGTTAGTTTTTGAACTCCTTTTCTATGTTCACTAGTAATTCTTGGTGCCTTGTCCTTCTCGACCTCTAAATTGTACCCACTAGTAATTTCATTCGGTGGGTTTGAAATCCGTGCTTCATTTGCGTCCACTATTTTTGAATAGTGTAGTGACTTGTCCTCACATATATGTCCCAAAACCCATCTCCTATCACATACGTGATCAATATCTCTCTTATTTATTAATTGTAGCTATCATATTTGGGAATATTTGAATAACTTGTTAAATATGTTCCCATTTCATAGTAATTTGTTGATTTTTTCCTCAATTATTTTCGACACTTCGTGATCCAATCCATAATCTATGTGCCTCTGTTGATTTCATTGTCATAATGATAAAAATATAGTCGTGAGTCATTGCTATTATCCATGTTGGTGATGGATTCCTATGAGGTCCACTTTAGATTTGACATTATATTTATGAAGTTATAAAATCAATTTTTTGAAAATGGTACACAATATTTTATTAGGTAAGCTAACTTAATAAAGAAGGCCAAGGTTAAAAACAAAAAAAATTGGAATGATTTTCAGGGGGTACAATTTTAGGAAAAAAGGGTAGTAACTCTAAGAGTCAGACTAAAAGCAAAATTGGGTCAATTATATGGGTGTATGGACAAATGATGTAAACAATGTTGGTATGCCATACCATAGAAAGGACATTAGGAGACTAGTGGTGACTTATATGGATGTGAATTGATGCTACAAAGGCAGTTGTACGAAATTATTTGAGATGGCAGATGGATGGATGTATGGAGTGTAGAGTCTACAATGGATGTGCAAATGTAGTTGTGTATGGTCTGTATAGAAGAGCAGTTTGTTGCTAGGTTGTACAGAACAACATGAATAATTTGCATTTTTTTACAGTGGCTTACACAAAATTATTGGAATTGGAAGATTGTAAACAATTTCATGGTTGTATGGTCTAGTAGACTATTATACATGGATCAATTACACTATAACTAAGGTTTGTTTAATTAACCCACAAAATTGGCCAAAGAGTTGGCTCTAATACCAAATGTAGTAAATAGAATTGTTGGTTATTCTTGATTGACACAAGACTTATGCAATTATAGATATATGAATATATTGAATAAAATGATTGATAAAAATGATAATATGATTATTACATTGAGTTTCATGAAAGTGTACTTATATACATTGGTTGGTCAAGATGTGAAGAGGCATGTGCCCTTTGAACTTTCATTAGCCTAATTCTATTAATAGTATTAGTATTAGTATTAGTATGTTTATAAGAAATAGTAGAGGCCATTCAATGTAAATTGGACTAGGTCCACTATGTTTATTATTATTAAATAAGGTCCATCATAATAGTTAGTATTTAATAAATGTAATGGAGCCTCATTAAAGAAGGTCCACTAGGTAGTTAAGAATTTGTTTTTGTTAGAATTCTCTTCTTAGCTATAAGTAAGGATGTAGTCCTCCTTATGAATCAGATATGGAAGAATATTGTATTTCGATCTTAGCTTATTGAGAGGCCGCCCAACCTTAAGAGGAAAGTGAACAAAAGTGGATTCCTTCCATAAAATGATCAATTGGAAGGTGTTTCCCTACCATAAGGGTATTTCGATATCAATAAAGTAAAATGGTTTTCCATCTTATTCTTCGGGATATCTAGTGTGTGACACCATTTTAATATCTAAGGTATTTAACAAGTGATATTATATCAGTTTTTAGGGCATAATTGAGAAAACATTTCTACTTTTTTTTTGCATATTTGGAGCCACAAAACTTGGATCAATTATTGAGTATTTTTCTATATAATTTCTAGAAACTAATTATAGATATGTATTCTCATCACAAAAATATGCAATTTAAAATAAATAAATAAAACACTCAAATCAGAGTTTGGACGAAGGAGATATCACAATTTGTTTTTTTCTTTTTAGGGATTTTTGGTGATGGTTGCAAGTCTTGCAAAGGAGATAAATTTTTACAAAATGCATCTAAATCAACACAATTTGATATATAATTTTTGGGGCTTTGATTTGATATCTTATATGATATATTTTTGGTCAATATTGAGTACTCTATAATCATTATTAATTTCCATCCTCAATACCCTAGCTCTCATACTTACAATGGCTTATGGCATTTTACAATAATATGTTAGCCCCCTCATTCAGGAATATCTAGTGATATATGTAGATTACATGGAAAATGAAAATTATGTGTTATAACCTCCACCTATAAATATTCTTAAAAAGGATATGGATTATGGACAACATATCAAACAATGGGTACTCAAAGTAGAAGAATTTCAACCCCCTAAAGGAGTTTGTATAGTGTGATTATGTATGAAGTGATGAATGCTAGAAATATGGGAATCCCATGAAGCAATTCGAAGAATGCAAATTTGGACTGATATTGCATATGAGTATACAAACAACATATGTTATGGTTAGTAAGATTTAGAGAATGCATGTGAGGAATGGTATATGGACAATTGTAATTTATGGGAAAACTTGTATTTAATGTTTCTACTTGACCTTATGTAGAGAAAATTGTCATAGGAAGGCATAAGACAACTATGATTACTAGTTTTCAGCTTAACTATTCTCCAACAATAGTGTTCGTTCTAGATCCACATCTGACCTATTACAGTTATGTGGATGATTTTTTGGATATGGTTGGATCTATATATTTGGATCCACATGATCGTGTTAAGCATTTGGAGAACCATTCTTATCCATGTATTGAGCTCAAATATCTTCAATGGGGAGTCAACATAAGCACTTGGCCATGGGATCCATGTTTATGGATGAGCTCCTTGTATTACTTCAATATTGTCATTATTACTTTAATATGAAATTTTTTCTACTTCAGCATGGTGGTCCGCCCTATCACATGGGAATAAGATTTATGGTGGACCTTCTTGGACCACTTCAACATGGTGGCTAACGCTTGTACATGGGACCCTAGTTCTGTAGCTTACTTTATCATTGTGTTCAACACTCGTAGATGGGACCTTCATTTATGGTTGTACCTACTTATACCAAGTGTTGAGGGAAATGATTTTCTAAGGGGGGTGGAGTATTGGGATCCTTTGTAGGAGTTTAATGGGGGATAAAGAGCCCATTAGAGTAATAATAGTAGAGGCCATTAAATGTAAGGTGGATTAGGCCCACTATGTTTGTTATTATTAAATAAGGTCCATTATGGTAGTTAGTATTGAATAAATGTAATGGGGACTCATTGAAGAAGGTCCACTAAGTAGTTAGGAGGTTGTTATGGTTAGAATTCTCTTGTTGGATATAAGTACGGATTGAGTCCCCTTATGAATCATGTGTGGAAGAATATTGTATTTGGATCTTAGCTCATTGAGAGGCCGCCCAACCTTAAAAGGAAAGTGAACATGAGTCGATTATTTTCATAAAAGTATCGATTGTAATGTGTTTCCCTAACTTGAGGGTATTCTTATACAAATAAAATAAAGGGGATTTTCCATCTCATCCTTGGATAACTAGTGTGTGATACCATAGTTTATATAGCAAATATCGTCAATAATGGTAAATGATAATTAACAATGGATGATATGGTGAATGATGATCAAGTATGATTGACTTATTGGTATTCACAGGTTGGGGGGTTATAGTGGATTAGGTGCTTATTTTTCTAGTTGGTGTGTCAAGGGTTGGTGCTAGTTGTGACTAAGGATCGACATTCAATAATAGTCAACTTTATCCAAAATAGGTCAATATGGGTAGGGGATTTTAAATGATTGCATTACTAGATAAACCATAGTGCATGATGGCCAACTACGGTAAATAAGGTCATTGGTGGTGAACCATGGTAAAAAATGCTCTACCATGGTCAATGGTCATTGTACGGACCTTCCTAGGTCCTTAGTTTAATTAATATGAATCTAATCTCTTAACAATTTTGTTTGTTTACATTTGCTTCTAAGTTAATCTGTTTCATTCAGTGTTCATAAAAAAAAATTGTGCAGGTATAAAACAAATAGAATCTGTTGTAAGTATAGGTATAAATAAGATTAACAATACATGTATACATCAAACTAACAACATATTCATTTGAAGCAATTAACAACATATGCATTGATGCATATTCATCGAAGTTTTCTTTCAAAATATAAAATTTGAAACAACAATAAGAATACCTGTAGGATATTTGTAGACGTAGATCCTTAGAAAACTCAACCTGCCAAATTGGTTTTCCACCCTACCAACTAGGAAAGCCTCACCGAATTCCTAGCTCCAAGAAACTATGTTTCTTAGACCCCTGATGCCAAAACCTGAGTACAAAGTCCAACCAGTTCTGTATCTTTCCTTTAACTGAAATTCCAGCCTCCTCTAGTGAATTTATCAAGTGCCAGAATGACCCCCCTCCAAAATCCATCTCCCCCCATCTATCTCCTCTCTTCACCGACTCCCTCCCCAAGCCTTTACTACCTTATCCCCTTTATTAATGTCACAACCACCTTAATTATCTACTATGTCAGGGTTTATTTAGTTTTCTATCCCATCCAGATTTGATATAAAGCCATATTCATTCAAAACACCCAAAAATAATATTTGTTTAATACTTTACTTATTAACTAATCATCATTCTTTTCAAACTCAACCAACATTCCTTTTGGCATCAAAATCCATAATTTATAATAAAAACTTAGTCAATATTTTTTTATTAATTAAATACTATTCTTTTTAAGCTATAATTATTATTTATGCATCTAATACCCCGTTCAACAATTAAACCTTAGTTATATTAGAACTTTAATTAACATTTGTTAACCAAGTTAATAATACCTTATTAACAATAATTAACATATTTAACACTTAATTAACATTTATTAATCAAGTTAATAATAATATTATTAACACTAATTAACACTTATTAACACATATTTGACATTTACTAGTCAAGTTAATAATAGTCTTATCAACACTAATTAATATTTTAACACTCAATTAACATTTATTAGTCAAGTTAATAATAATCTTATTAACAATAATCAATATTATTAACACTTATTTGACATTTACTAACTAAGTCAATAATAGTCATTTTAACCCTTAACTAACCTTTATTTAGTGATGACCACAATTAATAATTAACCTTCATCACAATTAAACCTTTCATTTATAACCTGACGCAATTGTATCAATTCATAACTTAATAAGTAATAACATTTTTAATGTAACTAGTCACAATTAAAAAACATCAAAGCCCAATTATAATAATATAACATACAATTTATACAAGCATATATAGATGAGTTATGTAAGTGTAGCTAATGCTTACATACTTCGTGTAGGTACACTAATAGTACTCAAACACACATAACACATAATCACACAAGTTACTATATCCTGATGCAAACTTAATTATGAACTTGCAATGTCTAACCATTTTCACTAACTTAGATCATAATAACCTATGAAACAATCATAAAGTACTGGGTTATGACACAATAATCAAGCAAAGGTTTTCAACACACAAAATTAATTAAGTTTTTCTCCCTAACTTAAATGGAATTCCTATCTACCTACTTCATTATACCTAATTCACAACTAACTTCCACATCCTATCCTTCCTCTGCTGGATTGCCCTGGAGCGTCAACTACATGACCCAATTCTAGTTAGAACCTATAAGCGGAAGTGTCGACTACATCGACCAAGCTTCACCAGCAGGCGTCCACTAGTCATCATCACACACCTTGGGGAGCGCATCGTAGCAAAACCCTCCCATGAATCTGGGTTTCGGTGGATAAACGGTGCGTAATGCCTCCACCCCTCCTAATGGAACAAGGGACTATGTCTACATTGACATAGTGACCGCGTTGCGATTGTTGTACTCAAGGTTTGTTATCAAATAACCAATTTGGGTGGTTGAGTTTCCTGAAACGCTACCCCTGCCCATACATCATGATAATAAACCAATACTTATGCTAAACAATAATGTCTCACTTGCATACCATTTATCTTTTGTAATTCATGTCCGCGATGTACTTCCACCTCGTAGGACCTAGCTACCACTTAGATCTTTTAACCTATAGGTTAGTCTCCAAACACAAGATCGAGAAATATCGTGCAATCATTGACATGTATACATATTTCACTAGAACAATAATGGAAATAATTTTTCTATGTACCATGCACCTAGTATCATATGCATCCATTCAACATATAAATTTAACTTGGTATCCATGTAGCCATCATTTATTAAATTTGCATGCTAGATACATAATCATAACATGAACATAATTCACAATATTAACATCACACACACATATATATATGAATTCCGTAAAATAATAAATCCATATGTCCACAGTGTCATCAAACTGACGAAGTTCCACAATAATAAGCAAATACAAACATGTAATGATATTTTAGGTGATAAAGTCAAAACGGGGCATTACACACACCCACCCTTCGGGAAACTTCATCCTGAGGTTATAATCAAAATAGTGTGAGAAAATCACGATGCATGGTCTCTGTGTCATCCTAAGTAGCAGAATACTTGTACCACTGGACCATACTTGTACCACTGGACCTTAACCTAGTCCACCAAACAATGTTTGAGCTATCTAACCTTGTAGTCCAATATACGTAATGGTTTGACCGTGATGGTCCCCTCGTATGAAACCTACAGTTCCTTCCAATTTATTTTATGAGACTCATCGACTATATAATGCCATAAAACAGATACATGGAAAACATTATGAGTTTTATGAAAATGGGGTGGCAACACAAGACAATATGCGACGGGTTCAACTTTCTCCAAAATTTCAAAGGGTCATATGAATCGTGGTGACAAAGTTGTCCCTTTCCCAAACTGGATGGTACTTTTATTAGGCCCGATTCGTATGAAAAATGCATCCCCCACCTTATAGTTTCGGTCAACCCTATGTGCATCAACATATCTCTTTTGTCTATCTCTAGCTTCCTTTAACTGCTGTCTAATCTGAATCACCTGTTCTTCCATATTTTGAATCAACTCGAGTCCTACAATCACTCGATCCTCTAACCTTTCCCAAATCGATGGTGTTCTGCATTGCCTCCCATATAATGCTTGATAAGGCGACATCCTGATCAAGTTGTGGTAACTATTATTGTAACCGAATTCTGCTAAGGGTAAGTGATTTTCCCAATGGGTTTGTTGATCCATAACATACATCCTAAGCATGTACTCCAACACCTGATTCACTCTTTATGTTTTCCCATCTGTTTCTGGATGACAAGTTGTGCATACTTGTGCTTAGGTTCAACTGAGTTCCTAAGGCCAAATACAAAATTGTCCAAAACCTGGACATGAAACGGGAATCCCTATCCGAGATAATCATCTTGGGAAACCAAAGAAGATGAAAAATTTCATATATGAATACGTGTGTTACATTTGTGACGTCATAGGTATCCTTAACTGGAATAAAGTGAGAAGTATTGGTCAATTTATCAATGACGACCATAATGGAATCATGCCTATGAGATGTAAGAGGCAATCCAACCACAAATTCCATGGAAATAACCTCACATTTTAACATAGGAATGTCATGTAGTTGCAATAGTCATGCTGGGTGGTGATGACAAGCTTTTACCTATTGATACTCAAGCCACTTAGCAATGAATTTGACCACGTCATGGTTCATTCCCGCCCAAAAGAAGAGTTTATTCATTCTCACATACATCTTCTTTACACTTAGATGCGCACAATAGACTGCTTTGTGGGATTCCTTAAGTATAGTTTCTATAATATCTCCTTCTTGGGGAATATACATCTTCCCTTGATATCGCAATATCCCATTTGCTTCCAACTCATACCCTTCAAACTTAGGTTTCACCTGCCTCCCATTTTGGAGTGCCAAAGAGACCTTTAGATACCAACTATCCCTAACTAACTGTCCTAATACTCTTTCCTTCAAATGAACCCTTAAAGGTGTGAGGGATAAAATCCTTGGTTTTCTGCTTAAGGCATCGACTACCACATTCTCCTTCCCTTTGATGTATGAAACCCCAAAATCGTATTTGCTCATAAATTCAATCCATCTCCTCTACCTAGCATTTAGGTCTCTTTGAGTGAAGATATACCTCAAGCTTTGGTGATCATATTTGATCTCAAATATTCGTCCAACATGGTAATGTCTCAAAGCTTTAAAGCTAACATCACTGCAGACAATTCTAAATCATGGGTGGGGTAATTCTCTTCACGTGGTTTTAACTTTCTTGATGCATAAGCTATTACTCCACCTTCTTGCATTAACACAACACCCAAAACTTGCCTCGAGGATTCTATGCAAACTGTAAAGTCATTATCCATATCAGGCACTTGTAGAATCAATGCACTTGTTAGTAATGTTTAAGCGTAGTGAATGCGACATCACATTCCTCGGTCCATTCATATCTAATTCCCTTGCGCTGTAAGGTAGTTATTGGTTTCACAATTTTTTAGAAACCTTCCAAAAACCTTCTATAGTACCCTACTAAACCCATGAATCTCCTCACTTCATGCGCATTCCTTGGAATAGGCCATTTCTGTATGGCCTTCCACTTATCAGGGTCCATTGAAATTCCTTCTCTGGAAATTATATGTCCTAGATAATGGATCTCCTTTTGATAAAAAGAACATTTGGACAACTTATCATACAACTTGTGTTCTCTTAATCATAACAACACCATTCGCAAGTGTTCCTCGTGCGATCTCTTTCATTCTTGGAATAGATAAGGATATCATCCAAGAAGACTTGCACAAACCGATCTAAGTACTTCTGAAATACGTTATTCATGAGGAGCATGAATACCGTTGGTGCATTGGTCAAACCAAAGGTTACCACTACAAACTCATAGTGCCCAAATTGAGTTCAGAAGGTAGTCTTAGGTATATCACCTTCCTTATTATGAAGTTAGTGGTAACCCGATCGCAGATCGATCTTTGAAAAGATTGTCGCCCCTTTCATTTGATCAAAGAGGTCGTTGATTCGAGGTATTGGGTAACTATTTTTCACTGTGGCTCCATTCAAATATTTGTAATCTATGTGAAGACACAAGGAACCATCCTTCTTCTTTACAAAAATTACTAGTGCACCCCATGGTGAAAATTACTTGGTCTGACGAATCCTGGGTCTAATAGTTCCTTCAGCTACATTTGCAACTCGCAAATCTCTGTGGATGTAATCCTGTAAGGTTTCTTTGATGTTGGCTCTGAACCAGGTTTAATCTCAATGGTAAAATCAAGTTCTCTCTTAGGAGGTAACCCATACAGTTCCTTGGGAAAGGCATCACTGGATTCTGCTAATACTGGGTACTGATCTAAGGAGGGTCCCTTTTCATTACTTACTGCTTCAACGATATATAACTGACATCCTTGCCTCATACATTGTTTTATGTTTATCATTGAGATCAAACATAGGGACACCTTCTGTTTGATACCCTGGATCTAAATGGACTTCCCTTTGTCATCAAAACAAAGAACACTCTTCCCATAACAGTCTAAGAAATATCGATGTTCCTCAAGCTAGTTCATACCTATGATAAGGTCATAAGTCCAGAGGGAGGTGATGTACACTTTGACTTGTGTAACACACACCCTGAGATATACTATACATTTGTTAACACTAGGTCCTACTGCTTGTCTTACCTTTGAAGCCATTTCAACTAAGTTGAAATCGTCGTGCTCACAGGCTGCTGACCCACATTTACCTAATGGCATATGGAGAAATAAAACTATCTGTAGCACCGTAATCAAACAAGATTATGCTTTAACATTATTGAATTTACCTGATGATTCCACCACAATGGATTGGTGTTCAACTTGATGGTTATTCATTATTGTCGAGATTTTATTCTTACTTCTTCCACTCCCCATCGGGGCATTTCCTTCTCGATGCACTATACCATATCGTAACTCAGGACAATCGCGACATGGGAGGTGAGCTGAACTGTTGAGACCTCTGAGAGGGGTTCCTTCCGCTGGAACCCCTTCCCCTACCAACCGATCCCCGATAATTCCTTGCACTTTGGTTAGTACCTATTGTATATTGGGATACTTTACTAGCTGCCACTGATCTATCTACTACCGCAAATCTAGGTATAGACTTGTTTCCATAGGGAGGTGGCCTCGCATACCCTCCCGTAGGGTAGCTTCAAGTGGCCTTCCCTAAAAACCTTGATTGCTGAGAATTGAATGATTTAATGGGTTTCACACCTAGCATATCTTCAATATAATGAGCACATTCGGCTGCCTCGAAAACCAAAGTTGGTTTCCACATATGTACTTGGGCCCTGATCTTAGGATTAAACCCGTACACAAAGTGCTCGACCTAGCATTGATCATTTTCCAAGTAGGGGACATACTTAACTAGTTCCATGAATCTTGCTTCATATTCCTCCACTGATAGATTCCCTTGTACCAAGGCATGAAGGGCTCCTGCCTATTCTTCCTGGTAGAAGGCGGGCAAGTAATTCTCTCTAAACTTATCCACAAAAAAGTTCCCATGGAACAATGTCTGGGGTAAGGCACAACTACCTTTCTTGGTTTCCCCACCAGTTCAAAGCACTGTCCTTAAGTTGAAATATGGATATTTTGGATTTAGATGTGGAAGTGTGCTCCTGTAGTGCTAAGCACATCGTCATCCCCTCCAACCATGCCTCTGCTCGTACCCCACCACGAACCCAGAAAACTCTGGAAGCTTAATTTTCTGAAATTCCCTCGTGATGTCTGTTGATGCTTGGGATTGTTCCACATGTCAACGCAAAGGAGATAGCCCAAAAAAAGGCTTCAGATAAACCTACGCAAGGATTACCCTATCCCTTACGGCTCCGTTAGCCGCTAAGTAAGGGTTGCTCCTCAAACATGAGACTTTTGATTAGAACTGAAATTAATTCCTAAATGCAATCTAACTTCTAATCTACGATGCAAATTAAATCCTATTGAAACCAATTTTGTTGTAACCAGTTCATATCATTCTATTAATCTATGATAAATGACAAAAACGCTCATTTAGATAGATTAACAAAATGAAAGCAAAAATGCTCTTTTATAAACTGATCATTGGAACTATTAATATTCAAAATGTGCAATTGATTATCAAACTGATAAATCAGATAAACATCGATCAACAAGTTAGAAAAATTAAAAGCTATGCAATAAATAATCATCAGGAAGACATTTGAGATCCTTTCTATCACAAATTAAACAAATTAATACTGCAATCGATTAGAGCTTATGAAATCTAAACATAGCCAACATAATATGAACATAAGATAACAATCAATACATTCTGAAGATAATTGAAGAATTGAATAAGAAAACGAGAATTAATAAACGCAAAAAAAACTCAATCTATTGATGAAGCTGGTGTCAACAATACATAAGATCTTTGAATCTGATCAACTAGCTTTGGGAGAAATCATAGAGTGTCATCTACATCTGAACAGTAAACCATCAATGATGAAAATGATTGACAAGTTTATATCATAGAGAATGATTTTTATTTATTTTTATTTTTATTTCTGGAGATCTCTCCTCTCTCCTCCTCTCTACATAGCAGGTAGGTATTTATACAAAGTGAATGATTTAGCAGATAATATCAGTTTCCCCAATCACCGAGCTAACTAGCTGAGTTGCTTCATTTAGCAAATCAGTCCATGAGAAAAATCTGGGAAATTCCGTTTTGAAAAAACCGGTAGGATCTCCCAAACGAAGAGTTTTTTCTGAGGATTTTGCACTCTCTCTAGCTAGTTGGGGTCATTATGCACAAAACCCATGTCTCTGATTTTTTAGATCCATCTCCATCGCTCCAGAAATCGCGTCAAAACATCATTGGTTTTAACTTACATTTTTTAATTATTCATGATCCGGGATGTTAATTGATCTCTTTAGATTCGAATCCACACCTGTACAATTCAAAAGATTAAATTAGAAACAATAAAAAATATTCTAAATCTAATGAAACAAATCCAAATCCTTAAAAATCCATTTGCAAATCAATTAATAACAAAAATAAGAAAATATAAGTCAAATCCGAAATTGAATTTTCAAGGAGATTTTCAAGGTGGTTAAGTTGTCCATTGGCAAAAATAACATTCCTGATCGATTTGGACGTCTAGAACTCAAGATATTGCTCCCAGAAGCTCACACTTAGCAACCATTGATTTTATTGTTGGGTTAATTATGACAATTGATTTGAATGTCAAGTTTATTATCCCAAAATTGGGAAAAATAAATTTTATGTGTTTATAATGATTTTTACACACATAATAGGTTGTAACAAAACATAGGGAAGAAATAGACCATAGGGCCCACATTAATTATTTTGCTAAAAGAATAACAACCAAAATTAATTAAAGAATAACAAATTAAAATAAAAAATAAAATAAAATTCCCTAAAGAAAAATAATAAAAAATAAAAATGGAATGGAGAATGTACCTCAAAGAAAAATGATAATAAAATGAGAGAACATCTAATGTTAAAATATATACAACCGAGATGAAAATTAGAGAACATCTAATGTTAAAATATATACAACCGGGATGAAAATTAGAGAACATCTAATGTTAAAAACTAAAATGATTTGCAAGCTAATTTTTATGAAAGTAAATGTTGGAAACAAGTTACGTATATGAGAAAAGAATCTCCAATAATATAGGAAAGTTAATAAGTCCCACAAATAGATTTCCAACGTAATCCTATTCTAAGAATGGAATACCAATTTTTTTTTTCTTCCTTTTGCACAGTAATAAATAAAACATTTTTAGGATAGGCGGCTTCCGAGTTTGTTTTTGGCGGCCATGGATCCTTCCATGGCCGCTCTCCTGCTTTCTCCCATGAGTCCGCTACTTGTCATGGCTGACTGTTGGTTTTTTTCCGCTTTGGATCGATTGGCGGCTCTTTGGCGCGGCGACCCATTGGGTAGCGAGTCTTTGGCTCCCCAGTGGCGGCGGTGGTGGCATCTGTGCAGAGGGTTGTAGCTCCGGGACTGAACGTCTTCAGCAGGGTGACGACGGCGGCTGCGAGGGTTGATGAGCATCGGGCTCTAGGACCCTCCTTCGCTGTCGGCGGTTCATTTGAGGAGGGCGCGCGATGGGGTTCATTTCCCCCAGTTCGTTGAAGGATGGCGGCGATCTCGCTGGTGGATTCTTTCTTGGGGAGTTGCTGTGGGCTGCCGTGGATCTTTCTTACGGTGGGCTGGGGTTTCTTGCTGCTTATGCTAGTAGCACTGCCTATTATTCGAGGTTTTTGGAAACGTTTTTTTTTTTTTTCGTCTCTCATCTAGGGCTTTTTTCTGATGGTATTTCCTGCAACACATGGTGTTGGTTTATTGTTCTTTGTATTGAGCCATTCATGGCTGGGCGGTTTAGGGTTTTTTTTATGATGGATTTTTCTGCGGTGCCTTGGTACCTGAAATTGTATGAAGCTGTAAAGATGATTCTAGAAAGGGCTGGTTGAAGCCATTCTGCGCTACCTAAATGTAATTTTGTACTCGCAAGATGAAATAAAATTACGCTTTTTGTTCCATGAAAAAATAAATAAAACATTTTTAATTCGCAAAAGAAACCAAAGATATTCTATATTTTCAATATCAATTTAAACTCATTAAAATGGAAATATAAATATTAAATTTTAGTCTCAACAATTCCAAAAATCATAGATATACTAAATCATATTAAAATTGGAGAGATCAAAATTGAAATAACTAAAATATATGTGATTTTTTTTATTAAAATGTTGATTTAATTAACTTTAAGTGTGAATTCAAACCATAGATTTAACAAAAAATATTTCTTCAAATTCACAAAGTAATTTAATCAAAACCAAAGCATGATCATGAATATTAAAAATGATTTCAATAAGCTTACTTAGATATAAAAATATTAAAAATGCTAAGTTAATCTAAGCAAACAAACTTTACAAATAATAAGATTATTTACAAAGTATCACGATTCTAGATATGCAAATGTAGAAATAAGTTTTGAATATTAGATCAATGCAATATCTAGACTCATGATGGGTGAAATCAAATGATCAATCAAAATCCCAAAACAAAAAGGTAATAACCAACCATCATCTCGAATAATCAGCTTATGCAATGGAGATCAAAGCTAGGTGGGGAAATGTGAAGAATAACATGGTAGCCCACCAACAACAAAGAACCAACTCAATCAAATCCAAAAAAATTTTTGCTAGAGATGAGAAAAAATGGGAATAATCGAAATGATTCCAGAGATGTAGAAGAAAAATCAACTAAATGATGCAACTAATTGATCATCGAAACATCATGCATATGGGTGAAATATCTATAATAATCATGTATCGATATATCAAAACAATGGATCAATCAACATCCAGATAGATCATGTCAAGTCAATGTGAAAAAATGTGGACCCGAAACATCAATTAGAAAAGTATAAAAATATTTCAAGTTCGCAATATCAGCACAAATCGGGATTGACAAAATTTTGAAAAAGTTGGAGTCGAGAATAAGATTTCGATAATTTTTGCAAGCACACTGAATGCTGACTACCGACTTATCCTCAAAATGTCGGAGTCGGGGAGTTAACAGCTTTAAAACAACTCATGGACATGCACACCAACTCCCGACTGCCAAAAAAGTCGGGAAGTTGGGGTGAACATCCCACAAATTTTAATGATTGCGCCGACTTCCGATGTTGCTTAAAATGTTGGGAAACATAACTAAACATGCAAAATTTCTTGTAATGCTTATCCTGAAGTTGTGGATATATAAGATCTGATCAATATCGTTATGAAATCCAAAAAGATGAGATCCCGGTATACTGAAATCAATACGAAAGATCAAGAAACGAACTGAATCAAATGGATGTTGATTGTTAAGGCATGATTGTGCATCATACCAGAGATAAGATGAAAAATCTATCATACCATGATCAAATAGAAACACAATCAAAAGACATTGACACAAGATCCATCAAACTGGAGAAGGGAAATTATTGGTTTTGAAAATTTAAGTGGTGGACCCTTCATTTTGATAAAAAATGTAGGGGTGTTGTTGTAGCCACAACAATGTCCTCAGGAGGTATTTGTACTACATTCAATGGTATTTCAGGATTTACCTCCCCCATAGGTGGGATCTCCACTTATACCTCCGTTGTAACACTTTCCCTTTAAAGTCCTTTGAGTATATCATATATTGCCTCAAGAGAGCGCAAAATTAGAATGGTCTTTGACGATGGTGCCAACGCGTTCTGTTTAGGGGTTGACGTCACCTGACCTCGCCCCTTACCTGCTCACCTTACCATACTTATCCTGTATCATGTCATAAGTCATAAATAGTACAAGTTTGAGGTTTTAGCTAGGTCACAATTTAAACACATACCCAAACCTACAAGAGTGAGTGAAATTTTCTTTCTTTCTTTGCCTGTAAATATTATTTACCTGATACCGAGGAAAATACCTGAAAGGGAAATGGTACAAGGCACTACTACATCCCTACATCGATGTCACAGTCATGAGTAAGACACTATGTCTCAGGTTAAGTGTGTTGTGTCACGTAATCCTTGCGGCTTAGGCAGTCATCGATGACCACACCTACTATGGGGTTTCACTCGTCGTGATTCCCCACATGAAACCTCCCATGTTACTTAATTTGACTTGAATTTCATTTAAATTTAGTTCGACTTAACCCTGTAATCGTGTTTAAATTAATATGCTTATAATTAACCCATAATTAATATATTAGTTTAATTACATGAATATTAATTCAAATTATCATAACCTAGATTTACATATGAATTTTACATAAAATAAATATAGATATAAATTATCATAACATATAATTTACAAATTTTAAATACTAATATATATATATATATATATATATATATATCCGAACTTATATTAACCTAATCATATAATTATCAACATAAAATTTAAAAAATATAAACAAATTTATACAATTTAATTTTAAAACATTTTAACAAATTTAAATATTCAAATTTGAAATATATAACAAATTTAGCAACATATTAACCAATTCAAATGATTAAGTATATATATATATATATATATATATATATATATATCAAAAAATAAATAATTAAATTTATATTATTTTACAAATATTAACACAACATATCCCTAACATCTTATGTTGGCGTTATATTATAAATCAACCGCATGCCTTAGACGAGGCCCGCATGAAGAAATCGATGTGGGTGTATGCATGACGACCACGCGACCGTTCCTCCACGACTAGGAGAGTAAAACCCCAGCCTTCGCATACCCCTGCCATTTTTTCCTGGCATATTTTGGCGAAGGGATTTGCAACTCCGCCATGACTGTGCCTCAGCCGGTGGGTTTCAGTTTCCCAGCGGGTTCATTCCAGGGACGCTCCTAATCTAGTTGGGTGTAACACCATGTGGGGACACTGTTATCCACGGGAAGAAGAGTTGTCGAGTATGGAAAACCAAGTTGAATGTATCTATAATGGTTTGAACAAAACCAAGTATTTCTTTTTCTCTTATAGGGATCAATACAAGAGAATAACATTTTTTAATCCAAACAACTATCACATAATTCTCAAAACACCATTGTTTTGGCTTCTTGAATCTTTCAAATATGTACCTAATGCTTAAAAGAATCTTTTATGTTTGAATCAAAAAAACGGTGTGCCTAATCTAAACAATAAGAAGTACAAACATTAGTAAAATTATATATAACATTTTTCACTTTAGAACTTAAGAGGTTTACATGAACAACTATAGGAATTCTTTGGAATCTAAACATCTAGTAACAACCACCATATTGTGGTTCGATAAATATACACCAATATATTTCACAATTGGAACCTTGACTAGATATTCATCTCATTTAAGGGATGTAGTGAATATACTTTAATTTGAGCCCATTAGGAGTGGTCACAACGGTCAAAGGGAAGATTAGCGAGGTTTTGTTATCCAATTTTGAGATTGGTGCTCAAGCTATTCATCAAAAGTTATAGTTGGCGAAAAATATGAAACCATGTTGTGGAAAATGTCATTTCTTATTATAACTATGATTAATTGCCACAATCTAAATTAGATTCATAATTTTCAAATATTTATTCTTAATAATTAAGTATTGAAAGGTTGTAAGAGTGATAACCCCTTGGTTTGCAATTAATCAACTTTCAGGTCAGAGGCATCCAGAGGAGTTTCAACTTTCAGGTCAGAGCCAAATTGGGCATGGAGGCTCTGCTTGCTTATGTAGGGAGGGGGAATCTGTATCATTGATAATGCAAATCCATCATTCCTAGAAGATGCAAACTTATTCTAAAGGAAAACCAAGGGCATACAAACTTCCAAAATAACCTCGTACAAACGTTTAGAAAGTCGGTCCCTCAACCCTTTTGTAGCACAATATAGCTGATCACGAAAGAACGAAACAAACTTGGAACATCGTGCGCGACTTTCTTATTCCACTTACCTCGACAAGCTGATTACATTCATCATCGGCCAGCGAAGTTTTTGTTCTTGATGATCTCTGGCTTCTCAAAATGTCCTCTGCATGCAACTGGGTTTCATTAAGGCTTCCCTTCCGACTACCAGAAACAGAGTTATCTTGAGCCTTGTGACTCTCCTCTAAATCATATAAATTATATTATCAACATAAACAAAATTAACGAGTAAAATATACAGCGAACGCCTGTAAACAACGAAGCTTTGCTAATTCCATTACAAAGAATAGGGAAGAATCGCCATTTCCATTACAGACCAACATGATTGGTATGCTTTTGTATGCTTAGTGGACATGAGTGGGTCCAATGGTTAAGAAGGTGTGTTATCTCTGCATACATCCACATATATCTAGGGTTCAATTCCAGTGGGGGTAGAGCTGCACATATTGACCCGTCATACCCCCCAGGCTGGCCTGTGAGTTATTGGTATATGTCTCGCACATCGTCATCCTATTCTAAACTAAAGGGTGGTACTTATTCTTCATTGACACTAATTTGCCACTAATGATGATGTTCATATATGTGCTACTCTTTAATTAGTGTATTATACTTTCTTTTAATTGGTTTTAGTAGTATACTTTATAATGAGACCATTTATGTGTGCCAAATATTAATTTATTATTTTGTGACAGCCTCATCTCTTAGATATAAAATTTGAGAATGATTAAAAGAAGAAAATAATGTTTTTCAAAACATCTAAATAAAAGAATGTAGTTAGCATAAAGACAAAATATATGTGAACTTTATTTAGTTTTAGTTAGTGTAATGCTATTTTTTTTTACTTTGTTCACGATGGTGAGGATACCATGATATTGGAAACCGCAATCTCTACACTGTATAATTCATTGAAGCAAGCTAGATAAGAATTGTCTCACAATCAATCCCGGAGCTATTGATATGATTTTGTGAATGTGGATATGGAGCTCGATATAGTATATATTCCATTAGAACAATGAAGGATTCATCTCATGATCCCTAGGTTGCGATTGGTGAAATGCCCACTTTATTGTTGAAGCAAAAAATGGTGGAAAACACATAATTGAACTATATTTTATTATTGGTGGTATACTATTGTCACACCACTTTAATATATATTAGTCCAACTAATAAGACCATATGCACAAATTGAATGTTACGTATTGCAACAAAATATCAATACATTTTAGTATACAGTTGGAGCTTCTATCATTACGTAGTTCAATGCTAATTTCAAAATCAGGAAGATGGTAAATGTGGCCTATAAAAGCTAGAAAATCTTTGAGCACCTCTACACAACACCGTGTTGAAGAGAGACTTGCTAGAAACAAGATGAAAACTTGCGAGTATTTAGAAGATATCAGGTTGAACGATGAAAGGTTAGAAATATCCTAAGATAGACATACTTGCAAAAGACTATCCTTATAACAACTTGCAAAATTCCTTTTAATCCCGGATCTATTAAGTTCAGAAAGAAATTAAGACACCAGATGCAAGCTTTGGTTATTGAAAAGATTTAGGATTTAAATTCACCTATCACATTTAATCAAAAGTTAAAGCCTCTTTGTAATAGTAGCTGTTATCAGACAATCCACTCAAGCGGACGCGAGCAGGATCTCCCTAGCTCAAAGTGAGTCTAGAACAAATAGAACAGATTACTAATGCATTTCCTAGATCTACTTAAGGATCGAGTATTAGATGTCTTACCTTTCACTTCGCAATCCTTTCTCCTGAATGTTGCTCCACGTCTCACGATCGTCAGATCCAAGCTGCAAGACCTGTCAAGACAAGAAACAAGAGAAACAAGTAAAAGGCACCTATACAATAAGAGATCTAAGTAAACAGTTAAGCAGGTAAACTACTCAATATCATTACACACATGAAAAATATTGGTGGAAAGCATTTGTATTACTGTAAAAAGAGGGAAGTACATAATAGAGATATATAACTACAACCAAGGCTTAACGTTGCAACCCTTTTCCAACAAAGCCAATTTCCATATCCTTCGAAGGAAGTATAAGTTCTCCAATAGGTGAGTGGAGATGTTCGAAGGGTGATTTCACCAGCATGTAGATACCATAGAATTCCTCTCTTGGGATGGGAGTGAGCTTCATTTAAATAGGAATAAGTGGATAGGATAGGTTGAGATATGATAGGAGAGGCTTAAGGGATCTCTCCAAAGTATTAGGAACCGAATGCCAGCTCCTCCAAGATGTCAGGGATAGGGTCCCAAGTTAGCAAGCTTCGAGAAGAACCTCGAAGAAGCTATTTTTGCCATCTAACTAACTTCGTCGCACCCTGTAATGAGGCAAGGTGCGACGTCGCATGTTGCTCATGTGTAGCCTGCGACGACCTCTCAAAACATAGCACAATTGGGTACAAATCCTCCCTAGGTGATTACTTAGTCAAGATATCTTCAGGGGTGTATACACTGAATCTTATGGTGGGTAGATTTTGGGTGTAACAGAATTCCCCCCAAAGCATGAAGCTGTTGATGACAGACAGGTGAAGTGTTTTGATAGAAGAAATGGCAATAGACTTGTCGGACAAAGGACACTACTGCAGTACAACTGACTCTGAACTGACAATCTCATATAAAGTACAACATGGTTGCCGACCAATATAGTGCAGATCCATGGTAGTAATGACCGACTGAACACAATCATGGCTACTAGACACAAGCGTAGATCCATGATGAGATGATAACATAGCCATGACCAATACAAATGTGGATCCGTGTGATACAACTCAATACAAACTCCATCGCAACCTGGGTAAAAAATGACTCCCCAGGGTCTTCAAGCTGAACTTGCAATGATACGAATCTACCCATGTGATTGCAAATGTCTTGATGTCGAACATGGTAGAAACCACTTGATTACCGGCCATTGATGTAAACCGTTAACAAGTGCAAGGGAAATCACCATTGATGTCAGTGATTCCCAAGGTATCACAGTACATGTCATCAAGCGTGAATATATGAGTTGAAGTCGAACGCAAGATGAAATCTTTCAATCAAGAGTCAATGATGTAAACTCATGTTGAAAGCGAGGTAACCTTCCATTGAGGCATGCAGGGCCAAGGTACTTGATTGGTTTCTAGATTCAATCCTCGGATGATGAGTTGAAGTCGACAAGGATGAATCCGTCGAAGGAGGGCCATGATGAATTCCCCCATCAATCGACACGAAACACGACAAAAATGTATAGAGTAGATCGGATGGTACAGTAACATGCAATACTGACTCAGAGTAGACCGACGTGATGGCGGGTGTACTGACTCCATATGATAAATGATAGACATATTCTTGAACATGGGCATGGCATGACTTAGCAGTATTGACATGACGAGTGCCCCACAAATTCTTAAAGCAACTGATGATGGAAGCTTTTCTTTGAATGACTAAAGGAGTAACAAGACTCAGGAAATAAGTGGAACTTGAGGACAAATGGATGATCCAAGTGCTGTATGCAAATGCAGATGAGAGCCATGTTCAAGAATGATTACATACTGCCACTAACAAGGTATGTAACACAAACGCTTTCCTTTTTCCCCATCATGAATGATGAGTGCCTCATGTGTTTTTTACGAGCTTGATGAGGGTAACCAGATGCTCGGTATAGCTCATATCATAGATGAGTCCAATCCCAAATGTTTTCCGAACCTGGGATAGGAGGGGTTCGTCCCATGACAGGCCCTTCAATGTGAGAATTTAACGAGTCCATAGAAGGTAAACTTGGTTGTCATTTCATGTTTAGAGAGTCTGAAAAGAACTAAAGAAGACTCCAATGGTCCTTTTTCGTAAAGTTAGCCTCATCGCTCGGAAAAGGGTAAAACAACGCGGGAGAGGACTCTTCCAGTCATGATTGGTTGGAGTATACCTTTTTCGTAACTAGTGCCTTCCGGTCCGAAAAAGGGGTAAACTATCACTAGGAAGACGACCATTCAAATAATTTAACAAGCGTGAGTGCAACAAGTTCGCTTGTCAATCTTTTCATTTTTCGAGAGCCTGAAAAGAGCTTAACGGTAGACTCCGGGGGATGTCCTTTTCCGTGGGAGTTTAACGAGCCCGAAAAAGTGATAAATCATAACTCGGTACTGGTTCTCATAGTTTCATGAGTACGAGAACAAACGAAGAGTAAACTCATCATCACGCAATAATTACAAACTAACCATAGCAAAAATAATGACAAAACATTCAAGGGAGTGTTCATACCTGTGATGACCGTTGTGATATGAGAAACGACACAAAAGACTACTTACAACTCCTGCACACTAGAAAATATGTCAAATAGCCTCAAATACGACAAAAACGGTTAAAACTATGATAAATGGCCCAAAAGCATCAAAATATTTGAAAAGGAATATTCCATTCTATTTATAAATAGAAAAATGGGCAAAAAATAGTTTTCATTGTTTCATTTGCCAATTTGGGAGGAGAGGTACCAATTTGGAGCCGAAACTTCCTTTGCCGATTCCGGGAGCTACGATCTGCCATTTCACCCACCGTCAGGAGCAGGTAAGCCTAAACTTCATCCAGCAACTTTCCAGTGGATTAGATTTTGTTTTTAGGTTCAATTTTTGGGTTTTTTGATGAATTCATGGAGGGCTATTGCGCCCTCGGCTCGTCCCAGTTGGCCCTTTAGGGAACTGCGACGAGACCGAATTGGTGCAAGTCCCGAATGAGTGAAGTGCGACGACATCGCACTGTATGCAAAAGTACGGTGCGACGACGGAGATGCATTTCCCAAACATCAAAATAAACGAAAAAAATGAATTTGCTGTGGTTGGAGTAGGATCTAACAGTGTTTAAATGTCCCTTTTGGCAGGTTGCTAGCAAACCAACATGGTTTTAGAGTGGCGGGAAAGAGAACACAAAGTAAAAGATGTACAAGCTGCAAATGATCCACAATGCGTGGATGCCTTGAGGTACTGTGGTTTGCTCAAGTTATTTGAGATTTAGGGGATGAGATCCCAAATCCCGTTGCTATCACACATGCTCCAGAGTTGGGATGTGGCCTAGCAACATTTTGTGATTGGTGAGCACATCCTCACAATAGATGTTGAGGACATCTATTTTCTTACTGGTTTGTCCCGGAGAGGGGACCCTGTATCTCTTACTGGAACACGGGCTAGTGACCGCACAGTCGATGACATTGTGTCACAGCATTGTACCACTCTTGCTTGATCTTCCAGTGGGAAGATTCCTATTAGAGATGTGGTGAGCCGTCCACTGCGTACCATACTGTTTACCATTACTAGAGTGGCAGGAATTCAAGCCCAACACATGGCCACTCGGGCTCAAATGCTTTATGCAAGGACTGCATGTCCCCCATGGTTTTCAACTGGTGTGAGGGTCTCCTCGCAAACATTTGAGCTCAGCTGACCAAGTGTCGGCGGGGAGAGCTCAAGCAGTTTGGTTATGGATCGATCGTGGTATCGTTCCTCTTGGAGTGGATCCCTCTCTTGCGTCCACAGATAGTAATAGATGAAAGGGAGCCTAGAGATCCCCACATGCTCAGATGGGTTGAGGTGATGACCCACCATAGTGGAGGACCTATCATCAGCTTTGGTCCTGAGTTCTTCAGCTGGCTGGAAGGCCAGTTACTCATGGTTGAGGACTTCCCATACGGAGGTACGGATTTCAGAGAGGATCCTGACTTGGTGCTGCCCGAGGGTGCAGCATGGGGTGACCGAGGTAAGAACAAAAACCCTTGTACTTTTAGTTTTGCATATTTATCATTTTTTTGATGCAGTACTGACAAGTATGTAACATGTGTGTGCAGATGCGGGGCTCGTACGACCGGTAGGACTTTCCCTTCTGGCTAGAAGAGATAGAGGTGGGGAATCAGTTGTGCCCCTAAGTGCTCATGCTGCCATCGAGGAGATGGAGGAGGTATACAGGAACTTGTCCCAGTTGACAGTAGAGGTTCCTGAGTCAGCGATAGATGACTTGCCGAGACCTATGCAGAGGTTTCGGGATGGAGCATCCGTACGCTTCAATGACCTACTTCGCAAGGTAGTGAGGACCGTGGATTGCTTCCTTACTCAGCGACAGCAGGTTGTCCGTGCTAGGGGTAGTGTACGGGTCAGGTGTCAGGCCTGATGACACTATTATACTTGTACTGAGGGTTTAGAGGCCTCAGGTTTTGTACTACTGAAAGCACGAGGCTTCAGATTTTGTAGAGACTCATTGAAAGCCATCGTGCTTCATATTTTGTACCAGCACTACTTTTGAATGATATATATATATATACATACATTCCCAGCGATTTATACATTATGTGTTTTAAAATGACCTTTCCAGGAGACGTACTCGTTTGAAGAGACGGAGTAAGGTGGGATCACAGATGGCATAAACCCGGTTAAGATGGGAAACCACTAATTGAGAATCCATGTGGATGACAATGTGGTTCATACCCAAGGAAATGGTGTTAGCTAGGGTTTCGATTATTGCCTGATACTCTGCGGCATTGTTGGTTGCAAAGCCTAGGCAACTTCCTCCTGAGCTGATGAGCTCACCTGTTGGGGAATATAGTACCCAAGCTTCCGAAGTAAGGTTTGTTGCCATCTGCACACGCAGACAGAACATGATACAAGGAGCGGAAACAAGATCTAAAGACACTAAAAAATGCGTCACAACACACAAAAACACAAAAAACACACCATGTACAGTATGTACAAGAAAGTCTAAGCGTGACAAGTTTAGGCATAGTATCTCTTCAGGTAAATCCCATTGCGGGGTTCACCCAAAGAGATTCTATCATAGTCTTCAAGCTCGTAAGCTCCCTTTTCCAAAACACGTTTGACAATGTAAGGTCCATGCCACATGGATTCGAACTTTCCTGCTCCTAGTTTGTCGTGCTTCTGGTCATAAGTGAGGACCAGGTCACCCTCGTTAAAGATACGAGGTTCAACTAACTTGTCGTATTGAGATTTGATGCGTTTCTTTTGTGTTTCATTAGCAAGAGCGACATCTCGGCGGGACTCGTCAAGTTTTGCTAAGTGTAGGAGACGTTCTTCCTCGGCAGTAGTATTAGGAAGAAGTTCGACAACTAGTTGTAAAGACAGAATTTTGCACTCTATAGGTAGGATAACCTCTAATCCATAGACCAATTGGAAAGGAGTGAAACCTGTGGCGGTTTTAACGGAGGTTCTGTAGGCCCATAATGCTGAAAAGAGCATGTTATGCCAATTGGATTTCTGCGTACCTACCATCCTTTGGACCATAGTTTTCAAGACTTTGTTAATGGCCTCGACCTGTCCATTGGATTGCGGGTAGTAGGGTGTTGAATTTTCATGGTGAAAACCCAACCTATCGCTCAGTTCATCAACCATATGGTTCTGAAAATGAGAACCATGATTGGTAACAATTGCCTGAGGAACTCCGAACCGCGCTATTACATGATTGAACATGAAGAGTGCGGCGTTTTTTCCATCGTTCTGGTATGTAGGCATAGCCTTGGCCCACTTTGTAAAGTAATCCACAGCTACAATGATGTAACTATGCCCCCCGACCGAGGTAGGATTACAATGCATAAAGTCGATGCCCCATTTTGCGAAGGGGCCCATGGCAATAACCGGGTGTAATGGGGCGGGATGGGTGCGCTTCTTCGTATGGAAGTGTTGGCAAGGAGGACATTTTTTCACGGCCTCAATACAATATTTGAAGATAGTAGGCCAAAAATATCCTGCACGCAAAATCTTCTGGGCTGTAGCCATCCCAGAGAGGTGACCGCCACATGCCCCAGCGTGACAGTCATTGAGAACGCGTTCGGCCTCATCGCAAGTTAGACAACGTCGAAGGATTGAATCAATGCCACGGTGATACAAAGTATCATTGATGATTAAATAATACTTCGCATGGTGACGTATCTTACGACGGTTGTCGCGAGACAGTTGAGGGTTGAAGCGTTGGGTTTGAAGATATAATGAAATATCTCCATACCATGGATCAGTCGTACTGATGAGAAACAATGATTCATCCAGAAAAGAGTCATTGTGCTCAACTTCTGCATCAAGACGAGGAAGGTCACAGATTAGCTCAACAAACACCAAAGACTTTTTTGACTTGGCTTTCTCGAAGAGAAGATCAAATTCTTGCAGTATCACGATCCAGCGTGAATACTTGCCCCCAAGCACCTGACGTGTCAGGACGTGGTACATGGGGTTCGAGTCTACGATGATGGTGGTGGTGCGGAGCAAGATATAGTGCCGAAAATTTTGGACGGCGATGACTGCCATGAATGCGAGTTTTTTGACATGTGAATATCTAGTTTCAGTGTCAGCAAGACCCTTACTTACATAGTATATTACATGTTCCTGGGCGTTTTGATCCTCCTGTACCAAAACCATGGCGATAGTGGTAGCAGAAGCGGCGAGATATAAGATATAATCTCGATAATAATTGGGTAGTTGGAGCACGGGGGCATGCGTGATGGCATGTTTGATACTATCGAAGGATTTTTGAGCTTGGTTTTCCCAAATGAATGGGACGTCCTTCTTGAGTAGTCTCATGTACCCCTGAGTCTTCTCCACAAAATTGCAAACAAAACGTCTTAAATAAGTCGCCTTCCCTTGGAGACTTTGAAGTTCCGTCACATCAGTCGGGGGTGGCAGGTTTATGATGGCCTCCACCTTTAAGGGATCAATGCGGATCCCATCCTTTGAAATGATAAATCCTAAGAGGCATCCAGACTCAACGAAAAGATACACTTATGGGGATTCAGACGGATATTGTACAGTATGCATCTGAGGAAAATGGCCGTCAGATGATCAATGTGGAACTCGCGCTGCTTTGAATGAGCAGGGAGATCGTCCAAATAAGGTTCCACAAAGTCCTTAATGTCATGGAAGGCATATGACATAGCCCGCTGAAACGTGGTGCCAGCATTTTTAAGGCCAAACGGGAGTTTGCGGTATGCAAACGTTCCCCACGAGCAGATGAAATTCGTCTTGTGTTGGTCGACGGGGTTGATCTCAATCTGGTTGTAACCAGAAAAGCCATCCATAAATGAGAAGATGATGCTTCCGACACAATTGTCGATAATCTGGTCGATGAAGGGGGTTAGGTAGTTGTCTTTTGGACAAGCCCGGTTAAGGTCCCGATAATCGACACAGACGCGAATGGTACCTTGCTTTTTGTTTACAGGGATGACGTTTGAGACCCAATCCGTCAATGGGACATGATAAATAAAACCATCCTTTAAGAGATTTTCAATCTCCACCTTGATTACCGCCGTCTTCCGGGGGTGTACCAGTTGCAACTTTTGGCATACAGGTTTGACGTCGAGATAGGTTTTTATTTCATGAGAAACAATCGCGGGGTCTATCCCAAGCATCTCCTCATAGGACCAAGCAAATGCGTCTCGAAATTGCTTGAATAAGGCCGTGCCAACAGCTATTTCTTCAGGGGAACACTTATGGCATATACGAATGTGTTCCACTATACTAGGTTTCACCGAGATGTCTACCGGGGTGGTTGGCTCAATGTTGGCCAAGTTGCCCTCCGTGTCTGTAAGACATGTAAGGATGGGGGAATGAGGGAACGGGTAGATGTCTCGTGAGAAGAGGGTGTGGATGTTGTCCTCTATGTACTCCAAAGGAGGAAGAAAATATGACCTATGGTGGAGATCATCCCACGGACCGTCGTCAACATTCATAACTTCCATGATGGACTCGTCTGAATGAAAAGTCCAAAGTAAGAGATCAGGTAGAGATGATGACCGTCGTAGAGAACAAGATGGAGATGCCACGGTTAAATGGTCCTCCGGTGCTGATTGGATAGCCTCGTAGATACATTCAGCAGGTGAAAGAGGCATTATATCTCCAAGCAGGTGTGTTGTGGCTTCACCTGTACAAGCCAAGTATCGGTAGAGTGAGATGAAATCTCTGTGGAGATCATGTTCACTGTAGCGACATGATTAGGGGGGTCCGTCGCCGGAAAAACGCCCATGAGAGATGAATCTTTCAAAAGGCCAACCCCTATACTCTCATACTGTTTTGACATTTGTCCAATGGAAGGAACATGGTCACCAGGATGAGTAGTAGCGTCTGGTGCACAAAAATCTAATTGGTCAATAGTAACAATTCGTCCTTGGTGGGGGGATTGTACTATGTAGAAGACTGAAGAGGCTACCGCCTGCATGGCGTAAAACCAATTGCGACCAAGCAAGAGATTATAATCTATTGGGGCTGAGACCACTTCCACGTTAACGGTTACGGTCTTTCTGCCCAACTCAACTACAAGAGCTTGTAAGAGCCCATGAGGTTGAAAGCCACTCCCGTCGAATGCTTTCAACGTGGTAGGAGAACGATTCAATTCGGGGGAGCCAATGGCTCTCCAACAGGCGATCGACATGAAAAAAGTGGAGGCGCCTTCGTCTAAAAGGGTACGATGGACAATCTTCCCAGCAATGTTCGCAGAAACTTGGAATGCGAGCTGGTGGGAGAGCCTCGGCTTGAAGTGGTCAAGTCGGAACATGATGGTATTCGAGGAATCGGGGTCGACTGCACCGATGGCTACAAGGAGAGTTTTGTGTTGATTAGGACAATTCTACAAAACTTCCAGGGTAGACATGGTGCAAGGAGCTTGTGCCAAGTCTTCTACGATATTGTAATTTTGTGCCGGCCGAGCGTTAGGATTGAAAACAACTTTTCGAATCGTACTCTTGGGCAGTCGCAATATCGAGTCTAAGGATGGCTTCTCAATGGTGAGAGAAGTTCATGGTAGAGTGACATCAGTTAAGGAGTCGGAAGCTTTTTCAGCATTACTTCCAGTGGGTTCCTTTGAAGGGACCGATTTGTAAGATCGCGAGCGAGTGTTCAAATTGATCGTCTCATTATGCACCATGAGAACATGTGCGGTATTGGATGGTTCCCCCTGGGATGGGGGGGTTTGAGAAATCATCTGCTGCATCTGAGTAGGAAACGGATCATTGAGGACTGCGGGAGTTGGTTTAATCCTAAGAAAATTTTGTACTTCGTCTCTATGGGGACATTCTTTGGAGAAGTGGTCATCTCCACACAGTAAACAAGCATACTTTAGCTTCCGTTTCTGCTTGGTATCATCAAGAGTGCTCTTTTGTTCCTGTTGGGCGGAAGAATTTTTGGGTTTCCCCTTGTTCTTCTTTTTGCCTCCAGACTTCTGAGATGAAGCTGATTGGACAAAATTCACCTCTTTAGTTAGAGTAGGAGTGGTGGGTTTGGTGGTGTTGTGGCCAGCCTGAGTCGGTAATGGGGAGGAACTGTGAAGGTTGGATGATCCAACAGTGCTAGAAGAAGGATGGGTGTTAAGGGAACCAATGATTCCATAAGTTTGGAGTCCCTTATGTGGTTTCGCAGGGTCATTAATGTCACGGGGTGCGTCAGGCAGAATATCAAACAAAGTGCCAGATTGAGTGTAGACTAGGTCTAGTACATGGGCACTTGTGATGGCTTGTTCTTCGGTGACAGCACCTCGCATGGAAACATCTCTTGCTATGGTAGGGATGAGGGATTTTGTAAACTAGTCTGCTAGGAGTTGATCTAGAATAGGAGCTTTAATGAGACGTCGTCTCCTTCTCCACTCATGGATATGATCAGAAATATGAGTGGCAGTATTCTGACGAAGCGAGGTTAAAAGCTCGGTACTAGTTTCATACTGTATGGGCAGCTGGAAATGTGTCAAAAAGTTCATGGCAAGAGAACCAAAATCACGAAAAGAATGAGGTGGCAACTCAATGTACCACTTGACAGCCGAACCGGTGAGAGTCCTTTGAAATAATCTAAGATGAATCGAGTTGTCCATAAGGAATTAGATGAACACCATAAAGGGTAAGTCATCACGTGGTTTTTAGGGTCTTCACCCAGCTTGCCGTCAAATTTGGGGATATCAGACGAAAGTTTCACTGGAATTGGTGGCCAGTTAGATCCGTGGTAAATAGGATCGTTGGTTAAACGGGATAGGTTAGGCAGGTCCAAAGTAGCCAGGAAGGGCATCTGCGGGTTAGGATGCGCGTATTGATAATACGGATAAGGCATGTAAGGACCGGTATGACCGTAAGGTGTACCAGGAGGAAACTGGCCGTAGGGAGGTGTGCTGACCGGACCGTAAGGGGGTCTGCCACCATAAGGTGGTCCATTCCAATAAGGTGGGGGTCCACCTCCACCACCAGGAGGGGGTGGAGGTCCGCCGCCACCACCAGGAGGGGGTGGAGGTCCGCCGCCACCACCGGGAGGGGGTGGAGGTCCACCGCCACCACTGGGAGGAGGTGGGGGAACATAACCGTAATAAGGCGGCCCACCATCGCCAGAAGGATGGGGGCCCCCACCACCTCCGCCGCCGGAAGGATGAGGGTCTCCACCACCACCGCTGCCACCATAGTAATTAGGTCCTCCACTGCCTCTTCCTGGAGGGGGTGGTAGACGACCTCCACCACCTGAAGGGAAATGTCCTCCTCCACCATGATAGGGTGGTCCCCCGCCGCCTCTGCTAGGAGGGGGTGGTGGACCATTCCCGCCACCGCCGGAAGGGTGAGGGTTATTGTCAGTAAAATGAGGTGGGCCTTCGCCAAGGTTAGATGGGGACCCATCGCCTCCAGCAGGAGGTGGGGGAGGACCGATCGGGGGTGGTGGTACTTGAGGGATATTCGGTTGGGGTTCGTGTTGCAACACAGGTTGTTTCCCCCATAGAGTGTATGGATTCCCGGGATAAGGTATCCCGTATGGTGCATTTCCGGGATTAGATTGGCCTGGCGCAGGGTTAACAGAATCTGGATACGCTTGACTCCATGAGGGTAGGGTTACATTGGATGGCCCCCCAACATGAGATAATCCTATGGTGGATGGTCTAGCAGGTTGGGAAGGTCCAACGGAAGGTCCGTTGGGGATTCCACCGCCTATGTTCTGGTTAGGAAACGGGGGTTTCCCCCCAGCCACAACAGGTTGACCACTATTCAAAGGTTGAATCAACGTAGGTTGTTGACTAGCTACCGTAGTAATAACATTACCGATGGGATAATCCGTGGGAATGGAATATCCTCCCCTTGAATTTTGAGGTAGGGGAGGAACTGGTAAAGTAACTGTGGTAGTAACAGGTGTGTTGGATTGTTGTCCTTCCATCGGTTGGTTCACTTGAGGTGCAGGACTGGACTCTTGTGAGGGTTGACCAGTCTTATTAGTGGTCTCGTGGTGGGAAGATTGTTCCGGTGATCCAAAATATATCGGATGATCCGGGATGGGTCGGTAAGGGGGTAATGATGGGTCTTTAATCCTTCATTGGAGACTTGACTGCTGAAACTCTTCAGCCATGGAACGAAAGTGATCCAATTGGCCACGAAAGTAGGCTAAAGGGTCGTCCGGAGTAGTCCCACTGGGTGGTGATGCAATGGAAAAATGAGCCACTGGGTGGTCTATAGAAGAGGTCCAATAAGATGCTGAAGGACCAACAGCTACTGTAGGGTCGTCCTGGGGTCGGTTTATCCATTCCAACGATCCAGGTTCTCCCGAGATGACAAGAGAAAGGTCTTGTGAAGCAGGGATTTGTGCTCCTTCATCCTGCGGTGGATGAGAGGTAGGCGAATCCAGAGGATTTTGTGGAAACAAAAGTCCTCCAACATTCAGAGTGGGGTTTTCCAATTCAGTAACTACGACCATGTTACGCTGATCCATTCTTACCCTCGAAATAACCTCCGGATTAAGGGGATATTCGGGTGATAAGTTTAAGATCCTACGAGATCTTCTGCAGGGAAAATGCACCGAGAGTTAGGACAATCAGCTAGGATGGCTGAAACAACGTTTCTCCTAAGGGTATGCTAAAAGAAAAGCAGTCCAGAAAAACCTACTCAAACTAAGGAAACAAGCAGACTTATGTGACAGAGTGGATTCAAAAAGTCTGGAACCTCACGGGATTATCAAGGCATCGCAAACCGCGATATACTGCAGGGTCCAACAATATGATGTGACAAGGAGGATTGGGACCGTACCCTTTCCTGCATACCCGATTACCTGGACAGTACGTGCGTGCTAATCTCCCCAAGTGCTGTTCTCGGTGTATTGCTTTGCCAAGACGGCCAAATGGTTAACTCAGTTGGTTTTAGGAATCCTAGTGGTGTCTCCCGATATACGCAAGGTACGTGGGAGCTCAAATCTGTAGTGGTGCTGTCTAATGCACAACCGTTCGGCAAGAGACCTTCCGATATACTATCGAGTACGTGATATACCCTTCGATATACGCCAAGTACGGATTATGGTACTTGGTGGGTACGCGAAGGAGCTCGATATACCGATAAGTACATGGAAGACTACAATACCCCCGGGATACAGTGCTGGAAAATAACGACAGCTGCCACTCTTAACGACGCCGGAACACGTCTCTAACTTACACACAAGTTGCTAAAAATTTTACCTAGTTCTACCGTTAATTTTCTCTTGGACGGTTAGGTGAATGCATGAGGTGAATACATAATCGGAAGCATAATGCAAGCCCTAGCTACATGCACGAAATATTCTTTTCTTTCAATTAATTCTAGCTATGGGAAGGAGAAATCTTTTTCTTTCCATAGAGATTGCCAAAAACAACACAATGCAACACAATCCCAATTCAAACAAAACTTGACTATGAAAGTATTTTTTTCCTTTTTCAAAGAAACACAAAAATCACAACACTACTACCCAAATCACAACATTTTTTTCTTTTCCTTTTCAAAACGAGAATGATACTAGGCAATGAAAAGAGAGAATTCTAAGATGGAGTATGCAAGCTTTTCAATTTCACTTTCAATGGCCCAAAAGCAATGAAAAATAAAACGTGCACTTATCTTTCCCTAGCATGGAAACACTTTCGCAAAATTGGAAGTGTAGCTAGAGTCTTTCAAGAAGATGAGCGATTCATATTTCAAGAAAAACACAAACGATTATACATTCATTCAATTTTCCAAAAGATTGATAAACGAAACATTCCAATGCAAGAACTTTTTTCTTTAAAAAA
Organism: Larix kaempferi; assembly: GCA_027924585.1. NCBI lineage: Eukaryota > Viridiplantae > Streptophyta > Pinopsida > Pinales > Pinaceae > Larix > Larix kaempferi. Next base: position 2,263,864 of record BSBM01000383.1, read on the forward strand.
CACTCAAGAAATGATGGGGAAGAGGCACTTTTAGACTTTTCAATAGATGCATCAACGAATAAACTTGATAACAACTGAGCTTTCAGATCTAAATGAACGAAAAGAAAACACTACTTGCAGCACTATTACACTCAGAAAAATCAAGAAAAGACAAGCACTCAATCAAGCTGAAAGGCACACTTAACGCAAAACCAAGCAGTAGCAAGCAAATCAAGTAAGCAAAGCTCAAACAAAACAAATGTAAATGAGGTATGGAGGTTGATCTAATGCAATGACTAGATCATGTATGGAAGGAAGGGAATGCAAGGGTGAGCGGATGAAGGTGGAGGAGACAAGAGTATCCACCACTACCGGTCTTCAAGCTTGTCCAAAACGGAACCCAAAATCAATCCAAACCAAGCCAAACTCTCAAAACACAAGTAAAAAATGGGATCTCTGGATGGATTTTGCAGCACAGAGGGAGTTCATACAGCAAACCAAAGTCCAGACTGTCAAATGGAGAGGAGATGCCTGCATGCCAAATTTTGACAAATCAGCGCACTCTGTGCTTGTACACAGTGCGATGTCGTAGTTCACCAATGCAGGAAGTGCGACGACGTCGCTGTTTACCAATGAAAGGGATGCGACGAGTGACTAACAGGTAAAGGACAGAGACCAGAAATGACACAGTGTCGCTCTGTTCCCACTGCCCAGGTGCGACAGGCGAAGTCTAGATTTAAAAATGAATTAGATTTCTCAACAATGAACCATGGAATGGTTTGGGAATGAGTCGTATAAACTCAGAGGAAGCAGATTAGAGTCTTCAATATGAAGATCCAACAGTGAAATCAACTTCAAGAAGTAAATGGAAAAAATAAAAAGGCTCGTGTCAAGCAATCAACTGAAAATGACTCTCAGATTGACAACTACTGATCAGATTCTATATCTCCCCAGTATGGTCGCCAGATTTGTTATCAGAGAATCCACTCGAGCGGACGCGAGCAGGATCTCCCTAGCTCAAAGTGAGTCTAGAACAAATAGAACAGACTACTAATGCATTTCCTAGATCTACTTAAGGATCGAGTATTATATGTCTTACCTTTCACTTCGCAATCCTTTCTCCGGAATGCTGCTCCACGTCTCACGGTCGTCAGATCCAAGCTGCAAGACCTTTCAAGACAAGAAACAAGAGAAACAAGTAAAAGGACTCTATACAATAAGAGATCTAAGTAAATAGTTAAGCAGGTAAACTACTCAATATCATTACACACATGAACAATATTGGTGGAAAGCATTTGTATTATTGTAAAAAGAGGGAAGTACATAATAGAGATATAGAACTACAACCAAGGCTTAACGCTATAGCCCTTCTCCAACAAAGCCAATTGCCATATCCTTCGAAGGAAGTATAAGTTCTCCAATAGGTGAGTGGAGATATTTGAAGGGTGATTTCACCAGCATGTAGATACCATAGACTTCCTCTCTTGGGATGGGAGTGAGCTTCATTTAAATAGGAATAAGTGGATAGGATAGGTTGAGATATGATAGGAGAGGCTTAAGGGATCTCTCCAAAGTATTAGGAACCGAGTTCCAGCTCCTCCAAGAGGTCAGGGATAGGGTCCCAAGTCAGCAAGCTTCGAGAAGAACCTCGAAGAAGCTATTTTTTCCATCTAACTGACTTCGTCTCACCCTATAATGAGGCAAGGTGTGACGTCACATGTTGCTCATGTGCAGCCTGCGACGACCTCTCAAAACCTAGCACAATTGGGTACAAATCCTCCCTAGGTGATTACTTAGTCAAGATATCTTCAGGGATGTATACACTGAATCTTATGGTGGGTAGATTTTGGGTGTAACAGTAGCTCCTCCTTTTTGTACAATGATGTAAATGTACTTGAAAAGGAATGTCATTATGGCCGCATTAAAGATCCATTTAATCCCCAATATTTTAAAACTAAAAATAGATTGAACCAATTGCAAAGCTCCGTCTACTCAATTTGATCTCCAATCTATTGAATTTAGAAAAAAATCTATCAAACTTAACAGAATTGATGTTAAAATTGATCTATGAGAGTTTATGTCAAATTCAATAAAAAGTTGAAATCTCTTCCCTCCATTCTCTTGGTAAAATTATTTAAACATACCTAGATGTTGTTGTAGGTACTAAAAAATAACTATTCAATGCCCGGTCTATTAAACCTAGTGCCAAAAAATATAAGCGTTCCTACAAAAGGTTGCGAGGGCCATACATCCTTTGGAAATAGGCACATCCCAATGTGGTTGTTCAACTGGGCTAGCACAAGCTTGAAAACACTTTCGCAGCGCTTTCTAGAACATAATTCTTTTATTCTAATGAGACAAACACCTGGCTTCTTCAGTAAAACCACGTCTACCACACATCGAATGAGGCTACACCTGCCGAACAAAAAATCAACAAATAAAAGCCACAATACACAAAAGTTGATTTATTGAGAAATGTAAAATAATAAGACGTGTGATAGTTTATCCCAAATTAAACCTTAAAATCCTCTGCGTTGGAATATGTTGGCTCAAATTGGATAAAACATAAGCATTGGATCCCTGTTCCAAATACAAAGTGAGGGAGAAATTACATAATGAACATTTAACTCGTGCAAATATAAATTCTTACGTTTCAAAAATGACAACGACATGCAATATCGTTGCACAAGTATTTACATTAATATATGTAAAGAAAATAAAGAAGGCATGCTTGAGAACTTCACTTCGGCAATTGAAATGCTTTGCTTAAAACCATCTTGCATTGCCTCTTCTTTTCCCCTTTCCTGCCAAAATAGCCATTCCGACTTTCTGCTACAAGGTACTAGCCGTGTGTGTGCCCGAGTCACAAATTTATCGGCATCCAACTACCATGATTCATCCCGCAACAAAAGCAACAGTGAAATACATAACAAAAACCATTTTCCAAGGAGAATCAGTGTCCAAACCATCCAAGAACAATCGAAAATGGCAAGGCTGGGGAATGGAGTGTGTAGAAAACCCATTGAAACGCATGCTAATCTACGCTAGCTTGGCGTCTGTGCTCCCTATTAAGACTGCCTTCCAAGCTCCACTACCTTGCTGTGTGCGCTCCCAATTAAGATTGTACGTGGCATGTGCATTGTATACGTGGTGTGTAGAGGTGTGCACATGCTCGCCTATGTCTGCAATGAACCTGGTTGATCAAGATGTAATCTTAATCGCATTCACTAATGAATAACATTCGAATTAAAAAGCGCTCAACCGATAACCGATTAAGTTTGGATGCTTGATGTAATGGACACGACTAAGAATATTCCTTTATCTATAATTTATGTCAGTACGATCAAAATTCATCATTAAAAACATGATTAAGGCAACACCTTCCCTCCAGTTCAAAAATAAGAATGCAGATCGACGTAGTTAAAGAAATTTGTTAGAATTGAAAACCACTAAATTTCAACGAGCAATGCCTGGATCCGGAAATAGAAAAACTATAAGCTGACCATTTGTAAATAAAAAAGATCTTTTAACTATTTAGTTGTACATCCAGGATTTGGTGCTATGGATACATAAACACTCGATGATGTAATGATTTTGTAGGTTTGAGAAGTTGGAGACAAATGCAAAAATGTCCTAACTTAACGGTTGTTACTCTTTTTGTCTTGGTGATGTGGGAACGCCCGCTCACATCCATAGGAGTGTCGTCTTCTCCATCACCGTTGGATTTGGCTTGCCAATCCAATGGTTGCGATCAATTGCGGAGGGATGGATCTGCCTTATCTTAATAAATGAACAAGTAAATGTTTTGGGGAAAAGAAAGAGATATGAGGAATCTCCTCATTCCTATTTTTGGAAACTCATCCAACACAAACTTTAATCGGTAAATACTTGCATGGCAGGCGCTATTAAGGAAAGGTGGAAAAGTTATTGAAAAAAGGATTTATTTCGCTAGCCCCCCTAACCGAATGGGTGTAAAATACTATTATCGTGGATAAAAAGCAGGGGGGCATTCACATGAAGTTGAAAACATGAATCTTCTTCCACGATGGAAAACTTCTGCCAATCACACCAAAGTGAGAATTGATGGAAAATTTCTGCCAATTTACTGCTTGACCACAACTCAGCCACTCATTTAAATTGTTAAAAACAGTTTCTATTCTTCGCGAAACATCCGCAATCGCAATAAGACCTGAAACTACCCGGTTTGCCTCTTTTAAAATGTCCAAGATATTCCTCGTGGCAGTGATTTCCAACTTACATCCATCTTGTTGAGGATGAGGAGAAATTGTATCCTTCCGAAAACCATAAAAGAAGAATCTATATTAAATATTGACATAGAAGCCGGACACGATTCTTGAATTTCAAGTTCAAATAAAAAATAATAAGTAACGGTTGTCAAATTACGGGGGGTTTAATCACACAAAACCCAATCGATGTGTATTTCTCCAACAAGAAATTCTTTAACATGCATAAGCCTCTTGAAGTCGACCAAGTCACCTTTGGTGACCACTATGGTTAAGAAAATTCGGGATAGACATGAAAGATAAGCGATCAATTTTGTTGAATTTTAAAAGCAAATATATAGTTGCTTTTCTGTTGTAATCTCAAAAGTGTATTGGATTAACCTATCAAGATCGATATCCATATCAACTTCTATTTGCATGTTCTTAGTAAGCTCGCTGGAGACGTTGGAGTCCTCATCATGTGTTTCTTTTCCTCTTCCTTCAAAATCCCTTATCATTAGCTTTGCTCCATCTTCTCTGGAATGGGTGAATATGCACTACACAGTTTCCCCTCTACAAGATGCAATCATTTTTCCATCTTGATCCATGATGGTCGTGTACCTATCGTCTATTTCATCCCGATCCATGAAGGTCATGTACATATTTTCAAATGGAAATGAATTCCAAAGACTTTTCATTTCACACAATCGGTTGTCACTGTAATACATAGTGTATGGCTCACATAGCATATGTGAGCCATAATTTATTTATGTTTTGTATATCTATATGTGGGAATATGCATAATGTGAATGCCATCCTTCAACTCCTCCATTACATTCGGTATATGTGGGAATATGAATAATGTGAATGCCATCCTTCAACTCCTTCATTACATTTAGTACGGAACATATAACTAAATTAGTTTCCCTTTAAATATTGATCTTTTTACCAAACAAACAACAACAAAAACTAAAATAGAATTGAAACTCCTTGACTAGTTATTTCCTCATTATAATTTTCCCTTTGGCTTCAAAATAAATATTAAATAAACAACGAATTTATTTACTTGAACTCTTTCTAAATGATAAAAAAGGAACTTTAAAGTAGAAAGTTTGTAAGTGGTAATTTTCCCATTTGAATCTATAATCCAATTTAGACTTGGATACCATTTTTCATATTCATCATCTCCTTTCCATTCACTTTGTTTAGCCTGCATAAAACATTTATGTTCTTTGTTATATTTTAGAGAACAAACCAAAGAACGCCTTTTGAAAACTGCTTATTTACATCAAATACCTTGCTAGGCTCCACAACCGGAATTGATATAATTTGAAAATCAAGTTTCTCTTTCACAACATCATACATTTCCTTCAAAGGCGGGAGGCGAATGCCATAGCATAAGTGGGCAGGCCTCATTTCTATAAAAACAATTTTTCCTTTCAATTTGTCAACTCCACAAGCAATTTTCAGTTCAGAGTTTTCTGTTAGATTCTACAATGGTCAATCAAACAAAAAAAATGAGCACAATAAATAAAATGAAGTTGAAAATTGCTAAATGTAGTTAAAAAAATATCTTTATATAAAGAGACAAATATAATGAGTAATTTTAAGTTCGGAGTTTTCAGTTCGATAGACAAATAGAATAGTAACAAAAAGTCGAATACCTATTGTGATGAGCCATTATTTTGAAAGGAAGGAGCGGTTTCAACTTTAGTCCCCTTTAGGTGCAAGCCATTTTCTTAACAACTTTATATTACTCTCTTGACTGGTCTCCACAAGCTGCTTCAACCATGGGTATCTCCTACAGTTACCCATCACAAATTCCTCCAATCCACCGTCTGTCAAAAGTCTCAAAGAAGGGTGGTTTTCATCACTCTTGCCATCCACCACCAACATCTGAAGATACCAACGACCTTCATCTTTCACTTTAACAGCACAAGCTTCCGGCAGATGACCTACAAGTATTCTATCTTTCACTTTTGTGGGCAACATATTAAAACGCGGACCAACATAAATGATTTTAAACTTTGTTTGCATATAATCTACAGTCTGCTCAATTAAGGCCCACGGGAACCTATATGACAAGGATAAGGGTGTTTGGTGAAAGACCAGATACATGGAATGCCTTTCCTCGTGCAATAGTGAGCAAGCGATCAAATTCTAGTAAACGAGTATTTTCTATATTCTTATTTTGACTTTCCGACTTTGACACATCCTAAGAGAAAACTGTCGGTGAAAGAATAAATGTTATGGTCTATATTAACATAATGCAGGTAATAAAATTTTTGGTATCATAAATATGAATATGTGGTATGACTGTATACCATGATCCATAATCTGCCCACTCCTTCCACAACATTTTGCTTACGATATGTAAAGTTTATCAAAAGCTTCCGGAAGCTTCCGTAGGCCTCACGTCCTTTGATGTCCAACACTCTTAAACTCGACAGTTCCACAATACTATGTGAAAGTTTTCCTAATTTTTTTGCAATATCCCAAAGTAAGTTATTGCACAAAACGCTCCGTCAAACATAAACAACAATACATTTTCAATATCCGCAAAGACTGGAGCTTTAAAATCGATTCTGGTAGTTTTTTTATAGGGCTGCAAACACAAACAAAAAGAGATAGTTCCTCCAAACCTATTATTGCCCCGACTCTTAGGGATATTTTCGAACTTTGCAAAGTTCATCAATCTTAGTATTCGCAAATCTCCAAGTTGTTGAAGATCCGTGGAAGAGATTTGAAGGCCTGAGGATGTAACCTTTCATTAGAATCCACGTATCTCAATGTTGAAGGCATCTACAAGTTATGCAATCTATAAGTAGCAACCATATGAAATCGTTAAAATTAGTCAAAAAGTTTTATTAAATAGATTCAAGAAACAATATGAAATCACTAAAACTAATCAAAAGTTTTATTAAATAGATTCAAAACTTTATGGAAAACTTAAGGCGGGAATAGAATTGCTTGCCTCCTTTAAGTCTTTGGGTTCCGATGTCAAGTATCTCGGTTGCTTTAACTTTGAAACTGAAGATGGTTAATTTTCGCTTTTAAAAAAAGCATCTCTTTAAATATTTTGATATTTTAATGCAATTTCCTTCCACTTTGGTCAAATTTCCGAGGTGAAGAACTCTCATTGAATTATGCATAAAGTCGAGTGTTGATGAAGAAGATATATCCAATGCATGCTTGTTATCACTTATCGAGATGCCTTTTAATGCTTTTAATCACTTCAATGACATAATGTATATGACTATTCTTAAGTCCATAGATTTGTTACCTTTCATAGATTCGTTACCTCCCCTTCGAAGAACTCCTTGAGTTCTCTTGAAATAGTGGGGATGTCAATTCTCACTTCCTTTAGCTTTTGGAAAGCAAGTGTTAAGATGACATCGTGTACACTTGCAATGCCATCTGTGGTTCTAGTATCAAGTGCGTTGCTTTCTAACATTTTCAGTTCATCTCTTCCCACAATATCCGATCCTTTGTAAAATGAGCATATGTCTGAAAATCGATCTTTGCATTCGGCAGGAAGAGCATTGTAGGCAAAGGCTGAGCGCATCTTTCTGTTTCATCAGCGTAGAATAAGCTTCCTCTTTATTGTCAACGCGATCTATGAATGCTGCTTCTAATTATGGGATTGTCCAAGAATGTGGATGGCAAAATAATGGCGAACATTAAATAGCCTGCTGCAGGCCATTTAATGCGGCAGCAGCAGGCTGGTTGGTCGTTGAGATCCAAGGGCCAACTAACCTGCTGCCACCACATTAAATGGCCTGCAGCAGGCTGGATAATATTAGCCAAAAACAATAGCTGTGACGATGTGGCGTTAATGCTTTCCCACATGCGTTGAGAAATGTAGAAAGAAACGTTATATAAGGCGGGCAGTAGAGACTGTTATATCACGACCTTACTTGAACAGGATCTGTTCTATAGGTTGTACGTCAAGTCTGCGTAATCATACACAGACAAGCACACAAATCCGGAAGATGAACTGTGGCTCTCGGGCCAGAGCGCGAATACTGAGATGGTTGGTGGTGGTTACCACTCCCACCCGTCTCCCGATGAACGTCCCATCTGTGACATTTCCAGTTCCAGACGGTGAAGGCCTGAGAGCGTTCTGACGGATCCTCTTTTTTCTCTTCGGTAATTTTTGGTTTTATTATCGCCACCGAAACACATTTCTCTTGGGTAATTTTTGGTTTTATTATCGCCACCAATACACAGGTTTCGCTCTCCAAATCTCAAAGATAGTGTTTGGTTTTATTATCGCCACCAAAACACGGGTTTCGCCCTCCAAATCTCAAAGATAGTGTTTGGTTTTATTATCGCCACCAAAACACGGGTTTCGCCCTCCAAATCTCAAAGATAGTGTTTGGTTTTATTATCGCCACCAAAACACAGGTTTCGCCCTCCAAATCTCAAAGATAGTGTGCAGATTTTTGTATTCCGTCGTTGGGGTTCCCAATCCCACCCTTTTCTCGAAGAACGTTCCGTCCATGTCCAGTTCCAGAAGGAGAAGGCCTGAGAGCGTTTTCCAGAATTTTTGGTTTTATTTTTGCCACCAAAACACAAAACAGAAACAGAAACAGGGTTTCGCCCTACAAATCTCAAAGATAGGAGCTGCCCTCCTAAGTTCCTTATTAAGGATTTCCTCAACCGATTCTTTTGCGACCATTTGCAAAACTGCGAATAGTATACTGCCTGTCACATGTTCATATGCCCACATTTTCAACATGTTCATACTCCAAACCTTGCACATGTTAGATAACGATTTTATTTCTTTTCATCTCCCAACTTTCTGTAACCATGCGTCCTCATTCCCAAGATGTGGATTCAGCGGATGAGTCCGTTTTAATAAACAGATTGGCAGGTTGAGGCGAAGCTTATTATAAGGAATTGCACTGATGTTAGCCTTTTGACGGTGAGGCAAAGTGTCTTAGAAGGAAGCTGAAACTATGTTGATGTTAGCCTTTTGACTGTGAGCCAAAGTGTCCTAGAAGGAAGCTGGAACTATGCTGATGTTAGCCTTTTGACAGTGAAACAAAGTGTATTAGAAGGAATTATGTTGATATAGCCTTTCGGTCAACAGAGTAAGGAAAGAACTAGGCCCACAGGGTTAGCAGGAGTTCATTGATAAGTAGACAGAGTATGGCACGAGATGGAGTTGGGGTGATAGCGTCAGAGAAACTTAAACGGAGTGACCTAGAGCAGAGTAAACCTCAAATCAAAAGGTCGAGTCATCGTATTAGCTTCAATTGGGAAAATCGTGCTTCAAAAAAAACAATGAATCAAAGTCACGATGGTGTTTGAATATGGTTTTGCATAAAATGCAGTGACCACGATGAGGCCCTACACTCTCCACACCAATATTTCTTTTCTATGGCCTCTACAGGTCTGCAATTTCTCACACCATGCACTTCTTCCTTCTTCTCTTCTTCTTAACATGCTTCATTGATGTTCAAAGGTCATTTTCAGGTACTTGTAGATAATATACCTCCTCCCAAGTGGAAGTTTCACAATTGTCCTATATTCACCACTGTGTCACCCAAAAGTGGCCTGCCACTAATTATTGTTGATTGTTGATGGCATCCGAGGGCAATATCCTAATGATCCTCTTCGAGGAGATTAAAATTTTCTGGTTACAGGCAACCTTCCCCATTTCTGTATTTGTCACCCAAAAAGCAGCTCCAAACAACCACCTACAGCCATAATGTTGATGCTGAGAAATATACGACACAAATACAAGTTACATGGGCAAGTAAGAACTCAGTTGGAGCAAAGAAAGTTCAGATAAGAAGAAGGTGACAATAAAAGTTTCCTGGAAGGTGATCAAGCTTTGGTTTATTTGATCAAAGAAATGTCGCAAACCTCTCCTCAACTTTTACACTCTGAAAAAGTTTACTATAATTCAAAAGATATGAAGATGAATTTTCATATGAATTTAGAGATAAGAAAAAGATTTGATCATTTAGAGATAAGATAAATCTAAAATGATTCATATAAAAGAAAATCTCTCAATCAAACTATGTATAAAATTTTCAATCTTCTGCTGCAAGGCCACACTAGTGAAGAATTAATTTTTATCTTCATAGATAGATGAAAATGTTATGCTCAAAACATACACAAAGGTTTTGAAATTCAAATAATTCTTAATTATGCAAAATCTCTCAATCAAACTATGTATAAAATTTTCAATCTTCTGCTGCAAGGCCACACTAGTGAAGAATTAATTTTTATCTTCATAGATGGATGAAAATGTTATGCTCAAAACATACACAAAGGTTTTGAAATTCAAATAATTCTTAATTATCCACAGCCATGGGACTAGTGGCAACTGCATCATTCAAGGTGACAATTAATGTTTCCTGGAAGGTGATCTAGCTATGGTTTATTTGATCAAATAAATGTTTCACCATCCAGAGCACACAAAGTTGAAATGTAAGACGGTTGAGCCCTACAAGGTCCCCAGAAAGCTGGAAGGTAAAGCCTATAAAGTCAGATTGCCGGAAGGCACTAGAATGTCGCCCATTTCTGCTTCATATCCTTGCTGGAAGCACAAAGAGAAGGAAACAAATATAACAAGAGTCTGCCCCAAGTGACTCTGTTTATGTTTTGTCCAATTTATTAATAAATGAACTAAAATAAAAACTTTTCTACTGGAAATTGGAAATCCCAAATTCAAACTATTCTTAACATTAATTAATTAACTAATTATACATTAAAATAAAATAAATTGTACAGTTTATTTTTTACTCTACTCAAAGCGAACCAAAAAGAACTGATTTGGACAAATGCTATAAGTGAAACATATTACTACATAATTGTTGGCATGGATGATATATGTACAATATTTAAGGAATTTATTGTAGAAAGATGTATTCCGCCATGGTTCTTGACACTGGAATTATATTGCAATAAAAACCGTATCATAATATGTCTATTGTCAGTGTCAAAACCAAATATCATCCATGTGAAACTAAACCATTGTTGTTATTGTTTTAAAACACTATAGGCACTGATATCATGAGAAGAGGCAACAAAGAACTGTTATGCTCAACAATGTCACACTTTGTAGCTCCACACCGAGAGTCCATTTTGCCCTTTTAAGGCTAAGATCGCTCAGAGTTGTGGTCTATCCTTCTTTTACTATGTAACAAACTGAGCATTTGGGTGGATTTGAATTAATACAAATCCTTCAATTCACGTATAGATAAAGCCAAGTCACACTGCATGCATAAAACATGTAATTCATGAATGTTATGTATTCATGAATGTTATGTATTCTGTAACAAGAAGAACCAATGTCTATTAAGTAGCTATTTAAACCTCCAGAAAAGCATTGTTAATAGTAAAGATGGTAGCAGGGAGAACAATTATGTCAACGGAGTATTGTGTTAATAGTCTTATTCCTACCACGGAGAATCAGATAGAGAAGATGTCTATCAAGTAGCTCTTTAAGCCCCCAGAAAAGCACTGTTACTAGTGAAGATGGTAGCAGGGATAACAGTTATGTCATCAGAGTATTGTGTTCCCTGCTAAACGAAGAATTCAAGAATGGCGTGTGAACTGAACTGCTTTGCGGGCTGTCGAGCCGAAGCTTCAATAAAAAACCTAATGTCCAAATTTAATCTACTTAGAATAAATGCATGAATAAAATCTTCAAGGCTGGCAGGCCGGGTGCTGGAGCCTGGCGGGCTGAGACTCCAGGGCGACACGAACCTTGATAGCTAGCGGCACAAAACATTTAAAACACCCTACCTATTATACACAGCGTACCACCCTGCTCCCAATGGAACCGACGATAGCATGTGACATATGTCAACTGGACCCCCTGACCTCAATCAAATAAGCGACGGATGGCACCCGAATTTAGCCATAACTTAGGTATTAATAAAAAATTGAACATGTACGAAGAGATTAATCAAAACCTACAGACAGTATATGTCCCGTAGGAACATATAAAGAACAATGTTAAACTAAAACCCTATCAAGCAATCATTAACAGTTTAAATATATGCACCTTGTTTAATTTTGAAATAGAGTTCTTAAACAAGTTGAATGTATCTATAATGGTTTGAACAAAACTAAGTAATTTTTTTTCTCTTATAGGGATCAATACAAGAGAATGACATTCTTCAATCCAAACAACTACCACATAAATCTCAAAACACCATGGTATTGGCTTCTTGAATCTTTCAAATATATACCTAATGCTTAAAAGATATAATTTATGTTTGAATAAAAAAAATGGCGTGCCTAATCTAAACAATAAGAAGTATAGACATTAGTAAAATTCCATATAACAATTTTCACTTTAGAACTTCAAGAGGTTTACATGAACAACTATAGGAATTCTTTGGAATCTAAACATCTAGTAACAATAACCATATTGTGGTTTAATAAATATACACCAATATATTTCACAATTGGAACCTTAATTAGATATTCATCTCATTTTATGGGATGTAGTGAAGATACTTTAATTTGAGCCCATTAGGAGTGGTCACAGCGGTCAAAGGGAAGATTCATGGGGTTTTGTTATCCAATTTTGAGATTGGTGCTCAAGCTATTCATCAAAAGTTATAGTTGTCGAAAAATATGAAACCATGTTGTGGAAAATGTCCTTTCTTATTAGAACTATGATTAATTGCCACAATCTAAATTAGATTCATCATTTTCAAATATTTATTCTTAAGAATTAAGTATTGAAAGGTTGTAAGAGTGATAACCCTTGGTTTGCAATTATATGCCACTTCATCATTGAGAAGTAGTTTTTGTACATGGAAGAATCCTCACTATGCAAAATAAATAATTTACTGTCCTTCTATGAAGGACTAAAGAAGTCTGGAAGGGCAATAAAAGCTTCAAATTTGATCCTGGACAACCCACTTTCATTAGCAGCCTAAAACAACAACTACTCATTTAAACCATTGTTTATTTTTTACAACAACACCCCTTATTCTTTTTGTCAGCGTCTCGGACTTTTATTTTATCACTCCTGGGACATGACACTTTGGGGACTCCCAATTTTAGATGCTAGCGCACAAAGAGTGACGGAAAACTTCCACCAATTTACCACTTGAGCATAGCTCAACCGCTCATTTAGGTTGTTAGAAACATTTTCTATTCTCTCCAAAACATCGGCAATCGCAATAAGACCTGCAACTGCCTAGTTTGCCTCTTTTATATTTTCTAGGAGATTATTTGTGACAACGATCACCGACTTATATTCATCTTGTTGAGGATGAGGAGAAATTATATCTTTCTGAGAACCATAAAAGAAGAATTTAGATTAAACCTTGGCATAGAACCTGGACACGGTTCTTGAATTTCAAATTCAAGAAGAAAATAATAACTAACAGTTGTCAAATTATGGGAGGTTTAATCACGCACAACCCAATCGACGTGTATTCCCTTTGACAGGAAATTCCTCAACATCCATAAGCCTCTTGAAGTCGGCCAAGTCAGCTTTGGTGACCACTCTTAAGTAATATGGTCAAGAAAATTCAGGATAGATATGAAAGATCGGCGATCAATTTTGTTGAGTTTTAAAAGCAGATATATAGTTGTTTTTTTGCCATAAGCTCAAATTACGTGTTTCTTTTCCTCTTCCCGGGAAATCCCTTCTTTTCCTCTTCGTGGGAAATCCCTTATTTTCCTCTTCCTTGGAAATCCATTATCATTAGCTTTGCTCCATCATTTTTCCATCTTGATCCATGAAGGTCATGTACCTATCGTCTATTTCATCCTTATCCATGGAGGTCATGTACACATTGTCAAATGGAAACGTATTCGAAAGAATTTTCATTTCACAGAATTGGTTGTCACTGTAATTTGTTTCATTAATCTCTTTTGAAATTTTCAAATGTATAAGACACCTGAAAAAAATCAGTTGTTTTTTCCAAGGGAAAATAATAATCCTTGTAGATAGTGTCCATGGGCCATAATTTCGTTATGTTTTGTATGCCTCTATATGTGGGAATATGAATAATGTGACTTTCATCCTTTAACTCTTCCATTGCATTTCGTATGGAACATATAACTATATCAATTTTCCTTTAAATTTTAATCTTTTTACCAAACAAACAACAACACAAGCTAAAATGGAATTAAAAAGTCAATGAAAAGTCATTTCTCCATTATAATTTTTCCTTTTATTTATAGGGTAGCGTCAAAATAAATAATAGATAAAACACGAAATTATTTACTTGATCTCTTTCTAAATGATAAAAAAAGAAGTTTAAAAGAGAAAGTTTGTAGGTGGTAATTCTCCTATTTGAATCTATAGTTCAATTTAGACTTGGATACCATCTTGGATAATGCTTTATTCTTAAGAATTAAGTATTGAAATGTTGTAAGAGTGATAACCCTTGGTTTGCAATGATATGGAATAAGTCTCACTTCATCATTGAGAAGTAGCCTTTTTATTTTAATTTATCATTAAGGATTTTCAACATCATTATTGTTGACATTGAGTGTGTGGGACTTACAAGGAAAAATTAATAGGACCAGTTTCATAACAACACGTCATGGAGAAGAGAAATATGAATCATCACGGGATTTTGATTAAACTCATTAATATATTTGGCTAATCTAAACATTTACCCTAAAACAAATAGCCATTCATTTAGGTTGTTTTTATTTTACAATAACACCAGAGTGAGAATTGATGGAAAACTTCCCCCAATTTACTGCTTGACCACAACTCAGCCACTCATTTAGACTGTTAAAAACAATTTCTATTCTCTCCAAAACATCTGCAATCGCAATAAGACCTGCAACTACCCGGTTTGCCTCTTTTATACTGTCCAAGAGATTCCTCGTGACAGTGATCGCCAACTTATATTCATCTTGTTGAGGATGAGGAGAAATTGTATCCTTCTGAAAACCATAAAAGAAGAATCTAGATTAAATATTGGCATAGAGGCTGGATACGATTCTTGAATTTCAAGTTCAAATAAAAAATAATAACTAACTGTTGTCAAATTACGGGGGGTTTAATCACGCACAACCCAATCGATGTGTTTTTTCTCCGACAAGAAATTCTTTAACATGCATAAGCCTCTTGAAGTCGGCCAAGTCACCTTTGGTGACCACTATGGTTAAGAAAATTCGGGATAGATATGAAAGATAAGCGATCAATTTTGTCGAATTTTAAAAGCAAATATATAGTTTCTTTTCTGTCGTAAGCTCAAATGTGTATTGGCTTAACCTATCAAGATCGATATCCATAGCAGCTTCTATTTGCATGTTCTTAGTAAGGTCACCAGAGACGCTGGAGTCCTCATCATGTGTTTCTTTTCCTCTTCCTTCAAAATCCCTTATCATTAGCTTTGCTCCATCTTCTCTGGAATGGGTGAATATGCACTACACAGTTTCCCCTCTACAAGATGCAATCATTTTTCCATCTCGATCCATGATGGTGGTGTACCTATCCTCTATTTCATCCGGATCCATGAAGGTCATCTACATATTTTCAAACGGAAATGAATTCCAAAGACTTTTCATTTAACACAATCGGTTGTCACTGTAATACATAGTGTATGGCTCACATAGCATATGTGAGCCATAATTTCTTTATGTTTTGTATACCTATATGTGGGAGTATGCATAATGTGAATGCCATCCTTCAACTCCTCCATTACATTTGGTATATGTGGGAATATGAATAGTGTGAATGCCATCCTTCAACTCCTTCATTGCATTTAGTACGGAACATATAACTAAATCAGTTTTCCTTTAAATATTGATCTTTTTACCAAACAAACAACAACAAAAACTAAAATAGAATTGAAACTCCTTGACTAGTTATTCCCTCATTTTAATTTTCCTTTTAGCGTCAAAATAAATAATAAGTAAACAATGAATTTATTTACATGAACTCTTTCTAAACAATCAAAAAGGAACTTTAAAGTAGAAAGTTTGTAAGTGGTAATTTTCCCATTTGAATCTATAATCCAATTTAGACTTGGATACCATTTTTCATATTCATCATCTCCTTTCCATCCACTTTGTTTAGCCATAAAACATTTATGTTCTTTGCTATATTTTAGAGAAAAAACCAAAGAACGCCTTGTGAAAATTGCTTATTTACATCAAATACCTTGTTAGGCTCCACAGCCGGAATTGATATAATTTGAAAATCAAGTTTCTCTTTCACAACATCATACATTTCCTTCAAAGGAGGGAGGCGAATTCCATAGCATAAGTGGGCAGGCCTCATTTCTATAAAAACAGTTTTTCCTTTCAATTTGTCAACTCCACAAGCAATTTTCAGTTCAAAGTTTTTCGTTAGATTCTAAAATGGTCAAGCAAACAAAAAAAATGAGCACAATAAATAAAATGAAGTTAAAAAAAATTATCTTTTTATAAATAGACAAATAGAACAAGTAATTTTAAGTTCATAGTTTTCAGTTCGATAGACAAATAGAATAGTAACAAAAAGTCAAATACCTATTGTGATGAGCCATTATTTTGAAAGGAAGGAGTGGTTTCAAATTTAGTCCCCTTCAGGTGCAAACCATTTTCTTAACAACTTTATATTACTCTCTTGACTGGTCTCCACAAACTGCTTCAACCATAGTTATCTCCTACAGTTACCCATCACAAATTCCTCCAATCCACCGTCTGTCAAAAGTCTCAAAGAAGGGCAATTTTCATCACTCTTGCCATCCACCACCAACATCTGAAGATACTGGAACAACCTTCATCTTTAACTTTAACAGCACAAGCTTCCAGCAGATGGCCTACAAATATTCTATCTTTCACTTTTGTGGGCAGCATATTAAAACATGTACCAACATAAATGATTTTAAACTTTGTTTGCATATAATCTACAGTCTGCTCAATTAAGGCCCACGAGAACCTATATGACAAGGATAAGGGTGTTTGGTGAAAGACCAGATACATGGAATGCCTCTCCTCGTGCAATAGTGAGCAAGCGATCAAATTCTAGTAAAAGATTATTTTCTATATTCTTATTTTGAGTTTCCGACTTTGACACATCCTAAGAGAAAACTGTCGGTGAAAGAACAAATGTTATGGTCTATATTAAAATAATGCAGGTAATAAAAAATTTGGTACCATAAATATGACTATGCGGTATGACTTTATACCATGATGCATAATCTGCCCACTCCTTGCACAACATTTTGCTTACGATATGCAAAGTTTATCAAAACCTTCCGGAAGCTTCTGTAGGCCTCACGTCCTTTGATGTCCAACACTCTTAAACTCGATAGTTCCACAATTCTATGTGAATTTTTTCCTATTTTTTTGCGATATACCAAAGTAAGTTATTGCACAAAACGCTCCGTCAAACATAAACAACAATACATTTTCAATATCCGCAAAGACTGGAGCTTTAAAATCGATTCTGGTAGTTTTTTTATAGGGCTGCAAACACAAACAGAAAGAGATAGTTCCTCCAAACCTATTACTGTCCCGACTCTTAGGGACATTTTCGAACTTTGCAAAGTTCATCAATCTTATTATTCGCAAATCTCCAAGTTGTTGAAGATCCGTGGAAGAGATTTGAAGGCCTGAGAATGTAACCTTTCATTAAAATCTTCATGTCTCAATGTTGAAGGCATATGCAAGTTATGCAATCTATAAGTAGCAACCATATGAAATCGTTAAAATTAGTCAACAAGTTTTATTAAATAGTTTCAAGCAACAATACGAAATCGCTAAAACTAATCAAAAGTTTTATTAAATAGATTCAAAACTTTATGGAAAACTTAAGGCAGGAATAGAATCACTTGCGTCCTTAAGTCTTTGGGTTCCGATGTCAAGTATCTCAATTGCTTCAACTTTGAAACTGAAGATGGTTAATTTTTCGCTTTTAAGAAAAAGCATCTCTTTAAATATTTTGATATTTTAATGCAATTCCCTTCCACTTGGTCAAATTTCCGAGGTGAAGAACTCTCATTGAATTATGCATAAAGTCGAGTGTTGATGAAGAAGATATATCCAATGCATGCTTGTTATCACTTATTGAGATGCCTTTTAATGATTTTAATCACTTCAGTGACATAGTGTATATGACTGTTTTTAAGTCCATAGATTTATTACCTTTCATAGATTCGTTACCTCCCCTTCGAAGAATTCCTTGAGCTCTCTTGTACTAGTGGGGATGTCAATTCTCACTTCCTTTGGCTTTTGGAAAGCAAGTGTTAAGATGACATCGTGTACACTTGCAACGCTATCTGTGGTTCTACTAACAAGTGCGCTGCTTTCTAACATTTTCAGTTCATCTCTTCCCACAATATCCGATCCTTTGTAAAATGAGCATATGTCTAAAAATGGATCTTTGCATTCGGGAGGAAGAGCATCGTAGGCAAAGGCTTTGCGCATCTTTTTGTTTCATCAGTGTAGAATAAGATTCCTCTTTATTTTCAACGCGATCTATGAATGCTGCTTCTAAGTGTAGAACAAGCTTCCTCTTTATTGTCCACGCGATCTATGAATGCTGCTTCTAATTATGGGATTGTCCAAGAATGTGGATGGCAAAAAAATAGCTGTGACGATGTGGCGTTATTGCTTTCGCACATGCGTTGAGAAATATAGAAAGAAGCGATATATAAGGCGGGCAGTAGAGATTGTTATATTACGACCTTACTTGAACAGGATCTGTTCTATAGGTTGTACGTCAAGTCTACGTAATCATACACAGACAAGCACAAAAATCCGGAAGATGAACTGTGGCTCTCGGGCGAGAGCGCGAATACTGAGATGGTTGGTGGTGGTTACCACTCCCACCCGTCTCTCGATGAACGTCCCATCTGTGACATTTCCAATTCCAGACGGCGAAGGCCTGACAGCATTGTGACGGATCCTCTTTTTCTCTTGGGTAATTTTTGGTTTTATTATCGCCACCAAAACACAGGTTTCACCCTCCAAATCTCAAAGATGGTGTGAAGATTTTTGTATTCCGTCGTTGGTTTGATTTATCGCCACCAAAACACAGGTTTCACCCTCCAAATCTCAAAGATAGTGTGAATATTTTTGTATTCCGTCGTACTGATATGGTTGGGGTTCCCAATCCACCCTTCTCTCGAAGAACGTTCCGTCCATTTCTAGTTCCGGAAGGAGAAGGCCTGAGAGCGTTTTCCAGAATTTTTGGTTTTATTTTTGCCACCAAAACACAAAACAGAAACAGGGTTTCGCCCTACAAATCTCAAAGATAGGAGCTTCCCTCCTAAGTTCTTTATTAAGGATTTCCTCAACCAATTCTTTTGTGACCATTTGCAAAACTGCGAGTAGTATACTGCCTGTCGCATGTTCATATGCCCACATATTCCTCCAAACCTTTTCCACATGTTCATACTCCAAACCTCGCACATGTTAGATAACGATTTTATTACTTTTCATCTCCCAAATTTTTGTAACCATGCATCCTCATTCCCAAGATGTGGATTCAACAGATGAGTCCATTTTAATAAACAGATTGGCAGGTTGAGGCAAAGCTTATTACAAGGAATTGCACTGATGTTAGTCTTTTGACGGTGAGGCAAAGTGTCTTAGAAGGAAGCTGGAACTATGTTGATGTTTGCCTTTTGACTGCGAGCCAAAGTGTCTTAGAAGGAAGCTGGAACTATCTTGATGTTAGCCTTTTGACTCTGAGCCAAAGTGTCTTAGAAGGAAGCTGGAACTATGCTGATGTTAGCCTTTTGATAGTGAAACAAAGTGTCTTAGAAGGAATTATGTCTATATAGCCTTTTGGTCAACAGAGTAAGGAAAGAACTAGGCCCACAGGGTTACCAAGGTTGGCGTTAGCCATCTGGTTGGTGCTCAGAGTTGGGTTGGGAGCGGTGGAGGGTTGAGGCACTACTACGCTAGGTGAGGCTACAGAGTGGACTGCCTGCCAAAACGAAGTGGGGGAGTGCTCACTAAGGTTGCGTCTGATGTATGTGATAGGCGTACTATGCAATGTATCAGAACGATCAAGGTTGCGGACGTTATATGGATGGGTTCGCCTCCAGTGGAGCTGCGGGGTGGAGTCGCCAGGTGAACTTGGGAACCTTGTTCACCAAAGGTGGAATGTCGTGGGGGAAGTGGTGAATGAGACAAAAATGTGTTGGCTGCAATAATTATGTGAATAGAAATCAGCCAATCAGATTTTAAGTTCAAATGCGATGATAAAAGAAAAAAGACTCAAAACTCAAACAAAACGCGGGTAGGCCTCTACCTCCCCGGTAGCGGCGCCAAAAATGTTATCACACAAACTCTAGCTGATGGTAGTAGGTGTCCCAACAGGGATGGTAGAGGTGAATAGCTAGGAATGTGTAACCGGCAATAGCCAGGTCCTCCGTTCAAGGAACGGAAGTCACATTGGACGAGGCTGCTATCACTTTAGACAAGGCACATAGCCAAGTCAGGGGGGAGACCCCGCTCAACCAGGTGATGGTCGAGAGACAAAACAAACCCAAATCTAAAAGATGGGAAGAGGTACAAAAAGGAAATGAGTGTAAAATAGGTCCTAATCTTAAACTCAGCCACGGGTTGGACACAAGTATGAAATAAGCGTGATAATTGAGATGTGACCAACAATCAAATAAGATGAATGAAAAATGATTAGATTCGTAATCGTGTGGCTGGAAATAAGTAAAGAACAAGCAGTAAGCTAGAAGTGGAGAAATGAAATGAAGTTACCCAAGGAAAATAGTTAAGTTGTGAAGTAAATGGACCTAGGGCATCAACAAATACTCGTTTTAAAGTGCTTCTAGCGATGAATAGCTTGATATATACTGATAGAAAGATGATTAGAAACAAAATCAAGACTACCTAGAACCCCAAACTGACCCAAGCAAGCAAAAGAGAAAAACGCCCCAGGTGGGCATTTTTGCTAAGTAGACCAGTGCCTAAACTATGGGTAAATGGAGTCGGAAAAAGATGAAACTTGAGATATAGGCTTTTAGGATCAAATAATAAGCGGGTTTGCAATAAAAACAAAGTTTTGACAGTTGGAAATTTAGTTATCAATTTTTAGGGTTTTCTTTAATGTTTTGCAGCTTAGCATTCACAATGGATTTGGAAACAAGCGAGGACTGCCTACCTGAAACAATGGAGAAGAAGAGCTTGATGATGAACACAAATTCTGAAGTCCAAGTATCGAGCAATTGAGCGTTTTCCTTTAACGTTTGGAGCAGCCAGTTGACCAAGTGTGCCCCTGTACCTGCCAGAGAAAGAGAGAGTCAGAAACTATGGCAAATAACAAGGAGAAATCAGCAAATAAACGACAAATGATGAAAGGAAATAAGATAACAAAGTAAGTTTTACTCCCTTTTGTTGAAATCCCGAAGAGAAAGAGCAACGTGGAGCTGCCAGGCTCAATGGCTGCATCCCCCTTCAAGTGGTCAGTTCACCTGCAATTCATTTGGCCAAGGAAATGGATGGAAATAGCGCACAAACACTCAACAATGCATAAGCAATAAGCTAAGAGTCATCATCTAAACACCTAATCACCATGTACACAAGAAGATTGAAAGAAAATGCTTCTCTATTCACAAGTCACAAGTTTACAAAAATGCCAAGAGAGTCAACAATGGAGTGAGTGCCTTCTCTTATAGGGAAAGGTCACTCTCAAAACTATTTCCCCCCAAAATGGAGGGCTAGGATCAATCCCCCATCAAGCAAATCGAATGGTGGAGAGAGAGACCAAGTGGGGGTGCGAATTGCCCAAGGATAACGCACTTGTGGAGAGGGGATCCCTTGTAGGGCCCATACAACATGTGAAATAAGTGTTAGGGGGTGCCTATATGGTGTTTTATCCCCCTAACATCAACAACCAAGGTCCCACATCAATACAACAAGGAAATCGAACTTCCCCAAGTGGAGAAAAATGCCCCCCATGGGCAATTCATCCCACATGAAGAGCTGGTCCAATGGAGGGACCCACAACCACAAATATGAAGTCCAAACATACTAAAATTACCTTAGAAATCACCCTTGAATTAGCCAGCCATTAATTTTTTTCCCTTTGCTATAGTTGCCTTTGTTAATTTTTTATTATCCATGTATTTTATTGCTGGAGGAGTAAATTGGGCTTTTGACCCACCTAGAGTGCCCGGATTGTCGAACCGTGTGCTGCAATGTGATCGTGGACCCCAAAAATAGTAGGAATTACCACTCGAACGACCCCGATCCATCACTTAGGCATAATTTTCCCAAAACCCATGATTTTTAATTAAAACAGGTCATTAATGACCAATGATAATTAAAAATCTCACAAACGCCTCAATCTTTTTGCATTTTGTCACTTGGAAGCTCATATGGGTCCCCTGCAGATAATAATTGACCAAAATTGAAATTCCGGTCGCAACATATTTTCAGGCCCATTTTTGGCCTGGTCAAGCTAGTTTGACCAAGTCAAATCTGGTCAACAATGGTGCTAGCTGAATACCTGTATGCAATCATGAAGTGAAAGGATTCCTTATACAATTTAGTACATTACTAAACAATATGACAATAATATGGTGATAAAAAATTGCATTAAATCTCGGAAAAATACAAGGCCCCAGGTGAGGTGGGCCCACCACATCCAAAAGACTCAACTGCTATGCACAAGCTATAGACTTGACCACCTAGTTGACTTTGGGTGATGTGGAATACACGGTGAAGGATGAGGGATGACAATGATAAATATCATGTGACCTTTCAGATAACTCGGGAAGGTGGGGTCCATTGAGATAAGCATACCATGACAAAACATGGGGAAGGGCGGAGCCTCACAAATGGGTATAGTGCAGGGAAACCTCCACTGGTCATCTAACAAGTATCTCACAACTCACATCCGTTCCTGAAGACTCTGTGAGGTTCTTTTCTAGAGCCGCCAAACTGGGTGTCCGACAAACCGTAACTTGAGACTCTAGGGGACAATCTTGAGCTTGTCCCTTGCTCCCTCTCACCTCCTTGCCCTACAGGACTAGGTGAGGAAATAACCACTACAAATGCTGACATGTACGGCAGACCTGTGTCCATGTGTGTTTACAAACACATTGCATGGATTTTACAATGAGTTTCATACTTATCCCTTTTTTGGCTAGATTTTACATTTACAAAAAGCCTTTCTGACTTGCTTTACATTTCTTCATTTCTTCAATTTACATCAAGGCCCTTTTGGGATACATACATATCTCAATAGATATAATCATGGTGCTCATACTGCAAAGTAATGGGGGTGAGCAATACATGCTTCGATGACCAATGGGGAGCACCCGGTGAGGCTACACAATCCTAACTGCATTGCAACATGGGGGGCAGACGACAGGAGCAAATCCCAGGTTTGAGAGTGATCTCACACACTAAAGAGCTGAGGCACAATAGACAGGGAATCATAGCATACTCAGAGATCAGTGGGGAAAGGGATCCTCAAGGTCACAAATCAGAATCCAAGTCGGGAAAGACTATCATGGATGAGTCAGATGGATGGAGAAGGTGAAAGTGGATCCAAAGTCATCTTCCTAGGGGGACTAGGTGACCAAGTCTATACCAAGAGTAGGGGTGTGACCCAGTGTGCATATACAGGGGCCTACTAGGAAGGGGTGGACTGACATCACCAAGGGCCCAATCATATATCATAACCATAGCTAGATCACCAAATCAATCATCATATGCAAAGTTAGTGTACTATCATGTATAAACAAGTCTAAGCAACAATCATGAGCAATAAACATCAAATGCAATACCTGCCGCACCATATACCTGCTACTGAGGCTGTCTCTGAACTAGATCTCTACTGAATCCGAGCATAAATAATAAACCAACAATACTCTGTGATAGTCTCAATCAAAGCAAGACTAGGCAACTGTCTCAATGGGATCATACCAAAGCCTGGCAATGAAGGGTGACCCTGCCGTAAATGCTAAGTAACATGTCTGGACCACTGTACAACCATTTGTTCCCTTTGATATATCTGCTCGGGGCAATCTGAACAAAACTGTGTGCCTCCTCTGAAGGCATCGGGTCTCTGATCTGAAGAAAAAAAAGTACTGTGTGGTCCTCGACCACACAGTCCACAGTATGGTAGCTCCAGCTAACATAGATGTGATAATAGCTTAATTTTGTTAATTTTTTTGAGAAAATATGATGAGCTTTGAACTTTAAAACTTTAAGTGCAGAAATACTAAATACTTGAATCAATGAACCATTCAATCACATGAAACATTCAACCATAACATAAGATGTACCCCAGGGAAAACCCTCAAAACAATGAGGATGGAAAACCCTAGCAAATCTTCAGAGTATAATTATGATAGATAGAAGAGAATGTCTTTTACAAAATAGCAGAGTGCTTTCGGCACCCTAGGTGCTAGATAAGAGAGAACACTGAGCAATAGAGAATAGAGATCAACTGTATCAACTTGCCATGTGCCCAACACATTAATAACAAGAAAGAATCACTGCCATGCAAGCTGTAGTGAATGGTTGCATGGGTAATGGTGCATCACATGCAAAAACTACGAATTTCCTTATTGGAGAATTATCCTGCACAAATAGAAGCGCCTTGCCTTCAAGGGATAAGAGAATTCACTTCACATTAAATTCATTAATCTTGTACAACATATTTATATATTCTTCACATGCATTGGATTCTATTTTTATCTTCTGACTTCATGGTGAACTTGCCCTACATCTGGATGAATTAATCTTGCATGAAGAAGAGCGCCCCACTTCTCATACAATGCATTAACTCACTGAACTAAGTCTTATGATGAACTCACCCCTTAACTGAAATCTTGCCCACTTAGTTAGGTGGCTAAATTAAGTGTCGCAACTCAAGTGTTGTCTTTTAGTTTAACATAAGTTTCATCTTTTAGTTTAACATAAGTGTCGTCATGCAATAACACTTAGTTAACTAGATCTTATTTGTTATCACTTAGTTAACTCTCTTTAATTGATTCTTTCTTGTTAACAACACTGTAGTGATCAATTCGAGTTATCTAATTTACTGAGGCATACATTGTGGCTTTAACTGAAGCTTAACAATTTGAGTTCACTTAGTCATCTCATGAGAAATTCAAATTCTCTTTTTCTTTATGCATTTATCTTTATCTCTTATCTTTACTACATGGTCAATATGGATAGCTTTAATTATCTATCATATCAGATTATACTTAGAATATTTGTCAGATGTTGTGATCATATTATATTACTCTCGGACCAAATGATCATATGCTAAAGTAATTTACTCTAGAGGTGGCCAATCTCTGAAGGAAACTTAATAGAAATCGATGACCATGGTTAGTAATATATCACACAACATTAATGCTTCAACATGCAAAGCATATACCTCTATAACTGGAGGTCCACCCCATGGGTACCTACTATAGCTGGAGGTCCACATGAGAATCTAAATTGACACACAAGTCTTGAGCCTTGTCCAACAAGACTTTACAACATCATCACTTTGATACATCAAAGAATTCACCTCAACACATGAGGAATAACCTTTTACAACTGGAGCTTTAGTCATTCTTGATTCCAACTCAAGAATCTAATCCAAGTTCCTGATTCCAACTTAGGCTCGCTACCTCAATACATGAATCCCAATCCTGGCTGCATACAATTGGATTGGAGAATGACTCGTGATGCTGTACATTTAACACTCCCTCTCAACGAGGGAGCCATTCTCTGCCATACCAATATTTTCTCGGAAGTACCTGAACTTCACCACTGAAAGAGGATTTGTTAACACATCTGCAATCTACTCATTAGTAGCAATGTACTAAAGTTTCAGTGTACCTTTTTGAACCATGTCTCTGACGAAGTGATAATTCATTTCAATGTGCTTTGACTTATCATGAAACACAAGGCCCTTTGGAAAGTTTGATTCATCTTTGATTGTCACACTGAATGACTGTAGACTCAAGCTTCTCACTGAACAACCCAACAAGTAGCTTCCTAATCCACACAAATTCTTGGCAGGAAGTACTAGTAGTAATATACTCTGCTGATGTAGTACTTTGGGCTACATAGCCTTGCTTACTCCTAGACCAAGAGATCATAGCAGAACCCAAGCTAAAACAATAGTTGGATGTACTCCTTTACTCCACATTTCTACCACCCCAATTGGAGTTAGTATAACCAAGTAACAACACCCCTCCACTAGAGGCATATTTGAGTCCATAAGCAATCGTACCTCAAAGGTACCTAAGCACATGCTTAACAACAACCTAATGTATGTGTCTCGAATCAGAAATAAACTGACTCAAAATAATCACAGCATAACATATATCTGGTCTCGAGTGTATCAAGTACATCAACGAACCAATAAGCTGTCTATACAAAGTGGGGTCCACTAGATCCGATCCAGAATATGACTCATGTAGTTTCGTCAAATTGGAAACCATTGGAGTACTCATGGATTTGCAATCCATCATGCCAAACCCCACACAATATATCAGCAATGTACTTCCCTTGAGAAAGAAATGTCTCATCTTTTCTTTTCCAAATATCAAGGCCAAGAAAGTAGTGCATAAGACCTAAGTCTTTCATCTCGAACTCAGAAGTGATATCCCTCTTACACTAAGAAATCAATTGTTCCTCTGCAATAAGGAACAAATAATCAACATATAGAACCAATATCAACGGTTGGTTCTTCACTACTTTAAAGTACAAGTTTGGATCGACTTTTCTCTTAGAGAAGCCCAGTCTCTGAAGATAGTTGTCAATTCTCGAATACTAGATCTGGGAGCTTGCTTAATCCCATACAAGGATTTATTCAATTTGAGCACATGGGAATCCTTCCCATGAACCACAAACCCCTTAGGATGTTGAATATAAACCTCTTCCTCAACCTTACCATTGAGGAAAGTTGTCTTCACATCCATTTGGTGAAGCTTCCGTCCTAGAACATATGCAAGTGAGATCACAACTCAAATAGTGGTGTACCTGGATACAGGAGCGAATGTCTCCTCATAGTCTATGCCTTCTTTCTGAGAGAAACCTCAGGAAACAAACCTGGATTTATACTTTTCAATACTGCCATCAACAACATGCTTGATCTTGTAAATCCATCTGGAAGTAACTATGGAATTCCCTTCATGTTTAGGAAAATCTTCCCAAACATTATTCTTCAGAATAGACTTGTATTCCTCTACCATTGCATATTTCCATACTTATTACTTGTTGCTTTGTAGATTCTTCATAGGTGGAAGGATCTGAATCATTGATGTGACTCATTTGTGCAACATACCCTAAATATATATTAGGTTTCTTTCTCTCTCTGGAAGAGCCTAATGGTGCTCCATGTCTCTTTGCATCTTGTAGTATATTTCGACACCATGCATACCTCCTCTTCGCAGGAGGTTCATCAGGAGCTAGTGAATCTGAGAACTCTATTGGATTCTCCCTCTGAAAATTTGAATGGGGAGAATCAGTATCTGGTTCCTCCATCATAAGAGTCTCATGCTCCTCTGTGTATATATCATACTGAAGCTATTTCGATCGCTTGAATTTTGCCTCTTCATGGAAGGTCACATCTCGGCTGACCTCAATGTGTCTTTCACTTGGAACATATATTCTATAGGCTTTGTATGTTTCACTATAACCAACAAAGGTTCCCTTCTTTCCTTATGGACCCATCTTTGTCCTCTTTTCTTTCGGCACATGAATGTATACATGACTCCCAAAGATCCTCATGTGTGAACACTTCTTTAGGTGTCTTCTCATCCAGAATGGCATGCAGACTTCTATTATAGATATATATTGTTGTACTAGTGGCCTCTTCCCATAATGAGGTAGATAGGTCTTGATCATGCATCATGGCTTTTGCAGCCTCACATATGGTTCTATTCTTCCTTTCAACAAACCCATTTTGCTGAGGATTGTAGGGTACAATTAATTGCCTACAAATTCATGCATCACTACATAACTCATTAAACACATGTGAATCAAATTCACTTCCATTGTCATATCTCAAAGCATGAATGTGATTTCCTATTTGATTCTCAACTAGGGATTTGAATTCCTAAAACTTGCTAAAGGTTTCACTCTTAGCCTTTAGGAAATAAATCCATGACTTTCTAGAGAAGTCATCTATAAACAATACATAATATAAATAACCACTCAGGGAAAGGGATGACATGGGACCACATATATCAAAATGTATTAAATCTAAAATCCATTTAGATATAGTAGTACTACTAGAAAAACTCTTCTTAACATTATTCCCAAGTGCACAACCCCTACATACACTATCATACTCAAAATCAAATACAGGATTACCTTTCACCATTTGCTGTAATCCTGGTAGCGGTTTATAGTGGAGGTGACAAAGCCTCCTATGCC
Organism: Larix kaempferi; assembly: GCA_027924585.1. Lineage (NCBI taxonomy): Eukaryota > Viridiplantae > Streptophyta > Pinopsida > Pinales > Pinaceae > Larix > Larix kaempferi. The sequence goes on from BSBM01000383.1 coordinate 2,292,363, forward strand.
ATAGCTCGCATGGACTGATAGTGTTGTGAATCATAGCTTGAATATACTTCCTGTGTACCTTGTGGAGACCTCCCTCTCTAACTCCAATCATTGCTGCATATTTCAAGTCTTTGATCTTCGGCCATAATAGTGCTTGATTATCCATGAAGATAACTCGGAAACCCTTATCTTCAAGAACCGAAACTGATAGGAGGTTCTTCTTCAATCCTAGAACATAAAGAATGTCCTCCACACGAAACCTTCCTTTTCCCTTTTTCTTTGCTTTGCACTCCCTTTCATAATGGCCCTTCTTGTCACAGTTGTAGCATCTAACCTTCGATTGGTTAAAGTCCTTGTTGTATACTTTCTTCTTCGAATGGGAAAAATTATTTTGAGAGAATTTCTTCTTTCCTTTCTTCATCCTTGCCATGAGGGAAAATTTTTCTTCTTTGATGCACACTGACTTGCTTTGGATTCTCCCCTCCTCTTGGAGGAATTCATGCCAAAATATTTCAAAGTTAGGTTGTACCTCTCGGCCATTTACCGCAGCCAAGAATGTCTCCCATGAGGACGAGATACTATCCATAGCGGTTTGGAGAAGATCATCTTCATCCACCACTACTCCAATACTAGCAAGCTAATCTTTTACCTAAGAGATCTTGGTGAAGAAAGATGCCACTGTCTCATACTTCTCCATATTTAGGTTCCAAATCTTATTCTTCAATGCCCTCTTTTGACTCGGGGCCTTCTTCTCATATAGGTTTGTCAATGTGTCAAAACACTCCTATGCGGTCTTCAATAGAGTGATAACGGACATCAAATTGTCCTTTACCGAATCATAGATGATCCATTTGGATTTAGCTTGGTTATTCTTGGAGTTGATGCATCCTACATTAGATGTAGGATCTTCCACCACAGTAGATACGTAGCCATCCAAGTCATGTTCCTCCAAGATGTTCAACACCCTCGCCTTCCAAGTTTTGAAATTTGAAGTTCCCTCAAGATGGTCTTTCAGTCGAACAAAGATTGATGCCATGGCTTCCAAATATTTTCCTCTACTCCTCAGGATATACGTAGGATCAAGTTTGCTTGACAAATATTAGCTCCTTCACGCCCTGAGATCTAACACCATGTTACTTTTTGAGCAAATATGATGAGATTTGAACTTTAAAACTTTAAGTGCAGATATATTATATACTTAAATCAATGAACCATTCAATCACATGAGACATTCAACCATAACACAAGATGTACCCTGGGAAAACCCTCAAAAGAATGAGGATGAAAAACCCCCAAAAATATTCAAAGTATAATTATGGTAGATAGCAGAGAATGTCTTTTACAAAATAGCATATTGCTTTCGGCACCCCAGGTGCTAGATAAGAGAGAATACTGAGAAATAGAGAATAGAGATCATTTGTATCAACTTGTTATGTTCCCAACACATTAATAACAAGCAAGAATCATTGCCATGCAAGCTGCAGTGAATGGTTGCATGGGTAATGGTGCATCACATGCAAAAACTATGAATTGCCTTCTTGGAGAATTATCTTGCACAAATAGAAGTGCCTTGCCTTCAAGGGAGAAGAGAATTCGCTTCATATTAAATTCATCAATCATGTATAACATATTTATATATTCTTCACATGCATTGGATTCTATTTTTATCTTCTGACTTCATGATGAACTCACCCTCCATCTGGATGAATTAATATTGCATGAAGAAGAGTGCCCCACTTTCCATGCAGTGCATTAACTCACTGAACTAAGTCTTAGTATGAACTCGCCCCTTAATTAAAAGCTTTCCCACTTAATTAGGTGGCTAACTTAAGTGTCTTCATGCAAGTCTCACAACTCAAGTGTTGTATTTTAATTTAACATAAGTGTCGTCTTTTAGTTTAACATAAGTGTCGTCATGCAATAACACTTAGTTAACTAGATCTTCTTTGTTATCACTTAGTTGACTCTCGTTAACTGATTCTTTCTTGTTAACATCATTGCAGTGATAAATTCGAGTTCTCTAATTGACTAAGGCATACATTGTGGCTTTAACTGAAGCTTAACAATTCAATTTCTCTAAATGACCGAGGAATACATTGTGGCTTTAACTGAAGCTTAACAATTCGAGTTCACTTAGTCATCTCACGAGCAATTCAAATTCTCTTTTTCTCTATGCATTTATCTTTATCTCTTATCTTTACTGCAATGGTCAATATGTGTTAACTTTAATTATCTATCATATCGTATTATACTCAAGAGATTTGTCAGATGTTGTGATCATATTATATTACTCTTGGACCAAATGATCATATGCTAAAGTAATTCACTCTAGAGGTGGCCAGTCTCTAAAGGATTCTTAATAACAATCGGCGACTATGGTTAGTAATACATCACATACCATTAATGATTCAACATGCAAAGCATCTACCTCTATAACTGGAGGTCCACCCCATGGGTACCTACTATAACTGGAGGTCCACATGAGAATATGACTTGACACACAAGTTCTTATATTTGTCCAACAAGACTTTACAACATCATCATTTTGATACATCAAATAATTCACCTCAACACATGAGGAATAAACTTTTACAACTGAAGGCTTAGTCATTCTTGAGTCCAACTTAAGAATCTACTCCAAGTTCCTGAGTCCAACTCAGGATCCCTACCTCAACACATGTGGTCCAATCCTGGTTGCACAAGATTGGCTTGGAGAATGGATCGTGATGCTATACATTTAACAAATTTGGCTTGATGAACCCCCTCAATATTGATATATAACTGTATATATATTTCCTACTTTATCTCAGAGTTTCAAAGAAAAACGTTTAGATCCATGAATCATATTTTCGAATACCGTAATCTGCAATTTGTATTCACAAATGATCAAATTTATTCCTAATCAAGGAACAAGCACATGGCTTTTATTGTTTGACTATATTGCAATATATTCAATGAAAACGATTTCACTTATTTTTGGAATTATTATGTGTTGAGAATAGTTTAAAATATTTCACATTTTTTGAATTAAATATTTGAAAATTTTGAATGTGGTTCCATTTGTCAATGTTTATATATATATATAGATAGATATAGTTAGAGGGTTAAAGTTTAAAAAAAATGTTAAAACCAAGTTGATAGATAATGGTTATTTTTTAAGCGATTTATTAGATTTAGCACAAGCTGCAGAACCTCAGAGTCACGGCAACCCAAAACATAAATGTATGGAAGAAGTTTATGGGAAAATGTGTGGTACAATCTATATTTTCAATCAATTTGTCCCACAAAACATGGGTGACGCTGTCACTTGCATTACCATTTCCAATCCTAATTTGCATTATTAAATAATGCATATATAACGTCAGTGAAGTATTGAATTTTTCCATAGTATGATGCAATTGCACACAAGACTTGATGTTTTATCTTCTTCTGAATCACTCCTTTGACCGTTCTCTTCCTATAAATGAGTATGCAACAGTATCCATGTCATTTTAACCGTCATCAATACAATACAAATTGAACTAGAGCAAGGAGTGCTTGTTGTTCATCCAACAAGTTTAAGCGTTAGATCATAGTGCCAAACAACAATTAACTAATGACCATTCATAAATAGATCCCAAGTTATTCAATCTAGGATACATACTACTTCCAGTTTCAATTTCTTTTAGTTTCGATAATTGAAAGTATTAAATTAAATTTTCTATGCATTGTAGCTTTTCATTACTTAAATTTTGTAGGACCAATATCCCATAAGAAATCCCTTCGATACTTAAATAAAATATTTAAGGGAGCTCTAACTAACTAGTTCATAAAGTACAATACTTGCTAAGGTTTTGCAAATGGGGTATCAAGCTAAGTGGACTTGATTGTAGGGAAAACTTGTAATGCCCCATACTTTGACCTTCAATAATTAAAACTCTAAATATGATTTATCTTAGCATTCATTTGTTATTATCTACTGGACTTGGTTGAAGTGATTAAGACTATTATTAGGTGAACATTTTGAACCTACATATGTGTAGATAGTATATGACTTTACTATTATGTTATTGATAGTGATGAATATGTGATGTCATTTGAGAATACAAATTAAATGTGGAATGTGGACACTGATGCGATTTATACACTAGTATTGAACTAATACGATTTACTTGATGTACAAGATTGCATGTGTTTATTTAAATGTCATTTTAGTATTATATATTATTACTTGAAATAGTTAGGTATGCTTATGCATAAGATATATGTGGTTAGTGAACTGACCTACATACAGACCAACTATGAGATATCCAATTTCATGTAGAGTCAAGGACCATAATGCTGTAGATATCAGGAGTATACTGATATGATATTAGTTTTCTTATGATTTACATTGTTATTACCAAACATTGCTACTATCTGTGGTTGAGTGTGATTTTCGACATGACCCACTGCTTGCCTAAAGTGGTTGTTCGATGACGGGACTCTTAGAACAATGATTGCATAGTATGGTTGATGTAGGGTGTTAACCCTAGTAATATCAGGGGGTTGGAGAAAATTCCCACTATTTATCCTCCAAAACTTGGAGTCGTGGGAGGATTGTGCTGAGTACACTCCTCTAGATGTGCGATGACAACTAGCAGTTTCCTGTTGGGGAATATTGGTCAATGTAGTCGACACTTCTTCTTACAATTTCTATTTGTGGTCAGGTCGATATAGTTGACGCCACAACATATTACAACATAGGACATGATGGAGAGGTCAGGTGATGGAAGTAGTGGCTGTGACTAGTGGTGATAAATGAGACCCCAACTTGATTATATGGTGTTATTCATTATCATTATTAACATTCATGATTGTATGCCTACTCTGTTGAATGTGTTTGTACAATTAAACTCTAATGATTGAATGGATATTGACAAGTCTTGAATGGTTGTAAAATCTTAATTAGTAATGAATGGTGAATGATGCATGTTTAATTAGTCTTCTACATGTTTACTTCCAACATATGATAACGATGAATTAGGGGCATTGAATGTTGATTATTAGTATCTACGTAAGAGATGTGTATGCTAGACACATATACACCCTTGCATAGGTACATTAATATGATCGATTAATTCATTGGTTATTAGTGATTGGGTTGAAATTTAAATGAATTGTTGGGATGTTGGATACGTTAAGATTTAAATGGATATCATAAATTGTTGATATATATATATATATATATATATATCTTCATTGAACTTGTGGGTGGGAGGATAGTATAAATAAATGGATAGATAGGGTTTCAAATACTTTTAGAAAAGAGTTGTCATAGTCACAATTAAATGGTAGCATGAAAGGTGAGACTTTGCAACCATGTTCACTTTTTTTATTATTTAAATCAAATTGCTATTTTTGGAGAAAATACATTTATTGATTATTTAATATTATTCTATTAGAATTTAACCTAAAAACTTGGATGATGAGAGGGAGAGGATTTTTTCATAAATAGGGGAATGGAGATAGGGAAAGGGCAGTTGTTTTTACTTAGAGAATTGAGAGTTTTGAGAATATTTGGGAAGAGTTTGAGGAACTCTTGAAAAAATACCTATTTAATATATCATTCTTGAGCCATTCTGGTGCATTACTATTCTTTGAGTCACGAGCATAGAGGGATAGGAAATCAAACGGTTTCCTGGAGCTAGGATGTCAGCTAGGATCCTAATTGGAAAGGAGGTGTAATTCCACACCGTGCAATAAAGGAGGGAGAAGATCGAGGCCTGCTTCAGTTTGGACATCCTCACCATTCTTATATCAAAGTATTCTTCTTGTAATTATAAATTGCTTATATACTGTTGTAAGCTACTAATATACTGCTGTAAACTGCTTATATGTTGCTTATATGCTACTATCGTTACATGATTTCTTATGATATTTCATGCTATGTGAATCAATAATGAAGTACTCGTATTGCTGAAATAATCGATCAAGTCGTAATGAACCTTGATGGGCACTGCAAAACTCTATAGTTAAACAAGCTTGATTTAGAGGAGTCTTGGGATGAGTGACCTATTCAAAAGTCCTGGTTACTAGGTGCAAGCCCTAGAGGTGATCATTGCGTCTATGAGATTCGTTTAACTAGTCTCAATCCCACTTCTTCACCCTTATGAGCATCATCCGATGCAATGAGTCCAAGTGGACTATTCAAAACCATGAGAAATTGGTTAGTTTTTACTATACCCATGGGATATTGGCCAGGTTAATGACGTTTGTAGATAATCCCCACAAATATATATAATATGTTGGACTACGAAAGCCCCTCAATACTTAAATAAAAGAGTCAAGTGAGCTTTAACTAAATAGTTCATAAGGCACAATACTTGCTAAGGTTTTGCAAATGGGGGTAGCAAGCTAAGTGGGCTTGATTGTGGGGAAAAATCCATAGTTAAGCGCACTTGAACCATAGGAGTCTTGGGATGGGTGATGTCCTAGGAACTCCTGGTTACTGAGTGTAATCCCCATAGGTAATCATGGGATACTGTCCATAGATTAACGATGTACACTACGCAGATAATCCCAAAAATCATATTACAAATAATTGTTAGTTATAATGTTATAGATAAAAATATTTATTTTTGATGATTTTTAATTAAACCATTTTAGTTGGTTAAAAATAAATTTAATATGTAATGTGTTTATTTATCTAGTATTTTGTGATTGTATGGAAGGGTTGATTGAAATAGAAATTAATTTAGTCAAATAACACCCTCTCCATTTGATCAATCCCTAGGCTTGATGTATAAATAATATGCAATGAAAAATTTATTAGCTTAACAAAGTGCATTCCATCCACTACAAAATTTGTCATTCAATTTGGAACTATTTAACTATTTACAATGAATGAACTTAACATGTCTAAATTCATTATTGCCAAACATTTTGAAAAACTTAAATATCATATTTATTTTCATGAAATCATAATTTTAACTAAAATTTAACATATTTTTACCAAATTAAGTAAGGAACATATTGAAATTAAAAAGTATTTAATTAACATGAATGAAGAGTATGAATATAAAATTCATTAATCATAGTAACTTATCATTCATTATTTTCACAATCAAGTAAATTTCAATAATCATAGAAACAAAGAGCATGAATATAAACTTTAGTAGCCACAATTGTTAGAATATGACATCTTTAATTTAAATCATTGATACATCTCAAATCTGATTTCAAAATAGAGGAATCACTAATGATATTAATTGTTAATATACACAATACATTTACAAACAACTTGATCAACATCAATGTGATATGAAGATACATAATACACATGAATGCTAATATCAAAATCTATATATATATATATATATATATATATACATCTCAAATTTGAAATATGAGTGATACATCTCAAGTTTAATTGAAAAATACAGAAATCATTAATAATATAAATCATTAACATATAAACAAGATATTTTATAAATAAAATAATATCAACTTTAACAAGATATGAAAATGCATAGTATATATGAGAAATAATATCATAATCAATATATAAGCCAAACATACATCTCAAGTCAAATATATATGTAAAAAATACAATGCAACAATTAAATATATACATGTGATCAATAACTTGTATGAGCTAGTTGGTCTACCACTACGGCCAAAGGCATCAATACCTCCACTACCAGAGTCAGAGGCATCAATACCTCCATCAAATAGAAATGTAGAATAAAACAACTAGTATATATCTCCATTATAAGCTATATGACCCAATGCGACCATATCGTCTATAGTAATAGTGAGTGAAATGGATGTAGCAATTGGTCAGTTGGCTACTAGAGGAGGATGATACAATAGGTGATCGTCTAGTTGAGGAGGTGATGATGGTTATTCGGCTAGGTGAGGAGGAGAGGGTGTTATTTTAGGCTCTGGAGGAGAGAGAGTGGTTGATAAACTTATGGAGGAGGAGAGGGTGGTCAATCAACCTCTGGAGGAGGAGAAGGTTATTGGTCAACTCATGAAGGAGGAGATGAGGGTGGAATAGATAATGGAGAAGGAGATGGTGGTTGGTCAACTTGGTGAGGAGGAGAGGGTGGTTGGTTGGATGGTGGAGGAGCAGGAGGAGGAGGGGATAAAGGAGGTGGATGATCACCGTCCTCAACATATGAATCTAAAAAAGAAGGTTGATTGTGATGGAAATATGGGCTCATCCTCCCGAGTAGTCTCCCCGCACCGACAACATGACACATCAATAACATCACATAGTGTGGAATGGTTTCTCATATGCCAATAAGCCTCGGGTCCTATATGATCTGGGTCACTTGTACATGCCATACTCAGTGTCGAGTTATCACTGCAAAATTGATTTGTTATCTTTTGGAAGAATACATGATCTAGCATGCATCATAGGCTAAGTCTCTATATCTGAGAGAGCTCATCTACCTTTGGCATCTCCTCATAATATTGGGTAGGAACCTCCCCAACATATGTGCTAATATCTGCAAAATAATAAGCAACAATAATTATACAATTTAAACAATAATTAGACAATTTAAAGAAAATGCTACGATCAATTACATGTGCTTTAAATAAGATGAAAAAATGCAACTAGATTAATAAAAAAATAATTTTGATATTATTTTTGGCTTCTAGTGTCTCTTTTGTGGTAAATAGGATGTTATGATATCCTCATCGATCTTACCCTATGTATGGGTACTACACAAGATCTAAGGTATGATCATCATTGCTATCAAGCATCTGCAGTACCTCTGGAGTGATCCTATATGGGAACTACAACTATCCCCTATTGGGAAACATATACCCCCACATTTGCATATGGACATTGGTCCTTTTCCTAGGAGGAAGACTGTTGAATGACAACCTAGTGGTAAAAAACCTCAAAAAATAAAGAAAATAACTTTGAACCAAAATGGAAGCCTATCCACCCCTTAAATACAGAATGAAAAAAATATAGATCTAAGAAAAAATGTTGCAAAAAAAATGATAGACCACACAATACATCTAGGTCTCTACACTAAATAATTGACATATTGTAGTAGAGGGAAACAAATGTGCTTCCCCTCAGTGATGTAATATGTCACTACTGAGACCAAAAGCGAGAGGCACCTAATCTACTCTACACCCAATGAATGGAAATCCACTTGGGTGTTAGTAACCTATAACTAACCAAGGTTAGTGATGTCATCACTGACATATATATGAACATAAGTTAACTGACTCTCTCTCACAATGCCAGACAAGAGATCGGGAAAATGGAGAAAATACTCCCCTCTCCTAGACAACCCAATAATTAAGTATATCTCCTCCACTGTGGGTTTCTATGACAGATCAAGACTAACCCTAAAGGCCTTCTTGGCATGATCCCAACAATGAATGAGCTTCCTCAATAGAACCATGTTCCCTCTAAGAGATGTAGCCTCCTCACAAAACTTGAGGAGGCTAACATTCCTTCAGGGGAGACAAGTCTGTATTGTAATATGATGAGAGTATAGATCCTTCTCCTTCTCTCAAGCCTCCCAATCTTGTAAAAAGTTATATGAGTCTACTTGTTGTTGTTGTTTCTATTGTTGCTTATGTCATCGACGCCGTTGTCTCTGATTCACATACAACTTTCATTATGTGTGCACACACACATAATAAAAAGATCATTAATCAATTTTTTTAATCATACACACACACAATTAAAAAAATTGATTAAATAACCATTTTTATTTATTAACAAATGTTTTTTTTGGGAAAACAGTTGTCTAACACTATCAGTGTAGATTAAAAAATAAATCAAACCATATTGAATAACATAAAACACATTGTAAACTGGGTTGGCAGGTGCGGGGGGAGTCCTCTTGGACTCCGAAGGAAACAAAGTGAAGGACTTTGCTTGGGGAATTGGCAGGAGAACTAACAATGATGCGGAATGGCCCGCATTAATCGAAGGGATGGATGTCGCAAAGAACAATGGTGTCAAGGATCTCGTAGCCATCGGAGATTCTATGCTGGTAATTAGGGAGGCCAGGGCTTTAGCTAAAAATTGATGAAAACTTGTCTCAAGGATTCAACACCACTATCAGCAATCTCCTTTTTTCACATCCTAAGGATCAACAATCAGCAAGCTGACACCATGGCCAACATTCGTGTTGGTTTAGACTGTGGTCTAACAATCAACAATGGACAACTTCTTGTCAAATTTTGGGTTCCATAACTCTCTCCCCCCTTGTTTGATTTGGTTCTACATGACCTCGCTGTTAAATTTTTAGCATTAATTCATTATACTCTAGGATCTTTACTGAGAGAATAACATATACAGTATATCAATGCATGACAATCACAATATGACAAGCATCACAAGAATCAGAATCAAAAGCATAAGAGACAAGAGACACAGAGTTTCCATGGGGAAAACCCTAAGGTGAAAAACCCCACAACTTCCTCAGATATAGAGAGAGCAATGGCTCAACCAAATTACAACCAAATAACACTGAGATAGTTTCCTAGTAGCAGATGCTCCTCCTCCTCACTGGTGCGTCACTTTCTAAGAGAGAGTGGGTTACTTTTTTGAGTGAGTAAAATAGAGATCTCCTATCTCTATTTATACTCACCTTTTTTCCCAGTGACCTTATGGGGCCGACTTGTCTAGCTAGGTACATCCACATTATATTATATATAATTCCGGGCCGACCCCACATGGTGGTCTAATAACCCATCGGCAAGTTCACACACTTGCGACACTTGTCAATCCACATGACGACACTTCCTTATAGAGGAATAACACATCTCTTATAAGGGTACAATAAATATATATAAAATACACAGATGAAATACATTCCGAAGTTACATATACATCAACACTCCCTCTTAACTAGGAAGGTATTTCTCGACATAGATCTGCTAGACAAGTCTTCTTCTCTGGATCATCGTCATCGATGCATCGTCATCATCATCGTCACTGCTGCTGCTATCTCAACCAATCTCTGACTCTACTCGTCATAGGAAGTTCTACAGAGCCAGTCCTTTTTCATACTGGATGTAGGCCCACCACCTGCAGGTCTTCATCATCACTGGCCATACTGTGGAATCCTCAGGACTTATTATGTGCATCACAAAACCTGGCTGTAGCATCCCAGGCTATTACGAGCACACAGCTCTACCTGTAGGATCTCCCAGGATCACATTATATGTGACCCATTACAAAACCTAGCTGAAGCATCCTAGGCTGTTACGAGCACGCGGCTCTACCTGTCGGATCTCCCAGGAGCACATTACATGTGATCTCACCACAAAACCTGGCTGAAGCATCTGAGGCCTTTTTCATCCTGTCCAGATCTCCCAGGAGAAAATTACATGTGGTCATGGCAAAACCTGGCTGAAGCATCTGAGGCCTTTTTCATCATGTCCAGATCTCCCAGGAGCAAATTACATGCCATAGGACAAAACCTCGAAAGAGCATCTGCCAGATATCCCAGGGCACCGAATTACATGCCATAGGCAAAACCTCGAAAGACTATCTGCAGATCTCCCAGGGCACAAATTATATGTCCTCCCAAAGCAAAACCTCGAAAGAGCATTTGCCAGATGTCCCAGGGCACCGAATTACATGCCATAGGCAAAAATTCGAAAGACCATCTGCAAATCTCCCAGGGCACAAATTACATGCTTACCTGCACAACCTAATCCACGGCCACAAAGTATCATCTGATACTCATCATACATCATCCTGATGTACACATGATCATCTTGATCATCATCACTGCAACATCCTGCTGCATGTCATCTGGAGAAGCTCGTCATCCACGATCATCCTGATCATACAATGCATCCATCTGATGCACACCAAGTATCTATCTGATACATATCATCATACATAGTGTATCCACCTGATACATAGATACATGATCCACACAATGTATCCATCAACATACATGATCTACCTGATCATACCTGATACATATCAATATACATGATCTACCTAATCATACAATGTATCCACCTGATACATATACAGATACATGGTCCAAGCATCCAACATGATGCATATACACAATACATAAAAATGATCCATCCGATCATATCCAGCATCCAACATGATGCGTACATACATACATAAAAATGATCCAACTGATCATTTCCAGCATCCAACATGATGCATACATACATACATAAAAATGATCCAACTGATCATATCCAAGCAGAAACCAGAACATCATCCTGATGCTCATCATCCAGCGCTTACATCCACAGCCATGTGAAGGATCCCCCTTCCAACATGCTTGGAATGGCTTCAAAAAATGTGTCCATCACTTCTTCCTCGAAGTCTCCTCGATCTGAAGAACGCCAAGCCTCTCTCTGAAGTACTCGAACTTCACCCTGGCTAGTGGCTTTGTCAGCACATCTGCAATCTGCTCGTCCGTCGCAACATACAGGAGCTTCACAGCTCCTCTCTGCATCATATCCCTGATATAGTGATATTTGATCTCTATGTGTTTTGACCTGTCATGAAACACTGGGTTCTCGGACAGCTTCACACAACTCTGGTTATCACAGAAGATACCAGTAGCATCCAACGGGAGATCAAATAACTCAGATAGTAGCTTCCGTAGCCATACTACCTCACAACTAGCTGAACAGGCTACAACATACTCTGCCTCAGCTGTACTCAGTGCTACGTAGGACTGCTTCCTGCTAAGCCAAGAGATCACACCTGATCCCATACTAAAGTAGCACCCAGATGTGCTCTTCCTATCTGCAGCACTGACAGCCCAATCTGAATCAACATAACCCTGCAGGTTAAACTTTCGATTCGCTTCATACTTGAGCCCATAATCCACTGCACCCTTCAGGTACCTCAGAACATGCTTTACAGCAATCAGGTGAACACTCCTCGGATCCGTCAGGAACTGGCTCAATGTGTTCACAGCAAAGCAAATGTTTGGTCTTGTGTTCGTCAGGTACATCAAGGACCCAATCATCTGACGATACATGGAGACATCAACCGGCTCAGATGAAGCATCACATAGAAGCTTCAGATTCGATGCCATAGGTGTGGCCATGGCCTTGCAATCCATCATCCCAAATCTCTTCAGGATATCTACTGTGTACTTCCCTTGACCAAGGAAGATCCCACCTGCACTTTGCCACACCTCCATACCTAGGAAATAGTGCATCATTCCCAAATCTTTCATATCGAATTCAGCAGCAAGCTTCCTCTTAGTATCTGCAATCAGTCTGTCATCTCTTGTTACAAATAAGTCATCCACATACAGGAGTAGAATCACAGGATTCCCTTCCTCAACCTTGTAGTAAAGGTTGGAATCCTCTTTAATCTTGGTAAAGCCCAAACTGGATAGGAAACTGTCCATCCTACCATACCAAGTTCTGGGAGCTTGTTTCAAGCCATACAAGGTTTTCTTCAATCTGCACACATATGACTCCCTGTCATGTATTTCAAAACCGAGTGGCTGCTCCACATATACTTCCTCTTCAACTACACCATTCAAGAAAGCAGTCTTGACATCCATCTGGTGTATTTTCCATTTCATAGCTGCAGCCAGGGCAAGTATTGTTCTGATGGAAGTATACCTGGCTACAGGTGCAAACGTTTCTTCATAATCTATTCCCTCTTTCTGAGAGAATCCACGAGCTACAAATCTTGCTTTGTATTTCTCCACACAGCCATCTGCAGCATGCTTGATTTTGAAGATCCATTTGGAAGTCACAACAGACTTCTCTTTAGGTCTTGGGACAACATCCCAAACATCATTCTTCATTATTGATTGGTATTCCTCAACCATGGCATCCTTCCATTCTTTCTTTTCCGTTGCTTCTTCATAATTGGAAGGCTCTTTGTTCATAATGTCACAGAGTAAAGCAACATAGCTAGTATGTGATCTAGTTCTATTCTTTGCTCTGTGTTCTTCTTCTGGAATGCCAAATATTTCTGCATCTTGAATGAGCTCTCTAGCCCATGTAGGTTTCCTCTTGTGAGAGTTATCCTCACGGGGTGGATCTATAGGTTCTTGCGGATCTTCAAATTCACGAACAACTTCTGGAACTGCTTCAGTCATGGTAGTGTCTTGAAATCTAGTTTCCTTAGGTTCTTCATCAACTTCGATAGGTGCCTTCCTTGATTTGATGAATGCTGAGTTTTCATCAAATGTTACATCCCTGCTGACATCAATCTTCTTGAACCCTGGAAAGTATATTCTATAAGCCTTTGAGCTTTCACTGTAACCCACAAAGATACCCTTCTTTTCTGAAGGATCTAATTTAGTCCTCTTTTCCTTTGGGACATGAGTATATACTGGACAACCAAATATTCTGAGATGACTGACTTCAGGTTTCTTACCAGAAAAGACCTCTTCTGGAGTCTTGTTGTCCAATATCTTGTGGGGTGTTCTGTTCTGTACATACACAACTGTTCTAGCTGCTTCTGCCCATAGATGCATAGGTAGATCCTGGTCATGCAGCATTGCCCTTACTGCTTCCATGATAGTTTTGTTCTTTCTTTCCGCAACTCCATTCTGTTGAGGATTATAAGGAGCAGTCAACTCCCTCTTAATCCCTGAATCACTACACAGCTTCTTGAAGTCACTAGAGGTGAATTCTCCACCATTATCAGATCTGAATGTTTTGATCTTCTTGTCAGTTTGATTCTCCATCAAGGTTTTTAATTCCTTGAATTTATCAAGCACCTCATCTTTGCTCTTCAAGAAGTATATCCAAGTCTTCCTGGAGAAGTCATCAATAAATGAGACATAGTAAACATACCCACTCAGGGAACTAGATGACATAGGGCCACATACATCTGAGTGGATGATTTCCAGGATGTCTTTTGCTTTGCTTTCACTACTTGGGAAAGCTTTCTTAATGTTCTTACCTTTTGCACATCCTTTGCAAACACCTTCATGTTTGGTCTTGATTTCAGGAAGACCCTCTACTGCCTTGCTTGCAATTGGAAGTGCTCTATAGTGCATATGAGCAAGTCTTCTATGCCAAAGTTCACTTGGCTCCATGGATTCATGCACCATGGCATGTTCAGGTTGTCCCTTCAATTTATACAAACCTCCCTCTTGCTCTCCAATCACTACTGCATCATCTATGTTCTTTCCCTTTGGCCACATTAGGACTTGGCCATCCACAAATGCAACCCTCATACCTTTTGCATCCAATGCAGAGATGGAGAGTAAGTTATTCTTGAGCCCAGGTACATACAGGACTTCTTTCATCTTCAAATATTTTCCAGAATCTAGGTTGTAGGAGGCTTCACCACTTCATTTGATTGGGTATTGATAATCATCCCCAAGTTTCACCTTATGGGGTGATTCATGTTCTGATAGGTTCACAAAAGATTCCTTAAACCCAATCATGTGTTTGGAAGCCCCACTATCAATCAACCAATCATTACAACCATGGGAGATGGTACCTGTAAGAGCAGAGATCAGAACATACTCTTCTTCACTTGATGAGTCATCATTACTATCACTTTCTTCCCTAGCTTTCTTCTTTGGGGGTTCATCATCTTCAGCAGCATGAGCATGAAACCTTCTTTTGCTACCCTTCTTCTTCTTATTGGAGATGTTGTTGTCCTTCTTGTTCTTGGGACAATTTATGGCAATATGTCCTTTCTCATTACAGGTGAAGCATATTCTTCTTTCTTTGAAGTGATGTGAAGATTTCTTGGAGTGAGATGGCTCTCTCTTGAACTTTCCTTTCTTGGTGTGAGCTGTGAGAGCTTGATCTTCATTCCCCATATTTTCTTCTCGTGCCACAAGCCTTGCTTCTTCTTGTGAGCATTCTTCCCATAGTCTACTGAAGGAGATCAATTTCTTCCTTGCACAAATTCCTTGAATAAAGGAATCCCATGACCTGGGTAGGCCATTTAGAGTGGTCATCACCACTTCACCATTCTCCACCATTTCATCCACTGCTTCTAGTTGTTCCTTGATCTGGGAGACCCTTGAAAAACAAGATTGAATGGTTTCTCCATTCTGAAACTTTAATCCTTTCAATTGGTTCTACAGGGTCATCTTCCGATTTATGTTCTTCCCTTCAAATAGCTTGGTCAAAGAGTCAAACATCTCTTTGGGTGTCTTAAGAGAAGACACATGGGGTATGAGATGGTCTTTGATAGAATCAGCAATGATTCTCTTTGGCTTGACCAAGTTCTTTTTATGCAATGCCTTGGCCTCTTCATCCTCTGGGATAGGGATGTCTTCTTTCACATATGTGTCCTACTCATTCTCTTCCAGGATTAACCCAATCCTATACTTCCAGGCTCGGAAGTTATCAGCCCCTTCAAGCTTATCCTCAAGCTTGGTGTGGAGAGACATCTTAAAGAGTACTTCAAATGGAAATAGAAAAGATTTAGTTCTTACCACTTGAAATGCTGAAAACTGGATCTGGTCCCGGATTAGGGTTTGTCAGAAAAACCCTAAAAATTCAAAATGTGAATTTCAAATTTTTGAAAGGATAGAAAGATGCGCTTTGATGAGCTGATAAACCTGGTGCATTCAGAATTTGAGATCATCAAAGATTTTCCCTTCAGAATTGCCTTTTTGTCCTCCCGGGTTCACTAGGGAGAGCCCTGAATTAGGGTTTGAGATTCCCGGAGATCTACCCAACCAAAAATCTTGATCCAAAGCTCTAAACTTCGATTTTTGCAAGGAGCTTCCAGCTGTGTCTTCAGATTCCATAAATTCCTATTTTCTGTGGAAACCCTAATTTTTAGGGCCAAATCTGAAAATGCTCGGAATTGAATTCTGATTGGACAGATAGATGCGCCTTGATGAGTAGAGTCAATATACTATACTGATTTTCAAAAATCTATGGAGAGAAACCCAATAAACAAGGAACTCAAGCTTCCGTCACTGCAAAATGTCTTCTTCTCAGGTTAGCTCTGATACCATGTTAAAATTTGAGCATTAATTCATTATACTCTAGGATCTTTACTGAGAGAATAACATATATAGTATATCAATGCATGACAATCACAATATGACAAGCATCACAAGAATCAAAAGCATAAGAGACAAGAGACACAGAGTTTCCGTGGGGAAAACCCTAAGGTGAAAAACCCCACAACTTCCTCAGAGATAGAGAGAGCAATGGCTCAACCAAATTACAACCAAATAACACTAAGATAGTTTCCTAGTAGCAGATGCTCCTCCTCCTCACTAGTGTGCCACTTTCTAAGAGAGAGTGAGTTACTTTTCCGAGTGAGTAAAATAGAGATCTCCTATCTCTATTTATACTCACCTTTTTGCCCAGTGACCTTATGGGGCTGACTTGTCTAGCTAGGTACATCCACATTATATTATATATAATTCCGGGGCCGACCCCACATGGTGGTCTAATAACCCATCGGCAAGTTCACACACTTGCGACACTTGTCAATCCACATGACGACACTTCCTTATAGAGGAATAACACATCTCTTGTAAGGGTACAATAAATATATATAAAATACACAGATGAAATACATTCTGAAGTTACATATACATCAACACTCGCTTTCTAAGCACTCATGAAATTTTGTTCTAATCACTTTTATGACTATGGTTAAAGGTATGATCTTCTTGGGATCCCCTCGATCATCACAAGCGTCCCCTCGGCTCTTTTGGCGGCCCTTCTTGGATGTCTCCACCTATCTCGCATGCGGGACTTCAATGCGAGCAGGCTACAAAGATTTTACAACATATATTACGAATGAAGGTGAAGCTCTGGGCATTCAGCATTCACTCTGCGCAGACTGTCGGGTCGGTTTTATTTGGTTAATCATGGGGGATGGCAACAATAATGTAGGTCTATGTCTCCCTGCGCTGCAATGTCGTCGCTGCAGAAAGCATATTTAGGTTCATTCGGGCGGAGTCGACATGAAATGTTATCTCTCAACACTTGACGTGGTTTAGGGATAGGGTAATGGTGGCTTTGAGTTTCAGGCCTCCCGTGGTGGTCCGACGAAGCATACCTGTCGTGGGCACTCCAAAACTGATGAAATTGGTAGTGGCAGAAGCTAGACGCCTATTGATATGGGGCAAGGATAGAATATCAGGGGCTCAGTGCATCATTGCGGTCACGACTCAGGCTATGTAAGGACTTGGCTCGACGTAGGTCTGAGCCAGAACCAGGGTGGTTCTTCGCAACAAGTTCGTGGGAGCCCCGGTGAGCCGAGGTGGCAGGGTTTGGCCGATCACCGCGGGTGACAATAGTGGTATAGTAAATCTGGAATCCCCTCAAGGGCCTGACATCCCACCATCTAAAGTTCTCTCACATGTTCAGGATTTGGAGTCTCAGGTCCGTTGGCTCAGAGGGGAAAATTATGACCTTAAGAAATCTATCTTGCACCTCTCTACCTTTGTCCAGATCTCGAACACTGAAGTCCGGAGCAGTAGTAGCAAGACGAAAGAATATTTCAATGTGTTGGCTGGTAAATTTGAATCCCTCCATAGCTGCCTCTGGATTGTTGAAGCCAAGGTGGACTGCATCAGGACCAACAACCGGAACAACCCCTCTGTCCTCCATGGCATTGAAGAAGAAAATGTGGGTACTGCAGCTGCTAGCAAGGAAAAGAACGGTCGTCAGCATCATGTCAACTGAATTTCTCTCTGCCTGCTCGTCTATGAGTGTTTTCAGAACTTTTTTGTGTTAGCTAGTCCATAGTTTCTATTATGTATTTCCTCTGTAGTTTGTTCCTAGGGAAGTTTGTAAAAATACTCAGTTGCCGCAAAATAGCTGTTAAATATGATATGCAAAGACTGAATTGTGAGATGCTTGTCTTGGAAGCTCTCCTTTTTTTGGGATCAGTCTTCCCTTCCTATATGTAATCTCGTCTTTCTTTTTAATATAAAAGCCCATTACCCGTTGTTGTAAAAAAAAACCTAAAACACATTGTAAAATTTGCTCAATACATCATATTTATGCACATTGTGAGTCTTAGGTGGGTTGAAAATGAGAGGTGCACTGAATATATATAGACACACCATCACTGCTGCACCTCCATACATCCAAAATCACACCAATTATTTATGTCCCCACACTCAATGCAATGATTGACACATTTATGATAAAGGTATGCACCACATGCGGTGCATATCTTTTATAAAATGCAATATACAACCACGCACATACGACATTTTCTATGTTTTACCCATGTGGTTATAATATATGGAATCATCATTAACAATACTTCCCTGAATTACCAAACGTACCAATAAATAGGCATGGTATTTACTAACCTCGCTTACTAGTGCACCTAACATAAAATGACACACATAATACCGAGTGGTCGTACACTCTAAACCACACTAATTAAGTTGAAATTTTTGTTAAATTATGTCTATTAGTAGTACACTTTGTATATACAAACACACTGTAGCTGGTGCCTCCATACATCTCAATTCACACCAACATATATGGCCCCATACACAAAACCGTGAAAAATGCGTTTATGATGACAATATGCACCACATGCAATGCATATCTATCAAACAATGCACCACATGACCATGTGTGTGCAAAATATTATACATTTTATCAATGCATTTATAATAAGAAGAAACAATGTCAATGATGCTTTTGTATATTATAAAGCACATTGATAAGTCATGCGGGGTTTTTAATATTCTCACATACTGGTATGCCTCTAAAATAGGAACACACCGAAGACGATGCACCTTCTTAATGCACCAACTATGGCATGCCCTATAAATTCATAGGGTGCACTGCATTCCAATGCGAGTAAAATAATTTGAACGTATTGCATGGATTTAAAAAAATTGAAAAAAAATGGGAAATGAAAAGTAAATTTTTAATTTTAATCCGCTAAAATGTAAATGAGGATGTAATAAACACTTCACTCACTATCTTTCTAGCCAAGGATGCATTTCCATATAGAAAAATGAAAAGGTTGTGGGACTATTTTCCAAAATTTGAAATCTATTAACGAATTGAAGGGAGAGAGGAATGTGACAACATATCACACTGATGAAAGGACAATAATACACTGAGGTTATGAACCAGTGTTTTCGTGGTCTCAATCATTTAAATCAATTTACAAATGAAATTATCAGTCCATAATTTTTTATTTTATTTTATTTGATCCCACACCGATGCAACCAATAGTACAGTGCATTGTTGTGTTGTTAATAATAAAGTGTATCGTAGAATCAATTTAAAAATACCTTGCTTGGTGCACTATTTGGATAAATGCCTTAGTGTAGTTATGCCATCCCAATGCACTAGGATGTTTGTGAAAAAATAAACAAATATTTTTAATAGTCAAAATTGACGGTGCACCTTATATGCATATGTCTCGATGCATTTTGTGGCACTAAATACATTAGGTACTTTTATAATTTTATTAAAATCAAACACATATATTATAATATTAAATATGTTATCCTATGCCGATACTCTGGATTTAGACACACCGTTGCGCTATCGTATCTCTAGCACACTAGTTTAGCTATATGAGCATTCAAAATCGATGCATCATATATGAGGACGTATTGATGCATGTATATCCACTTAACACACTATTTAATTTTATATTTTTTTTCAATACAAAAACCTACATTTGTTAATAAGTATTTGATAGGGGTTAGTGTGTTGTATGTTGTAACACGCCGGTACATTATGTCACGTTAGACACAACCATGAGTGATTTTGTAAAATAAAAATAAACGTACTCCATCCTCTAGCGATGGTGTATTTTGACATTTGGTGCATGTGATATTGTGGTGCAATAGTGTGTCCTATATGTTGATGTACCCATGCATTATTACAAATTAAAATCACCGAAAGAAAACCTCCATTGAAACCTTTAGTCTCCACCTCCACTAGCAACCTTTGCTATAAACAAATAAATGAGGCATTTTTTGGGGAGGTTTTGCAAAAATCTCCGCTAAAAGGTGTTTTCCTTGTTATGCCTCAAATAAATTGATATGAAATTTGGAAATAAATTATAATTATACCTCATACTAAGGATGTGGACTCACCAAGCTAATATTTTAAATGCCTTCAATGATTGTTGAGTGTGCTCACCTCAACACACACCAATGTCTTCAAAATCTTCAAGGACCAATAATACATTTGTCCTTCAATGGAGTCACCATCATGGCCAATAAGTCTTAAAAAATATGCACTCATAAACAACATGTATAGCCAATCTAAAAATTCAGAATTTGGACTTTATTCTTTGACAACAATGCCAAAATGTCACCTTACAAACTAGCAACTGAGATTTAAAGTCCAAAAAGAACAAATGCTTAGCTATGGGAAACTAAGAAGGGGCCATTGTCACCTTGCCATCCCTCTTCTACACTTAAGGCCAACTTCCCTCCCACTCAAGGGACACTTCCCTCGATAGGAATATTGGGAATTAGTCTTTGAAACACAAGGTGAAATGAAGAGTAATTCCAACAAAATGGATTGATTAAAGTTTATGAATTATGTCTTTCCATTGCTCAATGGGATCAAAATGGAGGCTCAAGGGAGATCATTCTAAAGAAAGTAGAGTGGAAAATGAAGTTGAAAAGTACAAACTTCTATGGTCAAACTCCTTGATATCTGAAATTGTAGAAATATGGCTAAGGAAATTACTTAAATAGATAAAATCCAATGCTTATTGAGATTATGATTACTGGGAATAGATCATATGTGCATCCCTCCAAAAGTAGCACTACAAGGAAAAAACCTTGTAGCGAAGGTTTTTGCGGAGGTTTCTAGTGTTATAAGATTGGGAAAAACTTTCAAAAAGTCCTCCACTACAACCTCCACAGTTAGTAGCCAAGGTTTTTTCGGATGGTCATTATAATTAATAAATTTTGGGCTAGCGAAGGTTTTAGCAAAGGTTATTTTTTTTCTTTTTCTCTAGTGCATATATTGTAGACACGCACTGGTGCGTGTTATTAATATAAGCACCGGTGCATATAAACTAAAAAAGGACCACTGCTTGTATAAGTATTAAGCATCGGTGTCGTTTTTGGTTATACGCTGCACTAGTGCTCGTATCATTATTATGTACCGGGTTGTTCTATGGTTTATTGGTACTGGTATAACGTTAGAGCACCGGTGCTCTGATATAATAGTGCACACCGATACTCTTACAAAAATTACACACTAATTTCTCTCTTTTGTGTTGCAGGGATATCTAATGCTTGTATAAATAGTAATCACTGGTGCATACATAAAGTTCAACACGATAGTGCATATAATATATAAAAAGCACTGATGTATATTTTTACTATGGGCATAGTAATATGTTGGACTAATAAATATAATTGTACGTTGTCGGCTAAATCAACGGTGCTTTTAAACAATTATTAGAACCGGTGCTTATTTTAAATTAATAAGCACTGATACTTATAAATCATAAGAATGCACCGATGCGTATAATTAATAAAACAAACTAGTTATCGTATTTTTATGGCACACACTGTATAGTGACTTCAAAAGAATAAGATGCACGAATATGTAGTATATATTTTACTTAATTGCTTTTTTTACAAAATTTCATTTAATGATCTCGAAATCATTTTTTAAAATAATATTTATTTTTCTAGTTTATTTATTGTCTTTGGATATAATGATTGCATTAATGCGTTATCCAACAGATTACACCTCTTCTATTTGTAACGATGTAAATTATTCATATAGAATTCAATCAACAACACAAAATTTACAATATTGAACAATGTAATAAAGTAAGAAACCCATTTTATTATATATGAATAAGAAATCCATCGTCATACAAAAAGGGACAATGCAAAGGTCCACAATAATAAAAATGGAACCAATATGTAATTGTTACACTTATTCAATAAGATATTACCAAGCCCAAAATGTATCATAAATAAGAAAAAAGTGAATATTCCAGGAATCTTTCGTATTTTGGACACAACTTTTCGCTCGTAACTCGGAATTGGGTGGACTTTAAACTGTTGGAAATCTCTTGAAATTCTCTACAACTTTCATGTTTTGAGTTTTGTGTGCTTCCGTACCGTTTGTCCGTGGTAGGCATTTTAGTAAAAAAAAACTTTCAAAAGATGCTTTAGAAAAACATCTCTTGAAAGATGCTTTTTTTACTAAAATGCTTGCCCCGGAAAAACGGTACGGAATAAGACAAAACTCAAAACATGAAAGTTGTATAGAATTTCAATAGATTTCCAACGGTCCAAAGTCCGCCCAATTCCGAGTTACGAGCGAAAAATTATTCCCAAAATACGAAAGATTCTTGGAATATTTACGTTTTTTCTTAAATATGATACATCTTAGTGTTGGGTAGAATGTTATAAGTTGGTAACCTATCGACATCCAATTGAGACAATATGTCCAATATATTAAAAAAAATGTCAATATGTGATTGTTACACTTATTGGTAACATGTCCTCATGCATTTGGGACAATACGTATAGTACATTAAACAAAATCTCTGATTTTCACAGTGGACAAATATTCCAAAACATACTACTTGCAGTAACAAGCAATTATATTGATTGCCATTAATCACTCGAACTGTTATCATCACTCAAGCTGTGTGCATGCCTCATTTCTTCATCACTTATAGGCGATATTGTAGTTGGGTTATTTAACCTAATGTTTTGTTCTTCAACTTGTTTTTTTCAACGTTCCTCCTTTTCATGTTCCACCTACAATCATAGAAATAAAATATAATAAGTATATGTACATATATAGAGTAGAATACACATGTTTATGTAAGTAAAAAAGCGTAGCATGACAACGATTGTTTCATAAACAATGCACATATTTTCGAAGACATGCACCATGCTGTTTCTCAAAATATCTTTCGTTGCCTCCACTCCATACTTTATTTCTTGCATGTTTAATACGCCATGAGAAAGCATAC
Organism: Larix kaempferi; assembly: GCA_027924585.1. Lineage (NCBI taxonomy): Eukaryota > Viridiplantae > Streptophyta > Pinopsida > Pinales > Pinaceae > Larix > Larix kaempferi. The sequence continues at coordinate 2,316,196 of BSBM01000383.1, forward strand.
GTATAATTAATATAGTGGATTCGTATTGTTCCGTTGATTATAAAATAAGGAAATTTAAACTCCAACATAGATACTTACATATACTCACAACCCATACTTAACCCAATGTCGATCAATTATTCGAATGACTCTTCTTTGTATGTTAGCACTTATTAGAAGACTTCCGTGGATGAGTGTAAATCAACTATTTAAATATAAAGATCACAACAAATGTGAAATCTTTAGTAAGGTAAAAAACATAAGTACTCACAAACTTTGTTATCAACCCTTTTCTTCCTAATCGTCTTGTCTTATGTGCTAAAAGGGTTCCATTTTCTTTTCTTTTATGCAACAAAACAATTGAAAATTAGTATTTCATGCGATAGTTAAATTTGATGTACATAAAAGAATAAATTGATGATTACATATACCTCTAATGCACATTGTTGTTGGGTTGGCTCCTCTTGTGATGCAATTATATTAATTTCTTTTACCATCTCCTTTTACACTTTTTGGACATCCTTACCACCATGTTTTAGTGATCCTCTCATTTGTCCTTTGGAATTTTCATATTTTTCTTGAAAAACGAAAAACAAATTTTTTTATTTTTTTATTTTTTAAATCGACAAGAAAGTAAATATAACAACAAAAATTAATTGGGTATTTTTTGGGACATATTATATAAAAGCATGTCTAGTAATAATACTTTTTAAATGATTCTTTTTTGTTATTGTAAGTTTTTGCTGTTGTAAGTCTCACAGGTGTCATTGACCATTGTTCCATAAACGTTTGTTGTAGTTTATATATAACTTGATTCTTGGAGTCACTGGATTGATTTTTGTACTGTAAGTGGAAACTACGTCTATACGTTCTTTCCACTATATCCCTCATAGTTTTATTAAAATCCCCCCCCCCCCCCCTCTCTCGTTAACTTCTAGCACCACTCCAGATGAGCTAAGTACCAACTCATCATCATTTACATCTTTAACAATTTTTTTCTTGTTAAAACAACATTCTGTTCCCTCCATATTGATCCTTGTAGAACATTAAAAAAATGTGAAATTGAACGTTTAAAACATGTTAACAGATAATGTCAAGAACTTCATTTTTAGTAAAAATTCAAAGAAAAACTTCATGTTGACGCTATTTTGCACTTAGAATCTATACAATCTTATCGAGTTTCTTCAAGTTTTTGCTTTGCATGACATACATTAACCAATACACCTAATTAATTCAAACCTATCGATAATTCAAATATATTAAATTTCTAATAAAATTTAAATAACTTGCCTTGTTCCTTTTGTTGGGATGAGCTAGCATTGTGCTTGCTGCAATAAGTTGTTTTCCTTGAACTTCTATAGACCATTTTCTTTAAGAAAGAAAAAAAGTCAAGAATCATTAGGTATAGAAATTATGAAACAATTTTACAAAAATATATAACAGTGCACATAGTATAAATAAGCACCGATGTGGTAGACATACATAAACACACCAATGTGGTATACATAACTGTGAGCATCAATGTGGTATACATAAATGTGCGGATGGGTGCGGTATACATACATGTATGCCACAGACATATCATTACTGTGATGTTACAAATTTGAATATGTTTTTCTTATAAATTCTATATTCACCTCGTGCTCTATAAAATACTAAACACCTCGGTGCCTCATAAATGTTTATGCGGACTGCCAAACTTGTGAACAAATTCAAAACATAACATTTTTGGTAAAATACAATTCTTTTACGTTACGAATTAAGTAGCGCCAGTGCCAGACACATGATCACCGATGAAACATTAAGTAAGTACGCACCGGTGTGCATTACGTAAGAATGCATCGGTCCTTTAATACTGTACATATGCACAGGGGCGGTACTGTACATATGTACATATGCACCACAAACCACAAAAGCATTTTTTTAAATTGATAATGACCAGATTTGGTATCCATTGCAATGAGTGGTCCTATTGCAACAAATACCAAACACCCCCATATACAAGTAAGAAAACCCTAAAAAAATCTATTACTTAAAAGGAAAAAAATACATCTTGTGAAATATAGAGCGGGTAACCAAGAGAAACAAGAAGAAAGCCAGGGATTCCAATATTGAAGGTAAGTACTCAACCCTTGTTTTTTTATAATACATTACAAAATATTTGAATTAAATAGGGGAAATATCGAGATGTTCAAAAAATGAAGTGACATACCTTAAATTTCTCCTAAGTAGATTTAGATGTGAGATACAATAATCCCTTACAAATTTGTCTCTTCAAAAAAACTTACCCACTCCAATGTCTTTGCCGATAAATCTCTCTTGCACAAATCTCCTCTTTAAATCGTGGCAAAAGAATAAAATTAGGATTAGGGTTTTATTTCATACACACACATTTAAGAAAATGAAATTCCCACTCATTTTTGTTGTTGTTTCTTTTGGCCCATTGATGATAAATGCATACATTGTTTTTTTTGAACTTATATTTTTCGACGCACTTTACAATAAAGCGCACCGGTGCATTATTGTGAGCAAAAACACCGGTGCACTTTACATTGTATAGTGCACCGAAAAAAGTAATATTTTACAAAATTCAAATGCAAACCTCCGCAATTTAATTTTTGAGGAGGTTTTGCCTTGCAGAGACAAAAACAAAGTTCAATAAGCGGTGCATTTCTTGATAATGCACACCGATGCTTATTTTATATATAGACACACTAGTGCAAGAAAAAACAATACAACACATATATACCTTTATAATCATTTTGGAATTCTTCTTCAAGTTATATTGTTTTATGCTTCCCAAAATTTCTTTTAAGAATTTATTCACATATTGATGATGTTTTTGGGTCAAATGCAGGAAAAAATATTATAATATCAAATGGTAAATTCTTCAGATTCCAACTCATTCCATATCATTGAAAGTTCTTCAAGTTCTCCCCCACCATTTGCAGTAAGTTCGAATTTTATTTATTATTCATTTACCTGATCCAATTTATGTTATTTATGCATGCGCATTATAATAATTGCTCATTGAATGTTCCATGATCATGATTTAGGATCGAGTTCAAATGCGCAGGATATTCCTCCAGTACAAAAGTGATGCAACTCTTATCAGGAGAAAGAAACCGTAGGCATATGTTTGACGAAAATGGACAACGAATTTACTCTGCCAATTTTAACATGCCATCTTCTAGCAACCAACCTAGGTCAATGGTACTTCATTGTGAATTGGATCTCTTTTATGACACCCTAGTAGTATGTGGTTGTTCAAAATGTAAAGGGTTGAAGGCAAACCCGTGATGTGTCACATTGTCCCATTATATTAAAGATTGACTACCAAAAGTTGATGGTCTAATACCTCCCACTACAATCAAGAATCCAACAGGTGATATAGAAAATACACATAGGAACACTTCCATATTCTCCTTTTTTGAAAAGTTGGAAGCTAGATCAACTAAGTTTTGTCATAAATTGACCAACCCGTCTCCTTCAGTTGAGTCAACTGAAATTTCTAGTGAGCAAAAGTATGATATCAATACTAGCGGAAACATCTCTACTAGGAGATCCAAAAAGTTGTATGAGTTGAGAGAAAAAATGTCCAAGTACACACCAAGGTTGGTTCAATTGTTGGAAGGACGCGATGAATTCTCTCTTCCTATCTGTCTAGAAAGTAAATATCAAACCTGTTACAATTGTACTTTGTATGGCCCTTGGCCATCTTCCATGCTTGTGCTTGATGTTGGAACTGAATTTTCCTTTTATGGTAATAGTTATATGGTTTCCCACTCTAAAATATATGTTACAAATCTATTCTTACTAGATACCCATGCCATGGAGGGAATGTTATTACATGCATTCCAATAAAATGAACATGGGGATGACACTGATATTGTCGATACCTTTTTTGAAAGCCTGAAATTTGCTTCCACCACCTCTCTTTGGACATGGGTCAAGGTCTACCCAACCATGGACTGTTAACAATGCTACTCTACAACTTGAAAGTAATGTATGGTATGCCAGATGTGTGTTTCTTGGCACTTCTAATGTTACTAAAAGATAAGGTACTTCCGAGTGATAATGTCTTTCCCGATAATTGCGTAGAGGCAACAATAATGCTAAAATGTTTGGGTGTTGAGTACATATCATACCATGCATGTCCGAATGATCGTATTCTATACAAAGAAGAATATGCCGACAACGAGATATGTCCAAAATGTGGGCATGCCATGTACCATAAATAAAAAAACAAGGGTAAGGCACACGATCCTCCTCATAAGTTATTGAGACACATGCCTATGATTCCAAGGATTCAAAGGCTCTTCTGTTGCAAACAATTAGCCGAGTTGTAGGGGTGTCATGCTTCACATAGAAGTGAACAAGGAGTTATGTGAATCCCAGTAGATTCAATAGCCATGAAGCATAAAGGGGATACATGGCTCGATAAATTCAAAAATGAGCTAACAAGCCTTCGATTGAGCATAGCCATGGATGGAGTTTACCCGTATTCTCTTCAAAACACCAACTATTCTGTTTGGCCAGTAATAGTGATCAATAACAACATCCCCCCATGGTTGTCCATGAAAGCTTAACATCTTATGTTGACTCTTATAGTCTCATGTAGAAAACAAGTGAAGAGAATGGATGTCTACCTTCAATAACTGATCGATGAATTTAAGCAATTATGGGAAGGGATACATGTATATGATGTATTAAGACCCATCCCAATTGAAAGTTCTTTTACATTGTATGGCATATGTGCGTACACCACACATGATTATCCAAGACTAGGAGTTTGCTCTAGCAAGCATGTTGATTGATTTGTTCTTATATATAACATTTTTTTGGCACACTTAATTTGGTGCAACTATATTTTTTGATGCTAATGTGATATGTATACACTAATGCCGCAGGTCTTGCAAGATAAGGGTATCATGGATGCAAATGTTGTGGACCTTCTATAAAAGCTAGGTGGTCCAATCACCTACAAAAGCCGGCGTACAAATGCTCCGGTGTATTTCTCCTAGAAGAGCATCCTTATAGAAGACTTGCATCTACTTTCAATGGTAAACTTGAGAGAACCCAAAGACCTAAAATAATCACATCGACAGATTGGATTAGGGCATATGACAAAAAGAAGAAGGAAATTGTAGACTTGTTCGATTTAAATGGGAAACCTATATCCGATGATCATAAATTTTTTGACACATATGTTGAGAAAATGCCCATTGGGATGAAAATGAAATCTACATTTTATGAGCTTCCATATTGGGAGCATCTTAAGGTCGCCCACTTACTAAATCCAATGCATATATTAAAAAATGTTTCAACTTCTTTATGGAGACACCTATCATCCAAATAAAGTGACACATTGGTTGTTAGAAGATATATTATTTCTTCAAATACTAAAGAGAGGCATTGGAGAAGAAAAGAAAGTAGTGGAGAGGTTGGTCCTTCTTGGTATTTTAAAGAAGGTGATGTCTCATGGATATTGAAGAAATACGATTCTTCACGGCGAATGATGTTATATTGGGTGTGAAGGCACCTTCTTAATATGGGTCAACTCTAAAACGTTGCTTCGCTGTAGAAGGACATTTGTCGAGGTTGAAATCACATGACCATCCAAACCTTCTAAGCATATTTATCTCTAATACATGATTCTGTTAATGTAGTGTAGGTTAAAATATAGTATTCCCTCAAAGTTTTATGACAATTAATTATGTGTACTGTGTCTATTTTGTAGTGTCATTATCCTTTGCTCATGTGTGATTGTGTGAACCATGAATTCCCCCAAAACCAATGATGTGCCATATCGAAATTATCTGCATTTGTACATTGGATCACATCAAAAGAGATTCATATGGCTAGCATTCCATGGTGGCGTCGAGAGATAGCTGAGATTGTTTGTATGTTTGAGAAGGAAGTTCCCACAAGTTTATGGACTTGTAGGTCCATATTCTAATTCACCTAACCGATGAGGTTGAATTAGCTGGGGTGCTTGGCATGTCGTTGGATGTTCTTCTTAGAGAGGTACATGAAAAAAATTGGAGGGGTTTGTTCGTCAGAGGGAAAAACCATAGGGATCTATGGCGGAGGGGTACATAGTATATGAGTCCTTTTATTATGCCATAAGTACATCAAACGAATTGATGACACACTAGGGGTAATGGTTGGGATGACGATCAGGATGTGGACAAAAGGGAAGGGGAGCTACTCTAAACAAATGCAAAAAGGCGCATGATAAAGAGTAAGTCACTTATATTTTGTCAAATTTGTAGAGAAAATATTTACATTAAAGTTGATATTATATATTTGATCTCAATTTTTTTTTTAATTCTTGTACACGTCAGCGAATTCGGAAATTGATGACATCAGTAAATTTGTTTTTTACAATGCAGTGGAAACACAATCATAAGCCACATTGTATGAAGAGAAAATAAAGAAATTAGAAAGTGACAAGAAATAATTTAGATGGTTGAATGATAGAAGCATGCCTTATCCTAATCATTTAAAAGAAAATATGCCAAAGATCTATCCCAACAGTTGGGTGGCTGACTTGGTCACAGAGAAATCTAATCTAATCTCTTGCTTAAGGACATCTCCCTAAGTTTCATCAACTCTCCTCATCGTTCCCTTTAATGATTGATTGATGATAATAACAATGTCTTCTTCATAGTTTTGATGACAACCATCCTTGCTTCCTTTGCACAGATACACACATTATGATGGGAAGACCATCACATCACATGTGATGTTTGAAACATTTATTGATTTTTTTAACCCATGATCAACTTGTGAGTCAACTCCCTTGGGTTGCTTACTTGAAGCATTTTTGTTGATCCTAACCACTCTTTACCTTGAGGCATATTCATCGAATCACTTTTAGCTTCAACATGTTTTTTCCACCATCTTTGTCGTTTCTTGAAGACCATTCCTCGATAACATTACTTTGATTGTATGTACATATGATTTTTTAAAGTTGTGTTTTCTTCATTGATTTTGAACAAATTTGTATGAAGTTATTTTGGAGGCTAAAACTATGAACATAGACTCTTCGTTAAGAGCTTGCCATTGCTTTATCATGGTTAGTGTGTTGTTATTTTGATATTCAATCCAAGATTCCATGATATTCAATTGGAGTGTTGTCGCATCCAATATATATTCCTTGTTATATTGCATGAGGATTACATGTGTGGATTTCATTAACTAAATTCAATGATTTGCAGGTGATAACTTCATGAGATTTGGCTTGACTTGGAGATGGTGCTTCCAATTGGTTGCTTGTGTTGGGAACATAATACTTGGTGTTAGGATTATTGTGACTATTCACGTCCAAGGAAGACCAAGAGTCCTAGGTGAATAGGAAAATTCAAGAGGATTCCAAGAGACCACTTGGGAATTTGAACCCAAGGGTCATTCTCATGTATATATTGTACATTTGTGAATGAGAAAAATCATGCTTAGTGCCTATCTCTTTCTATCCTTGTGATTATTCTTCTTGCATATTTGGCTCTGTGACAACCAATCATTCATTTGCTTGAATGGGCACCTAACAGTGGTATCAGAGCTCATTATGAGCCCTTGTTCTATGGAATAACTCCTTACTGCCATATTCTTCTGTGTGCTCCTCCTAGCCTACACCATTCAACGCTCTGCTTGCTCATTCATGATATGGAAAAGTTTTTTCTTCACTCTACATGATTATCCTACTCCTCTGCCAGCTCCATACCTACAAAGCGTACTAGCTCCTCCAACATGCGACCGTTTGCATTCTGCCTAGATTTCTCTCTGCCTTCTATCTCCATCTATGTAGGACCAGATTGTAATGCCTCTCTCTCTTTGGCATCAATTCACTCCATTTCATTATCCATTTTCGCTGTGTATTGTTGTGTATGTAGCGTTTTTCCACACCAACCCTAATTGCATTGTTGTTGCAGATCTCTCATTCTCTCAAATCTCTTAACCCTAACCCTAATCTTTAAAAATTTTGGTTATATTGACTGTGTTCTCGTGCCTTGGTATCATTGAGCGTGTGGTATCCTTGGAGTTGCGAACTGTTGTTCGTTGGAGACAAACCTTCGTTCGAGCTACGAATTGTTGTTCATGCCCTGACATTCATGTTGAAATGGTGTTGCGTTGAAATGCATTACAACGTAGCATGTTCTTTGCTGTAAATGCCGCGTAGAACTGTTGTTGAGAGCCACTGTTTGAAGAAAGTGTAGAGCTGCCAACGTGTGAATATTGTTGACTAGCGCCCCTCTTTTTGATGGCTGTGTTGAAATATTGTAACTTCGAAGAATATTCTATTGTATTTTATTATTATTCATTCAGAGATGTTTTATTCCTCCGTCGGGATGTTATTATTGTATTTGGTCATCATAGAGTCAGAAGGTAAAACCTCCTTTGTAAGTCGGGTCGATAGAACCCTCCAGAAAGTAATATTATATTGTTTTGAGTCATCCTAGGTAAGTCGGCCTAGTTAAGTTTGTTGGGGCTGACCTAGTTAGTGAAAAAGTCAAGTGGAATATAAAGTATAAATAGGAGTGATGTGCTCCTCATTTGGACACACACACTCACTTATGTAATTCACATAGGAGAGAGAGAGAGAGAGAGATATGCAACGAGAATGAGCACATGTTTGGGGTTTTGTCTTTGTACTTTTGATCATCTATATTGAGGGATTTTTTGTTGGGTTTTCTTCCCCTAGAGGGTTTCCGAGGATAAATCTGTGTCTATCTTGTGATTGTGTTTCTTTAAGTGATCTCGTATATGCTATTGTTGTGAAATTGAATTGAATACTGATGTTATCTATCTTAGCATATTGAATCTTTAATGGTATCAGAGCTAGCCTGAATAGGACAACTTTCACGAGGTGAAACTCTCTGTCTTCTCCCTCCGACAAGAAATTAGGGTTTCTGTCAAAGTTGGAATTTTGGAAACCTGATTGCATAGAAAGTTGCGCCTCCCTAGGGCGCATCTATTGAGCCCTAGATCGAAATTTTTGAGTGGGTAGATCTCTGGAAAAGTCAAACCCTAGTTTGACTTTGGACCAGAAAACTGCAGAAACTGCAGATCATAATTTTGCAAGTCAATTTTGAGAGGTGAAAATTTGGAATCTCCAGAAACCAAGTGTACCAGTCAATTCGCCCCAGTCAAGCGCATCTCGTGGTTACTAAGGTCAGTTTTGCATTTTGAGAAAAATCATTTTTTGTGACCTCCTAGATAAGATGGCCCTAAGCACTAAGCTTGAGGATAAGCTAGAAGGCATAGAGAATTTCCGAGCATGGAAATATAGGATTGGTCTCATTCTTGAAGAGAATGATCTTGCTAGATACATCAAGGAAGAAGTTGCAGAACCTGAAGAGGATGAAGCTAAGGAGAAGCACAAGAAGGACCTGATTAGGGAAAAGAGGATCATTGTTGATTCTATCAAAGACCACTTGATTCCTCAAGTGTCATCCAAGAATACCTTGAAGGAGATGTATGATTCCCTAGGAAAAATGTATGAAGGAAGGAACATCAATAGGAAGATGAGTTTGATAGCTCAATTAAAGAGTACCAAGATGTGCCAAGGAGAATCCATCCAAGACTACTTCACAAGGGTCTCCCAGTTCAAGGAGCAACTATAAGCCATTGGAGACTCCCTTGATGAAGATGAGCTAGTTATGACTGCTCTCAATGGTCTCACTAGACCTTGGGATTCATTCATTCAGACTATGTGTGCCAGGAAGGAAAGCATGAAATTTGACATTGTATGGGAAGATTGCATCCAAGAGGAGGATAGAGTAGCCAATAGAGAAGCTTTACTTAAAAGAAGATGATCAAGCCCTAGCCACCTATACCAAGAGAGGAATACATCAATCTAACTTCAAGAAGGAAAGCCACAAGGAGTCTCAACCTCCCAAGAAGTTCCAAAGGATAAGAGGAAACAATCCAAGAAAAAACTACTCCAACTTTCAATGTTTCAATTATGACAACTAGGACACATTGCCAGAAAGTGTCCATTGAAGAAAGAAGAATACAACAAGAGGAACAACAACAAAAGACATCATGCACACCTAGCTGAAGATGAAGATGAAGAAGAAGAGGAAGAAGGACCTCAAAGAAAAAAAGCAAAATAAGAAGATGCAGAAGAGTATGTATTATTTTCTACACTCTCTGGGTCTATGACACCTGGAGAAGATACATGGCTTATTGATAGTGGTGCTTCAAAGCACATGACGAGACAAAAGAAAACTCTGTCAAAAGTTGAAGAGAAGAACTCTCTTCAGAAGGTATCATTAGGAGATGACTATCAAATATCCTATCAAAGGAATTCGTGAAGCAAGCTACAAGCTTGATTCTGGAACCCCCATGAAGATAAGGAAGTCTTATATGTACCAGGTTTGAAGAAGAACCTAATTTCTATCTCAACATTAGATAAGAAAGGATATAGGGTTGCATTCATAGATGTATAAGTAATTATGTGGCCCAAAAGAAAATCAATTGAAGATGCAGTTGTCATTGGTGAAGAAGAAAGAGGATTATATAAACTCAAGGGGCATTCAGAAACAACCCTTGTTCATGAGACCACTAGCCCAAGTGAATTATGGCATAGGAGGCTTGCTCACATTAACTACAAAGCACTACCCCATGTGAGCAAAGTAGTGACGGGATTACCATATTTGAAGATCGATCATGAAGGCATTTGCAAAGGATGTGCAAAAGGAAAGAATACCAAGAATCCATTTCCGAAGAGTGAGACAAAGACTAAAGGTACGTTGGAATTAATCCATTCAGATGTATGTGGTACAATGCCCTCCACATCTTTGAGTGGTTATGAATATTATGTTACATTTATTGATGACTATTCAAGAAAGACATGGATATATTTCTTGAAAGCAAAGGATGAAGTATTTGGAAAATTCAAAGAATTCAAAGCCTTGATAGAGAATCATTCAAAAAGAAGAATCAAGACACTCATAACAGACAATGGTGGAGAATATACTTCAAAAGATTTTGAAGCCTTTTGTAAAGAAACTAGAATCAAGAGGGAACTAACTACTCCCTACAATCCTCAACAGAATGGTGTTGCGGAAAGAAATAATAGGACCATTATGGAAGCAGTGAAGACAATGATACATGATCAAGATCTTCCAATGCATCTATGGGCTGAAGCAACAAGGACGACAATTTATGTACAGAATGGATTATCCCATAGTGCCCTTGGATTCAAGACTCCAGAAGAAATGTTCATAGGAAAGAAGCCTGAAGTGAGCCACCTCAAGATATTTGGTTTCCCAGTATATGTTCACATACCAAAAGAAAAGACAACCAAGTTGGACCCTTTCGGAAAGAAGGGAATATTTGTTGGATACTGTGAAGTCTCCAAAGCCTTCAGAATATACATTCCAAGATTCCATCACATGGATATTAGTAGAGATATAACATTTGACGAAGAAGCAACTCTCAAGAGATCTAGAAAGTGCCAGCATGAAAAAGTATATGAAGAAGATGTACCTCCCAAAAACGTAGAAGTTGCACCCTCCCCCAAAGATGAAACACCAGAAGACCATGATATGCTAGAACCTCAAGAACCTCCCACTATGAATATGTCACGAAAGAGAAAGCCTGCTTGGGAAAGAAAAATTATGCAAGAAGCAGAGAAGTATGGAGCTCCAGAAGGCTCCACAAGAGTAAGCAAGAAGCCAAAACCATTTTCTAGTTATGTGGCTTTGATATGTGATCTTGTAGATCAAGAATCTACCAGATATGAAGAAACTATACAGAAGAAAGAATGGGTAGAAGCAATGACAGAATAATACCAATCAATAATGAAGAATGATGTTTGGGATATAGTTCCCAAACCAGAAGGAAAAAGTGTGGTATCTTCCCAGTGGATCTACAAGATAAAGCATGCAGCTGATGGAAGTATTGAGAAATACAAGGCAAGGTTTGTGGCTAGAGGATTCTCTCAAAAAGAGGGAATTGATTATGAAGAGACATTTGCGCCAGTAGCAAGATACACTTCCATTAGAACCACATGGCACTTGCATCCATGATGAAGTGGAGTTTACACCCGATGGATGTGAAGACAACTTTCCTGAATGGTATGATTGAGGAAGAAGTGTACATAGAACATCCACAAGGATTTAAAGTTGAAGACATACGGACTCACGTATGCAAGTTGAAGAAGGCTCTGTATGGATTGAACCAAGATACTAGAGCTTGGTACAGAAGGATAGATAGCTTTTTGACGAGCTTGGGCTTTACCAAAAGTAAAGCTGACCCTAACCTTTACTTTAAGGTTATGGATAATGAACCTGTCATATTATTGCTATATGTGGATGATTTATTTCTGACATGAAATAAGAAACATATTGTAGAGTGCAAGAAGAAGCTCGCTGAAGAATTTGAGATGAAAGACCTTGGATTGATGCACTATTTTCTAGGTCTGGAAGTATGGAAAAACCCAAAAGGAATATTTCTCAACCAGGGAAAGTATGCTGTGGAAATCCTAAAAAGATTTGATATGTTGGAATGTAAAGCCATGGCCACACCCATGGATACCAACCTGAATTTGTTAGCTGATGAAGCATCAGAGTTAGTGGATGTGACTCAGTACAGATAGATTATTGGGTCCTTGATGTATCTGACGAATACCAGGCCAGATATATGCTTTGTTTTGAACACCCTGAGTCAGTATCTAGTTGATCCTAGACGTGTTCACTTGGTAGCTACAAAGCATGTGATGAGGTACCTGAAAGGTACGATAGACTTTGGTCTGTACTATGTTGGAGATCATGACTACAGATTGTATGGTTATACATATGCAAATTGGGTTGGAAGTGTCTCAGACAAGAGCACCTCAGGTGGATGTTATTGTATGGGATCCGCCATGATCTCTTAGTTTAGCGGGAAGCAATTCAGTGTTGCTCTCAGCACAACTGAAGAAGAATATATAGCAGTTTGTTTTGCTAGTTGCGAAGCCATATGGATTCGAAAATTGATGTCAAGTCTATTTGACCTGGAGTTGGATACCACGGTGATTCTATGTGACAACCAGAGTTGTATAAAGATGACGAAGAACCCAATGTTCCATGACAAATCAAAGCACATAGAAATCCGGTATTTTTACATACATGATATGGTACATAAGGGAGCTATAAAGCTCCTGTATGTGAGCACTGATGAGCAAGTTGCTGATGTGTTGACTAAGCCTCTATCTTGAGTGAAGTTTGAGTACTTCCGTGACAAGCTTGGTGTGGTTCGAAAGGACCTTCCTCGAAAGGGGGAGCAATGGTGATGATGTTGCAGTGGGATTGCATTATCCCTGGACATTATTCCTAAATTGATCCGCAAAATTTTGTTTCCGTGATGTGGTTGGAATTGTATCATCCCTGGACATTAGTCCTAAAGTGATCCGCAGACTTTTGTCTCCATGATGTGGATGGGATTGTATCATCCCTGGACATTAGTCCTAAAGTGATACACAGACTTTTGTCTCTGTGATGTGGATGGGATTGTATCATCCTTGGACATTAGTCCTAAAGTGATCCGCATACTTTTGTCTCCGTGATGTGGTTGGGATTGTATCATCCCTGGACATTAGTCCTAAAGTGATCATTAGACTTTTGTCTCAGTGGTGTGGTTAGGATTGCATCATCTTTGGACTAATGTCCTAAAGTGAGAGGGATTGATCATCCTGTAATTGGATCATGTGTGTTGTAGGTTATGTTGCTGCAGATGATGTTGTTTCTGATTGAAAGATTAAGAGTTGTTGCTGATCGAAAGATCAAGTGTTGTTGTAGACGATTGAGCGATCAAGTGCTGTAGAAGATGAAGACTCAGTGCTATAGAAGATGATGCTCTAGTACTGAAGATGTTGAAGATGTTTTAGTAACTGTTCCAGTTGCTGATATTGTTGAAGAAAACTTTTGATGATTTATAGATGTATCACCTTGATGTTGTTGATGATGCTCTCTCTCCTTGCTCCTATAGTTGATGTTGTTGTTGTCAGTAGAATACCCTTCTCGTTAAGGGGGGGGTGTTGAAATATTGTAACTTCGAAGAATATTCTATTGTATTTTATTATTATTTATTCGGAGATGTTTTATTCCTCCATCGGGATGTTATTATTGTATTTGGTGATCATAGAGTCATGAGGTAAAACCTCCTTTGTAAATCGGGTTGATAGAACCCTCCATAAAGTAATATTATATTGTTTTGAGTCATCCTAGGTAAGTCGGCCTAGTTAAGTTTGTTGGGGATGACCTAGTTAGTGAAAAAGTCAAGTGGAAGATAAAGTATAAATATGAGTGATGTGCTCCTTATTTGGACACACACACTCACTTGTGTAATTTGCATAAGAGAGAGAGAGGGAGAGATATCTGCAAGGAGAAGAAGCACTTGTTTGGGGTTTTGTCTTTGTACTTTTGATCATCTATATTGAGGAAGTTTTTGCTGGGTTTTGTTCCCTTAGAGGGTTTCCCAGGATAAATCCGTGTCTATCTTGTGATTGTGTTTCTTTCAGTGATCTTGTATATGCTATTGTTGTGAAATTGAATTGAATACTGATGTTATCTATCTTAGCATATTGAATCTTAACAGGCTGGAGCTGATATCTATCCACCAAATCATGGATTCTTGTGTGCTGCTGCGTGGAGACTGGCGTATGGTGAAGAGACCACCTTGAAGACTAGTGACCTGCAACCCCATCTGTCTATGTTTCATTTCCTTGACTGACCTCTTGTTGCCATTGATCCCTCGTTGGCGCATATTGTGATGTGTTGCGACCCCGTGGAAATGCACTTCTCCCATAGTGCATGAAGCTCTCCAAGTTCAAGTGCATGGGCTATCTTGGCTCTATGGAGAACAAGATCTTCCTTCTTTGGGTCTTCTCCAAACTTATCAAGGAACAACTCTTCGATTGTGTTGATCTCGAAGTCACCAACGAGATAATCTCTGTTGTTGAGATATCCTAGAGCATATCCTCATTAAAAGTTTCATTCCAACTTTCAAGTTACGCCTTGCACAACAAAGAGTAATCGTGAGACTTCGAGGTGCAGTTAGTCTCTCTCTGGCTAGTAATTATGTAGATGTAAGTTTAGAGAACTGGTGGCCCCAGTTGTTTCGACAAATCCAATCTATCATTGAAGAGGAAGGATTGATATGTCCAATGCAACTTTATGTAGCCCTTCAATTGCGAGAACAAATCAAGCACTAGTTATGCTGCGAGCATTTCTAATTGTCATTGGCCAACCTTCTGAACTAGAGGAACAAATTGGTGAACTCTTCCCTTTGATTTATTTTTGAGCTTACAGAAATGAACATTGTGTTTGACAGCCAAAGAATCTCACTTTGGCATGTATCACTGCATGAAGTTGTTGGAGATTGTAAGTGTTTATTGTTGTGGGCATGCATCTCAGCATATTAAGTTTGTGGCACTTCTCACTGCATCAACAACAAATATTTTTCCAAAATATGGTGGCAATATTATTGATAATATTGTTAGCAGAGATTTGAGAACAAAAGAAGAGAAAGCATAAGCCTTTAGTGCCATCAAAACACTATTGTGGAAATTCTTCTTATAATTATAATTGGTTCAATGGCTATTGCATTGCGTGGATGGTGGTTTGCAACATCAAGCGAGCGTGTTGTTGCTCGATTTATTTCAACCAAGGGATTGCATTCTTTGATGTCACTCACATTGAAGAATTTCTTAGTCGTCTTTTAGAGGATACACAAATGATTAAAAATGCAACAAGTACCAATATCTCATAGGCTCTTTGGAATCTCACAACTGTATTGATAGGCATTAGCTTCATGCTTCAAACATCATGGAGTTATTTATATGAGAACGTTGGTATTATTACTATTGCTGAGAACGCTACTATTTTGCTAACTGTTGAAGTGTTGGTCTCTACCGCTGATGTTATCCTTCCCTAATTGAAGTTGCATAGAGGAGGTCTGGTGATAACTTGGAGCTGCATCTTCACTCTTTGGTGTGATAAATATTGAAGAACTGTGTATGGAGATATCATTTTTGAAGACAATTGTTGTGTGTGGTGTTGTGTACTCACTGTGTGGTGAGTGTTGGGTGCGTGCTTCCTATTATTTTGAAGAGTTGCCTCACGATTTTGAAAGTGGAGACTATTACAAACTATTGCTACAGACTGTGTGTGAACTGGTGTGGAGATGTTTTCTCCTTAGATACTATTGAGGCTGCATTGTTACACCATGACCCAAGGTGAAGCTTTGAGCAAGAGGTGACACTGTATTGAAGCAGAGAATTGGGGTATTCTAAACCCTAATATGTTTTTGAAGAACAACTGCTTGCCTCTCGATTTTTGAAGGGGAGATTGATTGCTCCCATTACTACATCTATATTATTGTCCAAGATTGGAGCTGAGATCATTCATTGGAGCTGAGAGCTTTCTTTGAAGCTGCCACTGTTAAAACCCTAATTTTGTGTGGAGTGCATGGAGCTAGAGCATCGGTGAGTTGCAACGATGAACATGGATGAGATGTCTGCACTGGTATATAAATTGGTTTGAAGTTCTTGGAATTCTATATGCACTCATCATCTTTTCTTTTAGAAGAAAGTAAATTTTTGGGGCTTGAATCATTTGTAAACGTGTTGAATATTTCAAGTTCTAGGGTTTATGCTTTGTTTTGGGAATGGGTTGCAAAAATAGATTAGTGTCTGCAGAAAGAGCATAGTGTATGCAAAAATTTCATATTGCCTGCAGAAATCTCATATAGTGAGTAGAAACAGTAAATAAGCTTTTTGTAAATAAGGTGGCAGAGACATAGACTTGCACCTTCTCCACAAACTACATTGCAACATAGCCTATTGCAACATATTTTGAAATCTTGCATCCCTCTGCATTCTGAAGACTTGTGATGTGAGACATTCTGAAAGTTGCAGCTGGCTGACAGTATTGAGCTCGTAGAGAAGATTTGGGACTGGTGTGGTGTGCCCACTTGAAGGATCCAAGCAAGTTTGCAATTGTTACTACAACTGCTCCAAAAGAAGAAGTTGCAGAAGCAAGTCATCATCATTCAATAACTCAGGTATAGCAAATTCATCAATTCAACATTTAGAAGTGTAACTTGCAAACTGTTGTTTGTTTGTAAGTTTTAATGCATTCTTTGGTACTTGCATGTGTTTTTTGTATAGTACCAAACTAAAGGAAAAGTTGAATTGCATTGTACTTGGGTGCATTCGTGGTTGAGACTGACACCCTCCACTTTTTGAGTTTGAGAAAGGGCAGAGTCGCAAGAAGCCCTCATCTTGTTGATTGAGTCTACTTGCTCCTACTTGCACAAGGAGGCTTCAAACAGTCTTCATAATGTCCCAGATTGAAGAAATATTAGAGTTGTTGAACACTCTGGTGCTCACTATTGTAGATGACTCAGTCACAATCAACAAAGATACTCTCCAAACTGTTATCCCACTTCTGCATGATTCAAAAGCAACGAGGATGATGTACATGACAAGAATCAACATTCTGAACTAGTGTTTGTTCAGAATAATCCTCTCTTTGAAGATGATTCCTATCAACTGTCAACACATAGAGATAAAATGTCAGAATATGTACAACCTGTTCAGAGTTCCCGATATGCCAACATTATGATTGCATTGGCCATATGAAAGATCAATGTTTTGATCTTCATCCTTGTCAGTGTTGCGGGAAGCGTAACCATTCTTCAGATAGGTGTGAACTTGAAGAAACCTCCAAGAGTGAAACTTGCAGCAGAATATTATACTGCTTCTTATCTTGTACCTAATGTTGCAGGAAACGTGGGACCCAACCCCGTTTCCAGTGTTTCGAAACTCCGAAACATGTACCGTACAAACTGGAAACGTGTTTCCGTACAGCCGAAACATGTTCTCGAGATGGAAACGCATTTCATCCGAACGAAAACGCATTTCTGGTACGGATGTATTCAATGAGGCCACGTTTCCAAAAAAATATCGCCATATTTGGTGATATTAATGGTAATGTTTTAAAGTAAAAGTGACATTCTCCTTATCTTTATTTTCCATCATTTTAGGTAATGTTTTAAAGTAAAAGTGACATTCTCCTTATCTTTTATTTTCCATCATTTTACTTAAATTTTTAACATTACCATTAATTGTTTCAGGATGTTTGAGAGTGGTTCCAACCTCATCAGACTTCATATGCAAAAAGTAGAATTTTAGATTCCATTCATAATTCAATAGATTTAATAGTTTTCAGGATTTTAGGATTGCAAAGTTTCCACTAGATTGTATTATGTATGAGGGTATGGAATTGGCATTTAATCAGGCACGTCAACCCTTATATGTCCCTTGATGTTGGTGGCGTTGATTGTTGAACTCCCCTGTCACAACCTTAACAAAAATGTACTCTTCACTCAAGCAAAATCACTTATTAAGCATGGGAAGCTTTTTCTACTTTATTTTAACGATTGGATTAGGAAGTTTAATCAAAATTGTAGGGTGTTGAGCCGTTAACTACTTCATGTGACTTACATTTTAGTAAGATGGTATTACTCCTTGCACATATGGTTCTAACCCCCAAGGGTGGGGGGTGGATAGTTGATGATTAGGTGATGTTATGGTAAATGTTATAGTTTGGAGGTGCACTGGTAACATCTTAACTATTATATGGGGCTGTCCCCGTGTTCTTATAAAATTGGATCAAACTTTTCTATGGAGTGCTTCCTTATATTTATATGATGGCAAGTTAGTGAATTACTTATGAGACATGAGAGTGCACACATGATAAAGCATTATATTATTTATTTTGAGTGGGCCATCTCATGGGGAATCCATGTCATATGAAGGTGACACCGTGACATGACAAGAGGTCATCCCTTGACTTCATATATTTAATTTTTTATTAAATTCATTCCACCTTTGACCATATGATTGCACACATAATGGAGGGCTTGCATATGATATCACCTGGAGCTGTCATTTTGAAACATCCCCCAGAATTTGCCATAAGTTGTTTTCCACATGCTCACACATATTGGTTTAGTGATGTCATCATGGAACAAATGGCATTGAAGGGATGTCCTCCTTGTGCATTTTTGGATGGAGGCTATCACATTGAAGTTAACATTTTATTATGGACTATCACCTTCATTTCTTAGCTCATGGAGGTCCTCGGATAATCATTTGATGGATAATCATTGCTATATGGGGTTGTCCCTTTATGACTCAACCATAAAATGACGACATGATGACTACCTTTGGAAGGTCTCTACTAAAAGGTTTGCAATCTCCATATAGCTTTTCCTAAAAATGCAGGTCTATTCCTAATAATCACATACCTGTTAATTGATTGAATACGCATGCATTACATACAATAACTATTATACTAATTCACAATATTTCTTGTGACGATATTAATTAACTCATAGTTATCTTAAAAATATATCAATTTTTCAACATTTTCCACATTTACCATTGAAAGTATTCACAGTAAACTTCAAGTAAAGAATTAAATTGAAAACATATTTCCTAATAATCACTTACCCCATTCCTTCCTTGATGAATACACATGCATTGCATTCTATAACTAATGCTAATTCGCGATACTTCTTGTGATGGTATGAATCAACTCATATTTATAGCATAAATATGTCAAGTTTCTATCATTTTCCACATTTACATTGTGAATAAAGTATTCACAGTAGGCTTCAAGCAATGAATTAAACTGAAAACATCTTTTCTAACATAAAATAGTGTTTCGTACGGATTTTACAATTATGATGACGATGAAAAGATAAATTTCTGCGATGCTATCACCAAAAGAGACATTGCCGAACTAAATATTCTGCATATATTTATAGACTACATATCCTGTTAGTGATGCCATACGTTTCTAGATTACAAAACATGCCAGCCACTACTCATAAATGATTAGAGTTTATGCTTTTGTCATGCGATGGCCTAATATATCCGTTTCATTTACATCGATCGGCAGGTGGATTCCTATTTCAAGTTTCAACCATCAATTTACACCTATTCATTCTCCTACTTTAAGCACTGCATCTTGATCAGTTGCAGCATGATCCATAGCTTAAGTCCAATGATTCAATGAATGTGTGAGGCTACCTTCACTGTCACTAGCAGTTCTTCACGTCAAGGCCAATGCCACTTGCCCGATAACTCTCACTCCGTCTTCTATGAACCAAAAAACAGTTGCTTGAACAATGAAGCAGGGAGTCAAAGTTATATAGATAGATACCTGACTCAAAGCAGAGAGAGTTGTTGGTCCCTTCAAATTCACATATCTTCTGAGTTAGATACTTTGTTGTATCTTGAGTAATTCAATCAACGACTAATTTTCAAGGCACTCAGAAACAAATGCTCTAAATTTGACTCTCGGCAAAAGCGACCGAGTTCTGACATTCCATGCTCGTCCAGCTCTTTGACTCCTACAATTCAATTCAAAAGATTGGATCATTGTTGCCCCTTGACTACTTCCAAACCAAGGCCATTGTCCTCATGCAAGTATTTGATGAGATTGCATTGCATAGTGCAGTCTCATCTTTGCGTGCATAGAAATACAAAATATCTTTCTTACCCTTTAAGAAGTGCCTCATATCATCAATTTCCTTTCCACGTGGAACTTCCTCTTCTTCCTCTCCTCTAATGGACATAGCTTGCCAGCGCAGGTTTTGAAGTTGCTTCAAGTATGTATCCACGCCACCTTTTTCACCCTGAATAACAAATGAAGAAAAAAAAACAAAATAAGCGATGCTGGCATGCTGCAAGTTAAGCACTAATATATATTTGAGAAAAAAGAAGAAGAGGATCTGCGTTTGTGAAATGAAAGTAGTAGGCATTTCACAAACGCAGATCCTCTTCTTCTTTTTTCTCAAATCCATCTCTGCGTATGGCACTTTATAAACACTAATATATAATTAAAAAAATGTGTTGAACCTCAAGTAGTAGGCATTTGGAATTTTACCAAGGCCAGTCGTAAGTTAAAAAATTAGCACGCTGCTGTGCAGGAATTATGGCCTTAATACCATGGTGACTTTATGCTAGATTTCCCTCTACTAAAGGTGTAAAACTTCTATTGGACAAAGTATGTCATATGAGAAATGCAGATATACGTTTTTGGCATATTGCAAGAGAGAACTTGAAAATATATCAGTGTCTAAAAGGGGTTAGTGGAACTGAGAAAAAATCAGCATGTAAGGTTTAACCACTGGGGAAGTGCCTCAGTCATCTCTTAAAGATAGTACATCTCAGCAAAATATTATCGACAGCATATGAAAACATAAGATAGGCAAGTCTATCACTACCACAAGCCTGTTTCGTTAATGTCCTTTGTGATTACACTTCCGTACTAGTAAAACAGATCCAGAAAATACATTAAGTTGATCATCTCGAGCCCACAAAATCAGCTAATTCCTTGTATTCCACTCGTCCAAATGTTATAGAAAAGACATATCCACTGCCAAGATAGAAACTAACCTTGAAAGAATCTAACGATTGAGTGACAATGGGGATGATAAATGATCCAAACACATTGGACGAAAAACAAAGAAAAAGAATATAGAAATCGATACTTAATCTGGTGTCACCATGGCAGTAAAAGAGAGAGACTGGAGTATTATGTAGATCCATGGTAATTTATCTTGTATTGGTCAGCCAAAAAAGAAAGACCATTGAATAAAGCTACAAAATAATTCATGTAATATATACAAATCCTGCTTTAAGAAAATATTCCGCATACTAGACGTAGGATGAACAATGCAAAAGACTGCTCTACAATTCTAGAAATAAAGAACTTCAAATATATACAAATTGGAATAACAACCCTAACAGAACTCATCATCATGATACTAGGTGTGTTGTCATCTCAGCATGCCATAATTTTACATTTTTAAGATCATAACAACAGTCTTCTTGGAATAATTAAATAGCTTCTGCTCATTAGAGGATAACGTGAAGAACTTCGTGACGAGTTATATATGATTATTGTCATAACAGAAATCTTGGAACATTTTAACACCGTATGCTCATTACAGCAGTTAATAAGAGATTGAGGGCTTTGTCACATTTACAGCATAGCCCGCAGGAGCTTTTAGGATTTTAAAGTACAAAATAAAGACAACCAGACAATATATATTTTCATTGTTGGAGAGAATGGTCATATTTAAAACTTATACATATAAAGACTGAGATGTAATTAATAATTAAGTGATGTAATAATGAGGCATTCAATATAGTAATTAATGTAGTGGTTATTAGTTAGGTATTTGGGAGTTAGGTGACGTACTCTTCTCATCCTATTGCTATGTAATGAGACATTACATCCTCTAATGAATGAACAAATCCACTCTTTCTCATTATTATGTGTATTCCTGTCCAGACGTGTTTGTAAATCTTACATGGTATCGACGTCATGGTGACGAGAAGGTGAGGAAGCGCATGAAGGAGCCAAAGAACCGGTTTGACCAGAGAAGGCGCTGAAGCTTTGCTCACACATATTGGACATAAGATTAAAAGAAGGAGCCAGCCAAATCCAAATCATAAACAACCGATGGGAGATAGCAAGAGTTTGATATGCTGCCAATGAGAGAACAAATTGGCTGTCAAAGAATAAAACGTGGAGTCGTCACTCATAAATATAAGAGCCACTAGAAGGGCTATAAAGTGTAAATCCGGTTGTGGCTAGCTAAAGCCGTAAAGGAATCGTAGCCCCATGGAAGACCATTATCTAAGCAACTCACAATTTATCTAGTGACAAATTGTAATTCATCAACTTTATTGAATGCATTTCACTTCTATAATGAACATATATATATATATATATATATATGTTCATTATAGAAGTGAAATGCATTCAATAAAGTTGATGAATTACAATTTGATGTCCCCTTCCCTTTGATCAGGATGACATGATGACTTAATAGCTTATTTGACCCCATAGGCTATAGTCAGTAAAGACAGAGGGGGTCACTATTGATGTCACTTAGCAAAGATGTTTTATTTCTAAAAAGTGACTAATAGCCACTCAAACATTAGAAAAGTGGCTAGATGGTATTGGGTATTCCATGGTAATGCCCATGGTATGGAGCTCCAAAGGAAGATAGGAGGAGGGGCAACACCTCACTTGGGATTAGATATGATTATGATTTGATTTGATCTCTTGAGGAGTGTTTAGTGAACCAGAGTTTTCGTTGGGGTTTGGCAAAGCCCTTCCATCATTGTTTGGTTTCGATGGTGCAAGACCCACCCTAGCTAAACGTAGGAAATCCATCCAAAGTTTCCCATTGAACTTCATTTTGCATATTTGGCCTTCAAACTTGGGCATATCGATTTTACTTGGGCATTTTCTTAGAGGCTGAATCCATCTTGGCATCATCGTGGGCATTGAAGGAAGGCCGAGTCTCTTTTGCAGGGGTCATGATCATTATTGCTAGCTTAAGCATCTAGGGGCCGTGGAAGAAGAAGCCAATCCTAGTTCCTTGTTGGTGGCGGCTAATAAGGAGGCCGTGTCCATTTGGAGGGGCCACACTTTCATTGAAAGGGCCGAAATTTGGTTAGGAGCTGTGAGCTCCAAGGAGGAGACCACGAAATTGAGAGCAAGCTATAAGCTTGGTAGAGACCAAGCTCATTCGTGGAGGGTCGAGCGTTGTGGAAAGGGGGGTCATGAGCCTAAGTCGCAACACCCTTCTTTCGTGTGGATCGAGAGTAGAAGGAGGGGCCATGAGTTCTAAGTGGAGGTCGTGGCCATTTGAGGGAGAGCTGCAAGGTAGAGAGAGAGGATCGAGGGTTGAGAAGGTAGACTGAGGAGCAGGGTGTCATCACTCCTGAGGAGGGTTTGTGGCTTGAAGATCTCTTGAGGTGGATACATCATCTGTGGAGGAGCCATGGCATATTCTTGGTATTTGGTATTTGTGTAGTTTTGTCGTAGTTTTTATAGCAACTATAGAGACTTGTGTTGTTCCATCCATAATAAAATTTCCAAATTGACTCTCACATTTTATGTGTGCATGGTTACTTGCAAAATGTTTGATGAAATCTCACACCCAAACAAATTTTTTGCCTATAATTGCATTAGGGATATTACAGTGGTATCAAAGCTGGTGGTCCTGCCAACCTGTGATTGCATGAGATATTGATGGTTCAGGGATGTGGTGGAGTACCCTTCCCAAAATCAAACTCGTTAGAAGAAGAGGTGGAGATGGGTGACCAACAAGATCCTTCAGAAGAGAGTGTGTTCAAGATGTTGACTAACTTGGCAAAGGGATAGAAGGAGTCGATTGAGTAACAAAATAAGACCATGGAGTTGCTTACTCAATTAGTGGGATAGAAAGGAAGCCCGATCGATGTAGAACATGTTGGATCCAGTAGATCTCATGGAGGTGTTAGGGCTCATGCAGAGGGTAGTAACACCCTTATTCCAAGATAGTGTCCCATAGTCAAGGAGCAGAAGAGCGCCTAGGCCATTATTGCCAACATTCCTTGAGGAGCAACTTTTAGAAGCACAGGAGCAGCAGGATGATGATCTTACCCCCTACCTTAAGGAGTATCAAGCATTAGGACAGGAGGCCCAGGCAGTTATATCTTTTCCAGACTACAACAACATCAAGTCTAGGAATAGGCCTAGAGTTTGGAACAAAACACAGTAGTACCAATATAACTTTGACTTGATGCATAAGATGGGGAAGTTGTCCATCCCATGTTTCGATGGATCTGCCCGGAGCACAACTAGAGCTTGGGTACACAAGTTGGACACTTCCAACTTTACTCGATGATGAAGGCAGAGGCAATTAAATTTGCCACACTACACTTGGATGGAGAAGCTCATGAGTGGTGGTAACATTGGCTAGTAACACTTGGACATGTTGGTATCACATCTTATATGGATTTCACCTAGAGGTCGATGGATCGGTTTGACAAGAAGGATTCTGAGATCCACTTCAGGGAGTTGGCACAGTTGAGACAGACAGGCACTTCACAGCATAAATTACAGAGTTCCATAGGATGGAAGTCATGGTGACCGATATTTCTGAGCAAAGACTGGTGATGTTATTCACAAAGGGGTTAGCTGAACCTTTGAGGGGTTGGGTGAAGGCCTTTAGGCCAGCCACATTACAAGATGCCATTATGAGGACCCAGGACATGGAGGATACTATGCCCAAGAAGGCACCAACGAAACCCTTTATTCCACAAAAGGGTAAGGAGATGAAGCTTCCCTAGTAGCCATGGACAGTGAAGGATAGGATGGACGAGGAGAATCAGAGAGAGTTGAGGAGGAAGAAGCTTTAATATAGCTGCAAAGAACCTTGGGAACCAGGTCACAGGTGCATGGGCAAAGGCAAGGTGCATTATATAGAGGTACTCTCCAACGATGAGAATAGTAGTGGGGATGAGATACTTAGCATACAGGAGTGTGACCCGTGCAGGGAAGAGCCACTGCACCTTGAGGTTACAAAGCCGACATAGTTGTAGGATGGTGTAAAAAAGATAACCATCGCCACACTTTCAGGAGTCCCCAGGTACTATACCTTCAAGATTAGGGGCATTTTGCAGGGGCCGAGAGTTACAACATTAATCGATGGTGGGGCTACCCACAACTTCATAGATGCAACACTTGTCTCTAGGAGGCACATTCCCATAGAGGAATTTGAGGGGTTTGACGTAGTAGCAGTAGATGGGTACAACATGACTTGTACTTAGAGGATCAGAGGATTGAGTGTGACCATGGACAACTATACGTTGACCGATGACTTCTATATGATGGATTTGGTAGATACCACTATGGTATTGGGATTCAAGTGGTTATATTCACTCGAAGTATTCAAAATGAATTATCAGATCATGAGGATGGAGTTCTTCGACAAAGGAGGTCAGTAGGTTGTTTTGAGAGGCATAACAACAGGAGTTCACAGGATCATGTCGAACAGACACATGGAGGCCATCTTTACACAAGGAGACGTAGGCATGTTGTGGGATACAAGTTCATGCGACATCAGTAAAGTAATGGATACAATAGCACATATAGGATACAGGATGGCACAGGGGGATGTAGCGGTGTGCAATAGTATATAGGGGTACACATTGGTACACGGTGGGGTACACTGGAGTATTGGAGCGTTTCCTCCAGGGAGACCTCCTAACCAAGACCTCGAGCATACCCTTGAGTTTGGTTTAAACCCAAGATCAGTGAGTGGATGGGTGAGCCTCAGAGAGCAGTGTATCCCTTGATGATCTATCTTTATCTAAGATATCATCAGGTAGGGGCCAGGGAACAGGATACTCTCAGGTTTGCTTCCAGACTTCATTATGGGTTCTTGGTCAAACCCTTGGGTTTGACCAACACTCTAGATACTTCCTAGTCTTACATGCAATGGCAGAGACATCTATTGTTGTTATTTGATACCCTCATTATATACAACAAGACATGGGAGGCTCACCTAAGTCAGTTGGATGAGGATGGTGGCATTATGGCCATGGCAAAGGTCTTTCATTTGGACCATGCAATCGGTGCACAGAGTGCACAGGAGGAGATCCAGACTCTGTTGGAGTGGTCCACAGAGATTTCCGCCGACATTGGGCGTGGTGGACTTCCAATCTGGGGATGGGATCTTGGCACTCATCGGAGTGATAGATTGCTTCAGATTATGAGGATGATCGATAGAGTTGGGTCGATGATTGGGTTGTGTCATTGTGGGGATGTTGTGAGAGGAGTTGTTGAGCTCTGTTTTATATGGTGAGGTAGAATTTCCCTCACGATACCCAGGATTGAGTCTACCCACGGGTTGGCAGACTTTGACTTGGCTGAGATGCTTTGGCGAGACATGACCCGGGATAGTTAGTTCAGCTTAGGGGTTTAGGAGAATATAACACAGATTGAGCATGGTGATCTGATGGTCATGATCAGAGGAGTGCAACATCAACATGGTGGTTTTCCTCGGCGATTAGTTTGGGACTTGAGAACTGCAGTATTTGATAGCACAACAACCGAGATGATCGGTTTTCGCTTTCCAGAGTTTACTCTAGAGATGCTCAGGATTGAATGCATGGAGGAGTGGTTTTTTGAGGAGTTGACCGAGTTTGTGTAGCTTATGATTGCCTAGCTTGTCAGAGGTAGTCAGGGGAATTCTTGGGTTAGCACCTTGCAGATTACTACTAGGAGAAGAGAGTGTTTTACATCATCCAAGCAGGCCCTAGAGGTTCACATGGAAGGGCTTCGCGAACGATGTAGGGGGGGATATGGGAGAGTGTACGACTTGGCAGCAAAATAGGTCGGGGCACACTCATCCTACAGGATTGATGAAGTCTTTTACCATTTCTAGGTAGGAGTGGGAGAGTATGTTGGAAAATTACATCACAGGTTCACCAAGGGTGCAGTGGGCAAATAGTTTGTATGTAGTGATTGACTAGTTCATGCACTTCCCAGTGATTTCTCTGGAGTATGGGGTAGCACAGGGGACATAGCTATTTAGTGGAGAGATGTTTAAAGTCTTGTTATCACATCCATAGTAGTTGGGCTACCATGATTGCCGAGCAGTTATCTACATATTTTTGAGCTTTTCCTTTACACAGCTTCAATGAGATCAGCTATGATGAGCAGTGTTATGTGTGATCACTCACACATCAGAGCAGCCCTATATTAGACATGCAATAGACCTTATGCCAAGGCTGAGCCTCTTGACCTCATATTTGATGACCGAGATGACCTTTTATTCCATACAGATGCAATGCAATGATTAGAGTTTTAGCAATAGTGTTCTGAGTGGTTACAGTTGGTTTGGATTACAGATTACAAATACAGGTATATGACCCAGCAGGTATATGATGTGCATTGGTTTTATTATCTTGCTGCTTTGGTAATTTTGATAGCTTGACTTGGCATCTAGTGATTATGATCTGGCAGTATATCTATATAAAATGAAATTGGTTATTATTGATTATCTAAATGATTGTATTACCGACAATTAGAAGCTCTTGTTTTATACTTGTTGGTTTTACCCTCTTAGGAGTGTGGACATGATCATTTCCTCCTTTACGGCTTGCTAGCTTAGGAATCACCTTCACTTTCTCCATCTATCCGTTGTCTCTCCCACTTTTGGTTGTTACCCTGACTTACACCTTAGCCTGTGATATGGAGGACTTCCCCATTTTTGCCTCTATGTTGGATAGCATCTCTGTTAGTTTGTGTCTCGGCTCTGAGTTGGAAACAAAACTTACCTTTGGTGAGTTGGATTTGATACCTTGATCACTCTAGTCGGTTGCCCCGATGTTTGGTCTTGATTGTGGAAAATCCCCATAGTTGCTTGATTTGTGTTGACTAAAACCTAAAGAAAACAACACTACCATCATTTACATATGGAAATTATTGTTATATCTTGTGAAACTATATTGAAACTCAAATGAAAAACACACCTTGGATGAGAGCTTGAGTAGTTGTGTTGTTAAACACATGCAAAATCCCCAAAAGGGTTGTGTAGGCCTAAAAAAGCAGTGGCTAACCAAGTGCTAAATCTAAAGAACTGCTGGCCAAGGAAACGGAATGGAAACTTAAAAGCACCCTAGATGAAAGCTTGATTAGTTTTGCTTCTAAGCATAGGTGAAATCCCCAAAAGGGTTGCCAAATGAAATGAATGGAAATCTTAAAACACCCTGGATGAAAGCTTTAGTAGTTGTGCTTCTAAGCACAGGTGAAATCCCCAAAAGCATTGTATAAGCATTGTATAGGCCTAAAAAGTAGTGGCTAAACAAATGCTAAATCTAAAGAACTGTCGGCCAAGGAAATAAAATGTAACGATGAGATTTGTAGAAATTTGCCAAGGTTGAAAAAGCACCTATCTAAACAACTTACCCATTTGTGAGACATTGCCATCCCATGTGTATTATTTATCCAACATATACTTAAATGTGTAATACCCTTTCCCTTATCCAAAGTATCACAGTGTTGAGTCAGTCAAGTCATTCCCCTTTGCTTAGCCTTGCATCCTTAGCCTTCACCCTCTACTAGCAAATTGATCATGTTTACAAAATGAGTATATCCTTGAGGTCCTTTTGAAAGTAAATTATTATTTTACCTATGCTTAATTATAATTATCTATTAAATGTCAGTGAAATGATGCTTGATGTTTTAAAGGTCTTGCTATGAAAATGATTAAAAGAGTATGTCCTAACCATTTGCACTTGCAGCAGCATGCTTCTCTAGCCTGGGTCATATTTTGATTAGTTTGACCAAGGTCAACCTTGGGATCTATGATGAGTTGGACCAGTTATGTTGTATGATGTTGATCCATGGTCCTTGATATACCTTTTGATGACTCCATATATTGCACACAGGTTTCAGATGATGGTTGATGCACTTTTTATTGATTATTGTTACTTTCAGACCATCATATTTTTATTTGTCTGGATATGATGGATGCTACAGATGATCTTACAGGTTGCCATGAGGTGTATGAATACTCATCTCTAGTAGATTTGGGTCATCTGGATCCATTGAGACACTTAGTTTTCAGTTTCAGGCACTGTCAGTGATGATATGAGCATTTTTTCACCTGTTGACCAGTTTGACCATGTTGAGTTGGCATGTCCAGCAGTTGCTTTGATTGAGAGTTGTTTCCTACGGCGCTATAGAGGAGAGGGGTGGTCCAGCCACTTTTCATTACCATATTACCCCCTCTCCGGACATGATGGTACAGCCAGATTTTATGCCCCGGCACAGGCAGTGGGCTGTGGGCAGTTTGATGGTTTTTTAGGTGGGATAAAAATGGAATAAAAAGGTCATTAAGGAAATCGATTTGGACAATTGAGGTAAGGTTTTGGCATGAGGTCTATTCAAAGGTCATCTATGATGTATCCCACTCCTTCTAGATCAACTTGCAGCATTCAGTGGGGTCCACACAATCTCCGGGTTGTGTTTTGATGCATTCTTCTCTCAGTTGAGGGGCCAAGATTTGATCATTTGTTCACTTGGACATGTCATTGAGTCATATGTTATATTATTGTGCCATGGGGTGATTCTAGTGAAGGATAATAAAACCTCCTAGCCCCACCATGTGCTCCTAGTCACTTGTCCTTGTCATCTTATGTCGCACACTTGTATCTTAGTCACTTTTATGTGGTGCGTACCCCCCTAGGGCATCCTTTAGTGAGTGCGCACCCCCTCATGTGAGTGATCCATGTTATATTGTATCGGC
Source organism: Larix kaempferi (assembly GCA_027924585.1). Classification (NCBI taxonomy): domain Eukaryota; kingdom Viridiplantae; phylum Streptophyta; class Pinopsida; order Pinales; family Pinaceae; genus Larix; species Larix kaempferi. The sequence continues at coordinate 2,346,340 of BSBM01000383.1, forward strand.
TCATCTTAGCCGTTGATTGTATTATGTTTATCTTTTGATTTCAACCACTCATTCTTAAAGTGGTTAGGGTTTTGGTCTCTCTCCTCTTATTTAAGGAAGAGGCCCCCCTATTGTAAAGGCATTTAGAGATTTTTGGCTCTTGGCTACCGGAAGAGAAGAAATATCTTTTGACTACTTGCTTGGATCTTGAAATGGGTGTTTGGCTAGGATGATTGTAAATGCTTCTACATTTCACTGAATGATCTTTGTAGCTATCTTGTATTTTTCTCCACTGTATCGATTTACAGGTGAAGAGGAGGATTTGGGAGGAGTGTGCATTGGTGGGGAGGCTTGCCCTGCAATCTTTTGTCAAATTTTGGTTCAAATAGGGAGTGATTCTATCTTTGTACCAATTATTCTCTATCTTTTTCCTCTTACTTGTATCTACCCTCATTTTTGCTGTGCTAATTGAGCTTTGTCTCCTTGGTTTTGCAGGAAGAGAGGGGTGCACTTATGGACTAGGGCAAAACGCATAAGCAAGAGAAACTACATCTTCTTTCATTTGATCTTTGTGGAAGTAATCCTCGTCATAATCGGCATCCATCTTCATTATCCAGGTACGCTTGAAAGGTATGTATTTTATTCTTTTAACTTATCCATTTATTTTATAGATCTCAAAACCCTTAAAGTCAAAACCCTCATTTTTTATTTTTTAGATCTATGGATATCTAGCAATTGCTTGGGCTTAACAATTAAAACCCACCTCTATAATGATAAATACATCTCAGATCTAAAATTTGGTGGGCATCCGACTCCATTTACCCCTTCATCTACGACACTAGGCTTCTCCCAAAGTGGTCGCACTTGTTGGGTAGGTGGGTTTTTGCTAGATCCACAATTTGGGTATTGCTTGTTCTTTGTCTAATCATTAGATCCATTGATTAGCAAACCCTCTAGTGCCATTTCATCTTGATCTTCACCTTGTGGACCCCATTTGGAACAATTTTCCTTAATTTCAGGGTGGGCCCCACTTGGATATTTTTGCTTGCCATTAGCTCTATCTAGATCTACTAATTTAAACCTATAAGTGACCTTTATCTTTCATTGGTTGAACATTTGTCCATCTATAAGCCTGTTAAACCAAGCCCTAACTCTTTGGGTCCACTTATCCATCCTAGATCTAGATCTATCCTCTCTTGATCTTCTCCTTTTTCATCTTCATATTTCCCTAGGAGGTCTTGAGTAGGTTCGCTAGCCTCATTGGCTAGCTAGGGTCTCCCCCTTGGTCTTGCTTAGGTTAGATCTAAAGTGAAGATTGCCTCGCTTAGCGTAACACCCAATTGCATTGGGAACCAGGGCATCTCTTGGGTCACCTCTTTAGTTGTCCAACACCTCTACCATCCTGGATAGGACAGCCTTTTGGGACAACTACAAGTTGTGTGATAACAAGTCCATGAGCAACTCGGAGTTAGTGCTAGTGATCGGGACAAACTTCCTTTTCTGATATTCAAGATCGAGTATGGCAGTGGATTTGTAGGCCGTGACTTCACCTGGATACCTATGCAGGCCATGATTCATGGGGTTAGGTTAAGCCCTTATAGGTATTTCAACGCAAAGTTCCCGGAGTGGAGGTTGCAGACTAGGCATGAAAATCAAATGGTTGTGATCAGAGTGGCACAACATCAGCAGGGTGGTCCCCTTCTGAGATTAGCTCGGGACCTTGGGATTTCAATATTAGACAGTTCAGCAACTAACACAGAGGCAAGAGCAGTTCCTTAAGGGGTTGATCGAGTTGTTGCAGTATCGAGTTGCTCTACTTATCGACAATAGTCAGGAGGCTTCTTATGTCAGTCCCTTGTTAGACCATGTATTGAGCGAAGGATGCTTCACCACTTTCTAGTTGGTTTTGGACCCTGGTATCATCTCCAGTTTTAGTCATGTTCATGCGATGGAGCATCATGTTATGGTGGCACTACTTGAGGACACGCAATATTTGGGAAGGGAGGACTATGATGTCCCTTCCCTTTGGTCAAGACGATAGGATGACTTAGTAGCCTATTTGATCCCATAGGCTATAGTCAGTAAAGACAGGGGGTTCACTATTGATGTCACTTAGCTTAGAAAAGATGTTTTATTTCTAAAAAGTGACTAATAGCCACTCAAACCTTAGAAAAGTGGCTAGATGGTATTGGGTGTTCCACGGTATTTCCCATGGTATGGAGCTCTAGAGGGAGATAAAAGGAAGGGTAACACCACACTTGGGATTATGATATGATTATGATTTGATTTGATCTCTTGAGAAGTGTTCGGTGAACTAGAGTTTTTGTTGGGTTTCTACAAAACCTTTCCATCATTGTTTGGTTTTGGCAGTGCAAGTCCCACCCTAGCTAAATGTAGGAAATCCATCCGGGGTTACCCATTGAACTTCATTTTTCAAATTTGGCCTTTAAACTTGGGCATATCGATTTTACTTGGGGATTTTCTTAGAGGCTGAATCCATCCTAGCATCATTGTGGGCATTAAAGGAAGGCCGAGTCTCTTTTGTAGGGATCATGATCATTATTGGTATCTTAGGCGTCTAGGGGCCATGCAAGAAGAGGTCGATCCCAGTTCTTTGTTGGTGGTGGCTAGCAAGGAGGATGTGTCCATTTGTAGGGGCCACGCTTTCATTGAAAGGGACGCAATTTGGTTAGGAGGCCATGAGCTTTGAGGAGGAGACCATGAAATCGAGAGGGTCAAGCATTGTGGGAAGTTGGGCCGTGAGCCTAAGCTGCAACACTTTTCTTTCATGTGGATCGAAGCAAAAGGAGGGGCCATGAGTTATAAGCGGAGGCCCTGGAACCAAGTCGTGGCCATTTGGGGGAGAGCCGCAAGCTGGAGAGAGAGAACCGAGGGTTGAGAAGGTAGACCGAGGAGCAGGCCATCATCACTCTTAAGGAGGGTTCGTGGCTTGGAGATCTCTTGAGGTGGATACATAATCTGTGTAGGAGCCGTGGCATATTCCCGGTATTTGGTATTTGTTTAGTTTTGTTGTAGTTGCTATAGTAGCCATAGAGACTTATATTGTTCCATCCATTATAAAATTTCTAGATTGTCCCTCTCTCTCATTTTGTGTACTTGGTTACTTGCAAAATGTTTGATGAAATCTCACACGCAAACAAAAAATTTGCCTATAATTGCATTGGGGATTTTACAGTGGTAACAGAGTTGGTGGTCCTGCCAGCCTGTGATTGCATGAACTATTGATGGTTCGGGGACATGGTGGAGTACCCTTCCTAGAATCAAATTCGGCATAAGAAGAGGTGGAGATGGGTGAATGACAAAATCCTTCAGAAGAGAGTGTGTTCAGGATGCAGAGTGACTTGGCAAAGGGACAGAAGGAGCCGACCAAGTACCAAAAGAAGACCATGGAGTTGCCTACTCAGTTAGTGGGTCAACGAGGAAACTAGATTGATGCAGGACATGTTGGATCCAGTATATCTCATTGAGGTGTCAGGGCTCATGTTGTCATGTCGTTTTTTGGATGACCACCATGGGGGATGACTTATTAGCCTATCCAGTCCTCGTAGGCTATAGTTGGTAGAATAGGGGATTAATTAATTATTTAATGCCACTAGAGGCTTAAGAAGTGACTAATGCTTCAACCAAATGAATGAATAAAGGCCACGTAATGGATAGATCTAGTACCATGAAAATACACAAGTGGGGCCCACTTCCTTAAAATATGGAAATGGTCCAAATGGGACCCACAAGGTGAAGTTAGGGGTGATATGGCACTAACGGGTGTTTGATGATGTGGATCTATGGATCCAATATGGATTAGGTGACACCCACGTATGGGATCTAGCAAATGACACTAACCCCAAGGAGTGCGAATTGCCCAAGGGAGACTAGTGCATTAAGATGAGGGGGCAAATGGAGTCCAAAGTATGCTAAAATGTAGATCAGGGTAGCTAAGGCAATTATCAAAGTGGGTTTTAAGTGGCATGCCCCAATGTGAGCTAGATCTCCATAAATCTAAGGTTGAAAATGCATCACCCAATGACCCAAGTGGGGCACAGCCCTCAAAATGAGGAATGGGGCCCACAAGGAAAAAATCAAAGAGGTGAAGCACTAGGGATAGGTTATCAAAGTAGACAAGTGCAAATCAAGTGGGATCTCACCTACCCACAACTTGGAACTAGCCCAACTAGCTTCTCTCAAGGGGTGCGAATTGCCTTCAAGAGGGCTAGGTGCCTTGGAAAATGTGTTAAATGAAGCCCAAATGCCACCAAACTATAGATCCAAATTGCTGTGGATGCTATAGAGGTGGGTTCTTTTTATTATCCCCAAAGCCAAGCTAGATCCAAGTAGATCTAGGAAAATATAAAAAATGAGGGTTTTGATTTTAATGGAGTTTATGACCAATAGGATGGAGAACAAGCGAAATCAATACATACCTTGTAGATCTTACCTCAAAGCTTGCAGCCTCTTAGCATATGGATGATTTTTGCCCTAGTTACAATTCCAAGCTTGATCCAAGTGTCTTAAACCAAAAACGTCCAAGCCCTATGAGGAGAGATGTCCCATGAAAACTTGTAAATCAAACTACATCAAGTTAGATTTGATCCACAAATCCATAAGATCTAAGCATGTCATGTCAATGAAGCAATCAATGGACAAAGCACAATTGAAAAACTCCCTCAAGATGAAGACGTCTTGCCCATGGGGGATGTGAGCAACCTCTACAATCTTCCCATCAAGCAAAACGTTGAGCTAGCTTCAAGCAATTCGGCCTCCCTCTCTTGATGTCGATTTCACCTGAAAAGCAAACAATGTCTAGACTCTAGAAGCAAGAGATGCAAGAACATACACAAGAGTAACCCAATCAAAGCCAAGAAGTAGATCTCCAAAATATTATTTTCATTCCAAGTTTTCCAGATCCCAAAGGTGCTTTTACAGTAGGGGGTCTCCTCCTTATATAGGATAATAAAGACCAAAACCCTAAACCACAAAACCACTTTACAATACAAGTGAGTGGTTGAGATTAAAATATCTCATAATCTAATCAATGGCTAAGATGAGCCAATACATAATATCACATGGATCACTCAAAAGAGGGATGATGTCATAGCCTAAAGTGACTCATGGTGACATCATCACTAGGAGGGGGCTAGAACACATGGGCCCACCTCATATGACATGGACAAGACTCATGAAGCTCATGGTGGGGCTAGGAGGCATCAATCCTTACTAGCTCATCCCCATGGAATAATAATATAAAATAATGTGTCCAAGATAATACAAATGATCAAATCCTGTCTCAAAAATTGATAGAGACATGCAGTAAATGGCCTCATGTGGCCACTGTAGACCCCACTGACTGAAGCCAACTGACTGGAAGATAAGGGGTTCACACTGGAAGACCTCTGTGAAGACCAAGTGCCAAAACCTTGCCTCAATTGCCCAAATCGAATTCCTCAGTGACCCTTTTATTCCATTTTTAATCCGCCTCGATAACTGTGCCCAAACTGACACCCAGAGTGCCTGCGCTGTCAAACTGAGCCCACCAGGCTCTCTGGAAGGGGGGTATAATTGTAAAATCAAGTGGCTGGACCACCCCCTCCTCATTCAGCGCCCTAGGTGAAACTGGCCTCTCATGCCTCTGTTGGACAGGCTGGGAAAGCATGCCCAAAACTAGTCATCTGGTGGATAACTGCATCTATCACTGTCAGAAGTTCCCAGAACTGAATGATAAGTGTCTCATTGGATCCAGAAGACCCAAATCCACTAAGAATGTGTACTCATACACTATGGGTTGACCTAAGGGGTCAATTGTAGGGTCCACCATACCTCGATAGTGCATAATTTGATGATTTGAAAGAATAATAAAATCTGTTGAACTCCATCAACCATCATCTGAATCATATGTCCACCATATGGTATCATCAACAAGAGTATGTGGGACCATCAATCATAATCCATAAGCACACATGGTCCACATCATCACGGATCCCAAGAATGACCATGGTCAAACTATGTTTGACTAGGTCAAAATACAACCAAGGACAAAATTATATCAATAGACTAAGACATGTTCCTCTAATCATACTCACAGCTTAACTTAAAGTACATCATCATTCCATGGCAGTTTAATACATATAGATATTTAATGTTATTTATACTTTACTTGCATAAGAGCTTAAATGACAGACTCACCCATTGGACATGGTCTAACTGCTAGCTAAGGGTGAAGGCTAAATCAAGGTTGGGCAAAGGGAATGACTTGACCAAACTCAACTAGGTGACAATTTGGACGGGGAAAGGGGGAGCTACATTCTGTGCCAGACAAATAACACGGGGAAGGGCTGTGCCTCACAAATGGATGAGTTGTTTAGAGAGTGTTTATTCAACTTAGGCATCATGTCTACATCAAGCTGATCCAAGTTCATTAGGATCATTCATTTAATTCCATGGCCTTTTTGGCCTACATAACCTTTCGGATTTCAGATGTGCTAAGAAGCACAACTAGTCGCAGCTTGCATCCAAGGCATGTTTATACATGTATAAGGTCAGAAATAATAGATATAACTTTGAGTAACCATTGCTTTTTGGACCTTTTCTATAGTCTTCGAGGAGTATTTTTAGCAATTCATCGCTCTTGCCCTTTACTCATGTGTGTTTAAAAACACATTCTAAAATTTACAGTTTCCATGGGCGAATTTATAAAGATTTCCAATATAGGTAGTACATGAGCTTTTAGTTTTAGCCAACAACATCTCAAGTGACTGGGGGGACTTCTGCCAATGCCAAACATCGGGACAACCGACCAAAATGATTTAGGCCTACAATCCAACTCACCATAGGCAAGTTCTGTCACCAACTCAGAGCCGAGACACTAAACAAACATGGATGCGGTCCAACACAGAGGTAGTAATGGGGAAGTCCTCAGTATCAAAAAGTCAAGAAACGCAAGTCAAAGGTGAAAGCCAAATCAGGAAGGTCATGGATGGATGGAGCCAAATGAATGTGGTGCCTAAGCTAGTAGACAAGAATGTCAAGGAAGACCATATCTATGCTCATAGGAGGGTAATAAAACCAGTGAGTTTTGTCAAAAAACCTAGGTGTGCAAGTAGTACATCCATTTAATAGTTATAACATCATCCAAGATATTCAATTTTAGTTTTAGATAGTATTGCCATATCCTAAATCATATACCAAGTTAATGTTGTGAAGATGACTAAAACAACAAGATAAAAGTTCATAGTCAATAATTAGAAGTCCATAGGTTATATCACATCATAATAATAATCATCAAAAATCATCTGAAACACTGCTGCAATAACATCACTGGGCACTGAACTAAAACTGTATGGAATAAAGGGTCACATCGGTCATCAAATCTGAACTCTCAAGGCTCAGCCTTGGCACAAGGTCTAACAAAAATCTGATATACAATACTGCTCTGATCATGAGTGATCTCAAAATATAAGCTCATCATAGCTGATCTCTGTAAAAGCAAAGCTCTGAAATGTGCAGGTATCTGCTCAGCAAGGATAGTAGCCCTGCTACTATGGTGTGATAACAGTTATTAATCCCAACTGCTTAACTACTTCATCTGAAATAAGATCAGCTTGAGATCCACTATCTATGAGTGTGTCGATCTTAGTTTGTTTACTGATTACCCTTATATGAAATAATGCATTCCTTTTTCTATCCTTAGAATTGTCATGATCTTTAGAAGTAGAAGCACATGAGGAGCCAATGTTAGAATCATTACCAACAATAGCTTTACCTTTCACACCCACGATTGATATCTTTGTTTCATCCCCGGATTCTGATCCAAGGTCCTCAACAATAACCGTAGTTTTTTGCTTCCCTTTTCGATCCTTAAACCACTTCGGTTTCATTTCCGGATGTAGCTTCCAAGAATGTTCTGCATCATGTCCATCTCTCTGACAATGAGAATAAGAAAGCTTTGTGTCCCCTTTGTTCACGGTAGCAACATGTTTGCTCTTCCCTTTTGCCTTGCCTTCTTTTGGCTGACTGGATTCATCTGAAGAAACATCATGAACACTCTTCCCTTTGGATTCAATGTGCATAGCTTGCACACATACCTCATCAAGGTTAGTAGGATTAAACATAAGTATTGTATGACGCAAATAATGATGTAATCCACCTATGTACTTGAGAAGAATTTCTTGAGTGTAGAGAGGTATACCAAGTATTAAAGCTCTCTTCCGAAATTCTTGTGTGTACTCTTGCACACTTTGACCCTTACCTTGCCTTAGATTCTGCCAATCCATCATTGCTCGTTGTATGTAACCTAATGGATAGAATTGCTTCTTTAATGTTGACTTTAATTCATGACAAGAGGATATAATATTGCCTTTTGAGGCCAAATCCTTTTGAGTTCTGCTCTCCCACCATATGAGAGAGGTCCCTCCAAGTCAGAGAGAAGCTAATTGAAATTTCAAGCTATCTTCATTAAACTTTTGAATCCTACATTAGACTTCAATTTGACGGATCCAATTATCTAATGTTTCAGCATTAAGTTTTCCATTATAAACAGGTAACTCAAACTTAATATCAAGCTTTAATTGAGGCATATTGAGATCATTTTTCTGTTTAGGTGAGGCATTTAAAGAACCATCAAGAAAAGATGGTGATGATGGAGGAGATTTAGGAGGTTCCTCACCACTTTCTTCTTCTTCTACCTTTTCCATGAGAAGTACCACCTTGTTCGCCCTTCTTCCAATCTTGGTAAAGCTCTTCCACCATACTTTGCATCCTCATGAAAGCTTTAAGAAAATCCCCTTCAAAAAGAATTGAAGAAGTTCCATCATCTCCTTTTTCTGAAGCCATTCTCCTTCTTCTTGATCCAATCTCAGGATCAAATTCTTCAAGCTCTCCTTCACCTCTTTGAGGCCTAGATCTTGTTAACATAAACAAACTCACAATGCAATGGTTAAGCTGCTCTGATACCAAACTTGATCTGAAAATAATCCAGGATCTTTATAACCAATATTTGCATGTGAATGTTTAAATGCTAATATCCATTAAAGAGGCTTAAATGACAAAATTAAAGAGCATATTTGAAGCACATAAGCAAATAAAAGAGATATGCAAACCATAAAATTGAAGACAAGAGTTGATAATGGAGTTCACCCTCCTTGGGCTACGTCTCTGGGCTACTTCCAATGGGAAGGCCGACCTTATTAAGTCTTCAAAGGTTACAAATTGAGTGTTCTGGAAACACTTCTGAATTATGCCTGTCAAACGCAGAAACAGACTGCACCATTGCGTTTGTCTCGAAATTTAGAGAAAAACGAGTATAAACTTGAATACCTTTGCCCGAGATCTCCTCTGGCACACAAAACGAGACATCAATTCTGCACAAAAGACAAACTGTACGGACCGTGTATGGATTCCGCCTCGGGATCCGTGCCCATTAATCGCTTCTGCGCCTCAGGATTCGTGCCTATACTCTTCCTTGAAAACTATGCAACTCTGAGCCTATGTATAAATTCCGAATTCTGACTATACTTGGCAATTTCGTGGTTCTTTATATAACTTCTACGCTGCAAAGTTAAAAGATTTATGCACCAATAACAACTCAATCGGTGGGGTGGTGCCCCAGTGGTAAGGCACAAGGCTTTGGGTGGAGAGGTCCCGGGGTCAAACCCGCGGGCCTCTCCTCGCTTGCTCTTTTAAACGTTGGCGCATATAATATGTAACACGTTTGATATATGGTTAAGACTGGTTATATTGTTATATGGTTATAACACGTATATATTATGGTTATGATATATGCGGATTCGTTGCTTATATGGTATGTTATATGGTTAAAGCTCCACGTTGATATAATGGATATGGTTCATTCCATAGTTCTAATACATGGTTTGTTATAATACAGTTTGGCTCCATTGCTTGGCTCTAACACATAGTTTATAACATAAAGTTCCAATGGGGCCTCAGTGTTGTTATGGGGTCAAGGGCTATGCCCTTGCCCCCCCCCCCATTTTACAACATTTAACCTTAATAAACTTTGGACCATGTAGTTTGTAAATGGAGCTTATGAACCTTAATAACAATTGAACCATATAGTTTGTAAATGGAGCTTATGGGGACCTTGTGTAGGTTTTGGGTTCGATTCCCATGGCTCCAAAACCATAAAACTTGTAAACCATTTAACCTTTTTTAAACCATTTTTAACATTTTTCACCACTTTTAACCATCATTGATGAAACTTGAAATGCTGACAACTTCTTCATCCGGAGGTCGTTTTGCATGAAACAAATGTTGACGGAAAGCTGTCAATGAGCTCTTTACCAAGGTAACCTTTGAACTGTTGTTTGAAGACTTTAAATCTGATCGATGATGAAATGATCCTCCTGGATCAATAGGAATGTTGCGTGGGATACTATTGAAATGTTTGATGCATTCTCAATTGAGGTTGTTCCAAGAGAGGAAAATGGTTTGGCTGACGCATTGTCATTAACAACATGTACTTTTGAAGTTCTAGATCATCTCAAGGAACGAGATTGCAAAGTAGAAGTCTTGTTTAGACCTTTTGTTCCAACTTCCCGATAATCAAGATCACTGGCAAGTCTTTGAAGATGATGCTCAAATTATTCAATTCTTGCATTGTGTGGACAATTTCCAAAATTGCACGGTTGACCTAGACGATAGAATAAAAGATTTATCCGTGCAAGATATTGACATCATGCAATTATCGATTCCTTTAGAAAAGAACTTCAATAGACATGATGAGTATAAAGGACGAAGATTTGAGCCCATAGATGAGGTAATAGAAATAAACATAGGATCTCCAACTGCTCCTAAAATGATTAAGATTGGGAAGAACACTTCCCCGAAGGAAAGAAAGGCCAATGAAAATCTAATTCGTGAGTATAAGGATGTTTTTGCTTGGACATATGACGATCTCAAAACATATGATCCTACTATCATTGAACATACAATTCCCTTAAATGAGGAGGCAAAACCTTACCGCCAGAAGTTGCGAAATATAAATCCTAAGTTAGCCCCTTGGTAAAAAACGAACTTGAAAAGATGTTAGCAGCTGGGATCATACGACCGATCCGACATACTACTTGGGTATCAAATCCGATAATTGTGAGAAAAAGTGGAGAAAGAAGGCTATGCATAGATTTCAGAAATTTGAATTAGGCATCTTTGAAAGACAACTATCCTTTGCCCAATATGGAAAATCTGTTGCAAAGTGTTATAGGAGCGGGAATGCTATCGCCGTTGGATGGATTTTCAGGATATAACCAAGTGCGTATTAGACAAGAGGATAGAGAAAATACAACTTTCACAACTCCATGGGGAAACAAAACTCGGAAAGCCAAGGAACCTGTAGTTGAGCCTAAGGACACAAAGGATACGTTGGAAAGTATGCAAGAAATGATGAGACAATTGACTATCCTGACCAAAGATGTAATGAGGACTAAAGAATCTGAACGATATGGAAATCCTTACGGTCCTAAGCCTTATTGGAACAATAATAGGAGGCCTGAGGGAGAAGACAGTAGGCATCGTCCTGTAGTTCCTGAGACCTATGAAAAGAAGAATGTTAATTGGTGTGATGAACCTGAAGAAGAACCTTTAGACACTAGTTATCCCGATCTTGATGACCAACCCAAAAACATCAACTTGATTGAAGATCTATCTTACAATGATGATTTGAGAAGGATTCTCCTTGAAGAAGATGAAATAGAACAAGATGAGTTATTTGAAGAACAAGAATCCCCATGATGTGCAATTAATCTTCTAGAACCAAAAGAACAACCCAAACTCCAAAATTATAAGAGACGTAGTAATGATCCCAAACCACCTTCTTTCCTCGATAACCGTAACAGTGCTAAAGAAGATAGGAAAGAGGAAGAGAAACTAACTCCTTGTGACTACAACTTGAACATTGATATGAAGGAGCTAAGTAAAATTATGTGCAATGTTCCCGTAACTAAACTAATGAAAGTCCTATCAGTTAGAAGCCAAGTAGAAGAATTCTTTGAAGGCATACACCAAAAGAAGGATTTTGAGGTTACTTATGAATCCTATCATATTCCAAGCCTTGGTGGTAATGAAGTTAGGAAAGTTGAAAAGGATCCCCTATTACACAAAAATCTCATCATCATGAGTTATGTGTCCTCTATTTGCCCTGGTTCCTAAAGCACTTAGGCCAAATGATTGAAAGAAGAGTTGTTGCTCCTTTTACCTTTTGTTGTCACCCCGACGCACCCTGCTCATTGACAAGGTGCGTTAGACCTTTGGTGATGCGCTCTGCATATTGATAGAGCGCATCAGTAACACATGTTGCCTTTGTACAAGGTGCGTCACCCTCCAAAGGCACGAGTTTCCTTTGTGCAAAGTGCGGCACTGTTGGTTTAAAAGGAGAAAGAGAAGCTTTGAGCGGCTTCTAGAACCCTTGGTTATGTGGAGACTTATCCCTATGAACTAGGAAAGGTGGCACTCGATCCCCTTACCTAGTGGGATGATCCCTTGAGCTTCTCCCACAAATCCTCAACCTCTCCTATCCCTTTAGGCCTATAAATACAAACCCCCTCTCCATGGTTAATGGAGGGAGAAAGATAGAGCACTTAAATGCTGGTGAAATTCTGCAAGAGTTGGTTCCCTTTCATCCATTAGGAGGCAAAAGCTTGGATCTTTGAGGCTAGGATCATTTGGAAGGAGTTACGACGTCAAAGCTCGGTTGTAACCTCTCTCTATGTATTTCTTATAATTACATTAATGCAGATTCTTTCCATAAACATCTTATTATTGTAAGATCTTTAGAATTGGCTTCTTTGACAGCTAGTTTAGATTGATCTATGTTTATATGCTATTAGTACTTGCTTGTTTCCACTTGTCGTGATTGTTTTGCAGCTGAAGCTCTGGAGATCAAGAGCTACATCAAACAAGGAGATAGTAATGTGCTCATAAGGTGAGTTATCTTTTGATACCCTTTGTAATTTGATCAATCTAGGAAAGTAATTTGTATTGTGTATTATTTTTGTTCTAGATCCGAACCATTCGGACTAGGGAGATCGGTTAGTGTCTGCACTGACGGATTGTCCGCAAACAAAATTGGCGACCATACTGGGGAGTGTAGCCCATAGTCTTTGATTGGTTTGTATTTTTTGATTTATTGGTTTTCTTCCAATCAACCTCTTAATTGCCTCCTTTTCATTGGATCTGTTTATCAAAGAGTTACTGGGAGATCCAGACTCTGATTGGGACGTTTAACTTAGCCATTTACCTTTATGTTCTTGGGATTTTTCATTTTTTCATAGTTGGATTTCGCCTGACGCACCTGGGCATTTTTGTGCTTGCGTCACTCTTACTCTGACGCTTCTTTCCTTTAAGCAGATTGCGTCGTTGACGCAACTTGTCTGTGTTCAACCCGTGTCACTGACGCACTTCCCATGTGTGCAAACTGCATCGCTGGGCTTCCAACGCTCTGGTGTACACTTGCAGGGTGCGTTGCCCTACAAAACGTAGTGCATAGGGTCAAAAAATTCCCACAAATTGGTTTTGGTTTGGTTTGCTAAGGTCTGTGTTTTGTCCATTACAGCCACAGTATCCCTCAAACCCAGCGTGCTTTGTCCTTGGCTTATTTTTGGAATTTAGAGTTTGATTTGAGTCCTAGCCAGTCAAGCAGATGTTTCTCCAGTCGTGGGAAATTTCAATCCCTCGCGAGTACAACCAGTCTTGTGACTCCCTCTCAGTGTCTCTGATTTGTTCACTTTGATTTCTAAGCCCTCCAAAAGTTAAGTTGTTGTGATTTTTGCGAAATTTGGTGTGGATTTTGTGTTGGATTATGGTTTTGGGTGATTAACTTCTTGATAACTTCTAGTTGCTTGTGGATTGCAGTAGTAAATACTCTAGTAGTCTGAATCAAGATTAAAAAAGTGGTATAATTCTAAGATTTTTTTGAGTACATTAGTTTGGAAAATAAAAAATTCTTTATTATCTTCATTTTGAGTAGATTATTTGAGATTGTTGTGGAGAGTCTGTCATGCTTTGAACAGTTGTTTAAGAAACTTTGAAAATGCTCAAAAATTGGCAATGCTTATGTTCTCCTGGTTTTGAAAAGTTCATCTTCATTTCCTTGAAAATATTAAGTGAATTTAAGCCTTCTCGAAGTATTGGAAAATCTAGGGAATGCTCTCATATTTTTTATTCTCTTTTCACTACTTTTGTTCTTTGTCTCGAAGCAGAGCTGCTGGGAATCGACCCCCCCCCCCACAAATCGATCCCGAATCGCGCTCCGGAAGGAATTGGTGAGGAATCGATTCTGGAATCGCGATTCCTCATCGATTCCTCCCGGAATCGATTTTGTAATTCGCGCTTCCTTGGAGAAAAAAACGCTCCCTGGAATTTTAGGAATCGATCCGGAATCGCTCCGGAATCTCCGCTTCCGGATCGATTCCTCATTGATTCCTGAGCGCTCCCGGGCAAAAAAAATCGCTCCCGAAAACGCTTCCTGAGCGATTCCTTAATTTTTTTGATTTTTTTTTTGATTTTTTTTAATCTTTCTGGATTGGCTAGGGTTAATTTGGGCAAATTAAGTCTATTGGACTCCATTTGGACTCATTCTATGCCCTCAGTGGTAAGCCTCTTTCCATTTTTAAGACTGATTTTTTTGTATTTAAGCTGAAAATCCTTGCTTATGCATGTAGACTTTATGTTTCACATTCCAGAAAAACTTCCTTCAGAAGATATTTTCATATTCTATAACCAAATGATATGGAAAAGTCATCATCTATATTTCCCTGGGAATGAAAGTTTGCAGAATCTCAGTGAAGTATCAGGACATGAAAAGCCACAGCTTGGGAGTGTATGGATGGAAAGGAAGAAAAATAATCAGTGTCCATTGATATCCAAGAGTGGCAGATATATGAAATACGTGAATACAGTGACGATACGTCTAAATAAAATTCTTCCCATGGACTGAGACATAGAATATAAATCAATAGGTTTGGTGGTTGGCGGTGTTGCTTGGAAGCTCAGGTGACACATTAGGAGTCCTACAGTGAAGCATAAAGCTCAAATCATGTACGTTATTCATCATCTATATACATAAAGCTCCCAAGTGTTTGTTACATAATATCTTTTGCTCTAAACAAATGAATAGTTGGATGACAGTATTCTTTTGATATCTATTGAAGTGCTGGTGTTTCAAAATTTACAGTAGAAAGAGTTGTAGTTCTTTGAGTAACTGTAATACTTCTCAAGGATTACCTAACATTTGTTGTTGCTGCATGTATTTTTGCTTCCTTCTCTTTTTTGCTTCCTTTCCCAACACCATTGACATCATTATCTTCAGAATATCTTTTAAGCTCTTACTAATCACCTAGCTTCTTCCTATGAAAGAAGCCCTGGTTGCTTGTCTTCTATGTGAAAGCTTTGTCTATTATTCAACAAGCATTGAAATTGTTCACCATTTTTCATTTAATTTGAGCATTATAATGGTTTCCCCAAACATTGGTACCAAAAAAAAAGTTCATTTGATGCACTGCCTAATTCATAAAATAATCCTTGGTATGAAGTGAGATTAACTTCCAATGACAATTTTGGTGGAGCCTAATGAAATGAATCCTTGATCTTACTCGCAAGATACATACATTTTCATGTTTATTTTGGCGGTTGGCCTATTTTGTAAACATTATGGCCTAGTTTGATGGCAAATATTATATGTTGAAATTTGAAGGTTGATGTTGTTGATGATTGATGATTGATGATTTGATGATGATCATTTAATGACAATGTTATAAGTTATAGCTCCTAGAATATAGAAGACGAGATGATTAATCATTAATGTTATATCAATGTGTACTAAATGGTTATATGAATATCTAGATTCTATGTTTTGATGTTTTCTATAGCTAATTTGGCATAATACATGTTTTTTTTAATTTATATGCATCAAAATATATTAAAATATATATTATATAAAAAACGCTCCCGAAACGGAAGCTTTTGAAAATTTCGCTTTTCGCTCCCGCTCCCCGCTTCGCTCCCCGCTCCCAACAGCATTGTCTCGAAGTACAGTTATTGCAATAAAAAATGAAGTTCATCTTTTCATTTTGCTCATAGATTTTGCTTAGTTGAAGAGAAAAAAGAAATTTTTTTTGGTTTGTTGTGTTGTTTTCATTTTGTTGGATTAAGTGAAAGAGTGATTTAGTCTTTTGGTTAAATTGGAAAAGAAAACAAAAAGGGGTACTTTGTTCATTTCCTTTCGGAAAATAAAAGACTTCTCCTTACTTTAATTAGTTTTCATCGAAAAGAAAAATGAAAGTCTCGCATTTCATTTAGATTAGCTGTCATCTTGTTTTCTTTACAAGTCTACACTTCATGCATTCACCTAACCGTATAAGATAAAATCAAGCAGTAGCCTAGGTTAAAATTGTATAGAAACTCGTGTGAAAGGGTAGAGACGTGTTTTGACGTCTTAAAACGTAGCAGCTGTCGTTATCTGCTTGCATTGCATCCCGGGGGCTTGTAGTTCTTCCAGGTACCAATCGGTATATTGAACGACCTTTCCCTTTTCCCTTTATCCAAAGTGTCCAAAGAATAATATGTAGAGAATAACTTGTACAAAGACAAAACTACTCCATGACTAAACCGGATTTGAGAGAGAGAGACAAAGTGAGTCTCCCCAGCCAGTGCACCCCTCTACCATATCATCCTCTTCACCTGCAAGTAAAAATATGGATAGAAAATGTGCAAGATATTCACCAAGATCCTCAATGCAATGGAAAAATAGTTTCAGTCACCATAGCCATACATCCAAACCAAGATACAAGACTATCTCACAAGAATCATATTTTATTCCAATAGCCAAGAGCCAAAAGTCCCTTTACAATGAGGGGGGTCTCTTCCTTAAATAGGAATGAGAGAGACTAAAACCCTAACCACCTTTTGAATGAGTGGTTGAGATTAAAAGATACATCAATGATAATCAATCGGTAAGATGAGGCCAAATACAAAACACATGGATCAACTCAAAAATAGAGGGGGCGCACTTACTAAGACGTCCAAGGGGGACACACCACATGACAAGTGAGTAAAACACATGACATAACCACATGGTGGGGATAGGAGGTGTAACATGTCCTTCTCTAGCAAGACCCCATGGCACAATAACATATAATAACTCAAGATAATATCATACTGTGACCATATGACCAAATCGTGGCCCCTCAATGACATAATAAAATCCCCAAATAATAGCCTAGAGTATGTGTGGACCCCACTGAATGCTACAAGCAATGCTGAAAGGTGTGGGATGCATCACAGAAATCCTCTGAACAAACCTCATGCCAATTCCTTGCCTCAATTTCCCAAATTGATTTCCTCAGTAGCCATTTCTTCCATTTTTTATCCTCAGAAAATCACCTGTAAAATAATAAAATGGCTGTGTCTCTCTGCCTGGTGCCCCGGGCACAAATATGACTGCACCAAAATGTCTGGGAGCATGGTAATATGGTAATAATGAGTGTCTGGTCCCCATACTCCCTTTGTAGCCCCGTAGGTGAACCAAAATAATCTCAAAATGTGCTGACATGCCATTTTATATGGCAAATATGCAATAAAGTGATAATCTGACCATAATCTCATCTGAAAGTGCCTGAAACTGATATCTAAGTGTGCCAATGGACTTTGAAGGCCCAAATGTAGTAGATATGAGTACTCATACACCATGTGACCACCTGGATAATCATCTGTAAGCTCAACCATGCCCGGACAATAAAAAATAATGGTCTGTAAATAATAATAATAATAGAAATCCATCAAACCATCATATGACACTTGTGTCTGCTGCATGGAACCATCAAGTGGGCATCATAGGACCACAAATAATCAATCTCGAATATCATCGGTCCAACTCATCTCAGATCATGTGGTTGATTTGGTCAAACTGGGTTGACCATGTCAAAACTGATCAAAATAATGACCCAAGTTCAAACTGACTAATGCTGCAAGTGCAAATGGATAAGATATGTTCCTTTAATTATTTCAATAGCAAGACTAAAGTACAAAGTAGCATTTCACCGGCGATTAAGCAGTAATACATCAAATATAAGTCTGGATTAAAACAATCAATTATTAAGAGAAAGACCCTCAAGTGTATTCTCAATTCATGGACTTGACCATTTTGCTAGAAATGGGTGAAGGTGGAAAAGACAAGGCTAGGACAAGGGAATGACTATACAAACTTCAACACCGCGACACTTTGGATAAAGGGAAAAGGGAAAATCACCTAAGCATATGTTGGATAGAAAACACACAAGGAATGGCGGTGTCTCACAAATGGAATAAGTTGATTTGAAGAGTGCCAATTGACTTTAGCAAATGTCTACAGCTCACATCCAAGCTTGAATCAAGCTATGTGAGGATCTTTTCTAGAACCACCGTGACTGGGTGCATCGCTAACCGTAACTTGAGGTTCTAGAGGACATTTAGAATTAGTTGTCCCTTACTCCATCTCACATCCCAACCCGTAGGCTCCGTGAGGAATTAATCATTACATTTTTATTGTGGCCAACAATCTTTAGATTTAACATACATTTAACCACTGCTTTTTAGGCTTTATGACCCTTTGGATTTTGCATGTGCTTAGAAGCACAACTAATTACAACTTTTATCCAGGGTGCTTTACATTTCATTTCATAGCCCTCTTTCATTGTGCTTAAAAGCACAATTTCATTTTATAACCATGGGCTTGCATAGAAGATGTAACAATCAGCCACATATGCATGTAATGATGGTAGTACAATTTGCTTCAAGTTTAGCCGACACAGCTCAGGCAACTGGGGGGATCATCCACAATCAGGACCAAACATCAGAGCAACCGACCAAAGGTCAAGGCTTCAAATCCAACTCACCTAAGCTCAGGAACCAACACCAACGGGTTCTCCTGGCCCAGAAGGATCAAGGCTTCGATAAGTTCTGTTGCACAACTCAAAGCCGAGACACAAAACAATAGGGAGCCTATCCAACATAGAGGCATAAGTGGGGAAGTCCTCAGTATCACAAGCTGAAGTGTAAGCCAAGATAAAGCCAAATACGGAAGAGAACGAATGGATGGGGAAAGGTGACAGGTGATGCCATAACTAGCAAGCCATAAATGGTGGGAATAACCAAGTCCACACTACTTAAGAGGGTAAGACTAAAGAGTAGACACGAGAAATTATGATTCCAAGTAATTAGACCACTTTAATCCCAAACAGTCAACCAATAACCATATCTATATATATAATATCGCCAGATCATGACTACTAGATCCCTAGTCAAGCAACTAAGATAAGTAAAAGAGCACAATAAAAGTATCCAATGCACAACCATATACTTGCTGGGTAATATACCTGTATCCATCATCTGAACCATCAACTGTCACTGGAACACTTTTGTTGCATAACTCTGGGCACTATCACACTGCTCTGTATGGAAGGAAATGGCCACCTCAGTCATCAAATCTGAGATCATGAGGCTCAGTCATGGCATAAGGCTATAATGTCTGCTCTGGGGCTGCTGAAAACATGAGTGATCATAGAATAACTGCTAATCAACTGTCGATCTCAGGCATCTCATAGTAAAAGGACTGGCTCAGAAAAATATTGGAATCTGGTCTGAAGATATGGTAGCCCCGGCTACTATAGATGTGATAACAGGACCCTTGCTGACTTTTTGTCGATGCCGACTTTTTCAACATTGATTTGGAGACAACAGAGCACCCAAAGCAAAGGATTGGATTCAGGATAGCCAGGACACTCTTAAGGATCTTAAAGACAACTCAGAACAACTCATAACCAACAAAATTTTTATGCAGATAGGCACAAAGTTGAATGTAGCTTCGAAGTGGGAGATTTGGTGTATTTGAGGCTACAACCTTACAAACAGTCTTCCTTCAAGAAGAAAGAAGTAGAAAAATTGAAGCCTCGCTTCTATGGCCCTTACAGGATTTCCAGGAGAGTGGGAGAGGTGGCTTACGAGCTCGAGTTGCTTGATGGGAGCAAAATTCATAACATGTTCCGTGTATCTTGCCTGAAGAAGGCCGTGGGTCAGCAGATCACTACATCATTTGAGCTACCCCCACTTGATGAGGAGGGACACTTGGTATTGATTCCAGAGAAGATCTTGCAGGTTTGGGAAAGGAAATTGAGGAACAGGGTAATTCGGGAGTACCTTGTCAGATGGAAGGAATTGCCCATTGAAGATGCCACATGGGAAGGAGAATAGGTACTGTAGCATCCGAGCTTACAATTGCTTGATGACAAGCAATTTCCAGCGGGGAGGACTGTAATGTCCTCTTCTGCTTGAGCAACAAGAACCAACCCGCTAACCTATTCAATTCCCATAGGTTTGAGCGGGCACTGATAAATAGGGAATTAACTAATGATTGATGCCACACGGGATAATAGCACACCATGAGCAGTGATATTAAGTCATTAACGGATAAAGAGGACCACTTAAGCAAGATCAAGTGACACGCGTGACATGCGAGGCATAATTCAAAATGCATGCGACATGGGTCATTAAAGTTGCATGCATGTGTAAGTTAAGCTGCATGCGACATGCACATATCAAAAAGTAATAAAAGAAGGTAAATCGGATTCTCTGGGCATGCATTGTTATTATTCACTTTTGGAAATTGATTTGAGAGTTCTCTGAGCTGCTTTAAGGTTGAGGGCAAATTTCCTTAGCCAACATTGGGTTCAATGGCAAAATCTATCCATCCTAGCCAATTCAAAGGATAGATAATCCAGATCTGTCATCGGGCTTCAAGACAACAACAGAGTCATTATTCTTTTCAGAGTTTCGAGGGTAATCTTAGCAGTTTGAGGAATTTATTAAGCCGCATCACTCTGGCACATATTGAGGGTGCATTCTCTGACTCTTCCCGAGGGCGTATTGTTGGGCAATCATTGCAAGCGCCTTGATTATCTCTTCCATTGAGGGCGTCTTAGTTATTCACACACTGAGGGCACATTACTTATTCCTGAGGGCGCATCAATTGGCCAATACACTGAGGGTGCATTCTTCCTGAAGATACCACTAGGGGTACATTGATCTGATCAGTCTGTGGGCCATATTACTCATCTCTCTCACTGGGTGAATAATATTTGTTCTCATTGCTGCTTATTGAGATTCGTGCTATCCTTTCTGGAGGCATTATTGTTAATTTGGGATCAGATTGGGCATGAGGCTGTGCATGCACCTGTTGGGCGAATTGTTATTGGAGTTGCTACCATCTTCCGGAACCAGATCTTGTGCATGGCGTGCATGTCTTCTCTATGATGTCACACAACTCAAATACAGTTTTTCGATATGTGCATGCATTGCTTTTGAGCTTGCTTTCATTGAAGATTTGATTATTTGTTTATATCGGGGCCATGCAACATTATTATTATCCATGCAAACCTACTATTTGTTAAATTGCATATCAAACCCTTGAACAAATACCAAAATACCACAACAAACCCTACACAACATCAAATTACACTGGTTTGGTATATTACATTCATCTTATTATCCAACCATAAATACTGTTAAATTGCTCCTAAACCTTCCTAGTCGTAAATAATTTATTGAATATATTGTCGACTCCATTAAGGCAGTGATATACTAACTTAGTGGGAAGGTCTTATAGAGATAGAGTTGTTCTCATTGTTAAATTTTCTTTAGAGCTTATAATTTAGTTACTACTTCCAATAAAATAACCCAGATTCATGCACATAATTAAATTCTTAGATCTGATTTATGAACAGCAATACATAAGCTCATTAACCGATAAAACATGCAGTGGAACAAGAAACCAATTACACACAATACACAATAATTTTTACCTTGGAAACCTGATTGGAAAAACTAGCATTAATGGAGCTTTCTTGAAAATCGTTCTAGAGAAGAATAGAAATGATTACAATCAAATATTTCACAAATAGAGGAACCTGATGCCTTGGGAGGCACGCTAGATCTCAAGGCCAAACCCACCCTCTACAACAACTACAATTGTTGCATTGTAGGAGTGCATCCCTACTCACATGTGTTTCCTAGCCGGCTGCTTGGGAAAAGTGCGCCCTCTACTCTGCTCCGAAATCTCTGATGGAATGCACCCCCTGTCACTCACTGAAGGAAGTGCACCCCTGCTTCTTCTGTCCTCACAACTGAAGAAGTGCGCCTCTGCTTCTCTTTGCCCTCACGACAGAAGAAGTGTGCCCTCTCTTTCTGCTCTCTCCGATTGCTCAAGAATTCACTCCCTCTCAATCAATCTTTGAATGAGACAATGTGTTGATCTCACACTCTCTCTGCGTAATGCACCCCCTCTCACCCACTGAAGGAAGTGCACCTCTGCTTCTCTCTACCCTTACCGCTGAAGTAATGCGCCCTTGTTCTCCGAAGTGCACCCTTGCTCTCTCTCAATCAATCTTTGAATGAGATTCTCTCACACTCTTTTTGTGTCTTGTGTATTGAACCTTTACCCCCTGCCTCTCTTTTATAATCATTCGGTGTCTTTTAGGGTTCCAAAACCCTAATTTCACTTCTGCATTAAAAGGTTACACTTCTGCATTAATGAAAGTCACTTTTAAATAAAAAGTGAAAAGGTAAAGTTCGGACATATTCGCATGCTCCCAACACTAAAGCCATGCAGAGCCCTTGTCCTCTACTACTCCAGAAATCAACACCCCCTCTTAACGAGGAAAGTGTTATGCACTACTCCAAGTTTATCTCCAAACAAGACAAACGTCCCCTTTACCAAAGATTGTAATCTGGTCATCTTCCTCTCATATGTTTCTCACACAATATATGAATGCCCAACCCTATGCTGTTGGGAGTGAGGAGCGGAGCGAAAATAAATTTTTTCAAAAGCTCTCATTTCGAGAGCGTTTTTTTATATATTATATATTTTAATATATTTTGATGGATTTATATCTAAAAAACATGTAGGATGTTGAATTAGCTATAGAAAAGATGGATTAAACCATATAACATCAATCATCTAGTAGTTATAACTTATAACATTGTCATCAAAGGATCAACTATAACAACTTTTATATGAGCTTGGCAAAGAAGGGAGGTACCATAACATTGTCATCAAATGATCAACCTAGTATAGGGGCTTTTAGTATAGGAGAGGTAGGGAGCACGTCGGAAGCGCGCTCCTAAAACTGGGAGTGTTTTGGGAGCGAGCTTTAGGAGCGGGAGCGAGGGGGTGGGGGCGCTCCCCCGCAGCAGAGGCCCAACCTCTCTAAGAACCCTTTCTAGAGAGACCATTTTTAATGTTCCTTCATGTTAGGCATTATCACATGAAGGACATCCCGAGCTACAAATATCAACACTCCCTCTTAGTGAGGGAGATCCTTCTAACACATCCACCACCAAAATCCCTCTCTCCAAACATATCATGCTGTCTACTGTAGAAGCTCCCTCTGACTTTGAAGCTCATCCTACTACTAATCCTGGACTCCGAACTGAAGACCTGTGCCTACCTCTCTTGCTCCGAGATATCTTATCTTGCTTTTGAGCATCCATCAGTGTCATATCATACCAGTTGACCGTCCTGTCAGTATTGGAAGAAGCTGCCTCTCGTCCACTCCCATGAATCAAAGACTGAATACTCGGCACCACCTCAATCTTCGGAGCATCTCACTCTCCCTATGTCTCATGCATTGATATAAAATCTGATATCCACCCAGATCCTCCATACACGCCACGTACTTCACGTCCCTTCGATCACCTAGCAATGTTGCTTCAATCGAATCTACTCCAAATGCATAGATGAATATATGTCCACTCTTGAACAACACTGCATACCCATCATCTTCCGAGGCTGGAATTAAGAGTTTGTTTCTTTCAACCTCGAAACAAAGATCACCTCTGACACCTCCAGAAGTTCCCCAAACTCAAGCTGAAATCTAACACATCCAACTCTTCTCATCGCATGTACTGTCTTTGAAATGCCGAGGAATAGATCTCGTATTGTTGTCATGTGACGTGAAGACCTATTGTCAATTATCCATGTCCTAACACCCTCAAACTCAAGTCCATTACTTCGACAACTCGAAACAAGAGAGACAAGTGAGAATTCTTTCTCAAAATTTTCAGTGAATTCATCCACCTCAGCAGAAGCTGCCACTTGTCCCTCCTCCTTACCCTTCTTTTTATTTGGACATTGACCTACATAATGGCCAAACTGATTACATGCGTAGCACCAGACCTTGCTCATGTCCTTCTCCTTTTCACCCTTCGAAGTAGCTCCACCTTCGAAGCCCTTCTTCCCTTTTCCCTTGCCTTTGCTCGCAAGACCAACGTTCTCCTCATCATCACCATGCTGATGGCTTGACTGATTAGATCCCACTCTCATCTCCTCCTAAGTGAAAACATCCCACAATATATCCCAGTTGGGAAGATTCTCTCTGGAAACAATGCAACGGACAAAAGTGTCCCATGGTTTGGAAAAGCCTTTTAAGGATGACTGAACCATCTCCGCATCTACAATCGTTTCTCCAACAGTAACAAGTTCATCTCTAACTTGTGTAACTCTAGTGAGATAAGCTGTAACAAACTCATCTTTGGACATCTTTATACTATGAATCCTCTCCTGTAGCATTATCTTTTTGTTCTTGTTGCCACTCTGGAAAAGTTTAGTCAATGCTGGCCACATCTCGTAGGCATGCATCTTTTCGGTCACATGCGAAATCATGTGATCCTTCACAGCATATAGAAGGATTCTCTTGGCCTTTATCTTTCTGTTGTTATAAGTGGCCAAATTTGTTGGATCTGTAGGAAGAGTAACAGGATCTTTGACACTGTCCCACAGCTCATGCTCTTCCAACAACAAAGTAATTCTCTCCTTCCATGCGCTAAAGTTGGTTGTCCCCTCCAACTGATCTTCAAGTCTCAGACCTGTCACCATGTCCCTGTAAATCTGATAACCTGTGATTCAAACCCTCCTGAATCAAATAACCTGTAGATCACTAAGCAAATTGCCTTGGTTTGTTTCAAAGACAACGCTCTGATACCATGTTAAATTTTCTTTAGAGCTTATAATATGATTACTACTTCCAATAAAATAAACCAGATGCATGCACATAATTAAATTCTTAGATCTGATTATATGAACAACAATACATAAGCTCATTAACTGATCAAACACGCAACGAAACAAGAGACCAATCACACACAGTACACAGTAATTTTCACCCTGGAAACCCAATTGGAAAAACCAACATTAATGGAGCTTTCTTGATAATCGTGCCAGAGAAGAATAGAAATGATTACAATCAGGTATTTCACAAATAGAGGAACCTGATGCCTTCGGAGGCGTGCCAGATCTCAAGGTCAAACCCACACTCTGCAACAACTACAACTGTTGCTCTGTAAGAGTGCACCCCTACTCACACATGTTTCCTAGTTACCTACCTGGGAAAAGTGCACCCTTTGCTCTGCTTTGAAATATCTAATGGAATGTGCTCCATCTCACTCACTGAAGGAAGTGTTCCCCTGCTTCTTCTGTCCTCACAACTGAAGAAGTGTGCCTCTGCTTCTCTCTTCCCTCACGGCTAAAGAAGTGCGCCCTCTCTTTCTGCTCTCTTTGACTGCTCAAGAATTCGCTCCCTCTCAATCAATCTTTGAATGATACAATGTGTTGATCTCACACTCTCTCTGTGTAATGTGCCTTCTCTCACTCACTAAAGGAAGTGCACCTCTACTTTTCTCTGCGCTCACGGCTGAAGAAGTGGGCCCTTGCTCTCTCTCAATCAATCTCTGAATGAGACTCTCTCACACTCTCTCTATGTCTTGTGTATCGAACCTTTACCCCCTGGCTCTCTTTTATAATCCTTTGGTGTCTTTTAGGGTTCCAAAACCCTAATTTCACTATTTTCATTAAAAGTTTCACTTTCACATTAAAAAGTTACACTTCCGCATTAATAAAAGTCATTTTTAAATAAAAAGTGAAAAGATAAAGTTTGGACATCTCTGCATGCTCCCAACACCGAAGCCATACAGAGCACTTGTCCTCTATTACTCCAGAAATCAACACTCGTTGCATATCTTACAAGCCTATTTCTTCCAACGTTTGGGAAGCCTCTTGTGGCCTAAGGAGCTTTCCTAAAGAGAGAGGAGAGTGCACTAAGCTGACAGTGGGTGCATCTCCTGAAAAGTTGTTCATCTTAGCACTGTCCATTGTGACCTGATTCGAAGAGTGCTAATTTCTGAGGTAGCTCAACTGTTCCCCAATTCGACAATTCTACTCAATGTTTAAAAGATCATATCATCTCATGTCCTCAAACATGACCAACTCAAGAACAAATAATCATGAAAAGGAATTACAAGCCAAAATGGTGATAACGTTTTTATGCTTCGAGGATAAAGCAATTTAAAGGCATAAGCAATATATATATATATATATATATATATATATAAATATACTTGACATATAGGATTTTAACTATCCTTTTTACATTGAATAGTCAATAAATGAACTTTGTTCATTTCAACCTCCAATTGTTATTTTCAAGGGCTACTATTCTTGCTTAGTAGATATCTGCACATTCCAAAGCTTGGATTTATCAGAGCTTGGCTATGATGAGTTTATATTTTGAGATCACTCATGATCAGAGCAGTGTATTATTCAGACTTATGTTAGACCTTGTGTCAAGGCTGAGCCTTGACAGTTCAGATTTGATGACCGATGTGACCCTTTATTCCATACAGTTTCAATTTAGTGCCTAGAGATGTATTACAACAGTGTTTCAGATGATATATGATGATTATTCTTATGATGATGTTGTATGACCCATGGATTCCTGATCATTGACTATGGATTATTATCTTGTTGTTTTAGTCATGTTCATAGCATTGGCTTGGTATATAATTCATGATGTGGCAAACTTTATAAAATGGACTATCTTGATGATAAATAATAATATGGACATTTTACTTGCACATTTAGGTTTTTTGACAAAACTCACTGATTTACTACCCTGCATAGATATGGTCTTTCTTGACACCAGTTGTTTGCTAGCTTAGGCTCCACTTTCACTTGACTCCATCCATCCATGACTTTCCTTATTTGGCTTTAACCCTTGACTTGTCTTACTTGACTTTTTGATATTGAGGACGTCCATTTTTACTACCTCTGTGTTTGGATCGCATCCCTGTTTGTTTAGTGTCTCGGCTCTGAGTTGGTGACAGAACTTGCCTTTGGTAAGTTGGATTGTAGGCCTAAATCATTCCTATCGGTTGTCCCGATGTTTGGCACTAGCTCGAACTCCCCCTAGTCACTTGAGATGTTGTTGGCTAAAACTGAAAGCTCATGTACTATTTATGGAAACTTATGTAAATTTGCCCATGGAAACTAAAAAGGGCAAGAGCGATGAACTGCTAAAAATACTCCTCGAAAAGTATAAGAAAGGTCCAAAAAGAAATGGTTCCTAAATTCTATATCTAAACAATTGCTAACCTTATATATATAAACATGCCCTGGATGCAAGCTGCAATTAGTTGTGCTTATCAGCACACCTAAGATCCGAAGGGTTATGTAGGCCAAAAAGGCCATGAAATGAAATTGAATGATCCTAATGAACTTGGATCAACTTGATGTAGACATGATGCCTAAGTTGAATAAGCACTCTCTAAACAACTTACCCATTTGTGAGGCACAACCATTCCCTGTGCTTATTTGTCCAGCACAGAGTTTGTAGCTTCCCCTTTCTCCCAGTCCAAAGTGTCTTTTAGTTGAGTTTAGACAAGTCACCACCTTTGCCCAACCTTGTTCCTAGCCTTCATCCTTAGCTAGCAGTTAGACCATGTCCAATGGGTGGGTTTTGTCATTTAAGCTTTGTGCAAGTAAATATAAATAACGGCGGAATGAACGAGTATGATTAATGCCACTAAATGATGTTATGCTTTAAGTTAAGTTGTGCGTATGATTAGAGGAACATGTCTTAGTCTATTTATATGATTTATCCTTGGTTATATATTGACCTAGTCAAACCCAGTTTGACTATGGTCATTTCTTGGGATTCGTGATGATGTGGGCCATGTATTCTTCTGGATGATGATTGCTGGTCCCACATACTCTTGATGATGATGCTATATGATGGACATATGATTCAGATGATGATTGATGTAGTTCAG
This sequence comes from Larix kaempferi, assembly GCA_027924585.1. Lineage (NCBI taxonomy): Eukaryota > Viridiplantae > Streptophyta > Pinopsida > Pinales > Pinaceae > Larix > Larix kaempferi. The sequence goes on from BSBM01000383.1 coordinate 2,374,471, forward strand.
CAGGTTTTATTATTACTTCAAATCATCAGATTATGCACTGTCCATATATGGTGGACCCTACAGCTAACCCATCAGGGAAACCCATGGTGTATGAGTACACATTCTTAGTAGATTTGGGTCATCTGGATCCAATGAGACACTTATCATTCAGTTTTGGGTACTTCTAACAGTGATAGAAGCAGTTTTCCACTTGTTGACCAGATTTGGGGCTGATTTCCCAGCCTGAGCAGCAAGGGCCATGAGAGGCCAGTTCACCTAGGGCGTTGTATGAGGAGGGGGTGGTCCAACCACTTGATATGACCATTTACCCCCCCTTCTGGAGAGCATGGTGGGCTCAATTTGACAGCACAGGTGCCCTAGGTGGCGGTTTCAACACTTTCACAGTTACCGAGGCAGTCTAGAAATGGGATAAAAGGGTCACTGAGGAATTCGATTTGGGCAATTGAAGCAAGGTTTTGACACTTGGTTTTACAGAGGTCTTCCAGGGTGAACCCCCTATCTTCCAGCCAGTTTTCATCAGTCAGGGGGGTCCACAGAGGCCACAGGAGGCCATTTACTGCATGTCTCTCACATATTTTGAGGACAAATTTGATCATTTGTATTTATTTTGGACATATTATATTATTTTATTGTGCCATGGGGATGAGCTAGCAAGGATTGATGCCTCCTAGCCCCACCATGAGCTCCATGTGTCATGTCCTAGTCATATGAGGTGGGCCCTTATACTTTTACCCCCTGTGGTGGATGACGTCACCCTCCATGCGTATCTTTTAGCTATGACATCATCATTATTTGAGTGATCCATGTGTTATGTTATTATGATTCATCTTAGCCATTGATCATGTATTGAGATCTTTTAATCTCAACCACTCATTTCATAAAGTGGTTTTGAGATCTAGATTTTTGGTCTTTATTATCCTATATAAGGAGGAGACCCCCTCATTGTAAAATCATCTAGAGAATTTGGCTCTTGGAATAAAATTTCTATCTTTTGGAGTACATGCTTGGATCTTGGAGTGGATGTTGGTTGCTTTGATTGTAAATGCTTTTGTCCATTGCACTAGAGGATCTCTTGTAGCTATCTTGCATACTTTGCCATACGTTTTTATAGGTTGAGAAGGCGTTTTTGGACAAGTGCGAATTGGTGGGGAGGCCTACCCTTCAAGCTTGGAGGAGGACGTTTTGGTTAAACATGGAGTGGTTTTGTCTTTGTACCAACTATTCTTTGCTTATCTCTTTCTTGCTTGTATCTACCTTCAACATGTTAAACTAATTGATGCTTTGCTCCTTGGTTTTGACAGGTTAGAGGGACACACATGTGGCTTGGAGAAAATTGATTTGGCAAGAGGGCTTCAAAATTCTTCATTTGATCTTTGGCAAAAATAATCCTCATCTCAACTAGCATTCATCTCTTAATCTAGGTATGCTCCAAAGGTATGGACTTCTTCTTCCTTGGCTTATCCATGAATTCTAGATCATAAAACCCTAATTGATTAAAACCCTCATTTTGCACTTTTTCTTAGATCTACTTGGATCTAGCTTGGCTTTTGAAAAGATACTGAAAACCCACCTCTATAGTATCCACGGCGATTCGGATCTATAGTTTGGTGTGGATTGGGCTACATTTGACACACTTTTCAAAGCATTTAACCTTCCTTGGGTAAAGTCGCCCTCCTTGGGTGATTGAGTTAAGCTAGATCTAGTACATGGGTAGGTGAGATCCTACTTGATTCATGATCCTCACATTTGACAACCTACCCCTAGAGCTTCACTTCATTGATTTTCACCTTGTGGGCCCCATTCCTCATTTTGAGGGTTGTGCCCCACTTGGGTCAATTTGGTGATGCATTTTCAGTCTCATATCTATGGAGATCTAGCCATTGGATGCCCTTGATTTTCAAGATCCACATTAACAATTGCTTAAACTACCCGGATCTAAATTTTGGTGGCTTTTGGACTTGATTTGACACACTTTTCCATGCTTTTAACCCTCCTTGGGCAAAGTCACACTTCTTGGGGGTTTGAGTTGACCCACTTTGAGAAACTGGGTGTTTGAGATCCCACTTGTTCTGGAAAGAGCACACCTTGAAACCTACATCTAGTGTATCACTTTGTGAAGTTCTGCCTTGGGGGTATCATTCCTCATTTTGGGGATTGTTGTCCACTTGGGTCACTTAGTGAAACATTAGATCTAGTAAGATCTAACCATCACACCCACTTGATCTTGAAGAGCCTCTTTGGTTTGCACCTTAGGTATCCCGATCTATATTTTGATACCCTTTTGACTCCATTTGCCCATCCATTTCAAGGCACTAGTCCACCTAAGGCAAATCGCACTTCTTGGGATTTGTGTCAATTTCTAGATCCCATATGTGGGTATCTCTAATTTCATAGATCTATCCTTTGCATACTCCTTGGTACCATTTGCATCCTTAACTTCACCTGGTGGGCCCCATTTGAACCATCTCCATATCCCAAGGCAGTGGGTCCCACTTGTGTATTTCATGGTACTAGATCTTGTTATTTGATCTCTTCTTGTGGCCTAAATCATTCATTGGTTGAAACATAAGTCATCCCTTAAAGCCTCTTTCAACCATACTTAAACTTCTAGGTCCACCTAACCTTGCATTGGTTTCCGTAACTCATCTTTCACACTTCCCTAGAAACCATTGTTTGGGTCCAATCTCCTTTGATCAGCTATAGGGTCTCCCCCTTGGTCTTGATTCATCTTGATCTAAAGTGAAGAGTGCCTTAGTTGACGTGACTCCCAGTTTGCATTGGGAACCGTAGCATCTCTTGGGTCACCTCTTTAGTTATCCATCTCCTCTACCGTCTCGGATGGGATACCTTTAGGGACAACTACAAGTTGTGTGATAACAGTTATGTATAAAGATTTGTGAATGATTACTATTTCACAATTTATTATTACTATATTTTAGTTTTGTATAACATATTATATTGGGTTGATATGCTGGCATGTGCATTATGTACATCAGATTGATGTTACAATCTCTTCACTACCAAGTTCTAAAATGCACCTCACTTCTCTCAATGCAATGAGATATTTACTATTGTAATTAGTGTAATGGTTATTAATTAAGTATTTGGGAGTTACGTAATATACTCATTTCCTTCTACTATGTAACGAGACATTGCATCATCTAATACAAAAAAATCCATTCTTTCTCATTATCACGTGTTACCTGTCCATGCATGTGTATGTAAATCTCAATTTATAGGTGTTGATCATCCAACTATACATAAACTACAATACCCAAACTTGTTGCAGATTGTATTCTAATATTTGCACAGCTTTCCTAGATAGAGGAACCAAGCATTTAAAATTTAAACATCAACTTTATTTCATGTCAATGTGTTTTACTACCATTTTTTAAGTTTTCTTCAAGAATGGTAAAAAGGGAAAGAGGGCAGGGATCCATAGATGAACGATACCATCTTGCTTATTTATACAACACACAAAAGTTTGGCAAACCAAAATGGAAAAGGAAAAGAGAGAGCAAGTTGTAAACATATATATAGAAACCTCAATCACAATAATCCCTGGGAATCCAGGTTTGCAATATCCTCCTAGATTGAACTCCTTGCCCCATTCCAATATGTATTTCCTCTTTTGCAATGATTTTATGTGGTGGAACCTGCCAACCCCAAAAGTTTAAGTTACCACTTTGTAGAAACTTGAGTAATGCATTTTAAACTAAATGCTAAAAGGTGAGCATGATGATCATATACCATATTAGTACTCGTTTAATATGTAAGAGCTTGCAAACACTAGAGATCGACCCGTCATCTTGATCAGAGGAATATTTGATGCTTTTGTTACTTGTCATTAGGGCTATTTCCTGAAAACTCATTAAAATAGCAATTTGAAGTATTAGAACCCATAAACCATTATATTTATCAATGTTTGCATATTTAGTTTTCACTTTCTTATTTCACTAGCAGAAAAATATTAAAGGAGAAATTCTAATCATAAAACATATAAGAAAGTGGCCAGGATGTCTGATAATCTGAATTCTATATTTTAGAAAAGAAGACTATATAAAAAGAATCTCAGCAAGGAGGGTAAAAGAAATGAAAATTAAATTCCAAGTGAACTATAAAACTTGGCATGGATCATAAGAAGCAGGGGTCAGTTAAGTCAGAGGTAGACCGATATAACATAAATATGTGAAGTGTATAGTCCTCAGCATAGTCTTCATTTATCAGTATAAGAAGTTGTCGCAATCCATAAATCCTGAGCATAGTCTTTGTTACCGCCCAAACTAGCATGTGTTATTAAATCCCAAAGAAGCAAGCTAGCCAAGGGGACCCAAGAGGAAAAGCCAATGTCACCAGACCAATCCCCTTCACACTTTTGGTTGGCTCTTCTCCAACCCAAGGGGAGCTGTTATCACATATATAGTAGCCGGGCTACCATACATTATTTTTCTCATTCCAGTACACTATTCAGCCAGTTCCTTTGCATTTGAGATGCTGAGATGAGCATCTATATTGGATCACTATCAGATTGTGGACAGCAGTTATATTCCCCATGCCATGACTGAGTTTCAGGACACTCAGAGAGATGACCGATGTAGCCATTATACCATTGGTACAGAGCAGACAGTAGTGCCCAGAGTTACAGCAGCAGTCTCAGAGGACAGATGATGGTACAGGTTGATGAGCTTTCAGGTATATGACCCAGCAGGTATATTATAGTGTTATGGTTAGATTGCTTTTATACTTATTCTCATAGCATGTCTTAGCACTTAGTGTCATGATCTGGCGATCATATAGATATATGGACCTGGTTGATCTATTATATATATTATATTGTCCCTACTCAGACTTAGAAGTTCACTATTCATACTCATTGGTACATACCCTCCTTAGGGAGAATAGAGGTGATCATTCAACCATACCTTGGCTTGCTAGTGTTGGTTTCATCATTTCATTGTCTTCATCCATCCATGACCTACCTTTTAGATTATCACCCTGACTTACTACACCCCACTGTAGCCTCTGTATTGGATGAGCTTCCTTGTTTATTGTGTCTCGGCTCTGAGTTGGTGACAAAACTTACCTATGGTGAGTTGGAGTTCCTTGGAATTCCCCCTAGTCACTAAAGTTGTGTTGGCTAAACCTGAAACTTTTGGTGCTGCCATGAATACAAAATCTGGAAAAAATGAAATGTTATATCTTGTATGAAAAGCCCATTCATGCAATGTGTTTCTAAACACACATGAATGAAAGGCATGCCAAATGAAAATGGCCATGAAAATAAAATGTTATATCTTTTGGAAAAATAAATACCTAGGTAAACAAGCTGTCCATGACACACCTAGAAGTGCTCAGGTAAACAAGTGCCTTAAAAACACACCTGCAGCAGAAAGCCTAAAGAAAAAATGTAAATCTATGCAATGTGTTTGTAAACACACATAGATCAAGGCTATGGAAACCTCAGGCCCAAAAAGAAATGGAACTTAAATGCTACATCTAAACAATTGCTGGCCTTATTTGTATTATGGATTGTGCGCATCTGTGAAGGTGAATAAACCCTCTTTAAAACAACTCATCCATTTGTGAGACACCGCCATTCCCTGTGTTATTGCTCATTCAGTATATACTATGGTGTATTCCCTTTCCCTTGCCAAAGTGTCACAAAGTCAAGTCAGTCAAGTCATCCCTTAGCCTAGCCAGTTAATTTAGCCTTCACCCTTCACTAGCAAATTGATCACAACTATGAAGTGAGTATGATCCTGAAAGTCTAGTCTGAGTAATAATAATAATTAACGACACTATACATTTGGATTTAGATCGCCAGTTATGATTACTCTGTGTTATAATTGCTATTTGAATAAGTTGTAGAGCATGTATTAACCTTGACACTTTACAGCAGCCTTGGATGATGGTCTGAGTTATATTTGGTCTTGGTTAGACCTAGTTTGACCATGGAGGACCATGGGACATGAGATGTTAGACCTTATGAGGATATGGATAGATGATATAGGGTCTATGTACACATACATGATGATTCTATGCAGCATCTACAGGGTTATGATGATGATTCTTGGGATACAGCAGTGTTTGATCATTTACAGAGCATTATTATTGGCCTTGTTCCGGTATATTGGATATTTATTTTGATCATGCAGAGACTCATATGGTGTATGAGTACACATCTTGGATAGATTTGGACCTTCTGAGTCCAATGGGACAGTTTGTTTTCAGTTCCGGGCACTTACAGTGATGATTGAGCCTCAGTAGGCTGTCCCAGTGCAGTTTTGGTCTGTTGGAGGCCCTGTCAGAGCAGATGTGATTTTTATCCGGTTGACCTAGGGCGCTGATGATGGAGGGGGTGGTCCAGCCACTTGTTTTTACCATATTACCCCCCTTCCGGACACACTGGTGCCCTCACCTTGACAGCGCCAGCACTCCAGGAGGCTGTTTGGGGCAGTTTCACGCTTCCCGAGGCATTTCAGGATTGGTAGAAATGGCTATTGAGGAAATCGATTTGGGCTACTGAGGCAAAGTTATGGCATGGGATAATCAGTGATGATAGATCGGGGTCTTCCACACCTTCTCCAGCAGTTTCAGCTTCATCGGGGCCCGCATCCATCACTTATGGCATTTTCTGTCGATTTCTGAGGTCTTTTGAGGACCACGACTTGACTATGGAGGCACGATTTGGTACATTCATGATTATTTATTGGTTATTGTGCTATGGGGATTGACCAAGGAGGGATAAAATTACCCCTTGGACCCACCATAAGCCTCTTATGTTATTGTGTCATCATGATTTGGTGGGATTCCCCTCTTCTAGGGCGATTTTGTCCACTTACATTATATTTGATGTATGATCCATGTATTATATTGTTGAGCTCATCTCAACCATTGATTAGACATTTGTATCTTTTAATCTTAGCCACTCATTCAAAAAGTGGTTAGGGTTTTGGTGCATCTCCTTCCTATTTAAAGGAGAGAGCCTCTCATTGTAAGGGGTCTTTGGCTCTTGGATTATTGGTATAGAAAAATATTCTTGTGGAAATTCTTGTGGTCTCCTTTGCATCTGGTGTTCTTAGATGGTGATTGGAAAGTCTATTGCAACCTAGCATTTGGAAATTGTGGTAAGATCTATCTTTTTTTGGAAATCATTGTTTGTCTACAGGAGGGCGACTTCAACAAGGGCGATTTTGCAAGGCTTCTTCAAATCGACTTTCTTGGCATTCGCTTGTATCAGGGGGTTATCATTAGTATCATTGTGATCTATGCTATCTTTCTGTTACTTCTTTTGTGGCATTAGTCTTATCTCTTGATGCATCAAATCTGATATTGTTGACGTTTGTTGTGCAGGAGAGAGGGCGCATTGGCTTCTTGGACCAAATCGACTTGCATAGAAACTACCTCAAAGCTTCTCAAATTGATCGGGTTTGCATAGATCATCATCATCAAGGCATCTACAAGGTTACCCAGGTAAGATCCACAGGTTTGTTTCTCTTTCCTCTATCCAATCCATTGACATAACTTATAAATTGTTAAAACCCTAAATATCTTAAAACCCCCATTTTACACTTTCTCGGATCTACTTAGATCTAGTGGGTTGTTGGGCATAATATTGAAAACCCACCTCTATAGCATCCAAGGCATCCCGGATCTATAGTTTGGTGAGGATTGGCTTCCATTTGATCCCCTTCCCAGGCCAACTTAGCCTCTCCCAAGCAAGGCGCACTTCACTAGTTGAGCAAGTTGACCTAGATCTAGGTGGTGGGTGTTTGAGATTCCACTTGATTTGACATCTACACATCAAATAACATACACCCAGGTTGTCACTTTTCTGAAATTCACCTTGTGGGCCCTATTCCACATTTTAAGGGATTTAATCCCCATTTTGGACCACTTGGAACACTTAAACTCAGATCTACTAAGATCTAACCGGTGGATTGCCACGAAATTATAGATCCATACTCCTACCTGACCGATCTACTAGGATCTAAAGTTTGGATGCCATCCGACATGATTTGACCCACCTAAACCCCAATTGAAGCCTCCTTGGGTAAAGTCGCACCACCTTGGAGAAGTGAGTTCACTCACTTCTAGGAACTGGGTACTTGAGATTATTGCAGATCTGAAACCGGAATAATTCAAAACCTAGGTCTAGACTATCACTTTGTCAAATCTTGCCTTGGGGACAGCACTCCTTGTTTTAAGGGATTGTGGTCCACCTAGGTCAAACCTAGATCTAGACATTTTCAACCATCAAGACCTATATTGTCCACTTATCTCATGTTGTAGGAGTCTTAAACCACAAGTTAACCCCACTTTGACTCCACTTCCCAATTCCCAAGGCACTGGTTTCTCTACAAGGTAATTCAACTTTCCTAGATTGTTGGATTGACTTGTGGTTTCACCTATGCATGGTAGACTATACCTTTGAAGACATCATGAACCATGGTCAAGCTTATCTCATGTACTAGTTAGCCCCAATACAACCCTTAACTACCCTGCATTGGACACGGTTCCCAAGGCAGTGGATTTTCCAACATTGAACTAGTACACTAGCCCTAGATCTCACTTCAAACATTATAAGTCACTATTACATCAACTATGAACCAAACCTATACCTATTGAACCCCTCACTTGGCTTGTGACTTTACCCTTAGGTCTAGGATAAACCATACACCTAACTTCACTTAGAAATACCTTGATTTGGTGTCTTGGTTTTGATCTCTCCTGTCGGGAGTAGATCGGGTCTCCCCCTTTGTTGTCTGGGCTAGATAACATAAAGCGAAGGTTGCCTCGACTGGCGTGACAACCATACATATTGGAGGTCGAGGTGATCGTGGTTGCACCTTTTGAGTTGCCCTTCCCTATTGCCATCCATGACTGGATCCATCCATAGGGGTAACTACAGTTTAGGTGATAACATTTTTGGCGCCGTTGCCGGGGAGGCAATAGCTTGCCCTAGTTCGACATACTTTTCTTCAAGCATTCCCGTTCTCTTTGCCATAACACTTGGCGCCGGAGACGTAATAGGATTACCTTGGAAAAGCTACTAATCCTTCCCGCATATACAACGACACATATCTTGGTAGAAGAGTTAAATCTACCTGGCGACTCCCAATCGTGACTCCGCTGGGGAGCGAACTCATTTACATCCCTATAAACAGATCTTATCGTTATCTAGAACCCAGGGGGTGTATCATTTTGTTTTCAAGTTCTTAAATTTAAAAATAAATATAAAAATATAAAAAATAAAAAATAAAATTATTATCCATGGCTGCTTCTGAGCGACCTAGAACTTTCGGTCGTTTAAAAGCCTTTGACTTCTCTAAAATTTATGGGGCACCTCATCCTATGCCAAACAATTTTAATCAAAGATTACCTCGTTTCAATGGAAGCGATGGTGTTTCAATTATAAATCATTTGTATGATCTCTGGTATTATATGGATAGTTTGGGAACAACTGAGGAGGATGTTCTAATGAGGGCCCTGGGTTCATCTCTAGAGGGAAATGCTCGGATATGGTTTGATTATCTAGCACCGGGATCCATCACCGGATATGACATGTTCCAACAATTGCTAGTAAGTCAATGGAAAGAAACAATTGGTGAATCTATGGAAGGGCAATCAGACGATGACTGTGTTGATGAAAATCAACTTGATGAAGATGATGAATATTACGATAATGAGTTAACTAACGATTGTTCTTATCAAAGTAATTCCTCTTCTCCTGAACCAATTGAGTCTCATGATGAGGTAATGTATGACACCGAGCAAATCTCAACCCCTCAGGATTATTGCCTTAATATTGACATAAAAGGGGAACTTATGAAAATTTTATCATCATTACCTAAAGAAGTTTCAGATGAAGAGGATGATTCCAATGATTTCCATCAAGAAGCATCCATGGTTGAGTCTTCCATTAGTGAATCTTTTGAAAATATTTTTGAGATCCCTTTTCATAATCCTCGTGTAATTGATGATTTTTCTTACCATGACACTAAAGAAGAAAGTAGGGACAACAACCAAGTTTCTTTAGAAGCCAATGATCATCCTGTTTTTAGAGATCAATTTTATGAAAATGTTCAAATGGTTGTTAATCAATTGGTCAATGCTATTCCTGATAAATTATCGTCATATGAATTTATTGATGAATCAATTGAAGAGAAGTCTCATGATGATGGGTTGGTGAATCAAACTAATCAAGAGTTTTCCTTAATCAAATCTTCAAATCAATATCTTAATGTTTATGGGAAGCTCGGAAATAATCCTTCACTTAACTCATCCAATGGTTATAATTTTTCCAATTCAAATTTTATTCAGGATTGTCTTTTTCGATTTTTGGGGTGGGGTGCTCGCAATAAGTTCTGTCCTTTTTTTAAAAAAATTGGGTCAATCAATTTTCAATCCGCCCCCCCATCTAAATTTTCTAAGTCTACTTTGAATTTGTGGTCTGGTAAATCTTTGAATGTAGAAATTTTCAAACCAGAGTCTAGGTATTGTCGCATAAATGGAGATACAGAGTTTTATTTTCCCTTTCAGTTATCTTTAACAAATAACATTCTTAAATCTTCTTGGTGGCTGGAAGGGGTATATGAAGATCAATTTCATCGATTTTCCATCCTAAAACAACAAGTGGGGCTAATCTCAATCTTAATTTTATTCCACAATTTATCCCTACTTGGTTTATGCATCATTCCTGGAGCTCTCAGAATTGAATATCCTGGTCAAGTAGATGAGGAAAGCATTTTGAAACAAGGGGAGTTAAATTTGTTATCACATCTTTTTCCTCCATATATTTTGAATAATAACTTGCACAATTTTTATGACCCTATCAATTCTTGGATGGAGGATGTTTGCAGTAATCAGTCTTTCCCTTTGCATGATTTCATTTTGCACCATTCAACTCCTTTCTCAATTTTTGAACAAGTCAGGAAAGTTGTGCTATCTATTTCATTAATCCTTAATCTAGTCTTGACTCGTTCTTTAAGCAAAAATCAAAGAGGAATTATTAATTTATTTGATGAATGGTTGCACTGGATTTATGATTTTACCTAACATTTGTGATGACTGGTTAGATTAGGGTAGGTAGGAAACCAAATAAGCCTACTTGGGCAGTAGTTAGTCTTTTCAGCCATTGAGTCTGGCACCTTCTTAGTCTCTAAGCTCCTTTGTAAGCTTCTAGTTTAGTTGAGTACCTGTCACTTTTTCTTTTCCTGCACAATAAATTTCAAATTTTGCAAATTATGTTAGTAGTTTGATTTATTTTCTGCACTTATATATTTCATGCATTTATATTTCTGACATAGAGTAGATATTATTTCAGTTGGTTTTATATTTTTCCCACACATGCGGCATGAGGTATTTTTGATGTTGGTGAATGCAGAAAATAGGTTGCCAAAATAAAAGCCGGAAGCAAAATGGTAGAGTGCTAGATCGTGGATTCGAGTAGCAGAGTTCGAGGACTAGAGATTCTGAGGTTCTCAAGCGCTCATTTCAGCAGAGCACTTGTCCCAGCCGGAGCCAGATGTTATCACATATATAGTAGCCGGGCTACCATACATTATTTTTCTCATTCCAGTACACTATTCAGCCAGTTCCCTTGCATTTGAGATGCTGAGATGAGCATCTATATTGGATCACTATCAGATTGTGGACAGCAGTTATATTCCCCATGCCATGACTGAGTTTCAGGACACTCAGAGAGATGACCGATGTAGCCATTATACCATTGGTACAGAGCAGACAGTAGTGCCCAGAGTTACAGCAGCAGTCTCAGAGGACAGATGATGGTACAGGTTGATGAGCTTTCAGGTATATGACTCAGCAGGTATATTATAGTGTTATGGTTAGATTGCTTTTATACTTATTCTCATAGCATGTCTTAGCACTTAGTGTCATGATCTGGCGATCATATAGATATATGGACCTGGTTGATCTATTATATATATTATATTGTCCCTACTCAGACTTAGAAGTTCACTATTCATACTCATTGGTACATACCCTCCTTAGGGAGAATAGAGGTGATCATTCAACCATACCTTGGCTTGCTAGTGTTGGTTTCATCATTTCATTGTCTTCATCCATCTATGACCTACCTTTTAGATTATCACCCTGACTTACTACTTGACTAGTGGCATGGAGGACCTTTCCCCACTGTAGCCTCTGTATTGGATGAGCTTCCTTGTTTATTGTGTCTCGGCTCTGAGTTGGTGACAAAACTTACCTATGGTGAGTTGGAGTTCCTTGGAATTCCCCCTAGTCACTAAAGTTGTGTTGGCTAAACCTGAAACTTTTGGTGCTGCCATGAATACAAAATCTGGAAAAAATGAAATGTTATATCTTGTATGAAAAGCCCATTCATGCAATGTGTTTCTAAACACACATGAATGAAAGGCATGCCAAATGAAAATGGCCATGAAAATAAAATGTTATATCTTTTGGAAAAATAAATACCTAGGTAAACAAGCTGTCCATGACACACCTAGAAGTGCTCAGGTAAACAAGTGCCTTAAAAACACACCTGCAGCAGAAAGCCTAAAGAAAAAATGTAAATCTATGCAATGTGTTTGTAAACACACATAGATCAAGGCTATGGAAACCTCAGGCCCAAAAAGCAATGGAACTTAAATGCTACATCTAAACAATTGCTGGCCTTATTTGTATTATGGATTGTGCGCATCTGTGAAGGTGAATAAACCCTCTTTAAAACAACTCATCCATTTGTGAGACACCGCCATTCCCTGTGTTATTGCTCATTCAGTATATACTATGGTGTATTCCCTTTCCCTTGCCAAAGTGTCACAAAGTCAAGTCAGTCAAGTCATCCCTTAGCCTAGCCAGTTAATTTAGCCTTCACCCTTCACTAGCAAATTGATCACAACTATGAAGTGAATATGATCCTGAAAGTCTAGTCTGAGTAATAATAATAATTAACGACACTATACATTTGGATTTAGATCGCCAGTTATGATTACTCTGTGTTATAATTGCTATTTGAATAAGTTGTAGAGCATGTATTAACCTTGACACTTTACAGCAGCCTTGGATGATGGTCTGAGTTATATTTGGTCTTGGTTAGACCTAGTTTGACCATGGAGGACCATGGGACATGAGATGTTAGACCTTATGAGGATATGGATAGATGATATAGGGTCTATGTACACATACATGATGATTCTATGCAGCAGCTACAGGGTTATGATGATGATTCTTGGGATACAGCAGTGTTTGATCATTTACAGAGCATTATTATTGGCCTTGTTCCGGTATATTGGATATTTATTTTGATCATGCAGAGACTCATATGGTGTATGAGTACACATCTTGGATAGATTTGGACCTTCTGAGTCCAATGGGACAGTTTGTTTTCAGTTCCAGGCACTTACAGTGATGATTGAGCCTCAGTAGGCTGTCCCAGTGCAGTTTTGGTCTGTTGGAGGCCCTGTCAGAGCAGATGTGATTTTTATCCGGTTGACCTAGGGCGCTGATGATGGAGGGGGTGGTCCAGCCACTTGTTTTTACCATATTACCCCCCCTTCCGGACACACTGGTGCCCTCACCTTGACAGCGCCAGCACTCCAGGAGGCTGTTTGGGGCAGTTTCACGCTTCCCGAGGCATTTCAGGATTGGTAGAAATGGCTATTGAGGAAATCGATTTGGGCTACTAAGGCAAAGTTATGGCATGGGATGATCAGTGATGATAGATCGGGGTCTTCCACACCTTCTCCAGCAGTTTCAGCTTCATCGGGGCCCACATCCATCACTTATGGCATTTTCTGTGGATTTCTGAGGTCTTTTGAGGACCACGACTTGACTATGGAGGCACGATTTGGTACATTCATGATTATTTATTGGTTATTGTGCTATGGGGATTGACCAAGGAGGGATAAAATTACCCCTTGGACCCACCATAAGCCTCTTATGTTATTGTGTCATCATGATTTGGTGGGATTCCCCTCTTCTAGGGCGATTTTGTCCACTTACATTATATTTGATGTATGATCCATGTATTATATTGTTGAGCTCATCTCAACCATTGATTAGACATTTGTATCTTTTAATCTTAGCCACTCATTCAAAAAGTGGTTAGGGTTTTGGTGCCTCTCCTTCCTATTTAAAGGAGAGAGCCTCTCATTGTAAGGGGTCTTTGGCTCTTGGATTATTGGTATAGAAAAATATTCTTGTGGAAATTCTTGTGGTCTCCTTTGCATCTGGTGTTCTTAGATGGTGATTGGAAAGTCTATTGCAACCTAGCATTTGGAAATTGTGGTAAGATCTATCTTTTTTTGGAAATCATTGTTTGTCTACAGGAGGGCGACTTCAACAAGGGCGATTTTGCAAGGCTTCTTCAAATCGACTTTCTTGGCATTCGCTTGTATCAGGGGGTTATCATTAGTATCATTGTGATCTATGCTATCTTTCTGTTACTTCTTTTGTGGCATTAGTCTTATCTCTCGATGCATCAAATCTGATATTGTTGACGTTTGTTGTGCAGGAGAGAGGGCGCATTGGCTTCTTGGACCAAATCGACTTGCATAGAAACTACCTCAAAGCTTCTCAAATTGATCGGGTTTGCATAGATCATCATCATCAAGGCATCTACAAGGTTACCCAGGTAAGATCCACAGGTTTGTTTCTCTTTCCTCTATCCAATCCATTGACATAACTTATAAATTGTTAAAACCCTAAATATCTTAAAACCCCCATTTTACACTTTCTCGGATCTACTTAGATCTAGTGGGTTGTTGGGCGTAATACTGAAAACCCACCTCTATAGCATCCAAGGCATCCCAGATCTATAGTTTGGTGAGGATTGGCTTCCATTTGATCCCCTTCCCAGGCCAACTTAGCCTCTCCCAAGCAAGGCGCACTTCACTAGTTGAGCAAGTTGACCTAGATCTAGGTGGTGGGTGTTTGAGATTCCACTTGATTTGACATCTACACATCAAATAACATACACCCAGGTTGTCACTTTTCTGAAATTCACCTTGTGGGCCCTATTCCACATTTTAAGGGATTTAATCCCCATTTTGGACCACTTGGAACACTTAAACTCAGATCTACTAAGATCTAACCGGTGGATTGCCACGAAATTATAGATCCATACTCCTACCTGACCGATCTACTAGGATCTAAAGTTTGGATGCCATCCGACATGATTTGACCCACCTAAACCCCAATTGAAGCCTCCTTGGGTAAAGTCGCACCACCTTGGAGAAGTGAGTTCACTCACTTCTAGGAACTGGGTACTTGAGATTATTGCAGATCTGAAACCGGAATAATTCAAAACCTAGGTCTAGACTATCACTTTGTCAAATCTTGCCTTGGGGACAGCACTCCTTGTTTTAAGGGATTGTGGTCCACTTAGGTCAAACCTAGATCTAGACATTTTCAACCATCAAGACCTATATTGTCCACTTATCTCATGTTGTAGGAGTCCTAAACCACAAGTTAACCCCACTTTGACTCCACTTCCCAATTCCCAAGGCACTGGTTTCTCTACAAGGTAATTCAACTTTCCTAGATTGTTGGATTGACTTGTGGTTTCACCTATGCATGGTAGACTATACCTTTGAAGACATCATGAACCATGGTAAAGCTTATCTCATGTACTAGTTAGCCCCAATACAACCCTTAACTACCCTGCATTGGACACGGTTCCCAAGGCAGTGGATTTTCCAACATTGAACTAGTACACTAGCCCTAGATCTCACTTCAAACATTATAAGTCACTATTACATCAACTATGAACCAAAACTATACCTATTGAACCCCTCACTTGGCTTGTGACTTTACCCTTAGGTCTAGGATAAACCATACACCTAACTTCACTTAGAAATACCTTGATTTGGTGTCTTGGTTTTGATCTCTCCTGTCGGGAGTAGATCGGGTCTCCCCCTTTGTTGTCTGGGCTAGATAACATAAAGCGAAGGTTGCCTCGACTGGCGTGACAACCATACATATTGGAGGTCGAGGTGATCGTGGTTGCACCTTTTGAGTTGCCCTTCCCTATTGCCATCCATGACTGGATCCATCCATAGGGGTAACTACAGTTTAGGTGATAACAGGAGCTTCCCTAAACTAGGATTACTAGAGCAATAGGCAATGAGTGCAAAATGAAATGAAGTGTAGCTCTAGCAAAACATGTGTCTTATGCAGCATAGGAAAAAAAGGTGATGGGAATTTAATAGTGAGTGAAGGAGAGAAATAGAAAGCATGCTAAAAGCCTGAGAACTTTGGGCCGCGGAGTCTGCTTTGGTGGAACACCGAGTGACTATGTCCTTGATAAGATCTTGAAGATGAGGAAAATACAACCAAGATCAACCCCTTGTCCAAGTGAGATCACCTGGGACTTAGAACACATGCAATTAAACAAAATATACACGCACTTCCAAAAGATTTAAAACAAACAAACAGTAAGAGCATAAATCAAACAAGAATAATCTCTTACCCTACTGGTAGGTAGCTCCCTTGCAGGCCTACAGCTAACCAACAAACAACAAAGAAAACAAGACGGATTATACCTCATAAGCGCATGACAATCAACATCCACACATGAAAAACATTAAACCATAGATCTACCTCTAAAGCCTTCTTTTATTCCAAATGATAATACGAATTACAACAGGGCTTCACTGAGCAGCCTTTCGATCCTCTCACCATATCAAAATGAAAGCTAGACCCATGCTTAAATAGGAAAAGATGCCAAAGCGGGGCACATTCCTAACTAAGAGAGATGGGTGAGCTCATGAGAAATCAAAGGGATTGAGGGCGAGCTAACAATGAGTGAGTGGCGCCACCTCTCATGAGGTTGGCGCCCTCTTCCTTGGATTGATCACCCCATCCATATATGAGCAGCCACATGGAAATGCACCCTCTCTTGAAGAGGTGCGCCCCCTCTCTTCTTGAGTTAACTCGACCTCCTCAGATATGATCCCAATCTTCCAACGATTTGGCATTCAATCAAGTGCCATCACTGCGAACTAACTAGAACATGTCCCAGACAAGTTTCCTCAATCAATGGGATTTGATTTTATCTCATATTTTATATTTTTTTTTCACTCACTTTTTTTACTTTTGTGATAGTATTTTAATTTAAGTGAAAATAATCACTCAATTTAATGCCAAAGTGGGTTTCGGGTATAGCGGGTGCTTTGGGTTAGAAAACGAGCACCCCCATGACAAAATCCAGCTCCTAACCACTATTTTATGCATTTTTTTATTTTAACATTAAAAACATTAAAACTTTGACCCGTTTTATGGGAAATTTTTTTATTTGCGAAAATTAAAAATAAACCTAGGGGGACCTAGTACATGTTCATATGATTCATTGATGATGACTAGTTTTATGCGCCTAAGCAGCTACAGTGTTCCAGCGAGGCTAAGGCTAGAGCAAGGGGCCAAAAAAATTTATTGTACAGACCAAAGTGGAATTTATTGTATGGATATTTGGTTTGGGGGTTGCTTACCCCCTAGATTGCACATGGCCAACTCCCTTGGTTTCACTCTCAGAAGTACCTGGATTAGTGGCTTTATTGGCCGCCCCTTCGTTGTGATGATATCTCCACCATGTAGGGCTTTTTGCCCATGGGTTGGTGCTCTGGGGCTTCTGGGGGTGACCCACTAGGGCACATGCCCATCCCGTTTCTTTGACTTGCAGAGGCGATTACGCTTTGTACAAGATTGTTATCTCCTCCTAGCACACCTTCTTGCACCCACTTGGACCTATGTCAGCTTCCAAAGACCCCTTCTCCAACCTTCTTAGCCCAATGCGCCCTTCTTCTAGCTATTGCGCACCAGATGAGCCTATAGTGCCTTAGAGGGGGGCATTGAGGGACATTCAACACTTTGGGGTTAGACGAGGCATGGCGCCCCTTGTCTCGCTACTTCATCAAGTGAAGCCATTCCTCTGATTATTTGAGCTTATTTTTATTGTTTTTGTATATTTTAGAGTAAAATTCCTTTGTTTTGTTGAATTTACCCTAAAAATATTATTATTTTATTTTTAGTACTTGTAGGCTCAAAATTAAATATTTGAGGATGAAATAGTATAAATAGACATCCTCCCCTCGTTGTAAAATCACAAGACAAGGGTTCTAATATGAATTTTTTTTTTTTCTCCTACTATTTGAGTCTCTATGGTGATGCTCTCTTCTCTTGGGATGATCTTCTTTGATTGATGGTGGATGGAAGAATGATATAGGGCTTCTTTCTTGCACATGCTATGGTTGATGCTAGACTTGTTGGAATAACACATGCACAAGTGTGAACTAAAGGTGTCTTCTTTGCTCATCTCTTGTTAAATGTTGGTGAGTAATGTTACTATGTGGATTGAATGGTAGTTTTATGATACATTTTCTCTGAATTAGGGCTTTTTACCAATATTCTATCAACTTTGTATGAGGAAACATCTTGCATAAGGGTTTCCTATTGCTTTTGGGGCCTTGGACTTCTCCATTTGCCTTAGTTAGGCTCATCTACCGAACCCTAGAGGTTGTTAGGTGATGCAAGTGCTAGAGGGACATTTCAAGAGAGGGACACTAGCCATTGACCTCTCAATGCCCTAAGGATTGAGACAATAATCATATCCCCTTCTCTTGTCATCTTTTTACTGATAATTTCAACATTTATTGTATTATAGTTTTGCTGTAATTTTATGCATAAAACCCTAAAAATCTGAAAATTTCCAAAAACCATAAAAAATAGAAAATTGATAACTACAAAAATAGCCGTGAGTTTGTACTCTAGTCCTCCCTACAAATTCACCACAATGGATTTATCCACAGATCTTGAAGGGCGTTCCCATTTTATGTGTAAAAACCCTAAAAATCATATATTGTCAAAAAAGCCCTTAAAAGGGACCTCATTGTAAAGGGACCTTTGGCTCTTGGAATCTTGATGATAAAGAAATTATTTGCAAACACTTCTTGGATCTTCTTTGCGGTGATATTCTTAGATGGTGATTGGAAAGTCTATTGCATCCTAGCATTTGTGAATTTGTGGTGAATCCATATATTTTTGGAATACTTTGTCTTGTCTATAGGAGGGCGACTTCACTTGGGCGTTTTTGCAGGGCTTCCTCAACTCGTTATTTTGGCATCGCTTGTATCAGGGGGTTTTCATTAGCATCATTGTGATCTATGATTTCATCTTGTTACTTCTTCTGTTACATTAGTCTATTTCTCTTGATGCATCAAATCTGATATGGTTGACGTTTGTTGTGCAGGAGAGAAGGTGCATTGGCTTCCTTGGGCAAATCAATTTTCATTGGATACTCACTCAAATCTTCTCAAATTGATCGGGAAGGCATAGATCATCATCATCAAGGTATCTGCAAGATTTTCCAAGTAAGATTTACTTTTATTTCAGTAAATATTGGGTTCCAATCCATTGGGTATCTTCATCTACTGTCAAAACCCTCATTAGAATTAATCGGAAAATTCTCTGGCACAAACGGCAAGGTTTACTAGAAAACATTTTCTGGGTAATTTAGCTTTGACCAAACCCTAGGTGGGTTCTCCTAGACGTCAAGGTTGGAGGACTCCCTAAGGCCCATTTCCCAAGGCACTGATTTCCTAAACCCTCACGCATTTCCTGAGAAGGCTTGTTTGCCTGTTGTTTGATGCCCTGACTGAGACTTGTGTGTTTTGATACTGTCATACCTGTCAATCAAGTCTACCAAAAGGTACTAGATAGCCCCAATCCTGTTCTTAACCTCCCTGCTTTGGACACGATTCCCAAGGCAGTGGATTTTTATATCATTTGTTGGTACCTTGATTCTGGATCTTTTACTTAAACCCTACGTTGCACTGAAGCAGATACGGAAACGGATACGGATACGAGGGGAGACACAGATACTTCAAATTTTCAAAAAATCTAGATACGATACGGCAGGGAAAAGGCATATAATATATATATATATATATATATATCGTCATCATCATAAATATTATCATTGTCATCATAATATTATCATTGTACATCATCATCATCACCTAACACTACTATCAAATATCATTAATCATACATGTAACATGATACTATGAAAACTTTTAACTAATATCATTTGAATCCTCATGCTTAGAGTCAAAGTCATCATCCATGTCCTCAACAAAAGTAGACCGAAAATAGGGATCATGAGCCTAGCTTGATTCCCCTGGGCTTGGAGGCACTCATCCAACACCAATGTTCATATCTCTAGCTATGGAAGTGGGTCAAACTAAAGGCCATACTGCGTAGGGGTGGGTCGCCATGCCCCAACTAACCCCATTAGTGATGAAAATCCCTCAATGCCCCCCCCTTTTATCAAGCAAACAGTCTGCCAAGGAGGGTGGCGTCATCCTCTGAAGGAAGCCCCAAAGAAAGCGTTGTTGGACTGGAGGGCCAGGAGCATGCTAAAGGTGCTCTAAAGGATGAATATATGCCTCAGTGTTGAAGAACCTGCCGTTGGAGTGATAAAACAAGGTCGGGGTCATGTGACGCAGTGACCCACCCTTGGAAGCCCCAGACACAACCTCAGGGTTTTAAACCCTTTTATGAGGCATTCAGCGATGCCATTAAGCCATAGTACTTCCAGAGGAGAAACCAGAGGATCTGGCCATAACCCCACCTCAGAATAAGCTGGTCAAACACCCCTCCTAGTCAGAAAGAAAAAAAATAAAAAATAAATAAAAAATAAAAAATAAAAAATAAAACCCTCTCCCTGGGGCACCTCTGCAGGTACGCTGGTGCTGGTACGATCGTAACAGGGAGTAAACCTTCAAAGGGGAAGAGGGAGTTGGCCCCTTCCAGTTCTGACAAGATACTTAGATGGTACGAGATGTCATTGATGGACGCTCAAGAGCAAGAGACAGCTCCTAGGAGCACAGTGACAAGGGGAAGGGATTTGAAGAGGTTTTCAAACTTCTTGGCACTGATGTGTATCGCGTGTAGGATCATCGATTCTGTGTCTTCTAGTAAACAAGCAACAACTAACCAGCAAGGTTGGAGGAATTCCAATGTGCAAGATGATGTGAGCGACTGTGTGTTCGGGTCAAAGGGAGAACAAGTTATAGGTGGCTCTCGGAGAAGTACCTTCCGAGTGTTGATTTTTGTAGTATCGGATAGGTACTTCTACATAGGCCAAGTTCCTGGCATGCAGGAGTCGTCCGGGAGACCTCTCAGACTTAGGAGTTCCACTTTAATTAAGTGAACTATTAAAGTGAAAGTACTTTTGTAATTACTTTATGTAAAGTAAGGGCCCATGGTATTTGGTGACCCATGGTATTGGCCCTAGGTATTTGCATATTGTAATAGTATAAAAGTTAGCCTAAGTGAGAGGAGGAGACACAGCAGAGACAACAGTCACATAGAGGGTTGGAGAAGGACTTTCAGCTAAGTGTGTCGGGCAGGGTTTGAGGAATGGATCAAGAGGCAGCGAGAGTTAGTAACTAGCAAAATCGAAGGACTGATCTTGAGGTTTGATAGCTAGCTTCTTCAATTGTATTTTCCTCCGTAGTCCTTAGTGGGCCATTATCGCAGGAAGGGAACCTGAGGGTTTTATATTATTAATAAGATCAATATGTTGGTTGGCTTTTCCCCAATTGGGGTTTTCCAGGGTAAATCTAAAGAGTCAAATGTGTGTGATTTCCTGAGTATTTCTATTGCGTTGTTTTGTTGAGATCTAGTGTGTTTTCAGTAATGATTGCAAGTAATTATTCGAATTGTTTAACCAGGTATGGATCTGTAAAATCCAACATTCATTACAGTTCAAGGGGGACTCCTTTGTTGGTTGGTTCCACTAATTCAAATTGGGTCGGCGACCTTAATGATTGAAAGTCTACTGCAGGTTATGTTTTCAGTCTTGGTTGCTCTTTCTTCAGCTGAAGCAGAGTATCAAGCCACAATTAATGCATGTCCAGAATCCTTATGGCTTCGACATATCCTTTCAGAGTTTGGATTCGAGCAACAACATCTAACTACCCTTGGGTGTGACAATCAGAGTGCCATCAAGCTCGCCAAATATCCAACCCAACATCAGCGCAACAAACACATTGAGCTACATATGCATTTCATCAGAAAGCTTGTTCACAATCGCATTCTCAAAGTGCTCATTTTCCCTATAGATGACTAAGTTGCAGACATCTTCACAAAGTCTCTTACGGAAAAGAAGTTTTCTAAACTTCGATCTATGTTAGGAGTTCGTGAATTTGTCATTAAGGGGAGATAGGCTCTAATGCCTCCTTCCTTCTCCTATAGTGTCACTTTTGTAAATCCTTCAATCCTATCCCAAGTTGTTCTTAAAAAGGGATGTTAGGATATTAAGACACTTAGGAGATAATTAAGATCAGTTTGTTATAATGTATCTTTAGGTAAAGTGTGTTTCTTTAGTATGCATTTGTACATATGTAATCTAACGATCACGATATGTTCTAGACATAGAGTGATCTGACTATTCATCCTCACCTCGATCTTAACGGCCATTGATCTGTGGCTTATCACCCGATTGATCCATGATCTCTATTTAAAGAGCATGGAGGATCATTTGCTCGATGATTGATTGTGAGAAACTTATTGTAACATTTCTTTTCTTTTGCATATATATTGCCTCAAGTAGCTATTTTGCTAGGGTCGTGGATTGTTTCCCTCTTCAAGGGTTTTAACCATGTAAAAACATAAATGTGTTGATCTGCGATCTGTTTTTGTGAGCGGTTTTGGAAGGTGTGCAATCTTCTAGAAATATCTTGTGTTAGTCAAACAACGAACTCTCTAGCAAGTGGTCAAAGCTCATGCCAACTCATCCAAGCCATCAATATACCGTGAAAAAAGATTGGCCCTCTAACATGTGCCAACAAAATGAAGAACAACATGCCTCAAGCCTCCCATGTGTGCATGTAGAAGGAGGGCGCATCATCTAGGAGGGGACCATCAAGTCAACTATAGAGAATCAACAAAATGTTCGTCAATATAATCTATGACTTAGGGAAAATGCCTTCAATCAGGTAAAAAATTAAAATCAAAAGGTTATCAAATGCACTTTTCTAATTAACTCACTCACTTTTGATTAATTATCTTGTTAACCTTAGACTTACCATGGAGTGACCATAACTAATTCAGATCTCATGTTATACCCCTAAGACCAAGTGCATTTCCTAAGTTTCTATGTAAGGTGAGGGTGATGAAATGAATGTGATGCTAGGGAAGGGTTTTCACAAATTAATATCATAGAAATGTGGCTAAGTGCTAGGTCTATCCCTAGATTTAAAGAGCTAGGGGTTAATGATTTTTTTCAACATGTGTGCCTTAGAAGGGGGATTTTTTTCTTGAGTTACCCTTTCCTTCGCCTCTTTATTGCGACCCGTTTTTTTTATTTTTATTTTTTAAATGAGTCTCGTTGCTTTATGTTTGGCTTTGATAACCTAGGACATAGGGATCCTGGCTTTTTGCAAACGGGCATTGCTCACATATATAACATTTATCATTTAGCTACATTTCCCTTAGAGTACTTTGACTCTTTTAACTTTGACTTACGCATTCATACATTGGAATAGTATAGAGGCCTTGGAACATAGCATATGATAAGTTAATTGTGAAAGGGGGACATGATGGAAATGGGTGAAATGGCTAGTGAAATGATATGGCATGAAAAATGGCAAGATAAAATGTTGTGAGTGACATGAAATGAGTGTCACACTTACTTAATTCCCTAGGGATAAACCTGACTCGCAAGGCCATACACTTAATCTAAGGAAGAATGATAACCACGCCACAATGCATCCTTAGCTATGTGTTATCACACTATCTCTAGTTGTTTGTGGTAGATATCCCAATAGGGACGGTAGAGGGGACAACTAGGAAGGTGTAACCGGCAGCAGCCAAGTCCTCCGCTCAGATGAACGGAAGTCACACCGGACAAGGCTACTGTCACTTTAGACAAGGCACTTGGCCTAGTCAAGGGAGAGACCCCGCTCAACCAGTGATGGTTGAGAGACAACAAATACACCCAAACCCAAAGAATAAGAGACAAAGAAAACGAGGAATGAGTGTAGATGAACTCCTATGTATGATCTCAGCCGATTGATGGACACAAGCAGTGAAATGATAATAATGTGATAAGTGACCACTAACCAGCAATAACTTATGATAAATGTAATAGATTTATATGGCTGAAAATCAACTAGGGCAGTGAATGATGCAAGAAGTGATTGATGGAAGAAGATCTGCCCAAGGGAGAGGTTGATTCTGATACTAGTGGACCTAGGGCAGCATGAAATTAGTGTTTATATTCACTTCCAACTATTGACACTTGATTTCCCAAGGTAGAATGATGTTTTAAGCAAGAATCAAGAGTACCCAGAACCACAAAACATACCCAAACGGGCTGAAAGAGAAAAACACCCCCTAGGGGCGTTTTTGCCAAGTGGACTAGTGCCTAATCTATGGGTAAATGGAGTCAGAATTAAATGAAACTTGATATGTAGAGGTTTAAGCATATATCATTACTGGGTTTTAAAGGAAAAAGATTTTCGACATTCAAATTTTTAGATTTTAAATTTTGGGGTTTATATGTGAATTTTCTCTTAGCAAATACACCAGAAATCTAACTAGAGAGTTGAGCATGAGAGGAAAGAAACAAAGATGAATGGCTGAATATTTGTGTGAAGACCACTTTCCGAATCCAAATGATGAGCAACCAGTGCTTTTCCTAGGCGTTTGAGTCAGCCTGAGAGCAAGTGCGCCTTAGCTACCTACCACAAGAGATGAAAGTTAGAAATCTGCAGCAAATAGGTAGTTAACACAGCAAATTGAAAGACAAATAATTTAGAAATTGAATGATAAACAGTAAATTCAACTCCCTCTTTGAAATCCTTGAGGAAAAACCCAAGTGTGGAGCTCCAACTCCCAAAAATGCGCCCCTCCTCGAGTGGCTTTCCAACCTGCAAATCGATTCAGCTGTAGAAGATGGATAAATACACTAAAATGCTCGTCAATACATCAGCAAATGGCATCAATCATCACAACATTCATCCAAGCAAAGATGTCTCAAGAGCTCTCAAGAATCTCTTCTCTATTTCAGTCTAAGTGTTTTCAAAAAAATGCCAAGAGGCTTCACAATGGGGTGAGTGCTTCTCTTATAAAGAATGGCCACTCCCAAAATAGGTTTTCCCCCAAAATGGAGGGTTGAGATCACTCCCCAATTCACAAATCAAATGGTGGAGATGAGAGGCTAGGTGGGGGTGCGAATTACCCAAGGAGAGCGCACTAGAGGAGAGAGGGGGACCCATGTGGGGTCCATACAACAAATATAACATGGTTGGGGGGTGTCTATGGGATGTTTTATCCCCCCAACATAATACATGAGGCCCCACATGCAAATAAACCATCAAATCAAATTCCCCTAGGTGGAGAAAAACGCCCCTATGGGCAATTCGACCTCTAATGTTGAGCTGCCATGGAGAGGGCCCCACAATGTGCCAATAACATATCAAACATTACCATTTTACCTTAGAAATTACCTTTACCTTTGCCGACCATTGATTTTGCCATTTGCCTATAGTTGCCTTAGTCAAATTCTGATTTTCCATGTAATTTTTGCTGGTTTATATGGTTGAAGCTGAAAATTGGGCTTTTGACCCACTTTTAGTGCCCGGATTGCCAAACTGTTTGCTGCAATGCGATCGTGGACCCCAAAAAGAGTAGGGATGACCACTCAAACGACCCCGATCCATCGCTTAGGCATTATTTGCCCAAAATCCATAATTTTTAATTAAAACAGGTCAAAATTGACCCATAATAATTAAAAATTTCTTAAATGCTTCGGTCTTTTGCAATTCTGACACCTGCATGCTCATATGGGATCCCTGTAGATAATAATTGACTGAAATCGAAATTCTGATCGCAACATTTTTTCAGGCCCATTTTTGGCCTAGTCAACTCAGCTTGACCAAGTCAAATCTGGTCAACAATAGTGCTAGCTGAATACCTGTATGCGATCATGGAGTGACAAGGCTCAATTATACAAGTTAGTACATTACTAAGCAATATAATGATAACATGGTGATCAAAAATATATATTAAATCCCGAGATAATACAAGGCTCCGGTGAGGTGGGCCCACAACCCCCAAAAGACTAAAATGCTATGCACATCTTATAGAATTGACCACTTTGTTGACTTTAGGTGATGCGGACAACAAGGCAAAGGACACGGGAAGACAAGGATGAAGATCATGTGACCCTTTGGACAACTCGGGAAAGCGGGGTCCACTGAGATAAGTATGCCATGACAAAACACGGGGAAGGGCGGTGCCTCACAAATGGGTATAGTGCAGGGAAACCACCACTAGCCATCTAACAAGTATCTCACAACTCACATCCATGCCTGAAGACTCTGTGAGGTTCTTTTCTAGAGCCGCCAAACTGGGTGTCCGGCAAACCGTAACTTGAGACTCTAGGGGGCAATCTTCAGCTTGTCCCTTGCTCCCTCTCACCTCCTTGCCCCACAGGACTAGGCGAGGAATAACCACTACAAATGATGACATGTATGGATGACCTGAATCCATGTGTGTTCATAAACACATTGCATGGATTTTAAAATGAGTTTCATACTTAGCCCTTTTTTGGCTAGATTTTACATTTACAACATAATGGCCTTTTTGGCTTGATTTACATCTCTTCATTCTTCATTTACATCAAGGCCCTCTTGGGCTACATACATATCTCAAAAGATATAAACATGGTGCTCATACTGCAAAGGTAATGGGGGTGAGCAATACATGCTTCGATGACCAATGGGGAACACCCGGTGAGGCTACACAATCCTAACTGCATTGCAACATCGGGGGCAACAGACAGGAGCAAATCCCAGGTCTAAAAGTGTATCTCACACACTAAAGAGCCGAGGCACAATAAACAGGGAGTCATGGCCAACTCAGAGATCAGTGGGGAAGGGGTCCTCGGGATCACAAATCAGAATCCAAGTCGGGAACAAGTATCATGGATGAGTCGGATGGATGGAGAAAGTGATAGTGGAGATAAAGTCAGCTACCGAGAGGGACTAAGTGATCAAGTCTATGCCAAGTGTAGGGGACATGACTCAGTGTGCATATACATAAGTCTAACAGGAGGGGTGGACTGACATCATCAAGGGCCCAATCACATCATACAATAGCTAGATCACCAAATATATCATCTCATGCAAAGTTAGTGTACTAACAAGTATAAAGAAGTCTAATCTACATCATGAGCAATAATCATCAAATGCAATACCTGCTGCTACTGAAGCTATCTCTGAGCTGGATCTCTGCTGAATCTGGGCAATCATAATAAACCAATAATGTACTGTGATAGTCTTGATCAGAACAAGACTAGGCAATTGTCTCAAATGGGCTTATGTCAAAGCCTGGCAAGGAAGAGGTGACCCTGTGGTAGATGGTAAGTGACAATGTCTATGACACTGTCCAACTGTCTGTCCCCTCTGATATGTCTG
This sequence comes from Larix kaempferi, assembly GCA_027924585.1. Classification (NCBI taxonomy): domain Eukaryota; kingdom Viridiplantae; phylum Streptophyta; class Pinopsida; order Pinales; family Pinaceae; genus Larix; species Larix kaempferi. The sequence continues at coordinate 2,401,941 of BSBM01000383.1, forward strand.
CTAGGGGCAATCTGAACCAAAATGCCTCGTCTGAAGGCGGCTGATCTCTGATCTGGAAAAAAAAGTACTGTGCAGTCCTTGGCCGCACAGTCTGCAGTATGGTAGCTCTAGCTAACATAGATGTGATAACACTATGAAACAACCATCTAGGATACATGAGCCATTATAGAGTAACACCATTGACCCCTAATGGTCATGTCTACAGATAAGAAATCATTTACCATGAGTCAACTAGATAGCATATGTCATAACACTATTGTCAAATGAATGACCCCATCAATCTCTGACACATAAGAAGGTGATATGAGCAGGATGGAAGTGTCTCTGGCAAGTGTCCATGAGCAAACCATAGATCTCATCTGTGGAACTACTAGATGTGATGGAAGATCACATAGCCAATGATCATCAAGTCAATCCTACATTTCAAGCGGTAAGAGGATCCAAGCCCCTAGAGCCACCCTCTAATGGGTGAGTCCTCATGGTACTCATTGATGTTTATCCCTCTGGCGAAAATGATGGGGCAAGGCCTTGGATGACCATGACCAGCCTTCTCCTATAGTTGGTTGGGTTGTAGGCTAGTGTTCATTGCTTGGGCATATGCCCTTTGTCATATGTTTCTATCAGTAGGACTGGGACTCGGTGTTTTGGTCAGTGTTACAAACATCAGCGATATACTGCCGACATCGCGATATATCGCGATGCTCTCAGCTCGGCGATATTATCGTTAGAAAAAATCACCAGTTTGAAAATATCGTGATATTTTGAAAATATCGCCAAAAATATAAAAAAATATCGGCAAAATATCAGTTGAGTTCAATATTTTCTATTTTCTAAGTTTGTTGATATATTGTCGATGTTTGCCGACATTTTCCCCGATAAATCCAATACGTTGTTTTCTAGACCCTCGGCGATATATTCTCCACACAATATTTTTAACTTTGGTTTTGGTATATGACAGCCCCATTTTTTTTTGTTGGACTTGCTAGTAGGGGCTGCCCTTTTTTGTATTAAAGTGCCACCCTGCAACCACATCTGATTGTATCATGACTGTATTTTTGCCTACATAATGATGGATCCCTTTCAATTTGAAAAAGAAGATTGTGTAGAAAAACATGTAATAAGATATCCTTTGAATGTACAAGAAATAAAGGTATCATGTTTGGAATACAAGCAAGGAAAAAAGGGTTTCCTATACAAATTCAACAGGTTGCAAATGAAACGTTATCCAGTGAATGGAATGAGATTTGTTGACAAGATGGAAAACAGTGGTGCTAAGATGACAAGAAGAAAATTAGAAATAACTAGAGAACGGGATAGGGCATTAAACCTCCTCAACCATCATTGATTGTTAATTCAGACCAATCGTCAATCTGAAGAGAGCAGATTGTGAATCATCACTCATTATGATCATATTGGAGGCAAGTGGAAAGCTCATAATGGGAGTGAGCAGGCTATGGTAGGAATGCAGGATTTTTTAGTAGGTTGTCATTTTTGGGCAATCAGAGCAAAAACAAAGTTTTGTCCACAAATATATTATTCCTAAAGCAATAGAAAAGCCACAAGCAAGCATTCTGAAAACTAAATATAATATGGGACAAGAGAATTGAGTGAATCAGATAGGAACCAAAAAGGAGAATGAGAAGGCTCGTGGGAAGGGGAAGGAGGAGGTGAAAGAGACAGGAAAAGCCAGTCATGATCAAGAAGAAGAGAAGTTGCACAACTGTCTGTAAATATGAGACATATCAATGGCTTATCAATCTCAGAAAAAATGCATTCCTTTGGCAGCAAAGAGAAAGGACGAGCTGAGATCTTCGTTTGCTGGGATAAGTGAGAAATTATCCTCTTGTTGTCAGGGAAAAAGTCAAGATCTTCAGAATATAGCAGCAAAGCATCATCAACTCAATAAGATGATGACAACCCAACAATGTTCTGAAAATAGAGAGGCTTGAGCTCAAAGAACAAATGCCAACAGATGCCCAGAATATTAACAAGGTGAGGGAGGAAATTGAAAAGTTGTCAGTAAATGTGCAGCTTTTTGAGGAGGAGAAAGTTGTCCAACTATTGGCAGAAGAGCCAGGAATCTTTAAAGAACTGAAGCCAGGGTCAAAAGTAGATATTACAACTTACAACACTAAGCAAGAATTAACAAACATCAAGTTAGAGGACACTATAAGATGCTCTAGCTCTCAACTTGACGTTTAGCTTTATGTTATCAGTGAATTCTTTCAGTCAGAAATCCATATAATATCCATAAAGGATGAGTTTGCTTATCATCTTTGGTTATGGTCCTTAGGTTCATACTTAATAGATGATATTGCAGAGAGAAAAGGCAATTGCAAATTCGTTGTTCTCAAGTATCCTTATCCTACACAGCTTTTGTATATCATGCATACAGTATTTTGATTGTGATATAATGTCCTTTTCAACCAACTAAAGGGAAGATGTTGGCATTTTCTTTGTTTTTGACGCAACATCCAATCATCAATTCAAATAAATTTTCCTCTTGACCAAGCTCAACTGCTTTTCATCATTCTCAGAAGGATTTCCATAATTTCAGTCAAGATGGCTTTATATTCTAAACCATATCCAACAGGGGTGGCAGGTAGAAGGAAAAGCATGGAAAATTTACTCCCAGATTTTAAAAATAATCATTCAGGTACCTGGACTCTTTGAAGCACTTGCAAGACTGCCTCCTGGCCAATATGTTCACAGGCTACTTCTCTAGCTCCCATATTGATAGCTTCATGCTCAGACCTTGAAACTCCACCACCACATTTAACGGTGACACTGATAGCTTGCTCTTCTGGATAACCACGAGGCATAGAGAATCCAATGCTAACATGACGACCACCCATCTCTGTTGATAACAAGTTTATGATGAAGGATATGTAGAATGATCCCGAGATGTCATCACCATCATCCTAAACAGACAGAAAAATGGGTCACATCAAAAGGTAATAACAAATGCATACATAATATGTTACATTGGAAATGGTATGCTACTGATAAACATAAATTAAATAAGGTATTTACTACTAAAAAAAGTTATTTTTAGAGTGTATAATATGGTCCTAACAATTTCGCTGAATTCATTTGATTTTCCAAGCATCAAGTTTTGCTGCATTTATTAATAACTTGTGTGTTTATATTACAACACAAATCTTGCTACTATGAAGCTGAATGGTTTATTTATGAATCATTAGCCCGCAATATGCAAGCGGGAATTCAAAACAATATAAATATTGAAGTCAAATGTAGTGGGGCTAGAGTTTTGCTATTGTTCCAGATAAGACAAGATAAGATAATTTTATTAATGTCCAACAAATGACCACAAAAGTAGGTCAATGGGACTGTGTGGTACCCTGATGTCAATACAAAGTGGGAGTCTGAAGTTGGCTCCCACAAAAGCAAGCAGTAAGACTCTAACCTAAAAAACAAAACCAAAAAGAGCTAACTCCAAAGATGGAGAGCCAATCCAGAGGAGAGATGTGCAAAGAAAGCCGATACAGAATAAAAATGTACAAGAGTGGATCTGGGATTGAGAAAAGAGTGGCAATAGGTAGCAATTAGAACTACAAAAATAAGCAATCCTAGAGATCAAGGAAGAACATTAACCGGTTTCCATTTTAAGTTATGAAGACCAGGAACTGGGCTCAATCAATTTGTTTCTGCCCGATAATATTGAGGTATAATAAAGTTGGCGTTTGTGCTCGATGCTTTGCCATTTACTTTGCTGAAAGTCACTGATATTATTATCATATTCTTTTTCTATGGTGAGACGTTCGGAATTGAACCGAAGAGTGAACCTGTCCATTTATGGTGGGCTTTCCATAAGGAGATTTTCTATCTATTCTATATTCGATTCTTGTGAAAGCTTGATCTGGATGCTCTAAGGCTTGCTCATGACCCACTAAAAATAAGCTCATGACCCAGGGCTTTATGTTCAATCCACAATAAAAAGAAGAAAAGATGTATCATCAGACTACGAGAGGAAAGATAAGAGATCAGCAATAATAGAGCTTTTCAAGGAGGATCTCTTTATATAACCTCTATATCAACTCTCAAGAAACTCTCTATAACACAGATATTAACTTCTGTCTATATAACCTCTAATAAAAAAATTGATCCTAAAACTAACCTAGAGATGAGGAAATAGAGCATATTTTGAAGTTCCTTGGAAATAAGTATTTTACTCCATATGCAGATGACACTGGTATACAGTTCGGGAGAGTGACACATTGGTACCGGGAGAGCATAAATATTCCGAGGGAAATTTTATAATGATGTTTCATGCTCTCCTCAAACTTGAAGTGTATTTGTCATGCATGTGCGTGCTATATAAATTAAACTTTGTGCATGAATACTTCTAGGCTTACACTTACAAGTTGGAGAAAAGCTTAGAGACTAGACTCAAACAAGGCCATCATTATGTACCTCTGCTTGAATTAGGATGACTATTTTAGAGATGAACTGCTAATAGTATAGGACATTACTCATCTTCATAATGCATGTCAGATACAATCAATTATCAGTTCACCCGTCCGCTTGAAAAAGAAAATGAAAAAGATAGCATTGTCATTGTTACCTCCCGAACCTGCACTTCAAGTAGTAAAGCCCTAAAGCTCAAGTGCAACGACAAGGAAACTCAGGAAGGCTGCCTACTGTCACCACAGCGGCCCTTCCTCTCACTTTAGGCCGGCTCTCCTCCAACACAGGGGAGGTTCCCCTAAGATGTATGATAAACTTTAGATTTATAAGATAAATGGGAAGACCAATTCCAATCCAAGAATAATGGAGTCAAGTAATAAAACAAAGAGGGATTGAATTTATGTGAAGAAGATGTAGTCAAGCCATCATCAATGTCCCTGTTATCACATTTATAGTAGCCGGGGCTACCATGTCTTCAGACCAGATTCCAGTGCTTTTCTGAGCCAGTCCTTTTTCTATGAGATACTTGAGATCAGTAGTTGATGAGCAGCTCTTCTATGATCACTCATATCTTCAGCGGACCTAGAGCAGATGTTTTCAGCCTTATGCCATGACTAAGCCTTATGACCCTAGATTTGATGACTGAGGTGGCCATTTTCTTCCATACAGAGCAATTATGATGACAGTGCCCAGAGTTATTCAGCAACATTGTTCTGTTAATTTTATCCATAGATCACTACTCCCTCTGGATAGCCCTGAGATCTCAAGCGGTTTGAGTCTCTGTAAATCAATACTGCATTAAAGACTTAAGAATCAAATGCTATAGATCTCTTAACACTTAAACAATGAAATACTCAATCAATCACACAACATTGGATTTACCCTGGAAACCCCAAATGGGGAAACCAGCTATCTGTGGGGCTTTCCTCTATCTCGAGCCTAGAGCAATATAAGAAGAAAACAAGTACATACAATGTTACCTCGGATGTAACAACCAAACCTGACAAGGTCAAAACCCTAGATCTAAATGCAACAACTGATGCATGCACAGAGGAATTGTGCCCTAATCTGTCAACTGGATCTAGATCTGTCTGCAGGTAACTCTGACTGTACTGCCTCTCCTACTAGATTGCTCTGATCTGCTATGCTACGGAAGAAGGCCAACTGCTCAATCTAGTGAATGCGCCCTTCCTCTGCATGGAAAAGTGCGCCCTCCCTTTGAATGTCAAATGCTCGTACGGAATCAAATCTCAACATATCTGAGCTCTCATCGTCATAGTCCTACTATCACCAATCTTGTAGTTTCCCCTAAAGATGGATCCTATACAGGATGGTAGAGGGGATAGGCAACCAAAGTGGTGAACCTCGATTCCCAAAAGGATTGGTTGTCACGCCAACCAAGGCACCCTTCGCTTTATGCTATCAAAACCCAAGATACCAAAGGGGGAGACCCTGATCTACTTCCAACAAGAGAGATCAAACCCAATCACCAGATCAAGCTATCAAGACAAGGTACGTAAAGTGACAGGAATGGAACCCTAGATTTAAGGAAATGAAACCATTGTGGAGGCTTAGGGAAGATGTGACTTGGAAAAGATTGATTACACACAGTGATTCAATAGTTAGATATGATTCTAGGATTCAGGTGCTAGTTCAAATGATCAAATTCAGCTACCTTGGGCAACGTGACCCTTACAACAAGGAAACTGTCCCAAAGAGTGGATCTAAGAATTAGGGCTTTCTAGCACAGCTTGGTAGATGGATGTGACAGTGTCAAAGCACACAAGCTCAGCAAGAAGGATCAAAAGACAGGCAAACAAACTCTCTCAGGGAATGCGCAAGGGTTCAAGGAGACTAGTGCCTTGGGACTTGGGCCAATGGAGTCCTCCAAGTATGACGCCTTGGAGAACCCACCTAGGGATTTGAAAAAGACCAAAAACCCAGAAATGGTTTGCCAGTAAACCAAGTCTTTTGAGCCAGAGAAATTTTCAATTAATTTTACTTAGGGTTTTAATATGAAATGATAGATGGGTAGGTTAGAAGAATAAATTACGTACCTCACAAGCGTACCTAAGTCATGGAAATGTTTGCTATGATGTTGAGGATTGTTCCCGCAAATATCAAATGTGAATTTGGTGATGTATCTTGCACCCACGATTTTCCCAGCTCCACACGTGCGCCCTCCTCTTCCTGTTGAACCAAGGACAACAAAAGATCAATCAGTTCAAGCAACAATGGAAGAAATACAGATAATGAACATGATAACAAGAAGTAAGAGGTACAAAGACAATGATACTCCCTAAAACAGACGAAGAGAAAAGAAAAGAGCAGGGAGCGTCTCCCCAACCAATGCGCCTTCCTCACCAATTTGACTTCTTCACCTGTAGATAAAAAGTAGAGAAAAGATGTGCAAAATAACCACCAAGATCCTCAGTGCAGAGGAAGAACAGTTTCAATCAACACCAATAGCATCCACAACCATAAGACAAGAATTTGCAAAGAAGTATTTTTATTCCAGAAGCCAAGAGCCAAAAGTCCTTTTACAATGAGAGGGTGTCTCCTTTAAATAGGAATGGAAGAGACCAAAACCCTAACCACCTTTTAAATGGATGGCTAAGATTAAAAGATACATAAGTTATAATCTACGGTTAAGATGAACTCAACATAAAGTACAGGGATCAACTCAAAAATTTAACAATGTCATGGACAAAATCGCCCTGGGGGGACGTCCCACTCCAAGTGACTAAGAGAACATGACATAATGCTCATGGTGGGTCTAGGGGGTGACATATAACCTCCCTAGTGTGTCCCCATGGCACAATAATCATCAAGTATATCATCAAGTGTAAAATCATGCCCAACAAGGAAAATCGTGAGCCTCCAAAGGCTTCATGAAACCACAAAATGTGCCGAAGAAAGGTGTGTGGGCCCCACTAACTGCTGCAACTTCTCTGGAGGGTGTGGGAGACATCATACACATCATCAAAACCATTCCTATGCCATTCCTTTTCCTTAGTATCCCAAATCGATTTCCTTTGTAGCCAATTTTACCATTTTTTATGCCTCTGTAAATCACTTGAAAAGTATAAAAATGCCTGTAACTCACTGGCTGGTCACCCGGGGCCAAATCTGACTGCACCAATATGTCTGGGAATATAGCAATGTAGTAAAAACAAGTGGCTACACTCCATATCCCCTCTGTAGCGCCATAGGTGAACCAATCAAATCATGACACTGCTCTGGCAGGCCATTTATAATGGCAAATATGCACTGAAGTGATAAACAGAGAGAAATCTCAACTGAAACTGCCCGGAACTGAAAACAAACTGTCCCAATGGACTCAGAGAGCCCAAATGCACTAAATATGCATACTCATACACCATATGGATGACTACATAATCATAAAATATCAACACCATGCTCAGACAATAAAAATAATAATAATCTGCAAATCATCAAAATCATCAAAAGTACTGCAAATCACTATCTGAACCTGTAACTACTGCATGGAACCATCTGGTGACCAATAATAGATCACATATCATCAATAGCTATCATCCAGGGTCTAACCCATCTCATGTCCTGTGGTTGACTTTGGTCGAACTGGGTTTGACCAAGTCAAACTGACCCATAATATGATCCAAACAATAAACATCAAGGTGATGCAAGTGCATTTGGTTAAAGCATGCTTCATTAATCATTCCAATAGCAATATAGACATAAAGTAATCATTTCAATGGCGATCTAAAACAAGATATTCAAGATTTTCAATAATAATAATAATAACTCAGACTAGAACCTCAAGAATATACTCACTTCATGGTTGTGATCAATTTGCTAGTGATGGGTGAGGGTGGATAAATGCAAGGCTAGGCTAAGGGATGATTGTACTGACTCAACACTGTGACACTTTGGAAGTGGGAAAGGGGATACACACTAAAGCATATGTTGGACAAGCAATAACACAGGGGATGGCAATGTCTCACAAATGGATAAGCTGTTTGGGAAGTGCTTATTCAACCTTGACAGATGTCTACAACTCACATCCAAGCTGATACAGCTCCATGAGGATCTTTTCTAGAGCCGCCATGACCAGGTGCCAGGAAACTGTAACTTAAGACTCTAGGGGACACTTAGAATTAGTTGTCCCAAGCTCCATCTCATATCACAACCCGCAGGCTAATGAGGAATAAATCATTACAGTATAAGGCCAGTAGATCATTAGATATTGCATACATTTAACCACTGCTTTTGGGCCTTTCATTTATTTCCATTGCCTTGATCCGTGTGTGTTGAAAAACACATTCATGGATTTACATTTATTAGGATTTTTTATTCGTGTGTTGAAAAACACATTCTTGGATTTACATTTATTTCACATGCCTTTCATTCACGTGTGTTGAAAAACACATTCTAGAATGGGCTTTCATTTAGGATATACAATAAATTTTCCAGATACATGTAATGATGGTAGTACTGTCTGTTTCAGGTCTAGCCAACACAACTTAGGCAACTTAGAGTCGAGACACAATATAACAGGGAAGCTCATCCAACAAAGAGGCTAGAGTGGGGGAAAGTCCTCCATCTCACAAGTGAAGTAGTAAGTCAAGGTAAAACAATGATTGGAAGGTAACAGATGGATGGAGATAGTGAAAATGATGCCAACACTAGCAAGCCAAAGAATGGTGGGAATGATCACATCTATTCTCCTAGGAGGGTGAAACCAATGAGTATAGACAAGAACCTCTATCATCTCAGCAAGACACTAGATAAATAAATAATAAAGACCAAGTCCAATATATATGTGATCATCAGATCATGACACTAAAAGCTAAAACATGCTACTAGAATGACCAAGAAAGCAATATAAACCAATACACAAGATAATACTTGCAGAATCTTATACCTGTGCAAACAATCTGAACCATCATCTATCTACTGGGAACCTGCTATTGCAACTCTGGGCAATCCATACTACTCTGTATGGCAAAATGGCTACATTGGTCATCAAATTTGAGTTTCCTGAGACTCAATCATGAAAAGGAATATGTTGCTGCTCATAATCATAGGAGTGATCCAAAATACATGCTCATCTCAAGCATCTCAGTGTAAAGGACTAGCTGAAAAATATACTGGAATCTGGAATAAATATATGGTAGCCCCAGCTACTATAAATGTGATAACATCAAGCTTCAGCTGGGACAAGTGCTCTGCTGAATAGAGCGCTTGAGAACCTCAGAATCTCTGGTACTCAACACTATGCTACTCGTATCCTCGATCAATGCACTCTAGCTCTGCATCATCTACAAAATGTACCTGCTATCTGCAAAATACCGAGAGCTATACCAAACTCGCAGACCGGTCGTCAGAACAATGCATGTATATAAATCTCAAAATAAAACAGTACTGAAAATATAATGCGAAAAGTAAAGACTAATCTACTAACATTACTTCAAATTTTATTATTGTGAAGGAAAAGAAAATGACAAATACTCAAGACTAAGAGCTTCAAAAAACGAGCTTAAGGACAGACAAAAGTGCCAAACTCAATGGCTGAAAAACTAAACTACTTGCTCAAGAGAGCTTATTTAGTTCCTACCTACTTTAACCTACCAGGCAAGCAAGGAAATCCAATGACTAGGTGAGGTTGGGGATGTAATCCCTTAACTCCCTCTGATTGATAGGAAGCAAAATTCGTCGTCCATTATTAGTAGCAAGAAAACACATGTCTCCAATGCATCGCTCTACCGTGAAAGGTCCAACCCAAATGTCATCAGCCTGCCCAGATCTGATATATAACAAGTGATTCGGGATGATGACTTGACTTCCAGTAGGAAATCTACTCCTGTTTACATATTCAGGAACAACTTCAATATTACGTATATGAATTGGATGGATTTCAGCAAGGTTTTGTAGTTGAGGGGTGATAATTCTTGAGCTCCTTCTGGAAGGAACTGCATTAAATCTGGGTGGACCACCATCGATGGAAATGGCTACACTACCAATTAGGACTTCTATAATTTCTCTTCTCGTCTCCTAAACACTTATATTAGGCTCTTCCTCTTGGGGGGACAACACATGCTTTACAATTTCCCCAATAATCTAGAAATCTCTACGTTCCTCTTAAGGAATGAGGCACAGTGGAATGACTAGAGCCCTCCCTTGTAGGAACTGGAACAGTCATACTTTCCAACCCAGTGGACAATGCTTCTAAATGAGAATTTGAAGAAATAGGATTGTGAGAAGGATCATGATGTTGATGATTAGGCACCTCAGGTGGCAACAAAAATCTAGGGATATCAAGATATGCAGATAGAAAATTGCTTTGATTGTGAGAAGGAGATTCTTGAAAAATAGCAAGATTGTTTAAAGCAGGATCTCTTTAGGGCATCATTAATTAAGGCATCTTCTTGCCAACTCATAGAGTTGTCATGAATCTGCATCAAAACACCATCTTCCAGAGACAAATGGGACAAATGATCAGGATCATCAGAATAATGGGATTCATTTACTTCATCATCACTTTCCAAAATAGGAGAGGGATGTGTTCCTTCATTATGGTTTGTCCGAGGGAGTATGGGTTCAAGGCCTTGCTCTTGTCTGACTAGATTATGGTCATAAAGAACATTAACTTCCCTAATTGTTCTTGGAATACGTTCACCACTTCTTATATCTTCCAAATCATCTACAACTTCAGGTGTTAGATTTTCATTGACTTGTTCTTGACTTATTTCATTATTGGACTCATGACCTTGAAGTTGGTTGTCATTTCTTCTCAATTCATCTAATTCTTCCGAAAACTCATTTCTAAGCATTTCCAGATTTATTCTCCTGGCTAATTCAGCTATGTGCTCTTCTTCTTCAGAAGAATCAATATCTCCCATTACCATAAATATATTTTATGATTGAGGTAACTCCCAAATTTCATCATCATTCTTAATCATATTAGCCTTATCATTATTTAAAAGTTCATACCCATAAGTGTTCTTTATCCCTTCCTCAAAACTTTCCAAATGTTTGTCAATACATGGTTCTATATTAATTCTAATTAGGGCACCATCTGAATTTGGAACATAGATATATGATAAGTCCATCATCAGGTATCCACCTAAACCAACTGCCCACTTCCTAGATAAAAGCATTCCATATGCTGGGGGCAAGTCTATAACAACCACTTGGGGGACTGTACATGTCTTGAATCAATGCCCTCAAACCAGCCCTCAAAAGATCAGCCCTCAAACCATAGGACTGTACACGTCTTGAATCAATGCCACAAACATTTTCATAAGGTCTAGTCACTTCCAAACCCATTTCCTTCATAACATGCAAAGGCATGACATTCATGGCGGCTCCAGAATCTAACATACAATTGTGCAGGAGCATATTCTGAATGTGCAAGGTAAGGTAAAAAGGAGGATGACCACCATTCTTTCTCTCATAAATAGCCGAGTGGATGTTAATGGGTGGATCCTTCTCAACTTTCCTAACTTCTGTTCCACTAAGACTCTGGATATGACAGGATTCTAGAGCAATCTTGGGAGTCTTCTTTTGGTTAATTCCTTCAAAGAATTCTTCAACTTGGCTTCTAACTGAAGGAACTTTCATTAATTCAGTTACAAGGATATTACACATGATTTTGCCCAATTCTTTTTTAATATCAATGTTCAAATTATAATCACACGGGGCACTTTCTTCTTCTTCCCTTTTATCTTCTTTATTTTCATTGCGTTTGTATAACATTTCTTCTTTTATACATTTGAATTTTGGGTTGATTCTTTGGTTCAGGGAGATTTATTACACAGCATGAGGAGCTTTGCTCTTTAATTAATTCTTCTTGCTCCCATTCTTCTTCTAGGAGAATTCTTCCGAAATCATCATCATAAGATAGATCTCCAACTAAATTGATGTTTTCGGGTTGGTCATCAGGGTAATTGGTGTCTGAAGGTTCTTCTTCTACTTCGTCACACCAATTCACATTCTTCTTCTCAGAGTTTTCTGGATACTCGGGACGCCTTCTATTGTTATCTCCCTCATGCCTTCTATTGTTGTTCCAATAAGGTTTGGGGCCATAAGGGTTTCTATATCGCTCAGGGTCCTGAAAACTTGCGACAATTTTAGTTAGGACAGTTAATTGTCTCATCATTTCTTGCATGGTCTCTAACGTGTCCTTTGTGTCCTTAGGTTCAGCTACAGGTTCCTTTGGTCTTCGGAGTTTAGGATTAGACCTAGAGGTGGATGGGGAATAATGATCGAAGAAATTTTGTTTCCCCATAGATGCTGCATTCGACTCAGCAGTCTTAGCATTAATTGAGCGGTCTTCAAGTCATTTGGATTTTTATCTTTTAAATATATCCAAGCCATCCTTCAAAAGCATTTAGATAATGAAAGACAATTGCTTGGTCTTTAGGTTTAATCTCTTCATGGATATTGGCTACAATCTTATCAAATCTAAGGTTAAATTCGTGGATTGTTTCGTTCTCTTTCTTCTTGATATCAAACAACTGATGCAAGAGAAATTTCCCATCGAACTTATGTGACCACTCACTATTGAGCTTCGTGACAAAACTGTCATATCCATCAATGGATGAAGCAGGCAACCTATCAAACCACTTCCGAACATCTCCTTCCAAAGATGCCAGGAGGCCCCTCATGAAGACATCTTCATCAGATGCTCCATATGCTTCCATGTGTTCCCAAACTTTGTCAACATGATCTTCTATGGTTATAGCAGACACTCCATCAAACTTGGGAACTTTCTCAAAGTACTTCTCTGGCATGTCATGGGGGGCTCCCTAGATTTGAGAAAAATCTAAAGGAGATGGCTTAGCCTTTCTTCCGAAAATCCTAGGATTCTGAGGAGGGTTGTTCTGGTTTCCACCAGTTGTACTGGCCATTGGACTAGATGTAGATGAAGGAGATCCTAAAAGATGACTCGATGAAGAGTTAGGACTAGAAATCTTCCAAAAGAAATTGGATGAGTTCTCTTTAATATGTCTTCAGTTCCGAGTATAAGTTGCAAGGATTCCTTCAGAATTTGTTGGACGTTCTAAGAACTTAAGATTTATACGTTGGGTTCGGTCCTTAGTAGAGTCGCGGGGTGGAGTTGCTAGGTGAATCACACAAGCAATTCACCAAAATGATAAATGTCGTAGGAGAGGTAAGATGAGTGAATTAAAATGGTGATTGGGAAAATTATGAAATTGAAAACACAATCACCAAACAAAAACCTGATGCGGTAAGATATATGATAACGCACGGACACTCGCAGACACCAAAGGTAATCCTCTACCTCCCTGGCAAAGGCGCCAAAATGTTATGGCAAAGAGAACGGCAGTAGAGCTAAAGAATAAATGTTGAACCAAGGTAGGCCTCTACCTTCCTCGGCAATGGAGCCAAAATGTTATCACCAATCTTGGAGTTGCCCCTAAAGATGGATCCTATACAGGATGGTAGAGGGGATAGGAAACCAAAGTGGTGAACCTCGAGATCCTCGATTCCTTAAAGGATTGGTTGTCATGCCAACCGAGGCACCCTTCGCTTTATGCTATCAAAACCCAAGATAACAAAGGAGGAGACCCTGATCTACTCCCGATAAGAGAGATCAAACCCAATCACTAGATCAAGCTATCATTGGTTATATATGACAATGAAAGCTCATCTTCATTGGTTGTATTGGTGATAAGAGGAGTTTCCTGAAAAATGGCAAGGTTATTCAACAAAAATTCTACCTCAGGGGCATCATGTACCAAGGCATGCTCTTGCCAACTCATAGAGATGTCACTAACTCGCCTTAGTACACCTTCTTCCATAGACATATGAGATATATAATCAGGAACATCAGAATAGTAAGAATCATTTGGCTCGTCATCACTTCCCTGTACAGGAGAAGGATGTGTTCCTTCATTGTTGTTTATCCATGGAAGAATGTGATCAAGCCCCTCTCTTTCTCATTCTGAGTTGTTATCAACTAACGAAAGAAATTCTCTAATTGTTCTAGGTATACGTTCACCCCATCTTACCTGCTCTAAAATGTTCTCAGAATCATCTACTTTGGTGATGGGCTTAAGTTCAGCATTTAGTGGTTCCACGTCACCAGGTTGATTCAAGGCTTGAATTTCTTCAAACACTTCACCATTCTCCCTGACAATAAAAATACCCTTAGGAGAGCATATCTTATCCATTTACACTTGCAGCATCAGTCAGATTTGACCTGGGTTATTATTTTGATCAGTTTTGACCTGGTCAACCGCAGGATCCGGGATGAGTTGGACCGATGATGTTCAAGATTGATTACTTTTGGTCCTATGGTGCCCATTAGATGGTTCCATGCATCAGACAGAGGTTTCATTTGATGGTTTGATGGATTTTTATTATTATTATTATTTACAGACCATTATTTTTATTGTCTGGGCATGGTTGAGCTTACAGATGATTATCGTGATGGTCACATGGTGTATGAGTACTCATCCTTACTAGATTTGGACATTTTGAGTTCACTAGGACACTCAGATATCAGTTTCGGGCACTTACAGATGAGGATATGGTCAGTTTATCACTTGATTGCATATTTGCCAATAAAATGGCTTGTTCAGCACTTTTGAAATTATTTTGCTTCTCCTAGGGCGCTATAGAGGGAGTATGGGGTCCAGCCACTCGTTATTACCATATTACCATGCTCCCAAACATTTCAGTGCAGTCAGATTGGTGCCCGGTTCACTTGGAAGAGAGTTACAAGCATTTTATTATTTTACAAGTGATATTCCGACAATACAAAATGGAAGAATTGGTCACTGAGGAAATCAATTTGGGCAAATGAGGCAAGGAAAAGGCATGAGCTTTGATCAGAGAGTTGTTGTGGTGCATCCCACACCTTTTGGCACAGTATACAGCTTCAGTGGGGTCCACACATCCTCCGGGTCATTATTTTGGGTGTTTTATTTTGTATTTTTCGGAAAAAACGTCCTAGTGATTTTTAACACTTCATGATGTATATTTCATTTAATGTAGTTGGGGCATTAGTCTAGTGAAGATGTTATCTCCTGGATCCCCCCAACAAGTTGTTATGTTGTGTTTCCTAGTCACTTGTGTCATACATGCCCCCTAGGGCGTCATTGAGGAAACACATCCCCCTCTCTTTGAGTGATCCATGTGTTATGTTTCTGGCTCATCTTAGCGGTTGATTATTATTGATGTATCTTATGATATCTACCACTCATTCGAAATGTGGTTAGGGTTTTGGTCTCTCTCATTCCTATTTAAAGAAGAGACCCCCCTCATTGTAAAGGGACTTTTGGCTCTTGGCTATTGGAATAGCAAAATATTTTGTGAGAAATTCTTGTGATCTTGGGTTGGATGTTGGCTATGGTGATTGAAACTACTTTATCATTGCACTAAAAGATCTTCATGGATATCTTGCATATTTTTGGATCCATATTTTATTTGCAGGTGAAGAGGACGATTTGGAAGAGGGAAGCACTGGCTGGGGAGACTCACCTTATCTCTCTCTCTCGGATCCGATTTCTTCAGGGAGTGATTTTGTCTTTGTACCAATTATTCTCTTCATTTTACTTCTCACTTGCATCTACTTTCATTGCTGCTTATGGATTGAGTTTCTCCTTGGTTTTGCAAGGAGGGGCCCACTTGTGGTTCTTGGGCAAATCGTGGGAGCAAGAGAAAAAATAAAACTTTCATTTGATCTTTGCGAGAGTAGTCCTTGTCATTATGACATTCATTCTCATCATCCAGGTATGCATCACAAGGTATGTATTTATTCCTTTAACTTACCCATCTGTCATCTACAATAAAACCCTCACTGCTAAAACTTCTAAAAATTATGTAGGTTTAATTATTTGGAATTTCGGCAAACCATTTCTGGGTTTTCATCTCTAGGCCTAGCCCCAGGTGGGTTCTCTGGGGCGTCTTTCTCTGTGGACTCCATCCACCCTTTCCCCTAGGCACCGATCTCTCCATGCTTGCACCCTCCTTGGTTGGCTTGTCTTCCCGATAGTTGGTACCTTGTCTTTTGAGCTTGTGTGCTTTGATTTTGTCAAATCTACCTCCAAGTTGTGCTAGGAAGCCCTAACCCTCTCAAATCCACTATTTGGGACCATTTTCCCTTTTTTAAGTACATGTTTCCCAAGGAAGTTGAATTTGATCATTTACCCTAGCACCTACATCCTAGATCCATCCTTAATATCTAAGTCATTTTATCTAAGTTATCTAAAGTTTAATCTCAATCTTATTAAGCCTCTACAATGATTTTGTCCCTTAGATCAAGGGTTCTTCACCCCTCACCTTACGTACCCTATTGAATAGCTTGATCTGGTGATTGGGTTAGTTCTCGCCTGTCGGGAGTAGATCAGGGTCTCCCCCTCTGCTATTTGGGGCTTCGATAGCAAGAAGTGAAGAGTGCCTCAATTGGTGTGACAACCAATCCATCTTGGGGATCGAGGCCCTCTCAGGTCAACCTCTTTAGTTTCCTATCTCCTCTACAGTCCTAAATAGGATCATCATTAGGGGCAACTACAAGTTGTGTGATAACAGTACCTTGACTAATCCAGGTAAATTCTTTAAGTTATATGGGAGGACATGAGGGGCCCCTATACAAGATGCACCATAAACACTAAGAATATGTAGCCAACAGACAATGTGCAACCATAAAATAGTGAAGGAAGAACCCGTTATCACATAGATTGTAGTTGGGGCTACCATGATGCAGTCCTGATTTTTTAGCATATTTCTAAGCCAGTCCTTTGCTATGCTATGCATGAGATCAGCAGTAGATGAGCAATTTATTTATGGTCACTCCTATTTTGAGAGAACCCAAAGCTTGTATATTTTCAGACTCATGTCAAGACTGAGCCTCATGACCCCAGGTAAATGACTGAGTTAGACATTCTTCTATCATATAGAGCAGATATGATGACAGTTCCTATGGTATGTACAACAGCAATGTTCCAATGTTATTCAGTGGTTACGGATTACAGATGCAAGTATATGACCCAGAAGGTATATGGTTTGTTCACTTGGATATTTGTATTGTGCTCGTTTACTTATCTTGGTAGCTGGACTGGTCATGTATTGGCGATGTTTTATGTTGTTTTTATTGGCTCGTTTAGAGTAGAGGTGATTCAGTAACTTTGAGTAAGAGGTTCTTGTGTATACTCGTTGGTCATGCCCTTATCATAGTATGGACTTGGTCATTTCCCCATATGGTCTTTACTAGTCATGGCATCATGTTGTCACTTTCCCCATTCATCCGTTATCATCCATTCTTGATTGTATCCTGATTTGCACCTTAACTAGTGATATCGAGAACTTCCCCCACTTCTGCCTTTGTGTTGGATAGACTCCATGTTTACCTTATGTCTCGGCTCTGGAGTGTGTGATTCTAGTCACAGTGATTGCTCTCCTTTAGTCCTCGAAATCAAGTATGCCTATCAAAAGTGTCTTTAGACACTAAAGCATCGAAATTTAATTGTGTCAAAATCTAAACGGATGCTAAGTCAGCAAAACCAGTGTTGCTAAAAACTACTGCAAATAAATTAAATGTCTATCGTAGCTAGTCAGTTGCCAAGGGACGAGCACTCATCCTTTGTATGATGTAAGGTTGTTTTCCTCTACAGGGCAACAGGGTGGTCACTCCATCGCACCTATGGACGGTGGCGGGCAATGGAGGTCATACCGAGTCATTATCTGAGGCCCGCAAGGCTATTCAGGGAACCTGCTCTTGGAGGATGACTAGTGAAAGTTGATCTGAAGCTAAAGTTAATGTTGAATCTTAAAGTGTGCAAAGTTGACGATGAATTAAATTGCAATAAAGGTTGCTTGTCTAGAGTCTACAGGAAGTAGTCTCATCACTCTTCCCATTTGTGAGACACCTCCATCCCCTAGTGTTTCTCTATCCAACATATGTATAGGTGGTTTCCCCTTTATCCTTCATCCAAGATGTTACAGTGTTGAGGTTATCAAATCAAACCCCTACGCCTAACCTTGCTTCTTCCACCTCCACCCGTAACTAGCAAAATGGCCAAGTCTGTAAATGTGTATACAGTTGAGGTTCTTGTTTGAAGTCTTCAGATCAAGTAGATCTGGTCTCTATCTTCACTGATCTACTAGATCTATCTCAGATCTAGACTCCAACTTCTCAGATCTGTTAGATCTGACCTCTACTGTCACAGATCTAAACCCTACACTTCAGATCTGGTAGATCTGGTCTCCCTCTCTACAGATCTGAAAATCAACCTGAGTCACCACACAGATCTGGTATACTGCTTGCAGATCTGAGTGTGATTGCTTTTCCCTGACCCTTACCAGGGCTCTGATACCATGTTAATTTATCCAGAGATCACTACTCCCTCTGGATGCCCTGAGATCTCAAGCGGTTTGAGTCTCTATAAACCAAAAATCCAATAATGACTTAAGATTCAAATACTATAGATCTCTTAACACTTTCACAATGAAAAACACAGCAATCACACAACTCAATTTTTACCCTAGAAACCCCAAACGGGGAAAACCACTTATCTGTGGGGCTTTCTTCTATCTCGAGCCCAGAGCAAAGTAAGTAGAACACAAGTACATACAAAATACCTCAGAAGGAACAACCGAACCTGACAAGGTCAAAACCCTAGATCTGCATGCAACAACTAAAGCATGCACAAAGGAAATGTGCCCTAATCTATCAACTGAATCTGGATCTGTCTGCAAGTAACTCTGTCGGTACTGCCTCTCTCACAACACTGCTCTGATCTGCTCAACAAAGGAAGAAGGCCAACTGCTAGATCTGATGAATGCGCCCTTCCTCTGGATGGAAAAGTGCGCCCTCCCTCAAGATGTCAGATGCTCGCACGAAATCAGATCTCAAAGGATCTGAGCTCTGATCGTCACAGTCCTTCCTCAAACACTGAGGCAGAGATACTCTGAAAGTCTCGGCTGCTCAATCAGTCAATCAGATCCAGAACGAGCTCCTCTCTCCGTTGGTAATGCGCCCCTCTCTCCTCTAGAAGTCACCCTCTCTCAATCTCTGCAGAAACCACTCTGATGAACTCTCTCAGTCCACAGAACTGGGCGCCAGGTGCCTCTGATCAAGTGGTGTCTGATACAGCTCTAATCACCCCACTCTTCCTCCTACAGAAGCTCCTCTCTCTCAAAAATTCGTCCTCTGCATGCACAATGCGCCCTCCTCACTCCTGACTAATCTCTCTCTGATAAGCCAACTGAGTAACCTCATCCGAGGACCTGCTGCCTCCTTATATCATCTCAATGGTCAATTAGGTTTACCAAAAACCTAATATTTGTGCATGCAAAAAGTCACTTTTGCATGCATCTTTTAATTAATAACTGTACATGCAAATCTCATGCATGCATGAGGCAAAACACCTCGGAAGGTCCGCATGCATCCGACAATGGATTCATGCCACTGAGTAGAGTGTATCTCACCCCCTACTCCATACTGATGCATATACTGTTGATTTACCTCCATGCAGGGCATCTGAATCATGGAGGACATCCCGAGATACCACTATCCCTAACATGGATGAGCTTACAAATGATTATCTTGATGGACACATGGTGCATGAGTACTCATTCCTACTTGATTTGGACATTCTGAGTCCATTGGCACACTCAGTTTTCAGTTTCGGACACATACAGTTGATGTTATGGTCAGTTCATCACTTAGCAGTAGATTGCCATGTAAAAATGGCCTGTACAGGACTTACAAAGATCATTATCTTTCTCATAGGGCATTGCAGGGGAGATATGGGGTGCAGCCACTTGTTATTACCATATTCCCATGTCCCCGGACTCATTGGTGTAGTCAGATAGGCGCCAGGAGCATGTGGCAGTGAGTTACAGGCATTTTTATCTTTTTGAGGTGATGTTCCAGCAGCAAAAAATGGAAGAATGGCTAGCAAGGAAATCGATTTGGCTCAATGAGGCAAGGAAATGGCATGCGATTGGTTCGAGGAGACTTGATATTGAATCTTCATACATCTTCTGACATAGTCTCCATCATCAGAGGGGTCCACACATCCTCCTAGTCATCTATTGGGGGCGTCTTCTTATGTTATTTGGGGGCACACGTCCTAGTGACTTTAGTTACTTTATGATGTATCTTATGTTTATTGTATATGGGCTTGGCTAGTGAAGATGTTGTTACCTCCTAGCCACCCCAACATGATGTCATATTGATGTTCCTTTGTCATGTCATGTCATACGCCCCCCCTAGGGTGTCATTGAGGGAGTGTCCCCCCCTCATTTTGAGTGATCCATGTGTATTATATCCGGCACTTGTTAGCCATTGATCTTTTTATATCATCTTTTAATCTCAACCACTAGTCTAAAAAGTGGTTAGGGTTTCGGTCTCTCTCGAATCTATTTAAGAGAGAGAATCCCCCCATTGTAAATGGAATTTTGGCTCTGGATTATTGACAGGAAAGAAAGCTTTTGTGATCAAACTCTTGTATTTATGGTTGAATGTGAGATGTGGTGACTGAATGCTAGTCTTCTCTTGCACTCTTAGATCTGTGTTGTACCTTTTGTATATTTCAAGGATCCATTTTTTATTTGCGGCAGGGAGGCCGATTTGGAGAGGGGCGCACTTGCAGAGGGAGCTCGCTTTGCTTCTCTCTCTCGGATCGGGATTTTAACAGGGAATGAATTTGTCTCTGACCATTTACTCATCATTTACTTTATCTCTCGTTGTTTTTCACTCAACTATTTGCATTACTGATGTTAGATTTTACACAATTATAGCAGTATAATTTAAATGCAGATAAACAATAGGATCACTAGAAGAAAGACAAAGCATAGAAACAATGAGCACACGAATTTTATCCTGGGAAACCCAACAGGGAGAAAACCCAGCAACCTTCGTATAGAGATGATCAATTCTGAGAACAGAGATGAGAGATAAGAGAGAAATAGAAAATCTCTCCAAGAGAAAACCCCAAAAATCACTTTTCCTTGCTGCAGATGCGAACTTCTCTCTCACTAGTGTGAACTTGCTTGAGTTGGATGAGTGAGTAAATGAGGCACACGACCTCTCTATTTATACACACGAAAACTGACCTTTTTCCCTAACTAGGGTTGACTTGTCTAACTGACAGGGCCGACTTGTTTGGGGGAAAATAAATTTAATATTTAATAAATCTTTTCTATGTGTATCTTCACCCCAAGGTTTACATTGATTCTTTCAAGGCTTTACATGATCAAATACATCAATATCTTCTCCCGCAGGAGGTACAACAATAATATAATAAAGTACAATAAGAATAGCTTCCAAAGTTGCACTATTTCCAACACTCCGTCTCAACAAGGACGGTATTTTTCGGACACGATCATCATCAGCATCACGATCATCTGGATCTCATCTGTACATCACATTTGTCTCTATCATCTCTATACATACTGAAGGTTGTCAACACAGTCTCAGTCCTTCGAGAAGTGTCATCATGCATCTACTCCACACAATCCATCGGTGGATCCATCATCAGCAAAGCAACTCTACACGGTTCATCGGAGAGTCCATCATCAGTACAGCAACTCTACACAGTCCATCAGAGAGTCCAACAAAATCATCTCATCCCAGTCCATCGGGAATCAACAAAAGTGCATACGCTCGGCCCAGTCCTCCGAGAAACATGCACCAACTCAACCAATACTTCGATGAGTCCACGAGTACCAGTGTGCACCAGCCTCTCCATCCCATCTCAGGATGTTTGAGAGATCTCCTCAATCTTTTCAAAGTGATCTGGAGAATGCACTAAATTTCTCCATCATGTCCTATGATGTCTGAGAGATCTCCCCATTGTACTAAGTATCTAGGAGTGTGCGTTGGCCTCTCCATCCTATCAAGATGTCCGAGAGATCCCCACTCTATCCCAGAGTGATCCAAAGAGATCTCCTCACTCTATCCAAGAGTGATCAGGAGAATGCAGTGGCCTCTCCATCTGACCTAAATGACCGAGAGATCTACTCACCCCATCTCAGGGTGATCTGGAGAATGCTTAGTATCTGTATAATCTTTCCCTCTCAAGGAGGGACACGTTCTCTTCCACACCAAGTCTTCAACGAAAGTATACAAACTTTATCCTGGGAAGAGGCTTGGTAAGACATCTGCAATTTGGTCATCTGTCGGAACATGTTGTAGCTCGACCGCACCTTTCTACACCATATCACAAATGTAGTGATACCGAATCTCTATGTTATCACTCTAGGAGTCTTTCTAGGTTGCAATCGAAAGAGCCTGGTAACTTAACCAATATCTCAATAATATAAAAAGGGTGGATCAAGTTGGATGACTCATTCAATCCTCATTCACTCAAAACATATCTAAATGCGCTCAGATGGACAAGGCTCTCAACCACTAATGCTCAGGGGGTTTGTAAATAAATGTATGTGTGGAGAAGTGACTATTATACCAACAGAATCATACACAAAAGCATATATATGAATGGCAGATTACAATAATCATAAAATACTTGTAGAGTTAAGCTTATGAATACAATGATAAGATGACAGTCATTAGGCGTAAATAAACATAACAGCATGAATGTAGCATTCAAATGCAAGTACAGAATAGACAAAAGATGGAAAATCTGAACAACTAATGGCGAAAGAAGCTTGTTTTACTAATATAACATAAGAAGTCTGAGCTTACAACATATGAAAAAGTCTCCAAAATCGAACCCTTGTTCTACATCAATCACAGGCTTTATAGCCTTTACAAAACGGTCAAGATCCTGAAAAACTGGATCGAATTTACTAAAAATAGCTATCTAAAAACAGCTTCCTGGAAAGTATGAAAGATTCCCACATTCCAAAAGTAATCGTCATCCTGCTAGTCCTCCTATCTTCGACAGTTGTAATGGGCCTTCGGAGGCTGGTGAGTGAGGTCGAACTGCTACCTGGAGAATCTACAGGCTGTTTTTTCCAAAGTAGACGAGAAGATTCCTCTTCTCGCCTTGCTGGCGCCCTTCAGTCTGGAACAGAAAATTAATCATGACTCTCTTAAACCTTTAACCATCATTAGAAAACGACCTCGACGTGCTTGGATCAGCAAAGTCAGGTTCGATGCAAAAACCCACTTTCTGCGTTATTCTGTATTTTCGGCAGCTGGAAAAACTGGGTTAAAATTTTATTAGCTACTGAAAGCCCTGCTTTCGATGGCTAATGAACAAGTAGCGTGTTCGCCTAAGCCACCGAGGCACCTTTAGACGTTTGGAGTTGACCTCTCTTTTCGGTAACTAGAAGAGTCCCACCTTTATATCCTAAGCCGCCGAAAATTGGAGTTTTGGTAGCTAATGAACAATTTCCTATGTTCGCCTAAGCCACCGAAAACTATGCTTGGTCTAGCCTACAAAACTGTGTTTCCTGAATTCTGCTACTCATCTTCTTGCTGTTGGGATTTCTCTTCATCTTGGGCCGAAACCAAAGTGTCAGCAAAACTGACTGCTGCTGCTGCTAAGGTGTCAAGGTCTGAGGGTACCTTAGGCTGGGGTTTCGAAGTCATTTCCTCACCTCCCAGAAGCTCAACCTTCCTACTCAGTCTGATATTGTCTCTTATCAGTCTTATATTTCTCCCTTTCAACTTGCTTTGCTTTTTGGTTAACCCTTGAAAAGAAACATACAATTCAGCGTGCCTTTCAGTCAACCTTTCATTCTTCTCCTTGATCACCCTTTGAAGTAATTTTAGTTCATATACCTGCCTGAGAAGTTGATTAATCTTCTGTGATGAGGACTTCTTTGTCTTGCTGGTTGATGCCTCGGCCGCCTGCTGATCTTGTTCTTCCTTAGGTGTAGGGGAAGGCAAATCTTCATATGTAATCTTCTGTTCTTCAGGCGGAGCTGCTTCCTGAAGCTCTTGCTTTGTTGCAACTTTCTTAAGATCTGCTTTAGTTTCTTGCAGTTCATCGTCCTCAGAATCTGTATAGGGGAGGTTTAATATGTTCTTATCCTTTGAAGAAGTCTCTCCTTCTTTTCTGAACTCTAGCTTTTTCCCAATCCTCTCAGGCTTAGAAGAAGGGGAAAGCTGAACTGCTGGCAACAAAAAGATGGCTCGCCTTTTTCTCTTTTCACTTCTGGGGGTGGATGACTTTTTAGATGAAGGACTGTCCTTGTCTTCGGGTTGCAATTCGGTTTTGAATTCCTTCCAGAAAAGGAAAGAAAACCACTGTTTATTTTTCCTTTGCAGATGCTCTGATACCAAGAGTTTAATGAGGCCGTGATGAGATAACCTGCTCTGAACTTTGCTTGGCTTTGCCTGGACTTGGTGAGCCATCTTTATTAGGTTTTTATGAAGATAGAAGGGCAGATTTAAAGGGCTTCTGCCAGTGAAATGATTCAACGGTTTGAAATGATAGATCAACACTCTGGAATATCTGCCTTCACATGTAAAATAGACCAGGATGGCCTTCAATAGGTGTTGCCAATTTTCCTCCAAGAAAGGCATAGGGACGTCTTTGTTCCAGGTAATTTTCTCGTGTACAGGTTTTAGATACGATCAGGTTTTAGATTTTCTCGGGTGCAAGTTTTTCTTGAACTTTCCCAAAGCACACCCTCTGCACACACACCACCCTGCTCTGTGCTGAACTGAGGCAAACCTGTAGACATCTACCTCAGCAATCTCAATGCTGAATGATGAAGATGGCCCATCCTCCTGTGCCAAACCTCACACATCTCAGTACTACTGCTTGCATGGGCTAATGCATGATGAGGCTAGAAGAGAAGCTTGTACAGTTTCCCACATCTAACTCCAATGGCACATGAAGTAGATGGTGCACTGGAAAACAGATACACTTTCCCACCTAGGACATATACTCCAAATCCCCTGTCCTCAATAGTGGAACCAACTCACTACCCGATATGATCTCACCAATTGATGAAGCTCGTCTCTAGCCTGTGTTAGTCTAGTAAGATAGGATGCCATGTCCTCATTCTTCCCCATGTGCACATCCTTCAACTTCTCCCGCAACACCATCTTCTTGTTCTCATTGGAGCTTTGGTGTAAGCTAGTCAAAGCTGCCCATATCTGAAATGCATGGTCCTTTGTTGAAATATGTGGGATCACATCCCTTTTCATGAAGGCTGCCTTATCAGTCAATAGGCACTGTTACAAGATTTGTTGTTGTACTATTCACTATATCCCATAGCTCATTCTCCTCAAGTATCAACATGATTCTAGCCTTACATCGGCTAAAATTTGCAGCCCCATCTAATCTATCCTCAAACCTAAGTACAGACACCATGGCTACAACCTGTACTGCTCAAGCAACCTGTTCAAGAACTTTTTCACAAACCCGGAATTTTTCTCAAAAAACCCCTGTTTTCTTCAAATCTGATTTTTTCCTCAAAATCCCCTGTTTTCTTCAAATCTGAAACTTTCTTAGTGTTTTAAATTTCTAATCTTTAACTCTGCATTGATACCATGAAAGTTTTTGGAACCCCAACCCGGTTTCAAGCTTGATAGCTTCTCTGCATGGTCTTATGCCCAAACCCCAGTATGCACATTTTTAACATAAAAATGACTAAACGGAAACACATGAGATTCTTTTTCAAATTCAAAACAACTTAGAAATTTTAACTTTCAGCCAATAAACTCATACACAGAAACTTAAATCAGCCAAGCACATGAAAAATTTAACACAAGATTTTTGACCAATCAGTCCAGGATAAAACCCCTAAGGGAAAACCTGTTTCTGAGAGAGAATTTTTATTTCTTCAGGGTAACAAATACAGAAATAAAACAGCAGTACTTATCTACTTTCCATCTCGAAATTCATGCCAACAATCTGTTGTACAGAAAACTCAAAAATCAAGTTGTACGGCCTCACATGTTGCTGTATGAACCTCCTCGATTTCGGTGCAATCTGCTGCCTTGGAAACCGTGCCAGAATTTGCCTGTACTTTTAAAGTACGGCCAGCATTAATTGTTGTACCCTTTCCTCGAATTCTGTGCCACCAAAATCCGTACTGTACGGCCTGTAATTAAAGTTGTACGGATTTCTTGAAAAATCTGCCCACCTGCTATACGGATTGTTGTACAGACTGCTCCAGCTTATCTTCCTCGAAACCTGTGCCAACTCCTTGGAATTTGTTCCCTGAACCTTATTGCTCTTCTCCAAAATCTTCAGAAAATTTTCAGGTGTGAAATCTCTTCAAACCCTCTTCTCTTCTCTCTTCTCCTCCTCTCCAAAACTCTCTCTTGAAAAGTGAATAATCAATTAGGTTACCTTGCCCAAGTCCCTTTTTGTTCATGGCAACTTCCTCTTTCCAATCTAATGGTCCAGATTAGATTAGATGAGGGGTTCTCATTCAATGCTCACTTAAATAATTAATAAATGGCATTTAGTGCACTTCATGTCATTTAATAAAGTGAGCACCCCTTTTAATTAATCACTCACTTGACTTTTCATTAAATGTGAACGTAGGATAAACCATGGCTTTACATTTTAATAAAGTGACTTTAAAATTATAAAGTGCAACTCACTTTATTAATTAAAAAAAGACTAGGGGTCAGCAATTAAAGTGTACTTGTCCACCCCAAGGTAACACTAGGTAAACAACACTTCCTAGGTAACTTTTCAACACTCCCTCTTACCGAGGAAGGTGTTCTTCACCAATCCCAACTTGTCTCTGAAATAAACATGCTTCCCTCTACCCAAAGACTTCGTGAGAGTGTCAGCTACCTGCTCATCAGTAGAAATGTAATCCAACTGAATTGCTCCTCTCTGAATATAATCCTTGATAAAGTGATACCTGATCTAAATGTGTTTCGACCTGTCATGAAATACCGGATTCTCCGAGAGTCTAATGCAACTCTGATTATCACAATGTATCACTGTAGGTCTCAACTCCTGACCAAATAAATCAACCATAATCTTGTGAAGCCACAAGGCTTCACAACTGGCCTGACTAGCTTCCATGTACTAAGCTTCTGCAGAACTTAATGCTACGGACTTTTGTTTCCTACTGAACTAAGACACAACTGTTGAGCCCAAACTGAAACAACAACCGGAAGTGCTCTTCCGGTCCGAAACACTACCTGCCCAATCTGAATCTATAAACCCACCTAATCCCACTCAATCAGATCTCTTGTAGTCAAAACCAAAATCTACTGTACCTGCAAGATATCTCAACACAAGTTTTGCAGCTATCCAGTGCACTCTCTTGGGCTCCACCACGAACTGACTGAGTGTTAATTGCAAAACTCATATATGGTCTAGTGTTGACCAAATACATCAACGAACCAATCAACTAACAATATAAAGTAGGATCCACCAACTCTCCCTCAGAAGCACGAGGCTTCGTCCTGTTGGTGATCATGAGTGTGGACATGGTTCTGCAATCCTCCAGCCGAAATCTACTCAGTATATCTGCAACATATTTTCCCTTACTCAGAAAAACATGTTTATCCTCCTGCCAAATCTCCATCCACAAATAATAATGCATCAGTCCAAGGTCAGTCATCTCAAACTCTGAGGCAAGATCTTTCTTACATGCTTCAATCAGGTGCTCCTCTCCTCTAATGAACAAGTCATCAACATATAGCAGAAGAATGAGCGGAACACCACCAACCACAATGTAGTATAGGTTGTGATCTGCCTCACTCTTTTGAAACCCAATCGACAGCAAATAAGTATCAATCCTGGAATACCAAGCCCAACGGGATTGCGTCAGACCATACAAGGCCTTTTTCAGCCTGCAAACATGTGAATCTCTCCCATGAATCTCAAAGCCCTGAGGTTGCTCTAGATATACCTCCTCCATTAATAAACCGTTCAGAAAAACGATTTAACATCCATCTGATGAATCCTCCAACCCACCTCTGCCACAATGGAGATCACTGATCTAATCGAAGAAAATCTAGCAACCGGTGCAAAGGTCTCATACTAGTCAACTCCCTCTACCTGTGAGAACCCTCGTGCAACAAAACAAGCTTTGTACTTGTCGATGCTGCCATCCGCAGCACGCTTGATTTTATAGAGCCACTTGGAAGTCACCACTGACTTCCCCTCTGGTCTCGGAACATTACCCCACACTCCATTCTTCATGATGGATTTGTACTCTTCCATCATGGCATCTCTCTCCAAACCTGGTGTCGGGTAGCCTCCACAAATGTAGTATGCTCGGAATCACTCAAACTAGTCACCATCACCATATAACTGGAAAATCTCTCTGGTGCCCTTCTGTCTCTGACCTCCCTCCTGGGTGGCCCCACAAACTCCTCAACTTCCTTCACAAGATCCTTAAGCCAACTTGGCTTACGTTTCCTTGAAGTAGCTTCCTGTGGTGGGCCCTCCTCGTGTGGGCTCCTGTTCTGAACATACACAGCAGTACTACAGGCTTCAGCCCATATAAAGAAAGGAAGACTCTGATCTTGCAGCATAGCTCTAGCTGCTCCCACTATCGCTCTATTCTTCCTTTCAGGATCCCCGTTCTGTTGTGGAGTGTATGGAACCGTCAACTGCCTCCTGATGCCCTCCTGTTTGCAAAAAGCATCAAACACCTTGGAGGTATACTCACCCCCATTGGATGACCTTACTGCCCGGATCTTCCTCCCTGTTTGGTTCTCCAAAAGAGCTTTGAACGCTTAGACCCTTTGCAAGACTTCCTGAGATTTTTTACTTCTCAGAAAGTAGATCCAGGTCTTCCTAGAGTGGTCATCAATGAAACTGATATAGTACTCAAATCCTGTCAACGATGCAGAAGACATAAGACCACATAGGTCTGCATGAATCAAGTCTAGTATGCCACCTGATCTTGTGTCACTGCTCGGAAAAGCATTCTTGGTGTACTTTCCCAAAGCACACCCTCTGCACACACCACCCTGCTCTGTGCTGAACTGAGGCAAACGTGTAGACATCTCCCTCAGCAATCTCAAAGCTAAATGATGAAGGTGGCCCATCCTCCTGTGACACAACTCACACATCTCAGTACTACTGCTCGCATGGGCTAATGCATGATGAGCCTGGAAGAAACGCTTGTACGGTTTCCCACATGTAACTCCAATGGCATGAAGTAAATGGTCCTGCTGCACTGGGAAAAACATACACTTTCCCACCTAGGACATATACTCCAAATCCCCTGTCCTCAATAGCGGAAACTGAAACAAGGTTCTTCTTTAGCCGAGGGGCATACAAGACATCCCTCAACGACATAGACAGCTTGGACTCCCTCTCAAACATGACAGTCCCATGCCCAACTGCTCTCACAACAGTATCATCGCCCAATACTACCTCAAGATTCAAGCCAGTCCCGGTCATCTCGGAAAACATATCATGAGTACCTGTCATGTGGCTCGAAGCCCCATTATCAATATACCATGTAGAAGTAGAGACAGAACCACTCAAACTGTGGCCAACCAAAAAGGAACACTGATCCTGATCATCCATATTATGCTCCATATCATTGTTGGTAAAAGATGTCCTCTCTGTACACCCAGCATAGAGAGAAAACTCTACCTCAAAACGAGAAGCAAAGTCATCAACATCTGTTGCTGTTGCTGTCTGTTGTCCTTTCTTCTTCTTGTTTGGGCACTGTCCAGCATAGTGTCCAAACTTCTGACATGCGAGACACTTGATTTTACTCAAGTCTTTCTTCTCCTCACCTGTATACTGCTTGGCCCCAACCTTGGGACCCTTCACTACTTCCCTGACTGGCCTGACTGGCTACCATGTACTCAGCTTCTGGCAGAACTCAATGCTACAGACTTTTGTTTCCGACTGAACCAAGACACAACTGCTGAGCCCAAACTGAAACAACAACCGGAAGTGCTCTTACTGTCCGAAACACTACCTGCCCAATCTGAATCTGTAAAGCCAACCAATCCCACTCCATCAGATCTCCTGTAGTCCAAACAAAAATCTACTGTATCTGCAAGATATCTCAACACATGTTTTGCAGATATCCAGTGCACTCTCCTGGCCTCCACCATGAACTAACTGGGAGTGTTAACTGCAAAACTCATATTTGGTCTGGTGTAGACCAAATACATAAACGAACCAATCAACTAACGATATAAAGTAGGATCCACCAACTCTCCCTCAGAAGCATGAAGCTTCGTCCAGTTGGTGATCATGGGTGTGGAAATGGGTCTGCAATCCACCATCTGAAATCTCCTCAATATATCTGCAGCATATTTTCCCTTACACAGGAAAACATGTCCATCCTCCTACCAAATCTCCATCCACAAATAATAATACATCGATCCAAGGTCAGTCATCTCAAACTCTGAGGCAAGATCTTTCTTACATGCTTCAATCAAGTGCTCTCCTCCTATAATGAACAAGTCATCAACATATAGCTGAAGAATGAGCGGAACACCACCAACCACAATGTAGTATAGGTTGTGATCTGCCTCACTCTTCTGAAACCCAATCGACAGCAAATAAGTATCAATCCTGGAATACCAAGCCTGAGGGGCTTGCTTCAGACCATACAAGGCCTTTTTCAGCCTGCAAACATGTGAATCTCTCCCATGAATCTCAAAGCCCTGAGGCTGCTCTAGATATACCTCCTCCTGCAGAAAACCGTTCAGAAAATCAGTTTTCACATCCATCTGATGAATCCTCCAACCCACCTCTGCCACAATGGAGATCACTGATCTGATCGAAGAAAATCTAGCAACCGGTGCAAAGGTCTCATACTAGTCAACTCCCTCTACCTGTGAGAACCCTCGTGCAACAAAACAAGCTTTGTACTTGTCGATGCTGCCATCCGCAACACGCTTGATTTTATAGAGCCACTTGGAAGTCACCACAGACTTCCCCTCTAGTCTCGGAACAATCTCCCACACTCCATTCTTCATGATGGATTTGTACTCTTCCATCATGGCATCTCTCCAAACCTGGCGTCGGGTAGCCTCCTCAAATGTAGTAGGCTCGGAATCACTCAAACTAGTCACCATCGCCATATAACTGGAAAATCTCTCTGTGACCTCCCTCTTGGGTGGCCCCACAGACTCCTCAGCTTCCTTCACAAGATCCTTAAGCCAACTTGGCTTACGTTTCCTGGAAGTAGCTTCCTTTGGTGGGCCCTCCTCCTGAACAACCTCACCTGAAACCTATCTCCTTGAAGAAGTACCTGTGGGCTGAGATTTTGTACCTGGTGATCCTGAACCTATACCACCCAAATCACATGAAGGTTAAACCTGTGAACCTGTGACCCGTGAACCTCTCCCTGCGCCAGAAGTCCCTGTAGACTGAGTACCTGTAACCTGTGAACTTGTAACCTGTGACAAATCACTCAAGAAACCTGTGACCTTGTACTCTGACTCGCTAAACTCTATGAAGGTACCTGTGGATTATCAACCTGCTGCTCCACCACCTCTGAATCATAAGACTTCCTGAAGGCTTTCTCCTCCTCAAATCTAACATCCCTCCTCAACACAACTTTCCTCTGTGTAGGAAGGTAGAAGCAAAAATCCTTCGAAGTCTCGTCATAACCAACAAAAATGCCTCTCTCTGTTGTGGGCTCTAACGTTGTCCTCTTCTTAGAAGGGACATGAGAGTATGTAAGGCATCCAAATATACGGAAGTGAACTATCTCAGGTTTGTTCCCGGTGAACATCTCCTCAAGAGTTTTACACCCGAATGCTCCGTGTGGGCTCTTGTTCTGAACATACACAGCAGTACTACAGGCTTCAGCCCATAGAAAGAAAGGAAGACTCTGATCGTGCAGCATTGCTCTAGATGCTCCCACTAACGCTGTGTTCTTCCTTTCGACAACCTCATTATGTTGTGGAGTGTATGGAACCGTCAACTGCCTCCTGATGCCCTCCTGTCTGCAAAACGCATCAAACTCCTTGGAGGTATAGTCACCCCCATTGTATTACCTGAGTGCCCGGATCTTCCTCCCTGTTTGGTTCTCCATAAGAGCTTTGAACTCTTGGAACCTCTGCAAGACTTCCTGAGATTTTTTACTTCTCAAAAAGTAGATCTAGGTCTTCCTGGAGTGATCATGAACAAAACTGATATAGTACTCAAATCCTGCCAACGATGCAGAAGACATAAGACCACATAGGTCTGAATGAATCAAGTCTAGTATGCCACCTGATCTTGTGTCACTGCTCGGAAAAGCAGTCTTGGTGTACTTTCCCAAAGCACACCCTCTGCACACACCACCCTGCTCTGTGCTGAACTGAGGCAAATCTGTAGACATCTCCCTCAGCAATCTCAAAGTTGAATGATGAAGGTGGCAAATCCTCCTATGCTACAACTCACACATCTCAATACTACTGCCCGCATGGGCTAATGCTTGATGAGGCTGGAAGAAAAGCTTGTACAGTTTCCCACATCTAACTCCAATGGCATGAAGTAGATGGTCCTGCTGCACTGGGAAACACATACACTTTCCCACCTAGGACATATACTCCAAATCCCTTGTCCTCAATAGCGGTAACTGAAACAAGGTTCTTCTTCAGCACAGGGACATACAAGACATCCCTCAATGACTAGGATGCATGGACTCCCTCTCAAACATGACAGTCCCATGCCCAACTACTCTCCCAGCAGTATCATCGCCCAATACTACCTCGAGACTCAAGCCAGTCTCGGTCATCTCGGAAAACATATCATGACTACCTGTCATGTGGCTCGAAGCCCCATTATCAATATACCATGTAGAAGTAGTGGCAGAAGCACTCAAAGAGTGGCCAACCAATAAGGAACACGGATCACGATCATCCATATCATCCTCCATATCATTGTTGGTGAAAGATGTCCTCTCTGTACACCCAACATAGAGAAAAAACTCTCCCTCAAAACGAGAAGCAAAGTCATCAACATCTGTTGTTGTTGTTGTCTGCTGTCCTTTCTTCTTCTTGTTTGGGCACTGTCCAGCACAGTGTCCAACCTTCTGACATGCGAGACACTTGATTTTACTCAAGTCTTTCTTCTGCTCACCTGTATACTGCTTGGCCCCACCCTTGGGACCCTTCTTGAACTTCTTCTTCTTTCCTTTCGTTGCCAACGCTACATCCTCCTCATCATTCCTATGATTTGATGAACTGCCCTGTGGGTAACCTCTACGTGTCTCCTCCTGTATGAAATCATACCAAAGACGATCCCATGGTGGCATATTCTCACGAGCAACCACTGTCTGCACAAACACACTCCATGGTGGAGTCACGCCATTTAAGGCTGTGCGTACCAACCCACTGCCTGATATAATCTCACCAACCGCTGCAAACTCATCTCTAACCTGTGTTATCCTAGTAAGATAGGATGACATACCCTCATTCTTAATCATGTGCACATCCTTCAACTTCTCCCGCAACACCATCTTCCTGTTCTCATTGGAGCTTTGGTGAAAGCTAGTCAAAGCTGCCCACATCTGAAATGCATGGTCCTTCGCTGAAATATGTGGGATCACATGATCCTTCATGTCATCAAGTATGATCCTTCATGCCTTCATATCCCTTTTCACGAAGGTTTCCTTATCAGTAGCATCAGTAAGAACTGTTACAGGATTTGTTGTTGTACTATTCACTATATCCCATAGCTCATTCTACTGGAGTATCAACATGATTCTAGCCTTCCATGGGCTAAAATTTGCAACCCCATCTAATCTGTCCTCAACCCTAAGTCCAGACACCATGGCTAAAACCTGTACTGCTCAAGCAACCTGTTCAAGAACTTTTTCACAAATCTAGAATTTTTCTAAAAACCCTAAGTTTTCTTCAAATCTGAAATTTTTCTCAAAAGCCCCTGTTTTCTTCAAATCTGTAATTTTTTTAGTGTTTTAAATTTCTGATCTTTAACTCTGCTCTGATACGATGAAAGTTTTTGGAACCCCAACCCGGTTTCAAGCTTGATAGCTTCTCTGCATGGTCTTATGCCCAAACCCCAGTATGCACATTTTTAACATAAAAATGACTAAACTGAAACACATGAGATTCTTTTCCAAAATTCAAAACAACTCAGAAATTTTAAGTTTCAGCCAATAAACTTGTTATCACACAACTTGTAGTTGCCCCTAGAGGTATCCCATCCGGGACGGTAGAGGGGACAGGCAACTAAAGAGGTGACCCAAGAGATGCCACGGTTCCCAATGCAATGTGGGAGTCACGTCAACCGAGGCACTCTTCGCTTTAGGTCAAGGTGTAACTAGACCAAGGGGGAGACCCTATACCCCAATCACAGTTGATTGGACCCAAACAAAGGTTTCTAAGGATAGGTAAGTAATAAGTTACGGAAACCAATGCAAGGCTAAGTGGACCTAAAGGTTAAGG
The DNA here is from genome assembly GCA_027924585.1 of Larix kaempferi. NCBI lineage: Eukaryota > Viridiplantae > Streptophyta > Pinopsida > Pinales > Pinaceae > Larix > Larix kaempferi. The sequence goes on from BSBM01000383.1 coordinate 2,436,604, forward strand.
TATGGTTGAGGGAGGTGTAAGAGATTATTAATGTTTCAACCTATGTATGGTTTAGGCCACATGATGGGGTATGATGACAAGGTATAGTACCATGTGTTTACACAAGTGGGTCTAGTTTTCTTGGGAAGTGTGAAGTGATTCTCGGTAGGCCCACAAGGTGAAGTTAGGTGTGAGGTAGGTACTATAGGTTAGATGTAGGCTAGATCTATGAGTAGAAGTTGATTTCAAGGATACCCATGTGCTAGATCTAGGATTTGACACCAATCCCAAGGAGTGCGACTTGCTTGGTGGTGGACTAGTGCCTTGTTAAGTGGGCTAATGGGGTCAAAAAGTGTGTCAAATTTGTAGATCGGGACACCTAGAAGCCAAGTCAAGTGGATTGGATGAGATCCAATGGTTGGGTCTTACTAGATCTAGGTTTTTAAAAGATGACCAAAAGTGGACCACAATCCCTTAAAACAAGGAATGCAATCCCCAAGGCGGATCTTGACGAAAGGACAGTATAGACCTAGGTTTCAAGGGATGGGCATTCCAAATCCACGAAAATCTCCAACACCCACTTCCTAGAAGTGGACCAACTCAAAAATTCAAGGGGGTGCGATTTGCTCAAGGAGGGTCCAAAAATGGGTTTTGGTGGACCAAATCAAGTCCAATGGCCACCAAAATGTAGATCCGGGATGTTAGTACCCCGATCTATGTTCCTTCAAAGTTTCAAGTGAATCCAATGGCTAGATCTTAGTAGATCTAAGTTTTAAGATGCCAAGAAGGTCAAAAAGGGGGTTTCAACCCCTTAAAATATGGAGAGATGTCCACAAGGTAGTTTTCACCAAAGTAAAGATATGGGTATAGGTTATCAAATGTCTAGATGTCAAATCAAGTGGGATCTCACCTACCCATGTACTAGATCTAACCCAACAAGCTTCTCTTAGGAAAATCGATTTAGGTTCAAGAAGGCTTTTTGCATTGAAAAGTGTGTCAATTTTTGGCCAATCACCACAAAACTATAGATCCAACTAGGGGTGGATCCTATACAGGTGGGTTTTTAATATCTTTTCAATTGCAAGGCTAGATCTAAGTAGATCTAAGAAATACCAAAAACAAGGGTTTTAATTTAATTAGGGTTTTATGACCAATGAAGATAGAATGGATGAAAGAGGCACATACCTTGTAGATCTTACCTCAATTGTTTGTGGCCACCTTGCAAGTTGATAGCATTCTCCTATGTGTATATTCAAGAGTGAGATCCAAGTGCTCCAACCAAATCGCCCTTCTCCAAGATAGCCAAATCGTCCTCCTCCTACAAGACAAGATCAAAGAAACAAGTCAAGCAAGATGATTATGAAAATGGTAGAAAGATGTAATAGAAAGCATCAACTATGTCACGAAGATACAATAATGATACTCCCTATCACAAGATCAACCCAAGAGAGAATATGTGGATCCCTCCAACAATAACCCTCATGAAGTCGCCCTCCTCTCTCCAATTCGACTTTCCTGTCAAAAGGTTAGCAAAAGCACCAAAATCCACAATGATACATAGAAGAAATACTGTATATTCAATATGCAAGAGAATCCACAATGCAAGAGAGATGTGCTCCACAAAAAATCTTCTATTCCAATATTCCAAAGCTCCAAAGGTGAGCTTTACAATGGGGGGTCACCTCCTTATATAGGATAATAAAGACCAAAACCCTATACCACTCTACAATACTACATCAAATGAGTGGTTGAGATTATAAGATCTCATCATACAATCAATGGCTAATATGACCCATAACAATATATCACATGGATCACTCAACATAACAATAGCGCCCTCACTAAATGGTACAATGGAGGGTGACGTCATCCCACTAGAGGGGTAAAAAGTACAATAATCCACCTCATGATGACTAGGACATGATAAAATAAGCACATGGTGGGGCTAGGAGGCATCAATCCTTACTAGCTCATCCCCAAGGCACAATAAAATAATAAAATATGTCCAATATAATAAAAATGACCAAAACTGTCCTCAGAATCCATGACAGTCAAGCAGTAAATGTCCTCATGTGATCAATCCGGGCATACCCACATGGTGAAAACTGACTGGAAGATAGTGATGCCACCCTGGAAGACCTCTGTGAAGACCAAATGCCAAAACCTTGCCTCAATTGCCCAAATCGATTTCCTCAGTAACCACTTTATCCCATTTTTTAACTGCCTCGGGAACTGTGAAAGTGCCAAAACTGCCTCCTAGGATGCTAGCGCTGTCCATCTGAGCCCACCAGGCTCTCCGGGAGGGGGGATAAATGGTAATAACAAGTGGCTGGACCACCCCCTCCATCATCAGCGCCCTAGGTGAACTGGCCTCTCGGGGCCCCTGCTGCTCAGGCTGGGAAATCAGCCCCAAATCTGGTCAACAAGTGTAAAACTGCATCAATCACTGTCAGAAGTGCCCGGAACTGAAAGATAAGTGTCTCAATGGATCCAGAAGACCCAAATCCACTAGGAATGAGTACTCATACACCCTGGGTTGCCCTAATGGGCCAGCTGTAGGGTCCACCATATATGGACAATGTATAATCTGCTGATCTGAAATAATAATAAACCTGCTGAACTGGATCAAACATCATCTGCATCATATGTCCATCATATGATATCATCATCAAACATGTGGGACCATAAATCATCATCAATAATCATCCATACATGGTCCACATCATCACGGATCCCAAGAATATATAATCAAGGATAAATCACATCAGTAGACTAAGACAATGTTTCTCTAATCATTCCCACAGCTAAGCTCAAAGTATAAATTCCATTCAGTGGCATTAATCAAGTTAACATATTGCGTGGTTATATAAAATTACTTGCACAATAGTTCAAATGACAAACTCACCCATTGGACATGGTCAAACTGCTAGTGAAGGATGAAGGCTAGGAGCAAGGTTGGGCCAAGGGTTTGACTTGTCTAACTTAACTCAAAAATACTTTGGACTGGGAAAAGGGGGAAGCTACAAACTCTGTGCTGGACAAAAGAACACGGGGGATGGCTGTGCCTCACAAATGGATAAGTTGTTTAGAGAGTGTTTATTCAACTTAGGCATCATGTCTACATTAAGTTGATCCAGGTTCATTAGGATCATTCAATTTCATTCCATGGCCTTTTTGGCCTACATAACCCTTCGGATTTCAGATGTGCTGAGAAGCACAACTAGTTGCAGCTTGCATCCAGGGCATGTTTTTCATATATTTATACAAGGTCAGCAATTGTTTAGATATAGCTTTTAAGAACCATTGCTTTTTGGACCTTTCTTATACTCTTCGAGGAGTATTTTTAGCTTTTCATCGCTCTTGCCCCTTTTTTTGTTTCCATGGGCGAATTTATTTAGTTTCCACAGGTAGAACATGAGCTTTCAGTTTTAGCCAACAACATCTCAAGTGACTAGGGGGAGTTCGAGCCAATGCCAAACATCGGGACAACCGACCAGAATGATTTAGGCCTACAATCCAACTCACCAAAGGCAAGTTCTGTCACCAACTCAGAGCCGAGACACTGAATAAACAGGGATGCGGTCCAAACACAAAGGTAGAAAAATGGGGAAGTCCTCAGTATCAGAAAGTCAAATGAGACATGTCAGGGTTTAAAGTCAAACAGGAAGGTCATGTATGGATGGAGACAAGTGAATATGGAGCCTACACTAGCAGACAACTGGTGTCGGGGAAAGACCATGTCTATGTAAGGTGAAATACCAGTAAGTCTTGTTAAATGACCTAAAAGTGCAAGCAATTGTCCTTTTTATGATTTACAGTTCATTTTAAATAGTTTGCCACATCAGGAATAATATACCAAGCACATGCCATGATCATGACTAAATCAACAAGATAATAATCCACAGCCAGTGAGAACATATCCATAGATCATACAACATCATCATAATAATCATCATCATGCATCATCTGAAACACTGCTGAAATACATCTCTAGGCACTTGAACTGAAACTGTAATGGGATAAGTGGTGACATCAGTCATCAAATCTGAACTCTCAAGGCTCAGCCTTGACACAAGGTCATAAAATCTGCATAATGTACTGCTCTGATCATGAGTGATACAAAATATATATAGCCATGCTCTGGAATAATGTAAGCTCTGGAATGTGCAGATATCTGCTGTACAAGAATATTAGCCCTGCTACTATGGTGTGATAACAAAACTCATACTCAAAAATTTAAATCAGCCAACCACATGAAAAATTAAACACAATATTTTTGACCAATCGGTCCAGGATAAAACCCCTAAGGGAAAACCTGTTTCTGAGAGAGAGAATTTGTATTTCTTCAGGGTATCAAATACAGAAAATAAACAGCAGTAATTATCTACTTTCCATCTCGACATTCGTGCCAACAATCTGCTATAGGGAAACCTCAAAAATCGAGTTGTACGGCCTCACATGTGGTTGTACGAACATCCTTGATTTCGATGCAATCTGTTCCCTTGGAAACCATGCCAGAATCTCACTGTACGGCCAGCATTAATTGATCTACCATTTCTTCGAATTCTGTGCCACCAAAATCCATACTGTACGGCCTATAATTAATGTTGGACGGATTTCTTGAAAACCATGCCCACCTGCTGTACGGACTGCACCAGATTATCTTCCTTGAAAACTATGCCAACTCCTTGGAATTTGAGCCTTGAATCTTATTTCTCTTCACCAAATTCTTCAGAAAATTTAATGGGTGAAATCTCTTCAAACCCTCTTCTCTTCTCTCTTCTCCTCCTCTCCAAAACTCTCTCTTGAAAAGAGAATAATCAATTAGGTTACCTTGCCCAAGTCCCTTTTTGTTCATGGCAACTTCATCTTTTCAATCTAATGGTCAAGATTAGATTAGATGAGGGGTTCTCATTAAATGCTCAATTAAATAATTAATAAATGACATTTAGTGCACTTCATGTCATTTAATAAAGTGAGCACCACCTTTTAATTAATCACTCACTTGACTTTTCATTAAATCTGAACTTACGATAAACCATGACTTTACCGTTTAATAAAGTGACTTTAAAATTATAATGTGCCTCTAACTTTATTAATTAAAAAAAGACTAGGGGTCACCAATTAAAGTTTCTTGTCCACCCCAAGCCAACACTAGGTGAACAACACTTCCTAGGTAACCTTTCAACACTCCCTCTTACCGAGGAAGGTGTTCTTCATCAATCCCAACTTGTCTCTGAAATAGACATGCTTCCCTCTACCCAAAGACTTCGTGAGAATGTTAGCTACCTGCTCATCAATAGAAATGTACTGCAACTGAACTGCTCCTCTCTGAACATAATCCATGATAAAGTGATACCTGATCTCAATGTGTTTTGACCTTTCATGAAATACCGGATTCTCAGAGTCTAATGCAACTGTGATTATCACAATGCATCATTGTAGCTCTCAACTCCTGACCAAATAAATCAACCATCAACTAGCGAAGACACAATGCTTCACAACTGGCCTGACTGGCTGCCATGTACTCAGCTTCTGCAGAACTCAATGCGACGGACTTTTGTTTCCGATTGAACCAAGACACAAATGGTGAGCTCAAACTCAAACAACAACCGGAAGTGCTCTTTCGGCCCTAAACACTACCTGCCCAATCTAAATATGTAAAGCCAACCAATCCCACTCCACCAGATCTCCTGTAGTCCAACCCAAAATCTATTGTACTTGCAAGATATCTCAACACATATTTTGCAGCTATCCAGTGCACTCTCCTGGGCTCCACCATGAACTGACTGGGAGTGTTAACTACAAAACTCATATCTGGTCTGTTGTTGACCAAATACATCAACGAACTTATCAACTAACGATATAAAGTAGGATCCACCAACTCTCCCTCAGAAGCATGAAGCTTCGTCGAGTTGGTGATCATGGGTTTGGACATGGGTCTGCAATCCTCCATTCGAAATATCTTCGGTATATCTACAGCATATTTTCCCTGACTCAGGAAAACATGTCCATCCTCCTGCCTAATCTCCATCCCCAAATAATAATGCATCAGCCCAAGGTCAATCATCTCAAACTCCGAAGCAAGATCTTTCTTACAAGCTTCAATCAGGTGCTCTCCTCCTGTAATGAACAAGTCATCAACATATAGCAGAAGAATGAGCGGAACACCACCAACCAAAATGTAGTATAGGTTGTGATCTGCCTCACTCTTCTGAAACCCAATCGACAGCAAATAAGTATCAATCCTCGAATACCAAGCCCGACGGGCTTGCTTCAGACCATACAAGGCCTTTTTCAGCCTGCAAACATGTGAATCTCTCCCATAAATCTCAAAGCCCTGAGGATGCTCTAGATATACCTCCTCCTGTAGAAAACCGTTCAGAAAAGCGGTTTTCACATCCATCTGATGAATCCTCCAACCCACCTCTGCCACAATGGACATCACTGATATGATCAAAGAAAATCTAGCAACTGGTGCAAATGTCTTATAGTAGTCAACTCCCTCTAGCTGTGAGAACCCTCGTGCAACAAAACGAGCTCTATACTTGTCGATGCTGCCATCGGCAACACGCTTGATTTTATAGAGCCACTTGGAAGTCACCACTGACTTCCCCTTTGGTCTCGAAACAATCATCCACACTCCATTCTTCATGATGGATTTGTACTCTTCCATCATGGCATCTCTCCAAACATGGTGTCACGTAGCCTCCTCAAATGTAGTTGGCTCGGAATCACTCAAACAAGTAATCATCGCCATATAACTGGAAAATCTCTCTGGTGCCCTTCTCTCTCTAACCACCCTACTCGGTGTCCCCACGGACTCCTCAGCTTCCTTCACAAGATCCTTAAGCCAACTTGGCTTACGTTTCCCGGAAGTAGCTTCCTGTAGTGGGCCCTCCTCTTGAACATCCTCATCTGACAACTATCTCCCTGAAGAAGTACCTGTGGCCTGAGATCCTGTACCTGGTGATCCTGAACCTGAACCACCCGAATCACATGAAGGTGAAACCTGTGAACCTGTGACCCGTGAACTTGTCCCTGTGCCAGAAGTCCCTGTAGACTCAATACCTGTAACCTGTGACCCAATCACTCCAGAAACTTGTGACCCTGTACTCTGACTCGCTAAACTCTATGAAGGTACCTGTGGATTATCAACCTGCTACTCCACCACCTCTGAATCATAAGATTTCCTGAAGGCTTTCTCCTCCTCAAATCTAACCTCCCTCTTTAACACAACTTTCCTCAGTGTAGGAAGGTAGAAGCGATAATCCTTCGAAGTCTCGTCATAACCAACAAAAATGCCTCCCTCGTCATAACCAACAAAAATGCCTCTACTGTGGGCTCTAACTTTGTCCTCTTCTCAGATGGGACATGAGAGTATGTAAGGCATCCAAATATACGGAAGTGAACTATCTCAGGTCTGTTCCCGGTGAACATCTCCTCAGGAGTTTTACACCCCAATGCTCCATGTGGGATCCTGTTCTGAACATACATAGCAGTACTACAGGCTTCAGCCCATAGAAAGAAAGGAAGACTCTGATCATGCAGCATAACTCTAGCTGCTCCCACTATCGCTCTGTTCTTCCTTTCAGCAACCCCGTTCTGCTGTGGAGTGTATGGAACCAACAACTGCCTCCTGATGCCCTCCTGTCTGCAAAATGCATCAAACTCCTTGGAGGTATACTCACCCCCATTGGATGACCTGAGTGCCTGGATCTTCCTCCCTGTTTGGTTCAACACAAGAGCTTTAAACTCTTGGAACCTTTGCAAGACTTCCTGAGATTTTTTACTTCTCAGAAAGTAGATCCAGGTCTTCTTGGAGTAGCCAAAAATGAAACTGATATAGTACTCAAATACTGTCAACGATGCAGAAGACATAAGACCACATAGGTCTGAATGAATCAAGTCTAGTATGCCACCTAATATTGTGTCACTGCTCGGAAAAGCAGTCTTGGTGTACTTTCCCAAAGCACACCCTCTGCACACACCACCCTGCTCTGTGTTTAACTGAGGCAAACCTGTAGACATCTCCCTCAGCAATCTCAAAGTTGAATGATGAAGGTGGCCCATCCTCTTGTCCCACAACTCACACATCTCAGTACTACTACTTGCATGGGCTAATGCATGATGAGGCTTGAAGAAAAGCTTGTACGGTTTCCCACATCTAACTCCAATGGCATGAAGTAGATGGTCCTGCTGCACTGGGAAACACATACACTATCACACCTAGGACATATACTCCAAATCCCCTGTCCTCAATAGCGGAACCTGAAACAAGGTTCTTCTTCAGCCCAGGGACATACAAGACATCCCTCAACGACATAAGCTGCATGGACTCCCTCTCAAACATGCCAGTCCCATGCCCAACTGCTCTCACAACAGTATCATCGCCCAATACTACCTCGAGACTCATGCCAGTCTCGGTCATCTCGGAAAACATATCATGAGTACCTGTCATGTGGCTCGAAGCCCCATTATAAATATACCATGTAGAAGTAGTGGCAGAAGCACTCAAAGAGTGGCCAACAAATAAGGAACATTGATCCTGATCATCCATATTATCCTCCATATCAATGTTGGTGAAAGATGTCCTCTCTGTACACCCAGCATAGAGAGAAAACTCTCCCTCAAAACGAGAAGCAAAGTCATCAACATCTGTTGCTGTTGATGTATGTTGTCCTTTCTTCTTCTTGTTTGGGCACTGTCCAGCATAGTGTCCAAACTTCTGACATGCGAGACACTTGATTTTACTCAAGTCTTTCTTCTGCTCACCTGTATACTGCTTGGCCCCACCCTTGGGTCCTGTTATCACACCATAGTAGCAGGGCTACTATTCTTGTTTAGTAGATATCTGCACATTCCAGAGCTTCCATTATTCAGAGCATGGCTATGATGATTGTATATTTTGTGCTCACTCATGATCAGAGCAGTGTATTACTCAAACTTATGTTAGACCTTGTGTCAAGGCTGAGCCTTGAGAGTTCAGATTTGATGACCTATGTGACCCTTTATCCCATACAGTTTCAGTTCAGTGCATAGAGATGTATTGCAGCAGTGTTTCAGATGGTATATGATGTTTATTACTATGATGATGTTATATGATCTATGGATTTTTTTCTCACTGACTGTGGATTATTATCTTGTTGATTTAGTCATGTTCACAGCATCTGCATGGTATATTATTCCTGATGTGGCAAACTATTTAAAATGGACAATTGCTTGCACATTTAGGTCATTTAACAAAACCCACTGGTTTTCCACCTTACATAGATATGGTCTTTCCTGACACCAGTTGTCTGCTAGTGTAGGCTCCATATTCACTTGACTCCATCCATACATGACTTCCTATTTGACTTTAAACCTTGACCTATCTCATTTGACTTTCTGATACTGAGGACTTCCCCATTTTTCTACCTCTGTGTTTGGACCGCATCCCTGTATGTTCAGTGTCTCGGCTCTAAGTTGGTGACAAAACTTGCCTTTGGTCAGTTGGATTGTAGGCCTAAATCATTCTGGGCGGTTGTCCCGATGTTTGGCATTGGCTCAAACTCCCCCTAGTCACTTGAGATGTTGTTGGCTAAAACTGAAAGCTCATGTTCTACTTATGGAAACTTATAAATTCGCCAATGGAAACTAAAAAGGGCAAGAGCGATGAACAGCTAAAAATACTCCTCGAAGAGTATAAAAAAGGTCCAAAAAACAGTGGTTCTTAAAAGCTATATCTAAACAATTGCTGACCTTATATGTACATGAAAACATGCCCTGGATGCAAGCTGCAACTAGTTGTGCTTATCAGCACACCTGAGATCCGAAGGGTTATGTAGGCCAAAAAGGCCATGAAATGAAATTGAATGATCCTAATGAACCTGGATCAACTTGATGTAGACATGATGCCTAAGTTGAATAAGCACTCTCTAAACAACTTATCCACTTGTGAGGCACAGCCATCCCCCGTGTTATTTTGTCCAAGCACAGAGTTTGTAGCTTCCCCCTTTTTCCCAGTCCAAAGTATTTTTGAGTTGAGTGAGACAAGTCAACCCCTTGGCCCAACCTTGTTCCTAGCCTTCATCCTTTACTAGCAGTTTGACCATGTCCAATAGGTGAGTTTGTCATTTGATCTATTGTGCAAGTAATTTTATAACAAAGGAATATGCTAACTTGATTAATGCCACTGAATGGATGTTATACTTTGAGCTTGGCTGTGAGAATGATTAGAGAAGCATGTCTTAGTCTACTGATGTGATTTATCCTTGGTTGTATATTATTGGGATCCGTGATGATGTGGGCCATATATATATACCTATTGATGATGATTGATGGTCCCACATACTTGATGATGATATCATATGATGGACATATGGTTCAGATGATGATTGATGAAGTTCAGCAGGTTTTATTATTACTTCAGATCATCAGATTATGCATTGTCCATATATGGTGGACCCTACAGCTGGCCCATTAGGGCAACCCATGGTGTATGAGTACACAGTCCTAGTGGATTTGGGTCTTCTGGATCCAATGAGACACTTATCTTTCAGTTCCGGGCACTTCTAACAGTGATTGATGCAGTTTTACACTTGTTGACCAAATTTGGGGTTGATTTCCCAGCCTAAGCAGTAGGGCCCATGAGAGGCTAGTTCACCTGGGGCGCTATATGAGGAGGGGGTGGTGCAGCCACTTCTTTTTACCATTTACCCCCCCTTCTGGAGAGCCTGGTGGGCTCAGTTGGACAGTGCAGATGCCCTGGGAGGCAGTTTTGGCACTTTCACAGTTACCGAGGCAGTTAAAAAATGGGATAAAGTGGTCACTGAGGAATTCGATTTGGGCAATTGAGGGAAGGTTTTGGCACTTGGTTTTCACAGAGGTCTTCTAGGGTGATCCCACTATCTTCCAGTCAGTTTTCACCATGTGGGTAGGCCCACAGCGATCACAGGAGGTCTTTTACTGCTTGTCTATCACAGATTTTGAGGATAGATTTGATCATTTATATTATATTTGACATATTTTATTATTTTATTGTGCCTTGGGGATGAGCTAGTAAGGATTGATGCTTCCTAGCCCCACCATGTGCTTCTTATGTCATGTCCTAGTCATTGTGAGGTGGGCTTTGGTACTTTTACCCCCTCTAGTGGATGATGTCACCCTCCATGATTATTTTAGACTATGACGTCATCACTTTATGAGTGATCCATGTGTTATGTTATTATGGCTCATCTTAGCCATTGATTGTATATTGAGATCTTTTAATCTCAACCACTCATTTGATGTAGTATTGTAGAGTGGTATAGGGTTTTGGTCTTTATTATCCTATTTAAGGAGGAGACCCCCTATTGTATAGCTCACCTTTGGAGCTCTGGAATATTGGAATAGAACACTTTTTTCTGGAGCATATCTCTCTTGTCTTGTGGATTCTCTTGCATCTTGAGTATACAGTATCTCTTCTATGTATCATTGTGGATTTTGGTGCTTCTACTAGTTTTCTTGCAGGAAAGTCGAACTGGTGGAGAGGAGGGCGATTTCTTGAGGGTTATTGTTGGAGGGATCCACATATTCTCTCTTGGGTTGATCTTGTGACAGGGAGTATCATTATTGTATCTTAGTGACATAGTTGATGCTTTCTATTACATCTTTCTATCATTTTCATAATCATCTTATTTGACTTGTTTCTTTGATCTTGTCTTGAAGGAGGAGGACGATTTGGCTATCTTGGAGGAGGACGTTTTGGTTGGAGCTCTTGGATCTCACTCTTGAATATACACATAGGAGAATGCTATCAATTTGCAAGGTGGCCACAAGCAATTGAGGTAAGATCTACAAAATATGTGCCTCTTTCCATCCATTCTCTCTTCATTGGTCACAAACCCTAATTAATCAAAACCCTAATTAATCAAAACCCCAATTTTGGTTTTTCTTAGATCTACTTAGATCTAACCTTGCTTTTGAAAAGATCTTAAGAACCTACCTCTATAGCATCCACCCCTAGTTGGATCTATAGTTTGGTTGTGATTGGGTTAAAATTAACACACTTTTCAAGGCAATATAGCCCTCTTGAACCAAATCGCACTTCCTTGGAGAGGCTTGTTGGGTTAGATCTAGCATGTGGGTAGGTGAGATCCCACTTGATTTGCAATCTACACACTTGATAACCTACCCCTAGACTTTTACTTGGGTGATTTCTACCTTGTGGGCATCATTCCACATTTTAAGGGATTAAAACCCCCTTTTGAATTTCTTGGCACCTTAAAACTCATATCTAGAAAGATCTAACCCTTGGATTGGCTTGATTTTCTAGATCCACATAGATCAGTGCCTAAACTACTTGGATCTACAATTTGGTGGCCATTGGACTTGATTTGACACACCTTATCCACCTTTTAGCCCTCCTTGAGCAAGGTCGCACTTCCTTGGGTGACTGAGTTTGCCCACTTCTAGGACTTGGGTAGTTGAGATTTCAGTGGATTTGGAATGGGCATACCTTGAAACCTATATCTAGAGTATCATTTTGTGACGATCTGCCTTGGGGGTAGCATTCCTTGTTTTAAGGGATTGTGGTCTACTTGGGTCATTTCATGAAATCCTAGATCTAGCAAGATCCAACCACTCTATCTCAATTAGCCCACTTGTCTTGACCTCTAGGTGTCCTGATCTACACTTTGACATATCTTTTGACTCCATTAACCCATCCAACAAGGCACTAGTCCTCCCTAAGCAAGTCGCACTCATTGGGAATTGTGTCAAACCTTAGATCCAGTAAGTGGGTACTCCTAAATTCAACTTAAATTCATAGATCTACTCATTACATATCCTCTAGTGCCAATTGCATCCCTTAATTTCACCTTGTGGGTCCACTTTAAGCCATTTCACATATCCCAAGAAGGTAAGACCCACTTGTGTACCATATGGTACTATATCTTGTCATCATAACTAATCATGTGGCCTAAATCATACATTGGTTGAAACACCAATCATTTCTCAAAACCACCTTCAACCATACTTTAATATTTAGGCCCACTTTACCTTGCATTGGTTTCTGTAACTTATCATTTACTCATCCTTAGGAACCTTTGTTTGGGTCCAATCATCTTCGATTGGTTATAGGGTCTCCCCCTAGGTCTTGACTCATCTAGATCTAAAGCGAAGAGTGCCTCGGTTGGCGTGACTCCCACCTTGCATTGGGAACCGTGGCATCTCTTGGGTCACCTCTTTAGTTGTCCATCTCCTATACCGTCCCGGATGGGATACCACTAGGGGCAACTACAAGTTGTGTGATAACATTTTTGGCGCCGCTGCCGGGGAAGGTAGAGGCCTACCTTGGTTCATCATACCTTTGTGTCTCTTTCTCTCCCTGTATTTCAAACGACATACATCTTGGTAGTAAAGTTTAAAAATCTACTTGGCGACTCCTAATCGTGACTCCGCTGAGGAGCGAGCTCATAGTCATCCTTACAACACTCGAAGTAAATCAAATCCAAATTAATTAGAAGGAACCCCACTCACCTATCACAAAAGAGATCCTAAAGCCCAATTATCTAACTTCTTTTGGAAACTTGTTAACTCAGATTCTCCAAACCGTATCTTGGGATCCCCTTTGTTCAATTCGGTTCCTCCTTCATCTCCTAATCCTAACCCTATTTTAGCTCCAGTCAATCCAATGGCTGGACAAAGTCAATCTAACTATGGGAACAATAACCAAAACAATCCTCCTGTTGCTCGTGCTTTTGGAAACAAGGCTAGGACCTCTCCCTTAGACTTTTCTCAGATCTTGGGTGCTCCCCATAACATGCCAGACAAGTACTTTGAAAAGATCCCAAAGTTTAACGGGAATTGTGTGACCTCCATTGAGGACCACATAGAAAATGTCTGGGCTCACATGGAAGCTTATGGGGCTGAGGAAGAAGATGTGTTTATAAGGGGTCTCTTTGCATCCTTGGAGGGTGATGCTCGTAAATGGTTTGACCGCTTGTCTGCATCATCAATGAATGGATATGATGTATTCACCAATAAACTCAAGCAAGAGTGGTCAGTCAAGTTAGATGGGCGCTTCCTTTTACACCAACTTTTTGACATCAAAAAGAAGGAGAATGAGTCTGTCCATGAGTTTAACCAGCGCTTTGATAAGACTGTGGCCAACATCCCAAGTAACATAAGGCCCCTTGATCAAGCCATCTTGATTCATTACCTCAATGCATATGAAGGTTACTGTTATCACACAACTTGTAGTTGCCCCTAGAGGTATCCCATCCGGGACGGTAGAGGAGACAGGCAACTAAAGAGGTGACCCAAGAGATGCCACGGTTCCCAATGCAATGCGGGAGTCACGTCAACCAAGGCACTCTTCGCTTTAGGTCAAGGTGTAACTAGACCAAGGGGGAGACCCTATACCCCAATCACAGTTGATTGGACCCAAACAAAGGTTTCTAAGGGTAGGTAAATGATGAGTTACGGAAACCAATGCAAGGCTAAGTGGACCTAAGGGTTAAGGTATGGTTGATGGTGGTGTAATGGGTACTTAGTGTTTCAACCTATGTATGGTTTAGGCCACATGATGGGGTATGATTACTAGGTATAGTACCATGTGTTTGCACAAGTGGGTCTAGTTTCTTGGGAAGTGTGAAATGGTTCTAGATGGACCCACAAGGTGAAGTTAGGTGTGAGGATGGTACTATAGGATAGATCTAGGCTAGATCTATAAGTTGGAGTTGGTTCTAGGATTACCCATGTACTAGATCTAGGGTTTGACACTAATCCCAAGGAGTGCGCCTTGCTTGGAGAAGGACTAGTGCCTTATTGGATGGGCTAATGGAGTCAAGAAGGATGTCAAAGTGTAGATCGGGACACCTAGAAGTCAAGTCAAGTGGATTGGATGAGATCCAATGGTTGGATCTTATTAGATCTAGGTTTTTAAAAGATGACCAAAAGTGGACCACAATCCCTTAAAACAAGGAATGCAATCCCCAAGGCGGATCTTGACGAAAGGACAGTATAGACCTAGGTTTCAAGGCATGGGCATTCCAAATCCACGAAAATCTCAAACACCCACTTCCTAGAAGTGGACCAATTCAAAAAATCAAGGGGGTGCGATTTGCTCAAGGAGGGTCCAAAAATGGGTTTTGGTGGACCAAATTAAATCCAATGGCCACCAAAATGTAGATCCGGGATGTTAGTACCCCGATCTATGTATCTTCAAAGTTTCAAGTGAATCCAATGGCTAGATCTTAGTAGATCTAAGTTTTAAGGTACCAAGAAGATCAAAAGGGGGTTTCAACCGCTTAAAACATGGAGAGATGTCCACAAGGTAGTTTTCACCAAAGTAAGGATATGGGTTTAGGTTATTAAGTGTCTAGAGTGCAAATCAAGTGAGATCTCACCTACCCATGTGCTAGATCTAGCCCAACAAGCCTCTCTCTAGGAAGTGCGATTTGGGTCAAGGAGGACTTTTTGTCTTGAAAAGTGGGTCAATTCTTAGCCAATCACCACCAAGCTATAGATCCAACTAGGGGTGGATGCTATAGAGGTAGGTTTTCAATATTTCTTCAAGAACAATGTTAGATCTAAGTAGATCTGAAAAATACCAAAAAAAAACAAGGGTTTTGATTTGATTAGGGTTTTTGTGATCTAGAAATTATGGAAGATTCAAGGAAGAGAAGATCATACCTCTTGGAACATACCTGGATGAAGAGATGAATGCTAGTTGAGACGAGGATTACTTTGCCAAAGATCAAATGGAGAATTGTTGAAGCCCTCTTGCCAAATCGATTTTTCCAAGCCACATGTAATTCCTTCTAACCTGTCAAGCCAAGGAGCAAAGCATCAATCAGTTTAACAAATTGAAGGTAGATACAAGCAAGAGAGAGAAAAACATAGAATAGTTGACACAAAGGAAAAACTACTCCCTGTCAAACCCAAAACGACTTCTTCCAAGCTTGAAGGGCAAGCCTCCCCACCAATTCGCACTTGTCAAAGTCGCCCTCTCAACCTGCAAATAAAGTATGGCAAATATGCAAGATAGCTACAATAGATCCTCCAGTGCAATGGACAATAGCATTTACAATCGAAACAACCAACATTCACTCCAATCCAAGTATGTACTCCAAAAGATAGAAATTTTATTCCAAGAGCCAAGAGCCAAAAATCTCTAGATGAATTTTACAATGAGGGGGTCTCCTCCTTATATAGGATAATAAAGACCAAAACCCTAGATCTCAAAACCACTTTTTGAAATGAGTGGTTGAGATTAAAAGATCTCACAACATAATCAATGGCTAATAATAAATCATAACCATATATCACATGGATCACCCACATAATGATAGCGCCCCCACTAAAAAGGTACAATGAGGGGTGACGTCATCCACAAGAGAAACTACAAGCATCAAAATCCACCTCATGGTGACTAGGACATAACAATATAAGCTCATGGTGGGGCTAGGAGGTTTTAATCCTTACTAGCTCATCCCCAAGGCACAATAAAAATAATAAAATATGTCCAATATGATAAAAATGACCAAAACTGTCCTCAGAATCCATGACAGTCAAGCAGTAAATGTCCTCCTGTGATCAATCTGTGCATACCCACATGGTGAAAACTGACTGGAAGGTAGTGATGCCGCCCTGGAAGACCTCTGTGAAAACCAAATGCCAAAACCTTGCCTCAATTGCCCAAATCGATTTCCTCAGTGACCACCTTTTCCCATTTTTTAACTGCCTCGGGAACTGTGAAAGTGCCAAAACTGCCTCCTAGGGTGCTAGCGCTGTCAATCTGAGCCCACCAAGCTCTTCGGAAGGGGGGATAAATGGTAATAACAAGTGGCTGGACCACCCCTTCCATCATCAGCGCCCTAGGTGAACTGGCCTCTCGAGGCCCCTGTTGCTCAGGCTGGGAAATCAGCCCCAAATCTGGTCAACAAGTGTAAAACTGCATCAATCACTGTCAGAAGTGCCCGGAACTGAAAGATAAGTGTCTCAATGGATCCAGAAGACCCAAATCCACTAGGAATGAGTACTCATACATCATGGGTTGCCCTAATGGGTCAGCTGTAGGGTCCACCATATATGGACAATGTATAATCTGCTGATCTGAAATAATAATAAACCTGCTGAACTGGATCAAACATCATCTGCATCATATGTCCATCATATGATATCATCATCAAACATGTGGGACCATAAATCATCATCAATAATCATCCATACATGGCCCACATCATCACGGATCCCAAGAATATATAATCAAGGATAAATCACATCAGTAGACTAAGACAATGTTTCTCTAATCATTCCCACAGCTAAGCTCAAAGTATAAATTCCATTCAGTGGCATTAATTAACATATTCCGTGGTTATATAAAATTACTTGCACAATAGTTCAAATGACAAACTCACCCATTGGACATGGTCAAACTGCTAGTGAAGGATGAAGGCTAGGATCAAGGTTGGGCCAAGGGTTTGACTTGTCTAATCTTAACTCAAAAATACTTTGGACTGGGAAAAAGGGGGAAGCTACAAACTCTGTGCTGGACAAAAGAACACGGGGAATGGCTGTGCCTCACAAATGGATAAGTTGTTTAGAGAGTGCTTATTCAACTTAGGCATCATGTCTACATCAAGTTGATCCAGGTTCATTAGGATCATTCAATTTTATTTCCATGGCCTTTTTGGCCTACATAACCCTTCGGATTTCAGATGTGCTGAGAAGCACAACTAGTTGCAGCTTGCATCCAGGGCATGTTTTTCACATATTTATAAGGTCAGCAATTGTTTAGATATAACTTTTAAGAACCATTGCTTTTTGGACCTTTCTTATACTCTTCGAGGAGTATTTTTTTAGCTTTTCATTGCTCTTGCCCTTTTTTTTGTTTCCATGGGCGAATTTTTTTAGTTTCCATAGGTAGAACATGAGCTTTCAGTTTTAGCCAACAACATCTCAAGTGACTAGGGGGAGTTCGAGCCAATGCCAAACATCGGGACAATCGACCAGAATGATTTAGGCCTACAATCCAACTCACCAAAGGCAAGTTCTGTCACCAACTCAGAGCCGAGACACTGAATAAACAGGGATGCGGTCCAAACACAGAGGTAGAAAAATGGGGAGGTCCTCGGTATCAGAAAGTCAAATGAGACAAGTCAGGGTTTAAAGTCAAACAGGAAGGTCATGTATGGATGGAGACAAGTGAATATGGAGCCTACACTAGCAGACAACCAGTGTCGGGAAAGACCATGTCTATGTAAGGTGAAATACCAGTAAGTTTTGTTAAATGACCTAAAAGTGCAAGCAATTGTCCATTTTATGATTTACAGTTCATTTTAAATAGTTTGCCACATCAGGAATAATATACCAAGCACATGCCATGATCATGACTAAATCAACAAGATAATAATCCACGGTCAGTGAGAACATATCCATAACATCATCATAATAATCATCATCATGCATCATCTGAAACACTGCTGAAATACATCTCTAGGCACTGAACTGAAACTGTAATGGGATAAGTGGTCACATCAGTCATCAAATCTGAACTCTCAAGGCTCAGCCTTGACACAAGGTCATAAAATCTGAATAATGTACTGCTCTGATCATGAGTGATCCAAAATATATATAGCCATGCTCTGGAATAAAGGAAGCTCTGGAATGTGCAGATATCTGCTGTACAAGAATAGTAGCCCTGCTACTATGGTGTGATAACAGTTACCTGGGTTACCATCTGAGAGACAAAGACCCTAGTAGTTTGAAGATAGCACAAAATAACGCTAGGAAAGCCAAAGCAAACGTTGCTTCCATGGGAAAGCAAAATTTCTTTGACCTAATCAGTGGATCTTCTTCCAGATCTGAGCCTAAGTTTAAGAAGAGTAAGGAACCTAGCAAAGATCCCAATGAAATGATGGAGAGCATGCATGAAATGATGAAGAATTTAACTCTCCTAACTAGGGATCTAGCTAAGAGCAAAGAGGTGGATAGATATAGGCAGCCCTATGGCCCTAAACCTTATTGGAATCAACAAAAGAAGCCTAATGAAGGTGATAGAAGAAACCCTGTGAGCCAAGCTTCACCTGAACCTCCTATCATAAACTGGTCTGAAGAGCAAAAGTTGGAAGATCCTGAGTATACCACCCATGGTGATGATACTCCGGATTCTCCAAAGAACATTAATTGGGTTGATGACTTAAAACTTAACAAGGACTTCGGAAGGATTTTGATTGATCATGAAGAAGAGTCCATAGAAGAACCCAACCCTAGTCGCCCCATCTATGCTACTGAGCAAGTTATTAGTAGTAGTCAAGTTCCCCCTAAA
The DNA here is from genome assembly GCA_027924585.1 of Larix kaempferi. Classification (NCBI taxonomy): domain Eukaryota; kingdom Viridiplantae; phylum Streptophyta; class Pinopsida; order Pinales; family Pinaceae; genus Larix; species Larix kaempferi. Next base: position 2,455,877 of record BSBM01000383.1, read on the forward strand.
ACCTATCAACGAAGAAAGGATGGCCAAAAGCCCATACCTTTTAGTGAAAAGAGAAGCAATGAACTGCCTAGTCCAGTGAGTGAGCCATTCCCTCTGCCTGAGTATGACTTTGATATCAACATCGAGGGAGAATTGGACAAAGTTATGCATAACATTCCACTCACTGAGTTAATGAAAATCCCATCAATAAAGGAGCAAGTGGTAGAGTTTTTTGAGAGTATCCCTGAGACTGCCACAAGTAGTGGTGAAGGTTCGTCTTCTCAAAACCTAGCACTTAGTGCTATGGTTGATGAAGAGGACGACCCTCCCATTAACATCCAAACTACCTTATATGAGAGAAAGAATGGTGGTCACCAACCATTTTATCTTACACTTCGCATTGGTGATACCCTTCTTCATAATTGTATGTTGGATTCTGGTGCCTCCATGAATGTGATGCCTTTGCAAGTCATGGAAGCCATGGAATTAAAAATAACTAGGCCTTATGGGAACGTTTGTGGGATTGACTCTAAACCAGTTAAAGTCTTTGGTTTGATCAAAAACTTGAGAGCTGACCTGTTTTCATGCCCCGACATATCCATGCTAATGGATATAGTAGTTATAGATCTCCCTCCAGCTTATGGTATGCTCCTTTGTAGGAAGTGGTCCGCTGGGCTAGGGGGACATCTTCAGATGGATTCATCATATGCTACAATCCCCAACTCTGATGGGTCTTTGGTTAGGGTGTACTGGGAGCCATTTTATGATGGACATCTTGATAATTATGAGGATGGTGTGAGGAACACTTTTGGTGAGGGTGAGTTATTACCTGAAGGTATCTTCATGGTCATGGGTGGCCACGATGATGATCCTAGTCCAGAAAGGGAAAGATCCATTGCTGTTAGAGAAGCAAACCTTGAGTCACTTCGGGGTGAAATGTCGAAAGAACTAAGGAATTTGAACCAACCTAGTACTATAGGGCCACATATTGAACAACCTGAGCCCACTTCTCGACTAAATACTTCTGAAGTTAACTTTGATCGAATTAGAAGGGGTGAGTATATACCTAGGATAGTACATGAGTGGTTTTTCCTAGTTGACCTTAACACAGAAAGAGGAAAACAAGGCTTACCTCACATCACTCCTTGGGCAAATAACAATGAAGGAGCACATCTCCCCTCATCTGAGGGGAATGACGAAGAACCAGTTGATTATCACTTTTCTGATGTCCCTGATCATTTGTCCCATTTGTCCTTGGAGGATGGGGTTTTGAGGCAAGTAAATGACAACTCCATGAATTGGCAAGAACATGCCTTAATCCATGATGCCCCTGGGGAGGATTCTTCTTTAAACAATCTAACCATTTTTCAGGAAGAACCCGCTGAGCCAAGTTTGTTTCCACCTTACCCTAGTTTCCTTTTGCCCAATGAATTACCTATTGGTGAAGAGAATATGGACTCCACATACCCATTCCATACTCTGTTTCTTCACCAACATCTTTGGATATAAGAACTCAGAGTATGCCTAGCACAGTTCCTAGTCGTATGTCCTTTCCTACTGACCATCTGGTAACTTTAGAAAATATGACCATTCCTATCCCATCTGGAGAAGGTAGTAGCAGAAGTATTGAAAGTCAAAACCTACCACCCATAGCCCATGCTGAAAGAGATGAGGATGTTGATAGAGACTATTGGACCGTGGGGGAAGCTCCAAAGTATATCATTCACCCACAAGTAGAAAGTCCTCCTAGGAGAATAGTAAGAGAAGTCTTGATTGGTAGGGTAGCTGTACCTTTAGACGGTGGATCTCCCAGATTTGACGCAATTCCTCCTAATAGGAATTCAAGCATAGTTACACCTCAACCTCGATGCAATTCTGATATCCAACCTATTCCTGAACGTGTTATTGAAGCCATCCCTCAATCTGTAAATCACCGAAGGTTCGAAATTGGTGATAGGGTCGTAATGCCTAATGATTTATTTTATATACGATCCAGGGGATCAGGTGACTTTTGGGTTGGACCGCTCACTGTTGAGCGCTGCATGGGTGAGATGTGTTTTCTCACCACTGGGACTGGCCAACGTATCTTACTCCCTATCAACCAGAGGGAGTTAAGGGATTATCATCCCTGATCTTCCTTGTTGTGCCTTGCCTTGCCTGTTTAGAGTAGCTAGCTTCTGAATAAGCTCACTTGAGCAATAGGATTTGTGTGCTTTTTCTTTTTCTGTGTGATGAATATTGCTCCTTTTCTTTTCTGCTTGGAGTGTCTGTTTGTTTTTTTTATTTTTGATTGAGTTGAGCCTTGCTCCTGCCTAAGCTTGTCTTTTCTCCTGCATGCATTTAAGAATTTTAATTTCCTGTTATATTTCTGGCTGCCTGTGCAAGTTGAGATTGCCTACTTGAAAAAGTTCTCTTTTCCTCCTGCACAGTAATAAAAATAATGAATGATGAATAAATGATATATGCCAAGCTAGTTTAAATTTTTCTTTTACGCATTTCAATTTCTGTTTTAGAATAGATTTCATTTTCAGTATTTGTCCCATACATGCTCCATGAGGTATTCTAGTGTTTGTGAGCGCAGGAACAGGTGCAAAATAAAAGCTGAAAGCAAGGATAGTGCAGTGCTGGATTGAAGATTGATGCAGAGCAGATTGAGACCAGAGATTCTGAGGTTCTCAAGCGCTCTCTCCCTTAGAGCACTTGTCCCAACTGGAGCCAAATGTTATCACACCATAGTAGCAGGGCTACTATTCTTGTTTAGCAGATATCTGCACATTCCAGAGCTTCCATTATTCAGAGAATGGCTATGATGATTGTATATTTTGTGATCACTCATGATCAGAGTAGTGTATTATTCAGACTTATGTTAGACCTTGTGTCAAGGATGAGCCTTGAGAGTTCAGATTTGATGACCTATGTGACCCTTTATCCCATACAGTTTCAGTTCAGTGCGTAGAGATGTATTGCAGCAGTGTTTCAGATGGTATATGATGATTATTACTATGATGATGTTATATGATCTATGGATATTTTATCACTGACTGTGGATTATTATCTTGTTGATTTAGTCATGTTCACAGCATCTGCTTGGTATATTATTCCTGATGTGGCAAACTGTTTAAAATGGACAATTGCTTGCACATTTAGGTCATTTAACAAAACACACTGGTTTTCCACCTTACATAGATATGGTTTTCCTGACACCGGTTGTCTGCTAGTGTAGGCTCCATATTCACTTGACTCCATCCATACATGACTTTCCTATTTGACTTTAAACCTTGACCTATCTCATTTGACTTTCTGATACTGAGGACTTCCCCATTTTTCTACCTCTATGTTTGGACCGCATCCCTGTATGTTCAATGTCTCGGCTCTAAGTTGGTGACAAAACTTGCCATTGGTGAGTTGGATTGTAGGCCTAAATCATTCTGGTCAGTTGTCCCGATGTTTGGCATTGGCTTGAACTCCCCCAAGTCAATTGAGATGTTGTTGGCTAAAACTGAAAGCTCATGTTCTACTTATGGAAACTTATAAATTCGCCAATGGAAACTAAAAAGGGCAAGAGCGATGAACAGCTAAAAATACTCCTCAAGAGTATAAGAAAGGTCCAAAAAGCAATGGTTCTTAAAAGCTATATCTAAACAATTGCTGACCTTATATGTATATGAAAACATGCCCTGGATGCAAACTGCAACTAGTTGCGCTGATCAGCACACCTGAGATCCGAAGGGTTATGTAGGCCAAAAAGGCCATGAAATGAAATTGAATGATCCTAATGAACCTGGATCAACTTGATGTAGACATGATGCCTAAGTTGAATAAGCTCTCTAAACAACTTATCCATTTGTGAGGCACAGCCATCCCCCGTGTTATTTTGTCCAAGCACAGAGTTTGTAGCTTCCCCATTTTTCCCAATCCAAAGTATTTTTGAGTTGAGTAAGACAAGTCAACCCCTTGGCCCAACCTTGTTCCTAGCCTTCATCCTTTACTAGCAGTTTGACCAGATCCAATTGGTGAGTTTGTCATTTGAACTATTGTGCAAGTAATTTTATAACAAAGGAATATGCTAAATTGATTAATGCCACTGAATGGATGTTATACTTTGAGCTTGGCTGTGAGAATGATTAGAGAAGCATGTCTTAGTCTACTGATGTGATTTATCCTTGGTTGTATATTATTGGGATCCGTGATGATGTGGGCCATATATATATACCTATTGATGATGATTGATGGTCCCACATACTTGATGATGATATCATATGATGGACATATGGTTCAGATGATAATTGATGCAGTTCAGCAGGTTTTATTATTACTTAAGATCATCAAATTATGCATTGTCAATATATGGTGGACCCTACAGCTGGCCCGTTAGGGCAACCCATGGTGTATGAGTACACATTCCTAGTGGATTTGGGTCTTCTGGATCCAATGAGACACTTATCTTTCAGCTTCGGGCACTTCTGACAGTGATTGATGCAGTTTTACACTTGTTGACCAGATTTGGGGCTGATTTCCCAGCCTAAGCAGCAGGGGCCATGAGAGGCTAGTTCACCTAGGGCGCTGTATGAGGAGGGGGTGGTCCAGCCACTTCTTTTTACCATTTACCCCCCCCTTCTGGAGAGCCTGGTGGGCTCAGTTGGACAGCGCAGATGCCCTGGGAGGCATTTTTGGCACTTTCACAGTTACCGAGGCAGTTAAAAAATGGGATAAAGTGGTCACTGAGGAATTCGATTTGGGCAATTGAGGCAAGGTTTTGGCACTTGGTTTTCACAGAGGTCTTCCAGGTTGATCCCACTATCTTCCAGCCAGTTTTCACCATGTGGGTAGGCCCACAGCGATCACAAGAGGTCTTTTACTGCTTGTCTATCACAGATTTTGAGGACAGATTTGATCATTTATACTATATTGGACATATTTTATTATTTTATTGTGCCTTGGGGATGAGCTAGTAAGGATTGATGCCTCCTAGCCCCACCATGTGCTTCTTATGCCATGTCCTAGTCATTGTGAGGTGGGCTTTGGTACTTTTACCCCCTCTAGTGGATGACATCACCCTCCATGATCATTTTAGACTATGACGTCATCACTTTATGAGTGATCCATGTGTTATGTTATTATGGCTCATCTTAGCCATTGATTGTATATTGAGATCTTTTAATCTCAACCACTCATTTGATGTAGTATTGTAGAGTGGTATAGGGTTTTGGTCTTTATTATCCTATATAAGGAGGAGACCCCCTATTGTATAGCTCACCTTTGGAGCTCTGGAATATTGGAATAGAACACTTCTTTGTGGAGCATATCTCTCTTGTCTTGTGGATTCTCTTGCATCTTGAGTATACAGTATCTCTTCTATGTATCATTGTGGATTTTGGTGCTTCTACTAGTTTTCTTGCAGGAAAGTCGAATTGGTGGAGAGGAGGGCGATTTCTTGAGGGTTATTGTTGGAGGGATCCACATATTCTCTCTTGGGTTGATCTTGTGACAGGGAGTATCATTATTGTATCTTCGTGACATAGTTGATGCTTTCTATTACATCTTTCTATCATTTTCATAATCATCTTACTTGACTTGTTTCTTTGATCTTGTCTTGTAGGAGGAGGAAGATTTGGCTATCTTGGAGGAGGACGTTTTGGTTGGAGCTCTTGGATATCACTCTTGAATATACACATAGGAGAATGTTATCAATTTGCAAGGGTGCCACAAGCAATTGAGGTAAGATCTACAAGGTATGTGCCTCTTTCCATCCATTCTCTCTTCATTGGTCACAAACCCTAATTAATCAAAACCCCAATTTTGGTTTTTCTTAGATCTACTTAGATCTAGCCTTGCTTTTGAAAAGATCTTAAGAACCCACTTCTATAGCATCCACCCCTAGTTGGATCTATAGTTTGGTGGTGATTGGGTTAAACTTAACACACTTTTCAAGGCAATATAGCCCTCTTGAACCAAATCGCACTTCCTTGGAGAGGCTTGTTGGGTTAGATCTAGCATGTGGTAGGTGAGATCCCACTTGATTTGCAATCTACACACTTGATAACCTACCCCTAGACTTTTACTTGGGTGATTTCTACCTTGTGGGCATCATTCCACATTTTAAGGGATTAAAACCCCCTTTTGAATTTCTTGGCACCTTAAAACTCAGATCTAGTAAGATCTAACCTTTGGATTGGCTTGATTTTCTAGATCCGCATAGATCAGTGCCTAAACTACTTGGATCTACAATTTGGTGGCCATTGGACTTGATTTGACACACCTTATCCACCTTTTAGCCCTCCTGGAGCAAGGTCGCACTTCCTTGGGTGACTGAGTTTGCCCACTTCTAGGACTTGGGTAGTTGAGATTTCAGTGGATTTGGAATGGGCATACCTTGAAACCTATATCTAGAGTATCATTTTGTGACGATCTGCCTTGGGGGTAGTGTTATCACACAACTTGTAGTTGCCCCTGGAGGTATCCCATCCGGGACGGTAGAGGAAACAGGCAACTAAAGAGGTGACCCAAGAGATGCCACGGTTCCCAAGGCAAGGTGGGAGTCACGTCAACCGAGGCACTCTTCGCTTTAGGTCAAGGTGTAACTAGACCAAGGGGGAGACCCTATACCCAATCACAGTTCATTGGACCTACACAAAGGTTTCTAAAGGTAAGTAATGATGAGTTACGGAAACCAATGCAAGGCTAAGTGGACCTAAGAGTTAAGGTATGGTTCAAGGTGGTGTAAGAGATTGTTAGTGTTTCAACCTATGTATGGTTCAGGCCACATGATGGGGTATGATGACTAGGTATAGTACCATGTGTTTGCACAAGTGGGTCTTGTTTTCTTGGGAAGTGTGAAATGGTTCTAGGTAGGCCCACAAGGTGAAGTTATGTGTGAAGTTGGTACTATAGGTTGGATAAAGGCTAGATCTATGAATCTAGGTTGATTCTAAGAGTACCCATGTACTAGATCTAGGGTTTGACACAATTCCCAAGGAGTGCGACTTGCTTAGAGAAGGACTAGTGCCTTGTTGGATGGGCTAATGGGGTCAAAAGGTATGTCAAAGTGTAGATCGGGACACCTAGAAGCCAAATCAAGTGGGTTAAATGAGATCTAATGGTTGGATCTTACTAGATCTAGGTTTTTCAAGTAATGACCCTAAGTGGACCACAATCCCTTGAAACAAGGAATGCTACCCACAAGGCGGATCGTGACAAAAAGACAGTCTAGACCTAGGTTTCAAGGTATGGGCATTCCAAATCCACGAAAATCTCAAACACCCACCTCCTGGAAGTGGACAAACTCACTCTTTCAAGGGAGTGCGACTTGCTCAAGGAAGGCTAAAAAAGTGGGTTTGGTGGACCAAATCAAGTCCAATGGCCACCAAGCCGTAGATCCAAGATGCTAGTACCCCGATCTATGCATGCCCAAAAAATCAAGTCAATCCAAGGGCTAGATCTTAGTAGATCTGAGTTTTGAGGTGCCAAGAAATTCAAAAGGGGGTTTTAACCCCTTAAAACATGGAGAGATGTCCACAAGGTAGATTTCACGAAAGTAAGAATCTGGGGGTAGGTTATCAAGTGTCTAGATTGCAAATCAAGTGGGATCTCACCTACCGCCATGTGCTAGATCTAACCAAATAAACCTCTCACTAGGAAGTGCGATTTGGGTCAAGGAGGGCTTTTTGCCTTGAAAAGTGGGTCAATTTTTAGCCAATCACCACCAAACTGTAGATCCAACTAGGGGTGGATGCTATAGAGGTGGGTTTTCAATATCTCGTCAAAAGCAAGGCTAGATCTAAGTAGATCTAAAAAATTACCAAAAACAAGGGTTTTAATTGATTAGGGTTTTTATGATCTAGAAATCATAGAAGATTCAAGGAAGTAGAAGATCATACCTCTTGGAACATACTTGGATGAAGAGATGAATGCTAGTTGAGACGAGGATTACTTTGCCAAAGATCAAATGGAGAATTGTTGAAGCCCTCTTGCCAAATCGATTTTCCCAAGCCACATGTGATTCCTTCTAACCTGTCAAAACCAAGGAGCAAAGCATCAATTAGTTTAACAAATCGAAGGTAGATACAAGCAAGAGAGAGAGAGAAACATAGAATAGTTGACACAAAGGCAAAACCACTCCCTGTTACACCAAAACGATTTCTTCCAAGATTGAAGGGCAAGCCTCCCCACCAATTCGCCCTTATCCAAATCGCCCTCTTAACCTGTAAATGAAATATGGCAAATATGCAAGATAACTACAATAGATCCTCCAGTGCAATGGACAATAGCATTTACAATCGAAACAACCAACATCCACTCCAATCCAAGCATGTACTCCAAAAAGATAGAATTTTATTCCAAGAGCCAAGAGCCAAAAATCTCTAGATGAATTTTACAATGAGAGGCTCCCTCCTTAAATAGGATGGGGAGAGAGTACAATCATAACCACTTTTTACATGAGTGGCTAAGATTAAAAGATCTCAAGATCTAATCAATGGTTAACAATAAATCATAACAATACATCACATGGATCACCCAATATAATGATAGCGCCCCCCACCAAATGGTACAATAAGAGGGTGACGTCATCCACTAGAGAAACATAAGTACCCAAAATCCACCTCATGGTGACTAGGACATGACAATATAAGCTCATGGTGGGGCTAGGAGGCATCAATCCTTACTAGCTCATCCCCAAGGCACAATAAAATAATAAAATATGTCCAATATAATATAAATGACCCAAAACTGTCCTCAGAATCCATGACAGTCAAGCAGTAAATGTCCTCCTGTGATCAATCTGGGCATACCCACATGGTGAAAACTGACTGGAAGGTAGTGATGCCACCCTAGAAGACCTCTGTGAAGACCAAATGCCAAAACCTTGCCTCAATTGCCCAAATCGATTTCCTCAGTGACCACTTTATCCCATTTTTTAACTGCCTCGGGAACTGTGAAAGTGCCAAAACTGCCTCCTAGGGTGCTAGCGCTGTCCATCTAAGCCCACCAGGCTCTCCAGAAGGGGGGGTAAATGGTAAAAACAAGTGGCTGGACCACCCCCTCCATCATCAGCGCCCTAGGTGAACTGGCCTCTCGGGGCCCCCTGCTGCTCAGGCTGGGAAATCAGCCCCAAATCTGGTCAACAAGTGTAAAACTGCATCAATCACTGTCAGAAGTGCCCGGAACTGAAAGATAAGTGTCTCAATGGATCCAGAAGACCCAAATCCACTAGGAATGTGTACTCATACACCCTGGGTTGCCCTAATGGGCCAGGTGTAGGGTCCACCATATATGGACAATGTATAATCTGCTGATCTGAAGTAGTAATAAACCTGCTGAACTGGATCAAACATCATCTGCATCATACGTCCATCATATGATATCATCATCAAACATGTGGACCCATCAATCATCATCAATAATCATCCATACATGGTCCACATCATCACGGATCCCAAGAATATACAACCAAGGATAAATCACATCAGTAGACTAAGACACTGCTTCTCTAATCATTCTCATAGATAAGCTCAAAGTATAACATCCATTCAGTGGCATTAATTAAGTTAGCATATTCCGTTGTTATATAAAATTACTTGCACAATAGTTCAAATGACAAACTCACCCATTGGACATGGTCAAACTGCTAGTGAAGGATGAAGGCTAGGAGCAAGGTTGGGCAAAGGGGTTGACTTGTCTAACTTAACTCAAAAATACTTTGGACTGGGAGAAGGGGGAAGCTACAAACTCTGTGCTGGACAAAAGAACACGGGGGATGGCTGTGCCTCACAAATGGATAAGTTGTTTAGAGAGTGCTTATTCAACTTAGGCATCATGTCTACATCAAGTTGATCCATGTTCATTAGGATCATTCAATTTTATTCCATGGCCTCTTTGGCCTACATAACCCTTCGGATTTCAGATGTGCTGAGAAGCACAACTAGTTGCAACTTGCATCCAGGGCATGTTTTTTCAAATATTTATAAGGTCAGCAATTGTTTAGATATAACTTTTAAGAACCATTGCTTTTTGGACCTTTCTTATACTCTTCGAGGAGTATTTTTAGCTTTTCATCGCTCTTGCCCTTTTTTTGTTTCCATGGGCGAAAATATTAAGTTTCCATAGGTAGAACATGAGCTTTCAGTTTTAGCCAACAACATCTCAAGTGACTAGGGGGACTTCGAGCCAATGCCAAACATCGGGACAACCGACCAGAATGATTTAGGCCTACAATCCAACTCACCAAAGAAAAGTTTTGTCACCAACTCAGAGCCGAGACACTGAATAAACAGGGATGCGGTCCAAACACAGAGGTAGAAAAATGGGGAAGTCCTTGGTATCAGAAAGTCAAATGAGACAAGTCAGAGTTTAAAGTCAAACAGGAAGGTCATGTATGGATGGAGACAAGTGAATATGGAGCCTACACTAGCAGACAACTGGTGTCAGAAAAGACCATATCTATGTAAGGTGAAAAACCAGTGAGTTTTGGTAAATGACCTAAATGTGCAAGCAATTGTCCATTTTATGATTTACAGTTCATTTTAAATAGTTTGCCACATCAGGAATAATATACCGAGCACATGCTATGATCATGACTAAATCAACAAGATAATAATCCACAGTCAGTGAGAACATATCCATAGATCATACAACATCATCATAATAATAATCATCCAATATCATCTGAAACATTGCTGTAATACATTTCTAGGCACTGAACTGAAACTGTATGGGATAAGTAGTCACATCAGTCATCAAATCTGAACTCTCAAGGCTCAGCCTTGACACAAGGTCATACATAAATCTGAATAATGTACTGCTCTGATCATGAGTGACCCAAAATATATAGCCATGCTCTGGAATAATGTAAGCTCTGGAATGTGCAGATATCTGTTGTACAATAATAGTAGCCCTGCTACTATGGTGTGATAACAGGTAGCATTTCTTGTTTTAAGGGATTGTGGTCTACTTGGGTCATTTCATGAAATCCTAGATCTAGCAAGATCCAACCACTCTATCTCAATTAGCCCACTTGTCTTGACCTCTAGGTGTCCCGATCTACACTTTGACATATCTTTTGACTCCATTAACCCATCCAACAAGGCACTAGTCCTCCCTAAGCAAGTCGCACTCCTTGGGAATTGTGTCAAACCTTAGATCCAGTAAGTGGGTACTCCTAAATTCAACTTAGATTCATAGATCTACTCATTACATATCCTCTAGTGCCAATTGCATCCCTTAATTTCACCTTGTGGGTCCACTTTAAGCCATTTCACATATCCCAAGAAGGTAAGACCCACTTGTGTACCATATGGTACTATATCTTGTTATCATAACTAATCATGTGGCCTAAATCATACATTGGTTGAAACACCAATCATTTCTCAAAACCACCTTCAACCATACTTTAATTTTTAGGTCCACTTTACCTTGCATTGGTTTCCGTAACTTATCATTTACTCATCCTTAGGAACCTTTGTTTGGGTCCAATCATCTTCGATTGGTTATAGGGTCTCCCGCTAGGTCTTGACTCATCTAGATCTAAAGCGAAGAATGCCTCGGTTGGTGTGACTCCCACCTTGCATTGGGAACCGTGGCATCTCTTGGGTCACCTCTTTAGTTGTCCATCTCCTCTACCGTCCCGGATGGGATACCACTAGGGGCAACTACAAGTTGTGTGATAACAGGTCCCTTCTTGACTGGCCTGACTGGCCTTACTGGCTGCCATGTACTCAGCTTCTAGCAGAACTCAATGCTACGGACTTTTGTTTCCGACTGAACCAAGACACAACTGTTGAGCCCAAACTGAAACAACAATCAGAAGTGCTCTTACGATCCGAAACACTGCCTGCCCAATCTGAATCTTTAAATCCAACCAATCCCACTCCATCAGATCTCTTGTAGTCCAAACCAAAATCTATTGTACCGACAAAATATCTCAAAACATGTTTTGCAGCTATCCAATGCACTCTCTTGGGCTCCACTAGGAACTGACTGAGAGTGTTAACTGCAAAACTCATATCTGGTCTAGTGTAGACCAAATACATCAACGAACCAATCAACTAACGATATAAAGTAGGATCCACCAACTCTCCCTCAGAAGCATGAAGCTTCGTCCAGTTGGTGATCATGGGTGTGGACATGGGTCTGCAATCCTCCATCGGAAATCTCCTCAGTATATCCTCAAACTCTAAAGCAAGATCTTTCTTACATACTTCAATCAAGTGCTCTCCTCCTGTAATGAACAAGTCATCAACATATAGCAGAAGAATGAGAGGAACACCACCAACCACACTGTAGTATAGGTTGTGATCTGCCTCACTCTTCTGAAACCCAATCGACAGCAAATAAGTATCAATCCTGGAATACCAAGCCCGAGGGGCTTGCTTCAGACCATACAAGGCCTTTTTCAGCCTGCAAACATGGAATCTCTCCCATGAATCTCAAAGCCCTGAGGCTGCTCTAGATATACCTCCTCCTATAGAAAACCGTTCAAAAAAGCGGTTTTCACATCCATCTGATGAATCCTCCAATCCACCTCTGCCACAATGGAGATCACTAATCTGATCGAAGAAAATCTAGCAACCGGTGCAAAGGTCTCGTAGTAATCAACTCCCTCTACGTGTGAAAACCCTTGTGCAATAAAACGAGCTTTGTACTTGTCGATGCTGCCTGTTATCACACAACTTGTAGTTGCCCCTAGAGGTATCCCATCCGGGACGGTAGAGGAGTCAGGCAACTAAAGAGGTGACCCAAGAGATGCCACGGTTCCCAATGCAGTTGGGAGTCACGTCAACCGAGGCACTCTTCGCTTTAGGTCAAAGTGTAACTAGACCAAGGGGGAGACCCTATACCCCAATCACAGTTGATTGGACCCAAACAAAGGTTTCTAAATGTAGGTAAGTAATGAGTTACGGAAACCAATGCAAGGCAAAGTGGACCTAAGGTTTAAGGTATGGTTGAGGGAAGTATAAGAGATTATTAACGTTTCAACCTATGTATGGTCTAGGCCACATGATGGGGTATGATGACAAAGTATAGTACCATGTGTTTACACAAGTGGGTCTAGTTTTCTTGGGAAGTGTGAAGTGATTCTAGGTAGGCCCACAAGGTGAAGTTAGATGTGAGGTAGGTACTATAGGTTATATGTAGGCTAGATCTATGAGTTGAAATTGATTTCAAGGATACCCATGTGCTAGATCTAGGATTTGACACCAATCCCAAGGAGTGCGACTTGCTTGGTGATGGACTAGTGCCTTGTTAAGTGGGCTAATGGGGTCAAAAAGTATGTCAAATTGTAGATCGGGACACCTAGAAGCCAAGTAAAGTGGGTTGAATGAGATCCAATGGTTGGATCTTATTAGATCTAGGTTTTTAAGTGATGACCAAAAGTGGACCACAATCCCTTAAAACAAGGAATGCAATCCCCAATGCGGATCTTGACGAAAAGACAGTATAGACCTAGGTTTCAAAGCAGGGGCATTCCGAATCCACGAAAATCTCCAACACCCACTTCCTAGAAGTGGACCAACTCAAATCTTCAAGGGGGTGCGACTTGCTCAAGGAGGGTCCAAAAATGGGCTTTGGTGGACCAAATCAAGTCCAATGGCCACCAAAATGTAGATCCGGGATGTTAGTACCCCGATCTATGTTCCTTCAAAGTTTCAAGTGAATCCAATGGCTAGATCTTAATAGATCTAAGTTTTAAGATGCCAAGAAGGTCAAAAGGGGGTTTCAACCCCTTAAATCATGGAGAGATGTCCACAAGGTAGTTTTCACCAAAGTAAAGATATGGGTATAGGTTATCAAATGTCTAGATGTCAAATCAAGTGGGATCTCACCTACCCATGTGCTAGATCTAACCCAACAAGCTTCTCTTAGGAAAATCGATTTAGGTTCAAGAAGGCTTTTTGCATTGAAAAGTGTGTAAATTTTTAGCCAATCACTACCAAACTATAGATCCAACTAGGGGTGGATCCTATAGAGGTGGGTTTTTAATATCTTTTCAATTACAAGGCTAGATCTAAGTAGATCTAAGAAATACCAAAATTGGGGTTTTGATTTAATTAGGGTTTTATGACCAATGAAGATAGAATGGATGAAAGAGGCACATACCTTGTAGATCTTACCTCAATTGCTTATGGCCACCTTGCAAGTTGATAGCATTCTCCTATGTGTATATTCAAGAGTGAGATCCAAGTGCTCCAACCAAATCGCCCTTCTCCAAGATAGCCAAATCGTCCTCCTCCTACAAGACAAGATCAAAGAAACAAGTCAAGCAAGATGATTATGAAAATGGTAGAAAGATGTAATAGAAAGCATCAACTATGTCACAAATATACAATAATGATACTCCCTGTCACAAGATCAACCCAAGAGAGAATATGTGGATCCCTCCAACAATAACCCTCATGAAGTCGCCCTCCTCTCTCCAATTCGACTTTCCTGTCAAAAGGTTAGCAAAAGCACCAAAATCCACAATGATACATAGAAGAGATACTGTATATTCAATATGCAAGAGAATCCACAATGCAAGAGAGATGTGCTCCACAAAAAATCTTCTATTCCAATATTCCAGAGCTCCAAAGGTGCCTTTACAATGAGAGGCTCTCTCCTTTAAATAGGAAGGAGAGGCACCAAAACCCTAACCACTTTTTGAATGAGTGGCTAAGATTAAAAGATACAAATGTCTAATCAATGGTTGAGATGCGCTCAACAATGAAATACATGGATCACTAATAAAATATAATATAAGTGGACAAAATCGCCCTATAAGAGGGGAATCCCACCAAGTCATGATGACAAAATATCATAAGAGGCTTATGGTGGGTCCAAGGGGTAATTTTATCCCTCCTTGGTCAATCCCCATAGCACAATAACCAATAAATAATCATGAAAGTACCAAATCGTGCCTCCATAGTGAAGTCGTGGTCCTCAAAAGACCTCAAAAATCCACAGAAAGTGCCATAAGTGATGGATGCGGGCCCCGATGAAGCTGAAACTGTTGGAGAAGGTGTGGAAGGTCCCGATCTATCATCACTGATCATCCCATGCCATAACTTTGCCTCAGTAGCCCAAATCGATTTCCTCAATAGCCATTTCTACCAATCCTGAAATGCCTCGGGAAGCGTGAAACTGCCCCAAATAGCCTCCTGGAGTGCTGGCGCTGTCAAGGTGAGGGCACCAATGTGTCCGGGAGGGGGGGTAACATGGTAAAAACAAGTGGCTGGACCACCCCCTCCATCATCAGCGCCCTAGGTCAACCGGATAAAAATCGCATCTGCTCCGACAGGGCCTCCGACAGACTAAAACTGCACTAGGACAGCCTACTGAGGCTAAATCATCACTGTAAGTGCCCGGAACTGAAAACAAACTGTCCCATTGGACTCAGAAGGTCCAAATCCATCCAAGATGTGTACTCATACACCATATGAATCTCTGCATGATCAAAATAAATATCCAATATACCGGATCAAGGCCAATAATAATGCGCTGTACATATACAAACACTGCTGTAACCCCAGAATCATCATCATAACCCTCTAGCTGCTGCATAGAGTCATCATGTATGTATACATAGACCATATATCATCTATCCATATCATCATAAGGTCCAACATCTCATGTCCCATGGTCCTCCATGGTCAAACTAGGTCCAACGAAGACCAAATATAACTCAGATCATCATCAATAGCTGCTGCAAAGTGTCAAGGTTAATATATGCTCTACAACTTATTCAAATAACAATTATAACACAGAGTAATCATGACTGGCGATCTAAATCCAAATATATAGTGTTGTTAATTATTATTATTACTCAGACTAGACTTTCAGGATCATACTCATTTCATAGTTGTGATCAATTTGCTAGTGAAGGGTGAAGGCTTAAATTAACTGGCTAGGCTAAGGGATGACTTAACCGTCTTGACTTTGTGACACTTTGGCAAGGGAAAGGGAATACACCCTAGTATATACTGAATGAGCAATAACACAGGGAATGGCGGTGTCTCACAAATGGATGAGTTGTTTAAAGAGGGTTTATTCACCTTCACAGATGCGCACAATCCATAATACAAATAAGGCCAGCAATTGTTTAGATATAGCATTTAAGTTCTATTGCTTTTGGGCCTGAAGTTTCCATAGCCTTGATCTATGTGTGTTTATAAACACATTGCATAGATTTACATTTTTTCTTTAGGCTTTCTGCTGCAGGTGTGTTTTTAAGGCACTTGTTTACCTGAGCACTTCTAGGTGTGTCAAAGACAGCTTGTTTACCTAGGTATTTATTTTCCAAAAGATATAACATTTTATTTTCATTGCCATGTTCATTTGGCATGCCTCTCATTCATGTGTGTTTAGAAACACATTGCATGAATGGGATTTTCATACAAGATATAGCATTTCATTTTTCCAGATTTTGTATTCATGGCAGCACTAAAAGTTTCAGGTTTAGCCAACACAACTTTAGTGACTAGGGGGAATTCACAAGGAACTCCAACTCACCATAGGTAAGTTTTGTCACCAACTCAGAGCCGAGACACAATAAACAGGGAAGCTCATCCAATACAGAGGCTACAGTGGGGAAAAGTCCTCCATGCCACTAGTCAAGTAGTAAGTCGAGGTGATAATCTAAAAGGTAGGCCATGGATGGATGAAGACAATGAAATGATGGAGCCAACACTAGCAAGCCAAAGTATGGTGTAATGATCACCTCTATTCTCCCTAAGGAGGGTATGTACCAATGAATATGAATAGTGAACTTCTAAGTCTGAGTAGGGACAATATAATATATATAATAGATCAACCAGGTCCATATATCTATATGATCGCCAGATCATGACACTAAGTGCTAAGACATGCTATAAGAATAAGTATAAAAGCAATCTAACCATAACACCACGATATACCTGCTGAGTCATATACCTGAAAGCTCATCAACCTGTACCATCATCTGTCCTCTGAGACTGCTGCTGTAACTCTGGGCACTACTGACTGCTCTGTACCAATGGTATAATGGCTACATCGGTCATCTCTCTGAGTGTCCTGAGACTCAGTCATGGCATGGGGAATACAACTGCTATCCACAATCTGATAGTGATCCAAAGATAGCTGCTCATCTCATCATCTCAAAGTAAAGGAACTGGCTGAAATGTGCTCTGGAATCTGAAAAATAATGTATGGTAGCCCGGCTACTATATATGTGATAACACTGCCATCGGCAGCACGCTTGATTTTATAGAGCCACTTGGAATTTGTAATGTCCTCTTCTGCTTAGGCATTGAGGACCATCCCACTAACCTATTTGATTCCCATAGGTTCGAGCCGGCACTGACAGTCAGGGGATCAGTTGAGGACTTATGCCATATCAGAATATCTAGGGCATAGATTTTATATCATCATTAGATGGACAGGGGCTATCTGAGCCAAAGGCCACCTGCATGCATGACATCTGAGTATTATTTGATGATGCATGCACCTTATTGAGTCTCCAGGCACCTGCATGCAAGTCAACTGCAAATTAGAAGATAAAGTGACCTAATTAGGGTGAAATTAGGGTTTTGAGCAGTTGAATGTTATAAAAGAAGGTAAAGCGAATGGAGAAGGCATTATTATTGATTATTGATTTGTGATCTCGATTTAGAGAAGCTCAGTGAGCTAAGTTGGGGTTGAGGCGTGTACTCAACTAACTGGTGTATTTCGGCAGTGAAAGCTATCTGCCTTAGTTCATCATTCAGGTTGGATCATCCAGATTCAGCATTGCTTATGCATTGATTCAGTATCAAGTTTCAGTCAGCAGTGAGATTGAATTATTCAGCATTGGGGCATTCGCTATCCCTACTTGGGCGAATTGATCCAAGACATATCTATTCGCATAGCATCTTCCAGTGGTCAGAATTGCTGCATGCAGCTTCCATCAGTCTCAGAGCATAGCTATTACCCTTCCCCTAGAAGGACAACCTCTCACATTGCTTCTTTCATTATTTATCAGCAATTCCTCCTTTAGGAATACGTATCCTCTTCTTGGGCGCATTATTCAAGGAGAGATCATCACGTTTTTGGCTTGGGAGAAGTATTTCTTCATCCATGCAGTCTCCATCATCTTCAGAAGGGCATTATAACCCTAGACTACCTCATCAGGGGTTCATTCCGCCTCTTATTTATTATCTGGGAGCTTCTCTAGCTTGGAGAAGGGCGCCTTCTACTCAGAAACACAATTGGTCTTAGCTGCTTATTGGTTCATCCTTATTCTTGCATGGGGGCTTCATCTTCATCAGCAATAGCAAATCTACATACTGGTATGTGCATGCATTAATTCCTCCTACTTTCTAGCATTCTAGTATTTTCTAGGGCACATATCCGCATGCAACTGCATGCATGCAGAGATCAGGGTTTACTTTCATATGATGTTGAGATATAAGCCTACTAGCCATCTACAGTACACAAAAAAAGAAAAAAATACCAGTTTGGGATATTACAGAATTCACCACCTGCCTTCCCCTCTGGTCTCGAAACAATCTCCCACACTCCATTCTTCATGATGGATTTGTACTCTTCCATCATGGCATCTCTCCAAATCTAGTGTCGGGTAGCCTCCTCAAATGCAATAGGCTCGGAATCACTCAAACTAGTCACCATCGCCATATAACTGGAAAAACTCTTTGGTGCCCTGCTCTCTCTGACCTCCCTCCTGGGTGGCCACAAGGACTCTTCAGCTTCCTTCATAAGATCTGTTATCACACAACTTGTAGTTGCCCCTAGTGGTATCCCATCCGGGACGGTAGAGGAGATAGGCAACTAAAGAGGTGACCCAAGAGATGCCACGGTTCCCAATGCAAGGTGGGAGTCACGTCAACCGAGGCACTCTTCGCTTTAGGTCAGGGTGTAACAAGACCTAGGGGGAGACCCTATAACCAATCACAGTTGATTGGACCCAAACAAAGGTTTCTAAAGGTAGGTAAATGAAGGGTTTCGGAAACCAATGCAAGGCTAAGTGGACCTAGAAGTTGAAGTATGGTTGAAGGTGGTGTGAGATTGTTGATGTTTCAACCTACATATGGTTTAGGCCACATTGTTTGGTTATGATGTTATGGTGTGGTACTATGTGCTTACACAAGTGGGTCTTGCTTTCTTGGGAAGTGTGAAATGGTTTTAAATGGGCCCACAAGGTGAAGTTAGGTGTAATGTTGGTGCTAGTGGTTAGGCAATGACTAGATCTATGGATCTAATGTTGTTTTTAGGACTACCCACATACTAGATCTAGGGTTTGACACAAATCCCAAGGAGTGCGACTTGCTTTGAGGAGGACTAGTGCCTTGGTAGATGGGCTAATCGGGTCAAAAAGTATGTCAAAGTTTTAGATCGGGACACCTAGAAGCGAAGTCAAGTGGGCTAATCAAGATCTAATGGTTGGATTTTGCTAGATCTAGGTTTTAAAGAAATGACCCTAAGTGGACCACAATCCCTTAAAACAAGGAATGCAACCCCCAAGGCGGATCATCACAAAAAGATAGTCTAGACCTAAGTTTCAAAGTATGGCCTTTCCAAATCCACAAGAATCTCAACCACCCACCTCCTAGAAGTGGGCAAACTCACCTTCCCAAGGGAGTGTGACTTTGCTCAAGGAGGGTTAAAAGGTGGGTTTGGTGGACCAAATCAAGTCCAATGGCCACCAAACTATAGATCCAAGTAGCTAGTACCCCGATCTATGCATGTCCCAAAAATCAAGTCAATCCAAGGGCTAGATCTTAGTAGATCTGAGTTTTGAGGTGCCAAGAAATTCAAAAGGGGGTTTTAACCCCTTAAAACATGGAAAGATGTCCACAAGGTAGATTTCACCAAAGTAAGAATCTGGGGGTAGGTTATCAAGTGTCTAGATTGCAAATCAAGTGGGATCTCACCTACCCATGTGATAGATCTAACCAAACAAGCCTCTTACTAGGAAGTGCGATTTGGGTTCAAGAGGGCTTTTTGCCTTGAAAAGTGTGTTAATTTTAAGCCAATCACCACCAAACTATAGATCCAACTAGGGGTGGATGCTATAGAGGTAGGTTTTCAAAATCTTTTCAAAAGCAAGGCTATATCTAAGTAGATCTAAGAAATACCAAAATTGGGTTTTTAATGAATTAGGGTTTTATGACCAATGAAGATAGAATGGATGAAAGAGGCACATACCTTGTAGATCTTACCTCAATTGCTTGTGGCCACCTTGCAAATTGATAGCATTCTCCTATGTGTATATTCAAGAGTGAGATCCAAGAGCTCCAACCAAAACGTCCTTCTCCAAGATAGCCAAATCGTCCTCCTCCTACAAAACAAGATCAAAGAAACAAGTCAAGCAAGATGATTATGAAAATGGTAGAAAGATGTAATAGAAAGCATCAACTATGTCACTAAGATACAATAATGATACTCCCTGTCACAAGATCAACCCAAGAGAGACTATGTGGATCCCTCCAACAATAACCCTCATGAAGTCGCCCTCCTCTCCACCAATTCGACTTTCCTGTCAAAAGATTAGTAGAAGCACCAAAATCCACAATGATACATAGAAGAGATACTGTATATTCAATATGCAAGAGAATCCACATTGCAAGAGAGATGTGCTCCACAAAAAAAATCTTCTATTCCAATATTCCAGAGCTCCAAAGGTGAGCTATACAATGGGGGGTCTCCTCCTTATATAGGATAATAAAGACCAAAACCCTATACCACTCCACAATACTACATCAAATGAGTGGTTGAGATTAAAAGATCTCATCATACAATCAATGGCTAAGATGAACCATAACAATATATCACATGGATCACTCAATATAACAATAGTGCCCCCACTAAATGGTACAATAAGAGGGTGACGTCATCCACTAGAGAAACATAAGTACCAAAATCCACCTCATGGTGACTAGGACATGACAATATAAGCTCATGGTGGGGCTAGGAGGCATCAATCCTTACTAGCTCATCCCCAAGGCACAATAAAATAATAAAATATGTCCAATATAATATAATGACCAAAACTGTCCTCAGAATCCATGACAGTCAAGCAGTAAATGTCCTCCTATGATCAATCTGGGCATACCCACATGGTGAAAACTGACTGGAAGATAGTGATGCCACCCTAGAAGACCTCTATGAAAACCAAATGCCAAAACCTTGCCTCAATTGCCCAAATCGATTTCCTCAGTGACCACTTTATCCCATTTTTTAACTGCCTCGGGAACTGTGAAAGTGCCAAAACTGCCTCCTAGGGTGCTAGCGCTGTCCGTCTGAGCCCACCAGGCTCTCCAAAAGGGGCGGTAAATGGTAAAAACAAGTGGCTGGACCACCCCCTCCATCATCAGCGCCCTAGGTGAACTGGCCTCTCGGGGCCTCTGCTGCTCAGGCTGGGAAATCAGCCCCAAATCTGGTCAACAAGTGTAAAACTGCATCAATCACTGTCAGAAGTGCCCGGAATTGAAAGATAAGTGTCTCATTGGATCCAGAAGACCCAAATCCACTAGGAATGTGTACTCATACACCATGGGTTGCCCAAATGGGCCAGCTGTAGGGTCCACCATATATGGACAATGCATAATCTGCTGATATGAAGGAAGTAATAAAACTTGCTGAACTGGATCAATCATCATCTGCATCATATGTCCATCATATGATATCATCATCAAGCATGTGGGCCCATCAATCATCATCAATAATCATCTATACATGGTCCACGTCATCATAGATCCCAATAATATACAACCAAGGATAAATCACATTAGTAGACTAAGACAATGCTTCTCTAATCATTCTCACAGCTAAGCTCAAAGTATAAATTCCATTCAGTGGCATTAATCAAGTTAACATCTTCCGTTGTTATATAAAATTGCTTGCACAATAGTTCAAATGACAAACTCACCCATTGGACATGGTCAAACTGCTAGTGAAGGGTGAAGGCTAGGAACAAGGTTGGGCAAAGAGGTTGACCTGTCTAACTCAACTCAAAAATACTTTGGACTGGGAGAAAGGGGAAAGCTACAAACTCTGTGTTGGACAAAGTAACACGGGGAATGGCTGTGCCTCACAAATGGATAAGTTGTTCAGAGAGTGCTTATTCAACTTAGGCATCATGTCTACATCAAGTTGATCCAGGTTCATTAGGATCATTCAATTTTTATTTCATGACCTTTTTGGCCTACATAACCCTTCGGATCTCAGGTGTGCTCATAAGCACAACTAGTTGCAGCTTTCATCCAGGGCATGTTTTTTTTATACATACAAGGTCAGCAATTGTTTAGATATAACTTTTAAGAGCCATTGCTTTTTGGACCTTTTTTATATACTCTTCGAGGAGTATTTTTAGCTGTTCATCGCTCTTGCCCTTTTTATTTCCATGGGCGAATTTTTTAGTTTCCATAGGTAGAACATGAGCTTTCAGTTTTAGCCAACAACATCTCAAGTGACTAGGGGGAGTTCGAGCCAATGCCAAACATCGGGACAACCGACCAGAATGATTTAGGCCTACAATCCAACTCACCAAAGGCAAGTTTTGTCACCAACTCAGAGCCGAGACACTGAATACACAGGGATGCGGTCCAAACATAGAGGTAGAAAAATGGGGAAGTCCTCGGTATCAGAAAGTCAAGTGAGACAAGTCAGGGTTTAAAGTCAAACAGGAAGGTCATGTATGGATGGAGTCAAGTGAATATGGAGCCTACACTAGTAGACAACTGGTGTCAGGAAAGACCATATCTATGTAAGGTGAAAAACCAGTGGCTTTTGTTAAATGACCTAAATGTGCAAGCAATTGTCCTGTTATCACCTAAGATGTAGTTACCCCTATGGATGGATCCAGTCATGGATAGCAATAGGGAAGGGCAACTCAAAGGTGCAACCACGATCACCTCGACCTCCAATATGTATGGTTGTCACGCCAGTCGAGGCAACCTTCGCTTTATGTTATCTAGCCCAGACAACAAGGGGGGAGACCCGATCTACTCCCGATAGGAGAGATCAAAACCAAGACACCAAATCAAGGTATTCTAAGTGAAGTTGGGTGTATGGTTTTTCCTAGACCTAAGGGTAAAGTCACAAGCCAAGTGGGGGGTTCAATAGGTATAGCTTTGGTTCATAGTTGATGTAGTAGTGACTTACAATGTTTGAAGTGAGATCTAGGATGAGTGTACTAGGTCAATGTCAAAAGGTCCACCGCCTTGGGAACTGTGTCCAATGCAGGATGGTTTTAAGGGATGTATTGGGGCTAACTAGTACATAAGACAAGCTTGACCATGATTCATGATAGCTTTAGGGGTATAGTTCACCATGCAAAGTCAAACCACAAGTCAATCCAACAATCTAGGAGAGTTGGGTTGTCTTGGAGATAAACCAGTGCCTTGGGAATTGGGAAGTGGAGTCAAAGTAGGGTTCACTTATGGTTTAGGACTCCTACAACATGAGATAAGTGGACAGTATAGGTCTTGATGGTTAAATGTGTCTAGATCTAGGTTTGACCCAAGTGGACCACAATCCCTTAAAACAAGGAATGCAGTCCGCAAGGCAAGATTTGACAAAGTGACAGTCTAGACCTAGGTTTTGAATTATTCTGATTCCGGATCTGCAAGAATCTCAAGTACCCAGTTCCTCGAAGTGAGTGAACTTACTTCTCCAAGGTGGTGCGACTTTCCCTAAGGAGGCTTCAATTTGGGTTTAGGTGGGTCAAATCATGTCGGATGGCATCCAAACTTTAGATCCGGGTAGATCAGTCAAGTAGGAGCATGGATCTATAATTTCGTGGCAATCCACCGGTTAGATCTTTGTAGATCTGAGTTTAAGTGTTCCAAGTGGTCCAAAATGGGGATTAAATCCCTTAAAATGTGGAATAGGGCCCACAAGGTGAATTTCAAGAAAGGGACAACCTGGGTGTATGTTATTTGATGTGTAGATGTCAAATCAAGTGGAATCTCAAACACCCATGTTCTAGATCTAGGTCAACTTGCTCAAATGGTGAAGTGCGCCTTCCTTGGGAGAAGCTAAGTTGGCTTGGGAGAGGGGTCAAACGGAAGCCAATCCTCACCAAACTATAGATCCGGGATGCCGTGGATGCTATAGAGGTGGGTTTTCAATATCATGCCCAACAACCCACTAGATCTCAGTAGATCTAAGAAAATGCAAAATTGGGGTTTTAATTAATTAGGGTTTTAAGTGTTTTTGACAATTGGATAGATCATGGAGATAGAACTTACCTTGAGATCATACCTGAATGATGTGGATGAGATGCCTTGATGTTGAGGAAGATTCCCGCAGAGATCAAATGAGAGATTGTTGATTTGCTTGCCAATTAAATGCCCAAGTCCACAACTGCGCCTTCCTCTACCTGTCAAACCAAGGAATAAAATTCAATCAGTAAGATCAAGTATGGAAGAAATACAAGAGATATGCAAATAGTAACATGAAATAGAAGGTCCTGGGACAGTAATACTCCCTGTTACCAACGAAGAGCTCCAAAGAAGAAGTAGGGAGAGTCTTCCCCTACCAATACCTCCTCCTCCAAGCAAATCGGCCTCCACCTGTAGATGCAAAATCGTGGTACAAAAGATATGGCAAACAAGATCTCCAATAACTCAGTGCAAAGGAAGAACCAACGAACGAACACCAAAAACATTCACCACAACATTGGAGATAGATGCAATAATAATTTTCTATTCCAATAATCCAGAGCCAAAAGTCCCTTTACAATGAGAGGCTCTCTCCTTTAAATAGGAAGGAGAGACACCAAAACCCTAACCACTTTTTGAATGAGTGGCTAAGATTAAAAGATACAAATGTCTAATCAATGGTTGAGATGAGCTCAACAACATAATACATGGATCACACATAAAATATAACATAAGTGGACAAAGTCGCCCTAGGAGAGGGGAATCCCACCAAATCATGATGACAAAATATCATAAGAGGCTCATGGTGGGTCCAAGGGGTAATTTTATCCCTCCTTGGTCAATCCCCATGGCACAATAACCAATAAATAATCATGAATATACCAAATAGTGCCTCCAAGGTGAAGTCGTGGTCCTCAAAAGACCTCAAAAATCCACAGAAAGTGCCATAAGTGATGGATGCGGGCCCCGATGAAGCTGAAACTGCTGGAGGAGGTGTGGAAGGTCCCGATCTATCATCACTGATCATCCCATGCCATAACTTTGCCTCAGTAGCCCAAATCGATTTCCTCAATAGCCATTTCTACCAATCCTGAAATGCCTCGGGAAGCGTGAAACTGCCCAAACAGCCTCCTGGAGTGATGGCGCTGTCAAGGTGAGGGCACCAATGTGTCCGGGAGGGGGGTAATATGGTAAAAACAAGTGGCTGGACCACCCCCTCCATCATCAGCGCCCTAGGTCAACCGGATAAAAGTCATCTCTGCTCCGACAGGGCCTCCAACAGACCAAAACTGCACTAGGACAGCCTACTGAGGCTAAATCATCACTGTAAGTGCCCGGAACTGAAAACAAACTGTCCCATTGGACTCAGAAGGTCCAAATCCATCCAAGATGTGTACTCATACACCATATGAATCTCTGCATGATCAAAATAAATATCCAATGTACCGGAACAAGGCCCATAATAATGATCTGTAAATGACCAAACACTGCTGTATCCCAAGAATCATCATCATAACCCTGTAGCTGCTGCATAGAATCATCCTGTATGTGTACATAGACCATATATCATCTATCCATATCATCATAAGGTCCAACATCTCATGTCCCATGGTCCTCCATGGTCAAACTAGGTCTAACCAAGACCAAATACAACTCAGACTATCATCCATAGCTGCTGCAAGGTGTCAAGGTTAATACATGCTTTACAATTTATTCAAATAGCCAATATAACACAGAGTAATCATGACTGGCGATCTAAATCCAAATATATAGTGTCGTTAATTATTATTATCACTCAGACTAGACTTTCAGGACCATACTCACTTCATAGTTGTGATCAATTTGCTAGTGAAGGGTGAAGGCTGAAATAACTGGCTAGGCTAAGGGATGACTTGACTGACTTGACTTTGTGACACTTTGGCAAGGGAAAGGGAATACACGCCATAGTATATACTGAATGAGCAATAACACAGGGAATGGCGGTGTCTCACAAATGGATGAGTTGTTTAAAGAGGGTTTATTCACCTTCACAGATGCGCACAATCCATAATACAAACAAGGCCAGCAATTGTTTAGATATAACATTTAAGTTTAATTGCTTTTTGGGCCTGAGGTTTCCATAGCCTTGATCTATGTGTGTTTACAAACACATTGCATAGATTTACATTTATTTTTAGGCTTTCTGCTGCAGGTGTGTTTTTAAGGCACTTGTTTACCTGAGCACTTCTAGGTGTGTCATGGACAACTTGTTTACCTAGGTATTTATTTTTCCAAAAGATATAACATTTTATTTTTCATGGCCATTTTCAATTGGCATTTCTTTCACATACAAGATAGAGCATTTCATTTTTTCCAGATTTTGCATTGATGGCAGCACTAAAAGTTTCAGGTTTAGCCAACACAACTTTAGTGACTAAGGGGAATTCTCAAGGAACTCCAACTCACCATAGGTAAGTTTTGTCACCAACTCAGAGCCGAGACACAATAAACAGGGAGGCTCATCCAATACAGAGGCTACAGTGGGGAAAGGTCCTCCATGTCAGTAGTCAAGCAGCAAATCAGGGTAATAATCTAAAAGGTAGGCCACGGATGGATGAAGACAAATGAAATGATGGAGCCAACACTAGCAAGCCAGAGTGTGGTGTAATGATCACCTCTATTCTCCCTAAGGAGGGTATGTACCAATGAGTATGAATAGTGAACTTCTAAGTCTGAGTAGGGACAATATAATATAAATAATAGGTCAACCAGGTCCATGTATCTATATGATCGCCAGATCATGACACTAAGTGCTAAGACATGCTATAAGAATAAGTATAAAAGCAATCTAACCATAACACAATAATATACCTGCTGAGTCATATACCTGAATGCACATCAACCTGTACCATCATCTGTCCTCTGGAACTGCTGCTGTAACTCTAGGCACTACTGACTGCTCTGTACCCATGGTATAATGGCTATATCGGGCATCTCTCTGAGTGTCCTGAAACTCAGTCATGGCATGGGGAGTATAACCGCTGTCCACAATCTGATAGTGATCCAATATAGATGCTCATCTCAGCATCTCAAATGCAAGGGAACTGGCTGAATAGTGTACTGGAATAAGAAAAATAATGTATGGTAGCCCGGCTACTATATATGTGATAACATGTCCATTTTATGATTTACAGTTCATTTTAAACAGTTTGCCACATTAGGAATAATATACCAAGCACATGCTGTAATCATGACTAAATCAACAAGATAATAATCCACAGTCAGTGATAACATATCCATAGATCATACAACATCATCAAAATAATAATCATCGTGCACCATCTGAAACACTGCTGCAATACATCTCTAGGCACTGAACTGAAACTGTATGGGATAAAGGGTCACATCGGTCATCAAATCTGAACTCTCAGGGCTCAGCCTTGACACAAGGTCAAACATACGTCTGAATAATATACTGCTCTGATCATGAGTGATCCAAAATATATAGCCATGCTCTGGAATAATGGAAGCTCTGGAATGTGCAGATATCTGCTGAACAAGGATAGTAGCCCCGCTACTATAGTGTGATAACAAGATCCTTAAGCTAACTTGGCTTACGTTTCGTGGAAGTAGCTTCTTGTGGTGGGCCCTCCTACTAAACATCCTCATCTAACAATTGTCTCCCTGAAGAAGTACTTGTGGCCTGAGATCCTGTACCTGGTGATCCTGAACCTGTACTACCCGAATCACATGAAGCTGAAACCTTTGAACCTGTGACCCGTGAACCTCTCCCTGTGCCAGAAGTCCCTGTAGACTGAGTACCTGTAACCTGTGAACCTGTAACCTGTGACCCAGACATGGTGATCCTGAACCTGTACTACCCGAATCACATGAAGGTGAAACCTTTGAACCTGTGACCCGTGAACCTCTCCCTATGCCAGAAGTCCATGTAGACTGAGTACCTGTAACCTGTAAAAATGTAACCTGTGACCCAGTCACTCCAGAAACCTTTAACCCTGTACTCTGACTCACTGAACTTTGTGAAGGTACCTGTGGAGTATCAACCTGCTACTCCACCACCTCTGAATCATAAGACTTCCTGAAGGCTTTCTCCTCCTCAAATCTAACCTCCCTCCTCACCACAACTTTCATCTTTGTAGGAAGGTATATGCAAAAATCCTTCAAAGTCCCGTCAAAACCAACAAAACTACCTCTCTCTGTTATGGTCTCTAACTTTGTCCTCTTGTCAGAAGGGACATGAGAGTATGTAAGGAATCCAAATAGACGAAAGTGACCTATCTTAGGTCTCTTCCCGGTGAACATCTCCTCGGGAGTTTTACACCCCAATGCTCGGTGTGGACTCCTCTTCTGAACATACACAACAGTACTACAGGCTTCATCCCATAGAAAGAAAGGAAGCCTTTGATCGTGCAGCATAGCTCTAGCTACTCCCACTATCAGAATGTTCTTCCTTCCAGCAACCCCGTTCTGTTGTGGAGTGTCTAGAACCGTCAATTGCCTCATGATGCCCTCCTATCTACAAAACGCATCAAACTCCTTGGAGGTATACTAGCCCCCATTGTCTGACGTGAGTGCCGGGATATTCCTCCCTGTTTGGTTCAACACAAGAGCTTTGAACTTTTGGAACCTCTACAAGACTTCCTGAGATTTTTTACTTCTCAAAATGTAGATCCAGGTCTTCTCGGAGTGGTCATCAATGAAATTGATATAGTACTCAAATCCTGTCAACGATGCAGAAGAAATAGGTCAACATAGGTCTGAATGAATCAAGTCTAGTATGCCACCTGATCTTGTCACTTCTCGGAAAAGCAGTCTTGGTGTACTTTTCCAAAGCACACCCTCTGCACACACCACCCTGCTCTGTGCTAAACTGAGGCAAACCTGTAGACATCTCCCCAGCAATCTCAAAGTTGAATGATGAAGGTGGGGCCCATCCTCCTGTGCCAAACCTCACACATCTCAATACTACTGCTCGCATGGGCTAATCCATGATGAGGCTGGAAGGGAAGCTTGTACGGTTTCCACATCTAACTCCAATGGCATGAAGTAGATGGTCCTGCTGCACTGGGAAAAACATACACTTTAACACCTAGGACATATACTCCAAATCCCCTGTCCTAAATAGCGAAAACTGAAACAAGGTTCTTCTTCAGCCAAGGGACATACAAGACATCCCTCAACGACATAGGCTGCATGGACTCCCTCTCAAACATGACAGTCCCACACCCAACTGCTCTCACAACAGTATCATCGCCCAATACTACCTCGAGACTCAAGCCAGTGTCGGTCATCTCGGAAAACATATCATGAGTACCTGTCATGTGGCTCGAAGCCCCATTACCAATATACCATGTAGAGGTAGTGACAGAAGCACTCAAACAGTGGCCAACCAATAAGGAACATTGATCCTGATCATCCATATCATCCTCCCTATTACTGCTGGTGAAAGATGTCCTCTCTGTACACACAGCATAGACAGAAAACTCTCCCTCAAAACGAGAAGCAAAGTCATCAACATCTATTGTTGCTACTTTTTGTTGTCCTTTCCTCTTCTGGTTTGGGCACTGTTATCACACTATAGTAGCAGGGCTACTATTCTTATTCAGCAGATATTTGCACATTCCAGAGCTTCTATTATTCCAGAGCATGGCCATATATTTTGGATCACTCATGATCAGCAGTATATTATTCAGATTTATGTATGACCTTGTGTCAAGGCTGAGCCTTGAGAGTTCAGATTTGATGACTGATGTGACCCTTTATCCCATACAGTTTCAGTTCAGTGCTTAGAGATGTATTGCAGCAGTGTTTCAGATGATGCATGATGATTATTATTATGATGATGTTGTATGATCTATGGATATGTTCTCACTGACTGTGGATTATTATCTTGTTGATTTAGTCATGATCACAGCATGTGCTTGGTATATTATTCCTGATGTGGCAAACTGTTTAAAATGAACTATAAATCATAAAATGGACAATTGCTTGCACATTTAGGTCATTTCACAAAACCCACTGGTTTTCCACCTTACATAGATATGGTCTCTCCTGACACCAGTTGTCTGCTAGTGTAGGCTCCATATTCACTTGACTCCATCCATACATGACCTTCCTATTTGACTTTAGACCTTGACCTGTCTCATTTGACTTTCTGATAGCGAGGACTTCCCCATTTTTCTACCTCTGTGTTTGGACCGCATCCCTGTATATTCAGTGTCTCAGCTCTGAGTTGGTGACAAAACTTACCTTTGGTGAGTTGGATTGTAGGCCTAAATCATTCTGGTCGGTTGTCCCGATGTTGGCATTGGCTCGAACTCCCCCTAGTCACTTGAGATGTTGTTGGCTAAAACTGAAAGCTCATGTTCTACCTATGGAAACTTATAAATTCGCCCATGGAAACAAAAAAAGGGCAAGAGCGATGAACAACTAAAAATACTCCTCGAAGAGTATAAGAAAGGTCCAAAAAGCAATGGTTCTTAAAAGCTATATCTAAACAATTGCTGACCTTATAAATATTTGAAAAACATGCCCTGGATGCAAGCTGCAACTAGTTGTGCTTCTCAGCACATCTGAAATCCGAAGGGTTATGTAGGCCCAAAAAGGCCATGGAATAAAATTGAATGATCCTAATGAACCTGGATCAACTTGATGTAGACATGATGCCTAAGTTGAATAAGCACTCTCTGAACAACTTATCCATTTGTGAGGCACAGCCATTCCCCGTGTTATTTTGTCCAGCACAGAGTTTGTAGCTTCCCCCTTCTCCCAGTCCAAAGTATTTTTGAGTTAAGTTAGACAAGTCAATCCCTTGGCCCAACCTTGTTCCTAGCCTTCATCCTTCACTAGCAGTTTGACCATGTCCAATGGGTGAGTTTGTCATTTGAACTATTGTGCAAGTAATTTTTTAATAACCAAGGAATGTGCTAACTTGATTAATGCCATTGAATGGAATTTATACTTTGAGCTTAGCTGTGAAAATGATTAGAGAAGCATGTCTTAGTCTACTGATGTGATTTATCCTTGGTTATATATTATGGGGATCTGTGATGATGTGGGCCATGTATAGATGCCTATTGATGATGATTGATGGTCCCACATGCTTGATGATGATATCATATGATGGACATATGATGCAGATGATGATTGATCCAGTTCAGCAGGTTTTATTACTACTTCAGATCAACAGATTATACATTGTCCATATATGGTGGACCCTACATCTGGCCCATTAGGGCAACCCATGGTGTATGAGTATACATTTCTAGTGGATTTGGGTCTTCTGGATCCAATGAGACACTTATCTTTTAGTTCCGATCACTTCTGGCAGTGATTGATGCAGTTTTACACTTGTTGACCAGATTTTGGGGCTGATTTCCCAGCCTGAGCAGCAGGGGCCATGATTGGTCAGTTCACCTAGGGCGCTGATGATGGAGGGGGTGGTCCAGCCACTTGTTTTTACCATTTACCCCCCCTTCTGGAGAGCCTGGTGGGCTCAGATGGACAGCGCAGGTGCCCTAGGAGGCAGTTTTGGCACGTTCACAGTTACCGAGGCAGTTAAAAAATGGGATAAAGTGGTCACTGAGGAAATCGATTTGGGCAATTGAGGCAAGGTTTTGGCATTTGGTCTTCACAGAGGTCTTCGAGGGTGGCATCACTATCTTCCAGTCAATTTTCACCATGTGGGTATGCCCACATTGATCACAGGAGGTCATTTACTGCTTGACTGTCATGGATTCGGAGGACAGTTTTGGTCATTTATATTATCTTGGACATATTTTATTATTTTATTGTGCCTTGGGGATGAGCTAGTAAGGATTGATGCCTCCTAGCCCCACCATGTGCTTATGTTGTCATGTCCTAGTCATCATGAGGTGGATTTTGGCACCTATACTTCTCTAGTGGATGACGTCACCCCCCTTTTTGTACCATTTAGTGGGGGCGCTATCATTATGTTGGGTGATCCATGTGATATATTGTTATGATTTATTGTTAGCGGTTGATTAGATCTTATGATCTTTTAATCTTAGCCACTCATGTAAAAAGTGGTTAGGATTGTACTCTCTCCCCATCCTATTTAAGGAGGGAGCCTCTCATTGTAAAATCATCTAGAGATTTTTGGCTCTTGGCTCTTGGCTCTTGGAATAAAAATTTCT
The DNA here is from genome assembly GCA_027924585.1 of Larix kaempferi. Taxonomy (NCBI): domain Eukaryota; kingdom Viridiplantae; phylum Streptophyta; class Pinopsida; order Pinales; family Pinaceae; genus Larix; species Larix kaempferi. The sequence goes on from BSBM01000383.1 coordinate 2,488,122, forward strand.
ATCTTTTGGAGTACATGCTTGGATTGGAGTGGATGTTGGTTGTTTCGATTGTAAATGCTTTTGTCCATTGCACTGGAGGATCTATTGTAGTTGTCTTGCATATTTGCCATATCTTATTTACAGGTTAAGAGGACGATTTTGGACAAGGGCGAATTGGTGGGGAGGCTTGCCCTTCAAACTTGGAAGAAGTCGTTTTGGTTTGACAGGGAGTAGTTTTGCCTTTGTGTCAACTATTCTATGTTTCTCTCTCTCTTGCTTGTATCTACCTTCAACATGATAAACTAATTGATGCTTTGCTCCTTGGTTTTGACAGGTTAGAGGGAGTCACATGTGGCTTGGGAAAATCGATTTGGCAAGAGGGCTTCAACAATTCTCCATTTGATCTTTGGCAAAGTAATCCTCGTCTCAACTAGCATTCATCTATTCATCCAGGTATGTCCCAAGAGGTATGATCTTCTACTTCCTTGAATCTTCCATAATTTCTAGATCATAAAAACCCTAATTAATTAAAACCCTTGTTTTTGGTATTTCTTAAATCTACTTAGATCTAGCCTTGCTTTTGAAGAGATATTGAAAACCCACCTCTATAGCATCCACCCCTAGTTGGATCTATAGTTTGGTGGTGATTGGCTAAAAATTGACACACTTTTCAAGGCAAAAAGCCCTCTTGAACCCAAATCGCACTTCCTAGTGAGAGGCTTGTTTGGCTAGATCTAGCACATGGGTAGGTGAGATCCCACTTGATTTGCAATCTAGACACTTGATAACCTATCCCCGGATTCTTACTTTGGTGAATTCTACCTTGTGGACATCTTTCCATGTTTTAAGGGGTTAAAACCCCCTTTTGAATTCCTTGGCACCTCAAAACTCAGATCTACTAAGATCTAGCCCTTGGATTGACTTGATTTTTGGGACATGCATAGATCGGGGTACTAGCTACTTGGATCTATAGTTTGGTGGCCATTGGACTTGATTTGGTCCACCAAACCCATCTTTTAACCCTCCTTGAACAAAGTCGCACTACCTGGAGAAGGTGAGTTGGTCCACTTTGAGGAAGTGGGTGTTTGAGATTTTTGGGGATTCGGAACGGCCATACCTTGAAACCTAGGTCTAGAGTATCTTTTTGTCACGATCCGCCTTGGGGGTAGCATTCCTTGTTTCAAGGGATTGTGGTCCACTTAGGGTCATTACTTGAAAAACCTAGATCTAGTAAGGTCCAACCATTAGATCTCATTTAGCCCACTTGACTTGGCTTCTAGGTGTCCCGATCTACACTTTGACATACTTTTTGACCCCATTAGCCCAATTAACAAGGCACTAGTCATCCTCAAAGCAAGTCGCACTCCTTGGGATTTGTGTCAAAACCTAGATCTAGCACATGGGTACTTCTAGAATCAACTTGGATCTATAGATCTAGTCATTACCTAACCTCTAGTACCAACATTAAACCTAGCTTCACCTTGTGGGCCCACTTAAGGCAATTTCACACTTCCCAAGAAAATAGGACCCATTTGTGTAAACATATGGTACTACACCTAGTCATCATACCCCATCATGTGGCCTAAACCATACATAGGTTGAAACACTAACAATCTCTTACACCACTTTCAACCATACCTCAACTCTTAGGTCCATTTAAGCCTTGCATTGGTTTCCGTAACTCATCATTTACTCATCCTTAGAAACCTTTGTTTGGGTCCTGTTATCACACAACTTGTAGTTGCCCCTAGTGGTATCCCATCCGGGACGGTAGAGGAGGCAGGCAACTAAAGAGGTGACCCAAGAGATGCCACGGTTCCCAATGCAAGGTGGGAGTCACGTCAACCGAGGCACTCTTCGCTTTAGGTTAGGGTGTAACTAGACCAAGGGGGAGACCCTATACCCAATCACAGTTGATTGGACCTACACAAAGGTTTCTAAAGGTAAGTAAATGAGGAGTTACGGAAACCAATGCAAGGTTAAGTGGACCTAGAAGTTGAGGTATGGTTGAAGGTGGTGTAAGAGATTGTTAGTGTTTCAACCTACGTATGGTTTAGGCCACATGATTGGGTATGATGACAAGGTGTAGTACCATGTGTTTACACAAGTGGGTCTTGTTTTCTTGGGAAGTGTGAGAGGGTTCTAGGTGGGCCCACAAGGTGAAGTTAGGTGTGAAGTTGGTACTATAGGTTGGATAAAGGCTAGATCTATGATTCTAGGTTGATTCTAGGACTACCCACATACTAGATCTAGGGTTTTGACACAAATTCCAAGGAGTGCGACTTGCTTAGTGGTGGACTAGTGCCTTGTTTGATGGGCTAATGGGGTCAAAAAGTGTGTCAAAGAGTAGATCGAGACACCTAGAAGCCAAGTCAAGTGGGTTAAATAGGATCTAATAGTTGGATCTTACTAGATCTAGATTTTTCAAGTAATGACCCTAAGTGGACCACAATCCCTTGAAACAAGGAATGCTACCCCCAAGGCGGATCGTGACAAAAAGACTGTCTAGACCTAGGTTTCAGGGTATGGGCATTCCAAATCCACGAAAATCTCAAACACCCACCTCCTGGAAGTGGACAAACTCACTTTTTCAAGGGAGTGCAACTTGCTCAAGGAAGACCAAAAAGTGGGTTTGGTGGACCAAATCAAGTCTAATGGCCACCAAACTGTAGATCCAAATAGCTAGTACCCCGATCTATGCATGTTCAAAAAATCAAGTCAATCCGAGGGCTAGATCTTAGTAGATCTGAGTTTTGAGGTGTCAAGGAATTCAAAAGGGGGTCTTAACCCCTTAAAACATGGAGAGATGTCCACAAGGTAGATTTCACCAAAGTAAGAATCTGGGGGTAGGTTATCAAGTGTCTAGATTTCAAATCAAGTGGGATCTCACCTACCCATGTGCTAGATCTAACCAAACAAGCCTCTTACAAGGAAGTGTGATTTGGGTCAAAGAGGGCTTTTTGCCTTGAAAAGTGGGTTAATTTTAAGCCAATCACCACCAAACTATAGATCCAACTAGGGGTGGATGCTATAGAGGTGGGTTTTCAATATCTTCTCAAGAACAAGGATAGATATAAGTAGATCTAAGAAATACCAAAATTGGGGTTTTAAATGAATTAGGGTTTTATGACCAATGAAGATAGAATGGATGAAAGAGGCACATACCTTGTAGATCTTACCTCAATTGCTTATGGCCACCTTGCAAATTGATAGCATTCTCCTATGTGTATATTCAAGAGTGAGATCCAAGAGCTCCAACCAAAACGTCCTTCTCCAAGATAGCCAAATCGTCCTCCTCCTACAAGACAAGATCAAAGAAACAAGTCAAGTAAGATGATTATGAAAATGGTAGAAAGATGTAATAGAAAGCATCAACTATGTCACAAAGATACAATAATGATACTCCCTGTCACAAGATCAACCCAAGAGAGAATATGTGGATCCCTCCAACAATAACCCTCATGAAGTCGCCCTCCTCTCCACCAATTCGACTTTCCTGTCAAAAGATTAGAAGAAGCACCAAAATCCACAATGATACATAGAAGAGATACTGTATATTCAATATGCAAGAGAATCCACAATGCAAGAGAGATGTGCTCCACAAAAAAATCTTCTATTCCAATATTCCAGAGCTCCAAAGGTGAGCTTTACAATGGGGGGTCTCCTCCTTATATAGGATAATAAAGACCAAAACCCTATACCACTCCTCAATACTACATCAAATGAGTGGTTGAGATTAAAAGATCTCATCATACAATCAATGGCTAAGATGACCCATAACAATATATCACATGGATCACTCAATATAACAATAGCGCCCCCACTAAATAGTACAATAAGAGGGTGACGTCATCCACTAGAGAAACATAAGTACCAAAATCCACCTCATGGTGACTAGGACATGACAATATAAGCTCATCGTGGGGCTAGGAGGCATCAATCCTTACTAGCTCATCCCCAAGGCACAATAAAATAATAAAATATATCCAATATAATGCAAATGACCAAAACTGTCCTCAGAATCCATGACAATCAAGCAGTAAATGTCCTCCTGTGATCAATCTGGGCATACCCACATGGTGAAAACTGACTGGAAGATAGTGATGCCACCCTGGAAGACCTCTGTGAAAACCAAATGCCAAAACTTTGCCTCAATTGCCCAAATCGATTTCCTCAGTGACCACTTTATCCCATTTTTTAACTGCCTCGGGAACTGTGAAAGTGCCAAAACTGCCTCCTAGGGTGCTAGCGCTGTCCATCTGAGCCCACCAGGCTCTCCAGAAGGGGGGGTAAATGGTAAAAACAAGTGGCTGGACCACCCCCTCCATCATCAGCGCCCTAGGTGAACTGGCCTCTTGGGGCCCCTGCTGCTCAGGCTGGGAAATCAGCCCCAAATCTGGTCAACAAGTGTAAAACTGCATCAATCACTGTCAGAAGTGCCCGGAACTGAAAGATAAGTGTCTCATTGGATCCAGAAGACCCAAATCCACTAGAAATGTGTACTACTACACCATGGGTTGCCCTAATGGGCCAGCTGTAGGGTCCACCATATATGGACAATGTATAATCTGCTGATCTGAAGTAGTAATAAACCTGCTGAACTGGATCAAACATCATCTGCATCATATGTCCATGATATGATATCATCATAAAACATGTGGGCCCATCAATCATCATCAATAATCATCCATACATGGTCCATATCATCACGGATCCCAAGAATATACAACCAAGGATAAATCACATCAGTAGACTAAGACAATGCTTCTCTAATCATTCTCACAGCTAAGCTCAAAGTATAACATCCCTTCAGTGGCATTAATTAAGTTAGCATATTCCGTTGTTATATAAAATTACTTGCAGAATAGTTCAAATGACAAACTCACCCATTGGACATGGTCAAACTGCTAGTGAAGGATGAAGGCTAGGAACAAGGTTGGGCAAAGGGGTTGACTTGTCTAACTTAACTCAAGATACTTTGGACTGGGAGAAAGGGGGAAGCTACAAACTCTGTGCTGGACAAAAGAACACGGGGAATGGTTGTGCCTCACAAATGGATAAGTTGTTTAGAGAGTGCTTATTCAACTTAGGCATCATGTCTACATCAAGTTGATCCAGGTTCACTAGGATCATTCAATTTTATTCCATGGCCTTTTTGGCTTACATAACCCTTCGGATTTCAGATGTGCTAAGAAGCACAACTAGTTGCAGCTTGCATCCAGGGCATGTTTTTCCAAATTTATATAAGGTCAGCAATTGTTTAGATATAACTTTTAAGAGCCATTGCTTTTTGGACCTTTCTTATACTCTTCGAGGAGTATTTTTAGCTGTTCATCGCTCTTGCCCTTTTTTTGTTTCCATGGGCGAATTTATAATTTTCCATAGGTAGAACATGAGCTTTCAGTTTTAGCCAACAACATCTCAAGTGACTAGGGGGAGTTCGAGCCAATGCCAAACATCGGGACAACCGACCAGAATGATTTAGGCCTACAATCCAACTCACCAAAGGCAAGTTCTGTCACCAACTCAGAGCCGAGACACTGAATAAACAGGGATGCGGTCCAAACACAGAGGTAGAAAAATGGGGAAGTCCTCGATATCAGAAAGTCAAATGAGACAAGTCAGGGTTTAAAGTCAAACAGGAAGGTCATGTATGGATGGAGATAAGTGAATATGGAGCCTACACTAGCAGACAACTGGTGTCGGGAAAGACCATATCTATGTAAGGTGAAAAACCAGTGAGTTTTGTTAAATGACCTAACATGTGCAAGCAATTGTCCATTTTGTGATTTACAGTTCATTTTAAATAATTTGCCACATCATGAATAATATACCAAGCACATGCCATGATCATGACTAAATCAACAAGATAATAATCCACAGTCAGTGAGAACATATCCATAGATCATACAACATCATCATAATAATAATCATCAAGTATCATCTGAAACACTGTTGTAATACATCTCTAGGCACTGAACTGAAACTGTAATGGGATAAGTGGTCACATCAGTCATCAAATCTGAACTCTCAAGGCTCAGCCTTGACACAAGGTCATATACAAATCTGAATAATGTACTGCTCTGATCATGAGTGATCCAAAATATATAGCCATGCTCTGGAATAATGGAAGCTCTGGAATGTGCAGATATCTGATGTACAAAAATAGTAGCCCTGCTACTATGGTGTGATAACAGGTCCAATCAACTGTGATTGGTTATAGGGTCTCCCCCTAGGTCTTGTTACACCTTGACCTAAAGCGAAGAGTGCCTCGGTTGACGTGACTCCCACCTTGCCTTGGGAACCGTGGCATCTCTTGGGTCACCTCTTTAGTTGCCTGTCTCCTCTACCATCCCGGATGGGATACCTCTAGGGGCAACTACAAGTTGTGTGATAACAGGCACTGTCCAGCATAGTGTCCAAACTTCTGACATGCGAGACACTTGATTTTACTCAAGTCTTTCTTCTGCTCACCTGTATACTGCTTGGCCCCACCCTTGGGACCCTTCTTGAACTTCTTCTTCTTCTTGCCTTTCGTTGCCAATTCTACATCCTCCTCATCATTCCTATGATGTGATGAACTGCCCTGTAGGTAACCTCTATGTGTCTTCTCCTGTATGAAATCATACCAAAGTCGATCCCATGATGGCATATTCTCACGAGCAACCACTGTCTGCAAAAACACACTCCATGTTGGAGTCACGCCATTTAAGGCTGTGCGTACCAACTCAATACCCGATATGATCTAACCAACCGCTGCAAGCTCATCTCTAACCTGTGTTATCCTAGTAAGATAGGATGTCGTGTCCTCATTCTTCCCCATGTGCACATCCTTCAACTTCTCCCGCAACACCATCTTCCTGTTCTCATTGGAGCTTTGGTGTAAGCTAGTAAAAGCTGCCCACATCTGAAATGCAAGGTCCTTCGTTGAAATATGTGGGATCACATGATCCTTCACGGCATCAAGTATGATCCTTCTTGCCTTCACATCACTTTTCATGAATCCTGCCTTATCAATAGCATCAGTAGGAACTGTTACAGGATTTGTTGTTGTACTATTCACTATATCCCATAGCTCATTCTCCTCAAGTATCAACATGATTCTAACCTTCCATGGGCTAAAATTTGCAGCCCCATCTGATCTGTCCTCAACCCTAAGTCCAGACACCATGGCTACAACCTGTACTGCTCAAACAACTTGTTAAATAACTTTTTGACAAATCTAGAATTTTTCTCAAAACCCTAGTTATCTTCAAATCTGAATTTTTTCTCAAAAACCCCTGTTTTCTTCAAATCTAAAATTTTTCTCAAAAACCCCTTTTTTTTCAAATCTGAAATTTTTCTCAAAAACCCCTGTTTCCTTCAAATCTGAAATTTTCCGAGTGTTTTAAATTTTTGATCTTTAACTCTGCTCTGATACCATGAAAGTTTTTGGAACCCCAACCCGGTTTCAAGCTTGATAGCTTCTCTGCATGGTTTTATGCCCAAACCCCAGTATGCACATTTCTAACATAAAATTGACTAAACTGAAACACATGAGATTCTTTTTCAAATTCAAAACAACTCAAAAAATTTAACTTTCAGCCAATAAACTCGTACTCTTAAATTTTAATCAGCCAACCACATGAAAAATTTAACACAAGATTTTTGACCAATCGGTCCAAGATAAAACCCCTAAGGGAAAACATGTTTCTGAGAGAGAGAATTTTTATTTCTTCAAGGTATCAAATAGAGAAATAAAACAGCAGTACTTATCTACTTTGCATCTCGAAATTCGTGCCAACAATCTGCAGTACGGAAACCTCAAAAAATCGACTTGTACGGCCTCAAACGTGTGGTTGTACGAACCTCTTTGATTTCGGTGCAATATGCTACCTTTGAAACAATGCCAGAATCTGCCTATAGTTTCACTGTACGGCCAGCATTAATTGTTGTACCCTTTCCTCGAACTCTGTGCCACCAAAATCCGTACTGTACGGCCTGTAATTAATGTTGTACGGATTTCTTCAAAAGTGTGTCCACCTACTGTACGGATTGTTGTACGAACTGCTCCAAATTATCTTCCTCAAAACCTGTGCCAAGTCTTTGGAATTTCTGCCCTGAATCTTCTTGCTCTTCTCCAAATTCTTCAGAAAATTTTTATGGGTGAAATCTCTTCAAACCCTCTTCTCTTCTCTCTTCTCCTCCTCTCCAAAACTCTCTCTTGAAAAGTGAATAATCAATTAGGTTACTTTACCCAAGTCCCTTTTTGTTCATGGCAACTTCCTCTTTTCAATCTAATGGTCAAGATTAGATTAGATGAGGGGTTCTCATTAAATGCTCAATTAAATAATTAATAAATGACATTTATTGCACTTCATATCATTTAATAAAGTGAGCAACACCTTTTATTTAATCACTCACTTGACTTTTAATTAAATGTGAACTTAGGATAAACCATGACTTTACCTTTTAATAAAGTGACATTAAAATTATAAAGTGCCTCTCACCCAAGTCCCTTTTTGTTCATGGCAACTTCCTCTTTTCAATCTAATGGTCAAAGATTAGATTAGATGAGGGGTTCTCATTAAATGCTCAATTAAATAATTAATAAATGACATTTAGTGCACTTCATGTCATTTATTAAACTAAGCACCACCTTTTAATTAATCACTCACTTGACTTTTCATTTAATGTGAACTTAGGATAAACCATGACTTTACCTTTGAATAAAGTGACTTTAAAATTATAAAGTGCCTCTCACTTTATTAATTAAAAAAAGAGTAGGGGTCACCAATTAAAGTGTTCTTACCCACCCCAAGGCAACACTAGGTGAACAACACTTCCTAGGTAACTTTTCAACACTCCCTCTTACCGAGGAAGGTGTTCTTCACCAATCCCAACTTGTCTCTGAAATAGACATGCTTCCCTCTACCCAAAGACTTTGTGAGAGTGTCAGCTACCTGCTCATCAAAAGAAATGTATTGAAACTGAACTGCTCCTCTCTGAACATAATCCCTAATAAAGTGATACCTGATCTCAATGTATTTCGACCTGTCATGAAATACAGGATTCTCAGAGAGTCTAATGCAACTCTGATTATCACAATGTATCACTGTAGGTCTCAACTCCTGACCAAAGAAATCAACCATCAACTTGCAAAGCCACAAGGCTTCACAACTGGCTTGACTGGCTGCCATGTACTCAGCTTCTGCAGAACTCAATGCTACGGACTTTTGTTTCCGACTGAACCAAAACACAACTGCTGAGCCCAAACTGAAACAACAATTAGAAGTGCTCTTCTGGTCCGAAACACTACCAACACAATCTGAATTTGTAAAGCCAACCAATCCCACTCCATCAGATCTCCTGTAGTCCAAACCAAAATCTACTGTACCTGCAAGATATCTCAACACATGTTTTGCAGCTATCCAATGCACTCTCCTGGGCTCCACCATGAACTGACTGAGAGTGTTACTGCAAAACTCATATCTGGTCTGGTGTTAACCAAATACAACAACGAACCAATCAACTCACGATATAAAGTAGGATCCACCAACTCTCCCTCAGAAGCATGAAGCTTCGTCCAATTAGTGATCATGGGTGTGGAAATGGGTCTGCAATCCTCCATCCGAAATCTCCTCGGAATATCTGCAGCATATTTTCCCTGACTCGGGAAAACATGTCCATCCTCCTGCCAAATCTCCATCCCAAAATAATAATGCATCAGTCCAAGGTCAGTCATCTCAAACTCTGAAGCAAGATCTTTCTTACGTGCTTCAATCAAGTGCTCTCCTCCTGTAATGAACAAGTCATCAACATATAGCAGAAGAATGAGCAGAACACCACCAACAACAATGTAGTATAGGTTGGGATCCACCTCACTCTTCTGAAACCCAATTGACAGCAAATAAGTATCAATCCTGGAATACCAAGCCCGAGGGGCTTGCTTCAGACCATACAAAGCCTTTTTCAGCCTACAAACATGTGAATCTCTCCCATGAATCTCAAAGCCCTGAGACTGCTCTAGATATACCTCCTCCTGTAGAAAACCGTTCAGAAAAGCGGTTTTCACATCCATCTGATGAATCCTCCAACCCATCTCTGCAAAAATGGAGATCATTGCTCTGATCGAAGAAAATCTAGCAACCAATGCAAAGGTCTCATAGTAGTCAACTCCCTCTACCTATGAGAGCCCTCGTGCAACAAAACGAGGTTTGTACTTGTCAATGCTTCCATCAACAGCATGCTTGATTTTATAGAGGCACTTGGAAGTCACCACTGACTTCCCCTCTGGTCTCGGAACAATCTGCCACGCTCCATTCTTCATGATGGATTTGTACTCTTCCATCATGGCATCTCTCCAAACCTGGTGTGGGGTAGGCTCCTCAAATGTAGTAGGCTCGGAATCACTCAAACTAGTCACCATCGCTATATAACTGGAAAATCTCTTTGGTGCCCTTCTCTCTCTGACCTCCATCCCGGGTGGCCCCTCAGACTCCTCAGCTTCCTTCACAAGATCCTTAAGCCAACTTGGCTTACATTTCCTGGAAGTAGCTTCCTGTGGTGGGCCCTCCTCCTGAACCTCCTCATCTGACAACTGCCTCCTTGAAGAAGTATCTGTGGCCTAAGATCCTGTACCTGGTGATCCTGAACTTGTACTACCTGAATCACATGAAGGTGAAACCTTTGAACCTGTAACCCGTAAACTTGTCCCTGTGCCAAAAGTCCCTGTAGACTGAGTACCTGTAACCTGTGAACTTGTAACTTGTGACCCAGACATGGTGATCCTGAACCTGTACACCTGAATCACATGAAGGTGAACCTTTGAACCTGTGACCTGTGAACCTCTCCCTGTGCCAGAAGTCCCTGTAGACTGAGTACCTGTAACTTGTGAACCTGTAACCTGTGACCCAGTCACTCCAGAAACCTATGACCCTGAACTCTGACTCGCTGAACTCTGTGAAGGTACCTGTGGAGTATCAACCTGCTGCTCCACCACCTCTGAATCATAAGACTTCCCGAAGGCTTCCTCCTCCTCAAATCTAACCTCCCTCCTCACCACAACTTTCCTCTGTGTAGGAAGGTATAAGTGAAAATCCTTCGAAGTCTCGTCAAAACCAACAAAACTGCCTCTCTCTGTTGTGTGCTCTAACTTTGTCCTCTTCTCAGAAGGGACATGAGAGTATGTAAGGCATCCAAATATACGGAAGTGACCTATCTCAGGTCTCTTCCCAATGAACATCTCCTCAGGAGTTTTACACCCCAATGCTCGATGTGGACTCCTGTTCTGAACATACATTCCAATACTACAGGCTTTATCCCATAGAAAGAAAGGAAGACTCTGATCCTGCAGCATAGCTCTAGCTGCTCCCACTATCAAATGTTCTTCCTTTCAGCAACCTCGTTCTACTGTGGAGTGTATGGAACCATCAACTGCCTCCTGATGCCGTCCTATCTGCAACACTCATCAATCTCCTTAGAGGTATACTCACCCCCATTGTCTGACCTGAGTGCCCGGATCTTCCTCCCTATTTGGATCTCCGCAAGAGCTTTGAACTCTTGGAACCTCTGCAAGACTTCCTGAGAATTTTTACTTCTCAGAAAGTAGATCCAGGTCTTCTCGAAGTGGTCATCAATGAAACTGATATAGTACGCAAATCCTGTCAACAATGCAGAAGAAATAGGTCCACATAGGTCTGAATGAATCAAGTCTAGTATGCCACCTGATCTTGTGTCACTGCTCGGAAAAGCAGTGTTGGTGTACTTTCCCATAGCACACCCTCTGCACACACCAGCCTGCTCTGTGCTGAACTGAGGCAAACTTTTAGGCATCTCCCCAGCAATCTCAAAGTTGAATGATGAAGGTGGCTCATCCTCCTGTGCCACAACTCACACATCTCAATACTACTACTCGCATGGGCTAATGCATGATGAGGCTAGAAGAGAAGCTTGTACGGTTTCCCACATCTAACTCCAATGGCATGAAGTAGATGGTCCTGCTGCACTGGGAAACACATACACTTTCCCACCTACGACATATACTCCAAATCCCCGGTCCTAAATAGCGAAAACTGAAACAAGGTTCTTCTTCAACCCAGGGACATACAAGACATCCCTCAACGACATAGGCTACATGGACTCCCTCTCAAACATGACAGTCCCACGCCCAACTGCTCTCACAACAGTATCATCGCCCAATACTACCTCGAGACTCAAGCCAGTGTCGATCATCTCGAAAAACATATCATGAGTACCTGTCATGTGGCTCGAAGCCCCATTATCAATATACCATGTAGAAGTAGTGGTAGAAGCACTCAAAGAGTGGCCAACAAATAAGGAACACTGATACAGAAATAAAATAGCAGTACTTATCTACTTTCCATCTCGAAATTCGTGCCAACAATCTGCTATACGGAAACCTCAAAAATAGAGTTGTACGACCTCACACGTGTTGCTGTATGAACCTCCTCGATTTCGGTGCAATCTGTTTCCTTGGAAACCGTGCCAAAATCTGCCTGTACTTTCACTATACGGCCAACATTAATTGTTGTACCCTTTTCTCGAATTCTATGCCACCAAAATCCGTACCCGACAGCCTGTAATTAATGTTGTACGGATTTCTTCAAAAGTGTGCCCACCTACTGTACGGACTGCTCTAGATTATCTTCCTCGAAACCTGTGCCAACTCCTTGGAATTTGTGCCCTGAATCTTCTTGCTCTTCTCCAAATTCTTCAAAAAAATTTCATGGGTGAAATCTTTTCAAACCCTCTTCTCTTCTCTCTTCTCCTCCTCTCCAAAACTCTCTCTTGAAAAGTGAATAATCAATTAGGTTACCTTGCCCAAGTCCCTTTTTGTTCATGGCAACTTCCTCTTTTCAATCTAATGGTCAAGATTAGATTAGATGAGGGGTTCTTATTAAATACTCAACTAAATAATTAATAAATGACATTTAGTGTACTTCATGTCAGGTAATAAAGTGAGAACCCCCTTTTAATTAATCACTCACTTGACTTTTCATTAAATGTGAACTTAGGATAAACCATGACTTTACCTTTTAATAAGTGACTTTAAAATTATAAAGTGAATCTCACTTTATTAATTAAAAAAAGACTAGGGGTCACCAATTAAAGTGTTCTTGTCCACCCCAAGGAAACACTAGGTGAACAATACTTCCTAGGTAACTTTTCAACACTCCCTCTTACCGAGGAAGGTAACTTTTCAAGAATAAGCAAGAGCCCTCATGTAAGATGCGCTGTCACAACCATGAGATTACTGAAAAATGATAACACGCAACCATAAACATAGAGAAATCCCCACATGTCAAACCCCAGATGAAGTAGATAAGATATGGCAGCCTTCTAATTGAATGATTCTAGAAATTTTCCAAACTAGGGCAATTAATGCAACTCAAAAAAATTCACATTTTCCTACAGGTTTCCCAGATCTTAACCCTGTGAATTTTCATCCTTCGGGCTCTTATGAAATATAAATAAAACAGCATCAAAAGCAAAAAATATTTCACCTCTTAACAATCACAATCAATAAGGACTTCCAAAAGAAAAGATACCAAAGTGTGCCAACAAGCTTCAGCACTCTAGGTCAATCTTATCACGTATAAAACATATTTGAAATTCACTTCTTGACCGCTGTAAATACAGCAGCAAATATGCCCTATCTTCTTTAATAATAATGTTAAATCACTTAACAATTTCAGCCTTAACATATGTCAAATCAGCAAGAAATACAAGTGTGACCTCAAGTTTGAAGGAGATGAAGAAGAGCTTCCTACTACAAATGTGAGGAATGAACGACAATGGAGGAGTGATGGGGGTCTGCTCAAAGGGTCGATCTATGGCTGTATGGGGTTGATCAGCGGTCATACGGCTTTGGTCCATACGATTTTTGTGGGCCCATGGCCGGCCACACACAGTTATGCTCAGGGGGGTTGCATTCTAATTCCAGAGGGAGATCGCTTACCTCGGAAGGGAATGGACAGGTTTACTCTTGAAGAGCCTAATCTAGAGAATGATCTCACTAGGATCTGTGACCGTAGATTGTAAAGATTTGAATACATCAGCTAAGAATATTTCTCTTTCGCTAAGTGATAGATTCAATTCTATTGTAGTTTTTAAGTTTAATCAACAGGAAGAATGGCCACCCTTGCCCAGCAATAATGTTCCTAGATCAAATGACTTAAATATTGATTTAGTGGTTAGCCAGGAGGAGGATGCAAAAAATTAAATGGTAGTGCAAAACCATCATGTGCAAATCAAGGGTTATTAAACCACTCTAGTGGTGTCTTTGTCAAATCTTCAACCAAAGGGATAGTGTAAGTTTGTTGAAGCAAAATCAGATTGGTGGAAAATTCTTAATTGGTAATGAAGAGATACTTCGAAGTAAGAGTCCTCTTCTCAGATCCCGACTGTTGAAAAGGTTGATACCACACCTCAAGCCAATGTGGATGCTATGGGCGAAGGGGATTTCAATTTTTTTCTCGCTAGTAATAACGAGTATGCAGAAGGGAAGAAGAACCTCAAGAAAAGTGGGGTGATCTTCTATTTTCTTCATCACATGCCAAATGAAGCAGCATTCAACAAATGGTGCCTGTTGAATTGGGAAGTGAAGGGAGTTTCTATGTATTCTTGCTGGGGTTTGGTTCACAAATATGTTTGTCTTTTGTTTAACAATGAATCGGCGGCATGACAGGTCCTTCAGTGTGGTACATGCATTATTGCGGATTCTTTACCTTATGTGCAAACTTGGAGATCTTATTTTAACCTGGAAGATAGAGGGCAAGCCCATTATCCTCTATGGCTTGAGTTTCATGCTCTTCCTGTTGATTTGAGGCCATTTTTGATCTGTTTGCCAACTAGTTTGGCAAGATTCTAATCCCAAATGGTAGGTGTAACTCTTTCCAACCCAATCTGAGACTCTGTAGAATTTGATCCAAAGAAGAAGCTACCCCCATTTATTTCAGTGATGATATTAGATGGAGTCAACAACAAAAGGTTCGCTATTTGAATTTGTCGAATGCATGCTTTGCCTGCCAAGCCCGCAATCATCTTATATCAGATTGTCCCCATTAGAAGCCCCCTCTAGGAGCTCCCCAACCTACAAGTGATGCAGGTCCTTCAACATCAAGAGCTTCGACTAGAAAGGCAAGTTCGTCAATGGGTTACGGCCAAGTGGCCAAGGAGGATGGATCTCAAATCCCTGTTGGAGGTTTGGCTACTACTTCGGCAACTATTTCTAGTAGCAGGGAAAGCGTCGTTGTGGTTCAGGAGGTTCCTAAAGGTGCTACAGGATTGGTTCGGTATTCGACTCCAATCTATTCCCTTGGGCCAGATCATGCAACCAACTTCAGTCAGTGGTAGTGTTTCGGTTCAGGTATGGAGGTTGGCGAGGAATGGCAGGTTAAATCCAACAAGCACAGGGGGGCAGGGCTCCCCCTTCCTTGAAGAGACCTAGTAGTGCTGTGAAACCTGCTCCAAAGAGATTGTGCCCCAATCCCTTGAGAGGGGTACATCTTCTTTGAGGTCTTTAAACATGACCAATAAGTTTGGTAGTCTAGCCAAACCTCTATTCCTTGACTGAAGCTTTCCCTTTTTTCTTTGAATGTTAGAGGGATGAAAATCTCAGGTAGAAAGCAGGTAGTTCAAGGAGTTCTTCAAAAGGTTAAGCCAAAGATAGTTTTTTTGCAAGAGGTCAAATCAGCTGGATTTGAACCAGTGTTGCAAACATCGACGTAGTGAAAAAATCGGCAAGGTCCAGGAAACATCGTTTTGGGATAGCGAAAAAATCGGCAAGGTCCAGGAAACATTGTTTCGGGATATCTCGGCAGCACATCGGCAAACATCGGCAATAAATCGGCAAACTTAAAAAAATACAAAAATATTCATTTTTTTTCAAATTTTTAAACATCTAAAGCAACACTAACATCAAATAAACACATTGCCACATGAATATGAAAACCGATATATAAGATGTCTAGAGATACATCACACATCAAAAATGGATCGTGTCCTGAATCCTAACTCCCGAGTCATCAAAAAATATAACAAATGTATCTCATCATCATCACGAGTCAATAATAATAATAAATGAAATTAATTAGTTCAACTAGGATATTGAATGCTCTACAAGGGCGGATTAATTACTGTTGTAAGAATGCTCTGTAATTAATTAATTAGTGCCACAAGAATGCATTGAAATTAATTAATTAGTGCTGTAAGAATGCTCTGAAATTAATTAATTAGTGCTGTAAGAATGCTCTGCAAGGGCAAATTTCATAACAGGCTCCTCACACTCCACCCTCCACGAAGTCAAAATCACCTTTAGAAAAAATCGGGAAAAAAACGGTAATATCTCGAGATAAATCAGGAAAAAATCGGCAATATCTCGGAAAAAATCGGCCTTAGGAAAAAATCGGCAATATCTAGGGATAAATCGAGAAAAAATTGGCAATATCTCGGAAAAAATCAGCCCAATTTTTTAGGCGATAAAATCGGCAAGCAAAAAAAATCACAATTTCTCGGCACCTCATGATTTCTCGGCGATGTTTGCAACACTGATTTGAACTTCACAACCACATGAGTTATGTTTGTAATGGCCCCTTCTGGACCACAGATACATCTAGCTGCTCAAATATGCATCCTAACATCACTAGGAGGGTTGTGAGAAAAAGCATAGTTATTGAGTGATTCAGATTTAGTTATTTCAATGCTGCTCCATTTAGGATCTATTTTTATTTAGAGTATTGTATTGCACTATACCTTTCAGTTACTTATGCTGGAATTAGCAATTTTTTTTATCTTGTGGTTATTCACATTTGATGGATTTGTTTATTGCCTGTGTCCTGTGATGGATTTGCAATTGTTAGAATCTGTGCATCACTATTTTGCTCTATGTCAAGGTTTTAGAATTGTCAAAATTAGTGTTTATTGCGCAAAAGAGTGGTCTAACGGCAAGCAGTAAGCTGATTGGGCTTGTATTAACATGGGGCTGATTGGGCTTGTATTAACATGGGGACCCGGGTTCAAAACCCTCGGTCGGTGTGCCCTGCTTATTGTTTATTGTTGTGCCCTGCTTCTAGGAACACGTAAAGTTGGATTATTCTACTCCCACGAACTCCATATTTGAATTATCTTTGGTCACCTTACAGTACAATCTTACTGCCTTCCACAATTTGGTTGAGTTGTAACAGAAAGTTGTTTTTCCCAAAAGGAACAACTAAAGATAAAGCATAGGTGCATGCAAGGGATGCATCAATTTCAGATTACATATCCGTGTTGAGTAAAATACTGAAATGGGATTGAAAACTAATAAAAGGGCATTAAATATTCAAATCAAATGTCACCCTTAGAGTTGGTACAACATACCGACACATATTAACAAAACAGCCTATCATTCTCAATTTTAAGTTTGGATAATTGAAAGAGAGCCTTTTGAGTGGAAACATAATTTCAAAGTAGTGCAAATAAATGGCTATAAACTAGGAATACAGTGTAAGCATAGTGGACTTCACTTACCAAGTAAGAAAGAGATTCTAGAATAGCTTCTTCTTGGGTGGTCAATTCAAATTCACCTTCTCCTCCATATATAGAGCGCAAAACTTCCACCTACAAAATATTGTTTACTTTCTTATAAAACATGCATTGTACCTTTTGACTAAAACTCAACACTTACATTCACATGCCAATGTAACATATCAAACTTTCTAGAGCATATTTAGTATAATATTACTAGTGTCAACTGGAAAAAATAAAAAGTTGATGCTGATTGACCAAGTCAAAAAAATTATAGAGGTAGTTAGTTAACATATATTAGCATTCATAAGTTCCCTGGATGGCAACTCAAAGAATGATGCATATAGATAGAATTCAATACCATACACTAGAGAGCCCGTAATTGAACTACATTGAATATATGTAAACATTCTAATCTCAAATAGATCCATTAGATAGAATTAAACCAAAAAGGATTGACTTGGCCAACCTAACCAAACTGAAAACCTAATTTTCCTACAGCGTTAAGCATATTGTAAAGAAACGTATACATCAGATACAACAAAGATGTTGTGTTCCTATGCACAACAATTTTGTGATGTAAAAAATAAAAATCATATATATATGAGCTATTTTCTTATACTCTCATCATTTTGTAATGTAAGGTCAACAGGTTATGGTTATAAATGAGAGAGATTCTAGAACAGCTACTTCTTGGGTGCGCAGTTCAACTTCACTATCTCCTCCATATATTGAGTGCAGTGTTGCGAATATCTCCAATATTTTCATTTTTTTCCGAGTTGTTCAGGTTGATGACATTTCTGATTTTTTCAGGTCCAAGTTTATACTTGCAGACAATTTTCTGATATTTTTCCCAATATTTCCAATAAGTTTCTTTTTGTACCCTCAACAATATAATATTTTCCGACCCTTATGACATATTACCCAAAATAATATTTTCAACATTAATTGAACACAAATTTCCAACTACAAATTCTCATTTACATTCTTATAAACATGCAATATACATATGACTAAAACTCAATACTTCATATGTGTATGCTAATGTAATGTTCCAAACTTTTTCGAGCACATTTACTATCAATATCACTAGTGCCAATTGAAAAAAAAACATTGGCACCGATGGACCATGTCAAAATAAATTAAAGGTAGTAATAACATATATAAACAAAGATCAGATCCATGGATGGCAACTCAAAGAATGAAGCATATAAATAGAATTCAATACCATACCCTAGAGATGCCGTAAATGAACTACATTGAATATATATGAAGTTTAAACATTGTAGTCTTGAATAGATACTTGTTAGTTAGAATAAAACAAAGAGGATTAATTTGGCCAAGCCTAACCAAGCTTAAAACCTAATTCGCCTAGAGCATTAAGAATATTGTACAAAGACATATATATTAGATAAAGCAAAGATGTTGTGTCCCTCAAAACAATAAGTTTGTTATGTCGAAAATAAAATCATACATAAATGAGCTGTTTTTTAACATGCTATTTATTTTAACAATAAATATGGTACGGTGTTACCTCTCATATTGTATGAGGGTAATCCAACAGATGACTATGATGACTTCATTCAGAATTCAAATCCTCACACAACATAATTAGTTGCACATGGCTTAAGGTCCCTTGGGGTGATTTTGATATTATATTATTGCAAAGTATTGTTTAATGGGATGTATAATGCCCTCCTCCTTGGAAAATGTTGAGCACACTCCATTTTGACCCATTTAACACCTCAAACTATGCTAGGTGCATCCCCTAGAGACGTAATCCCTTGTTTGTGATTTATGGGATTTATGTATGGAAATCCCTAATTTTTGGATTCTAGGAACATAATCCCTTGATTTTAGGGCTTGTTACCGGATGAACTAGCAGGGCTAGTATCCGATGAACAAATGTAGGAGAAAGTGACCACTGTCACTTTAGTCACTCCTCCAAACTGCTTCGGAGAGTAGGAACCTCCAAGCGGAGAGCCCTTCAATGATCTGCAAACACTTAGAAGCTATGTATTCTTGACAATATATCAGTGACCAGTGCCTTGAGTAGTAACGTCTATGCGAATGAAGAAAACATACTATGCACTTAATATATCAAATCAATGTGTGAATAAGAATGTTCAATGACTAGTTAGGATAACAATGTTTAACATCATAAGATATAGATCATTTGTCAACTAGAGAATACCAACACCAATAATAGGCCAATGAGTAAAAGAGATCATGCATCAATGTTTAACCATTCAGTAGATTAGTATAGATTACCAAGTATATGCAATGTTAATGATAGAGAAGTGTAATCACTAATCACAATTAAGGCCAATAAATACAACCAACTAATTACGATGCGAAATCCAATATGTTATCACCTTAAAGAAGCCAAAAAGTATTTGTTTCAGGTCTGCATAAAGAGAGGTTTTGCACAGTATAGCAGCAGTATTGAAAATGCTAGTTAGTAGTGATATCAACTTATAAAGTTATAAGGATTCAAAGCAAAAAAAATAGAAGTATAACTTAGACTATAACCAGCTTCACTCTCTGTCAATCAAATAGTAAATATATATGCTCAGTCACTGTATATTTCCCACACACCAGATCATTAACAGTAGTATGAACTCCCTTCTTTTGATATCAGTTTTGTAGCAATGGTAATCACAAAAGATCCGTACAATGAGTTATTCAAATTCTGAGTGATTTTGTCATAAAGTGAACCAATATATATCAGACTGTAATATCATTTTTCAGACTTCTGTGTAGGTAGATCTCAGACTTCTTGTGATCACTGTTTGTTAACCTTTAAATGCACTTTTCAACAAAATTGTTGCTCTCTTCTTTTGCTTGTACGTGCAGGGGAATATGCTTGCAAGTCAAGGTTATGCTAAGATGACAATATGCAGCAGGAGCAAACCTGTAGCAGTGAGCAGAGGGCTGATATATGCAAAAAGCAGGGCCAAAGGAAGATTACAAAGGGAGGACCAAGCCCTTTTGTGCCAAGGTCGAAGGTAAGGGCAGCCAAAGAAGGGGGAACCGAGCCTTTTGAAGGGAGGTCGAACCCTTTTTGGGCCTGTCCTAAGGTGAAAGGCAATGGAAGTGGATAGAGGGAATGAAAGGGAAAGAGATGGAGGATAAAGGAAGGAGATGGATGGGAAAAAAGCGAGAGGAAAATAGGAAGGAAAGAAAGGGAGAAGAAGAGGAAAGGGATAAGAGGAAGGTTAGAAAAGGAGAAGAAAGGGGGAAGCGAGCTAGGGAAAAAGGGGAGCGAAGGTCTAGGAAAGGAATAGAGGAGAGGGCGAGGCCAATAGAGGAGAGAGCGAGGGTAGGAGAGGAAGGGAAAGAGGGCCGCTAGGGCCAAAGAGGGACTGCAGCTAGGGTTTGCATCTATATTTTAGGGTTTTTTAAATTTAATTTTTGTGAACTTTTATGTACAAAAATCAAAAAATAAACATAATTAACAATAAACACAAAATATAACCTAAAATAAAAGTACAATTAAGGTTTTTAAGAATTTTTTTTTTTTAAGATTTTAGGGCTCCTAAAATTTCGCCCTAAGGTTTTTAGGGCTAAAGAAGGCAGGGAAAAATTGTAGGAGAGAGGGCCGAAATTTTAGGAAGGCCAAAAATCGAAAAAAAAAATATATATATATATATATATTCTAGGGTTTTTAACATAAAATTCCAGACCTAAATCTAATCCTAATTCTACCATGCAAATGCAAATTTACAAATGAAAATGCAAGTGAAATTAGGTAAAAGATTGACTAACTTAGAGTTTTAATGGATGTTACCCCAAACCCTAGCCTTAGAGGAAGGTGACCAGCCTTCCTCTTGGAGGTAATTCTCCTTGCTACTAGGTTAGGGCTTCTTGAAACAACCTCTAGGGTTCGTTGCAAGAGCCTAAACTAGGGCAAAGTTGGAGCTCCAAGACCAAACTTTGTAAACACCTCCTCTTGGGAGTGTTTCCTAAGTAAACCAACCGGTTAGATTGGCTAAGTATCCGGACATTCATGTGACTATGGATATCCTTGTAACATATGTACTGGATAAAAGGGGAATGTTGCTTTCCAGAAAGTGGGCTGCTACTTTAGGAGGTTGGATCCAAATGGACTGGACGTACACCCCTGTACTTGCATCAAAAGATTCATTCGTAAAATTCCATAGTGAGAAGAAGAAGAAAAATCATGTAGAAAACCCCAAGAGACCTTCAAATGAATATGTCTATAACACTGATGATTTGGGGAACTATGCAATTAATTCTACCTTTTTAGCCCCTATTCAAGAACAAATCAAAGATGAAAAGGTAGGTGAAATTTGGAAAATGAATTTTGATGGTGCTCATTCAAGAGCAGGAAAGGGGGATGGGATTGTCATCACTTATCCGAGAGGTCAGGTTTTCAACATTGCATTTAGACTGGAATTTGAAGCGACAAACAACGTAGCAGAATATGAGGCTCTTTTACTTGGGATAGAACTAGCAAAAGATATGGGGATAAAGATGTTAAGTATAAAAGGCGACTGATTTGATAGTTCTACAAGTAAATAACCAATTTGCATGTAAGTGTCAGAGATTAAAAAAGTGGGACACCATGGAATTCTTTGATGCCTTAAACATAGAAGCCATTCCTAGAGATCAGAATAGTGCAGCAGATAGGTTAGCAGTTTCAGCATCGACACTTCAACCTTCAGAAGAGATGTTAACTGGTGATTGTACCTTAGAAATAAATTTCAGACCATCAGTACCAGACAACATGGAACATTGGCAGGTTTTTCGAGATGATGAACAAATCTTGAAATGCATTCATAATGTTGAGGATTCTTCAAACTTTAATGTCAATTTTCAAGAAGAGGGTAAAGAGTATCAGGGCGAGGGAAATCAGTTCAACAATCCTGTTCCTCGTGGTTTAGTAGCACTTGAAAACATTTTTGACAGGCAGGACCGGAAGAAGAGCAGTATTGATTCATTGAAACCAGGGGACTATGTGGAAATAAACATTGGGTCAGACAAAGAACCTAAAATGATAAAAATCGGAAAAGGTACCTCAGAAAAAGAAAGGAATGACTTAATCAGTTTATTTAAAGAGTATAGAGATGTGTTTGCTTTTACTTATGATGAATTAAAAGCATATCGTGAAGATCTATTCCAACACACTATACCTTTAAAGCAAGAGATCAAAGAAGATAAACCTTTCAAACAAAAATTGAGACAGATCAACCCTAAGTTGGCTCCCATTGTTAAAAAGGAGCTTGAGAAAATGTTAGCGACAGGGATTATTGCACCGACAAGGCATTCATCTTGGTGCTCTAACTTAGTGGTTGTTAGGAAAAAGAACGGAAGCATAAGGATATGCATTGACTTTAGAAATCTAAATGTAGCTTGCCAGAAGGACAATTATCCGCTTTCGAATATGGAAACCCTTCTCCAAAGGGTCACAAGTGCTAGCATGATGTCCATGCTAGATGGTTTTTCAGGATACAACCAGGTAGTCATTCAGAAAGAGGACAGACACAAGACTACTTTCACAACTCCTTGGGGCACCTTTGAATACTTGAGAATGCCTTTTGGTTTATTGAACGTTGGGGCCACTTTCCAAAGAGCTATGGACTATGCATTCAAGGAGCTAATTGGAAAAATCATAGAAATTTATCAAGATGACTTGATTGTATTCTCTAAAGAAAGATCTAGCCACATAAGTCATTTAAAACAAGCATTTGAAAGGTGTAGAAAGTATGGCATTTCCTTAAATCCAGCTAAGTTAGTCCTAGGTATCAATGAAGGAAAGCTCTTAGGACACATCATATCCAAGGACGGGGTCAAGGTTGATCCCGAGAGAATTGAGGCAATTAAAAAGATACCTTTGCCTAAGAATGTCAAAGCCCTCTAGTCTTTCAATGGTCACATCAACTTTATAAGAAGATTCATCCCTAACTTGGCGGAACTAATGAAGCCCATGCAAAAATTATTAAAGAAAGATGCCAAGTTTGTGTGGACAAACGAGGAAAGGGAGGCCTTCACACGTATAAAAGATGCTATCACGAGATCGCCTGCCCTAGTCAGCCTAGACTATTCCAAGGATTTTATGTTTTTTTCCTTTGCATCTGAAGACGCCATAGTAGGGGTTTTGCTCCAGAAGAACAACGAAGGATTTGAGCAACCCATCGCTTTCATGAGCCGTGCTTTACAGAATTCAGAATTAAAATACACCATCATGGAGAAGCAGGCTTATGCCTTGGTTAAATCATTAAAACGTTTCAGGACCTATATTGGGTATTCTAAAGTCATAGGTTATGTTCCCCATACTGTAGTAAAAGACATCTTGTCCCAACAAGATTGTTTAAGAATAAGGGGTACATGAGTATGACTTAGAAATAAAACGCACCAATCTCATCAAAGGACAAGGTCTTGCCAAGATGTTGACTCAGAAGAATGAGGAAGCCATAGGAATGGTTTGTGAAAACAGTGGATCTGAGCCAATCATGACCCCAACATTGCAAAATCTTGATAACCACAGGTATTCGGACATCATCTAGTTCTTTCTTCAACTTACTTGCCCAGATCACCTCAAGGGTCACAAGAGATGGGCTTTAAGGTTGAAAACAGCTAAGTATTGCCTCACTCAAGAAGGTTTGGGTTGGAGGAACCCAGACGAGGTAATACTTAGATGTGTTAATGAGCAGTATTCCAAAAGAATCATGGTAGAGTTCCATTCAGGATTTTGTGGTGGCCACTTCGTAGCAAATACAACTGCCCACAAAATCCTCCGAGCAGGTTACTACTGGCCAACTATTTTCGCAGATGTTCATGAATTTGTTAAGTGTTGTTGGGAGTGTCAGCTCTTTACCGGGAAGCAGAAATTGGCATCTCTTCCCCTCAAGCTAGTAGTTGTCATCACCCATTTTCAGTAGTGGGGACTTGACTTCATCGATCAGTTTAAGGATAATTCAAGTAACAGGTTTACTTGGATTCTAACAGCTACTGATTACTTCACCGAGTGGGTAGAGGCCATACCCACCAAAGCAATCACTGAGAAAGTTGTTATCGACTTCCTTGAGGATAAAATCATCACACGATTTGGTATCCCTCTTAAGATAACAACTGATAATGCCAAGGCCTTCAGTTCGATCGATATCATTTCCATTAGTTTTAAGGATGGCATTACCCTATCCCATTCGTCCAATTATTACCCCTAGGGAAATGGACTTGCTGAATCCACAAATAAGAATTTAATGAATATTATTAAGAAAAGTGTGGGGAACAATAAGAACGAATGGGATAGTAAGATAAAGTATGCACTTTAGGCTAATCGGATAACCAAGAAAAGTGCTACTGGGAAGTCTCCCTTCGAGCTAGTGTATGGTTTCATAGCTGAGTTACCCATCAACATGCAAATACCAGTGTTTCAGATGCTCATCGAGTATGGTTCAGAAGAGGATGGTATGGAGCAGAGGGTTACTCAGATTATTGAATTGGATGAGAGCAGAAGGACAGCATTTGATCAGAGTTTTAGACATCAGGAGAGCATGAAGAGTACCTTCGATAAGTCAGCCAAGTCGAGAGCTTTCCAAATTGGGGACACAGTCCTCCTGTGGGATAAAAGAAGAGACAAGTCGGGCAAGCATGGGAAATTCAATAGCCTCTGGAAGGGGCCATTCATCATTCACGACTTTGCCGGCACAAATTCATTTTTGCTCAACAGCATGGAAGGAGAAAAGTTGAATCTACTAGTGAATGGGAAGGATCTGAAGTTGTTCTATGGCAGTGACACATAAATGCCCATGGGGCATTTCAAGGCTTCTCTAAACCCTTTACTCTTGTCTTTCAGTCTTTTCTTTTTTTTGTACATTATTTTTTGTATATTATTCTGTACAATATTTCATGTATAATAGCTCATGTATATTAGTTGTTGTATATCATTTTATGTATACTAACCTTGTATTTTATCTTTTAACTTATGTTTCATTTGGCATATTTATCATGTATATGTGGAACTAATGCACTTAAGTTTTGTCCAGGAACCGGAGATTTTGGGATTCTCGCCCACTCTTTTTGATTGAAAACCAAACAAGTGCACGTCCCGCAGTTGGAGCCGTATGTTACCAACTATTTTGTACATTAGTTGGATTTCTTGTGAGCCGCTAGAGTTGTGAACATTTACAATGTTCATCATTAGTGTTCAGAAGTCCAGAAGTCATTTCCAAGGCCAATTTTGGCCCCTTAGTAGTAAATTGCATGCTTCATACCCCCTTGGGGATTTTGTAAAAATGTACAAGCAAGATTGTCTAATATAAAGAACTTGGTTTCCTAGGACTTAGCCACCAAAGGTGATCATTCCATGGTGTTTTTTCCTTGTCAATTATGCAATGTTCAATAAGCGTTGTATAATCAACGAGTTTTTCACCGCTCCTCCAAAGTTGGAATGGTCGTCTTGGGGGTTAGGCCTTAGGCGGTTATTTAAGTTCATGTGTCAATGTTTATGAGCTTGCTAGATATAGAATTGAGTCATTATGAACATGCACTAGCTCCCCTAGGATTTTGAGTCAGTTCGGGCGAAATTATTTTTTCCCGTTTTACAGGCCTTTTTAATGATTTGATTAAAAAATCAAAAATATGATGAAAGTGTGGTCTAGGGGTTGTTTTTGCCTTGGGGGTGCTCGTTTTCTAACCCAGAGCACCCACAAAACCCCAAAACCCACTTTTCCTAAGTTTTAAGTGATTATTTATCACTTTAATAAAAATTATCTCGAAAATAATTACATAGAATTATTTAATTAGAAAAATAAAGATATGACATTTTCTCTAAAAAAGAAAAAAAGAGCCAAATAAAGTGCCAGTCCAGTTGGCAATCATTATCAGAGTGCAAATCAATCAAATCCAAAGAGTTCCAGTTAATATCCAAGTCACTACAAGTGATTCTCCCTTGGGATTTGCACCCTCCTTTAGAGATGGGCGACTTTGCTTATGTGGATGCATCTTACTTGTTGGGAGTTATTTACAAGGTTGAGAGGGGCGCCCTCTCTTGAGGTGGAAGCCACCTCATATGAAGGCGCCAACCAAGTGCTAGTTGAATCCTAGTTCAAGGCTCCGTTAAGCCTCAATCAAATGAATGTGCCCTCTTGCCCTAGATGCCTTCTAGAACTCACCCTCTCTTGGATCTTTTTCTATTTAAGCAAGGCTCCTGGTCCATTGTTAGGATGGATGCAAGGAACCTCTGCTCAATTGTAATGCACTGCAATTTGTTCATTGTTGAATAAAGTTGAGACTTTGGAGGTCCATGTGGTGCAAGGATTCTTATGGTGTGAATGCATGATTTAATCATTGAGGTGATATCTTTCTAGTCTCTTTTTTTCTTATGCAAGTTTTTTTCTTATGCGAGTGTATTGATCTATTATCTAGCTTAAAAGATTATCATTCTAATCCATAGAGTAAGCATTTGAAGGCTTCAATTTGTTTGCTTGTGTTAAATTTTCCAAGATTTCAAAGTAACAAGTTGTAGTTAGTTATAAGAATGTTCTTTCAATCTTTGTTTATGTAGCACACTAGACTTGATCTCTCTTGTCTTGAAGTTATGTAGATTGGCAGATTCACCAACTTTGAAGGCGAGCTTGAGCTCAGTTGCATCTTGTTCATCTTCAACAAAATATTTTGGGACTAATTCTTCTTGTCTTGCAGGATCTTCAAACATTTCATCGATATTCAAGCTTGAGCTTGAACCCTTCTTCCTGTTGGATTTTGTGCAACTTCGGAAGATATTATTCATTTGCATTTTATTGTACTTTCATTGTACTTGATTGTACCTTCTAAGGGAGATGAACATGATGTAATTACTTATGTAAACACATGAAAGGATCAATGTAAACCTTGGGGTGCAAAGAAGCAAAAGAAAAATATTAAAAATAAAATTATTAATTGCCCCTAGGTGAAGTCGGCCCAGTTAGGGATTTTTTTGGTTTTGCACTTGTATAAATAAGAGGTAAAGTGCACCTCATTAGCTCATTCACTCACTTGACAATTGCGCATCACTTGGGAGAGAGAAGAAGTTCGCACAAGCTAGAAGAGGAAGTTGTTTTGGGGTTTCTACTTGTGGAAGACATTTTCACATTTTCTCTTTTATCATTTGTACTCTGATCTCGGGATTATCATCTCTATACGAAGGTTGCTGGGTTTTTCCCAATTGGGTTTCCCAGGATAAACTCGGTGTTATTGTTTTGTGCTTTGTCTTTCTTCTAGTGATCATGGTTATGCATTTATGTTATTATGCTATGAATGGATGAATTCTAACATGGTATCAGAGCAGTTCTAGAAGAAGCCATTGCCGAAACATTGTCGGAACCCTGCCGGAATTAGGATTTCATCTTGTGAAGTCTTCACCCAACATTTTGGAAAAAAAGAGCCATGGGAATTTCGTTTTTGGCAAGGTGCATCTTTTGGTGAAGACAGAAGTCAATTCCGAGAATTTTGAATTTTTGACCTATCTCTACACTGGAGCAGAAATTAGGGTTTCAGTTTTGACCTGCTTCTCTCCACAGATTTGGATCAGCCCTACCTCAATTCAACTCGCCTTGGCAAGGTGCATCTACCTATGGTTTTAGTTTTTCAAATTATCAACTTCCTTTTCTGCTAGCTCCCTATGAACTGGAGGGGGAGATGATCTCATCTCCTTTGGCTCTAGCATTTCTTCATCATCGATCTCCAAGTACAACATGGAGATGTGAATCTTCACCAGTCCTTCGATGAGTCCAGGAGAATCACTCAATCCTGGATTCAGGAGAATCTCTCAATCCTGAATATATGAGACATCTTCAACAGTCCTTCGGTGAGTCCAGGTGAACCTATCGATCCCATAGATCCAGTTGATATCCCCAGAGATGTTGCAAGTCGGAAAAGACCTAGATGGGCACAGCAGACATTGCAGGATGCAGAGGGGCATGAAGCTCCACATGGCGCTTGCAGAGAAATCAAAAGACCTCAGAGGTTCTCTAGTTATGTGGCACTGATGAGCAACATTATTGATTCAGAACCCACCACTTACGAAGAAGCATCCAAACATCAAGTTTGGAAGGATGCCATGATGGAAGAATATCAATCCATCATGAAGAATGATGTGTGGGAAGTTGTGCCCAGACCTGAGGAGAAGTCAGTAGTGACTTCTAAATGGCTATACAAGATCAAGCATGAAGCAGATGGCAGTGTTGAGAAATACAAGGCCAGATTTGTAGCCAGAGGATTCTCTCAGAAAGAGGGAGTCGACTATGATGAGACATTTGCTCCTGTGGCCCGATATACCTCCATCAAATCCATTATTGCTATTGCTTCAGCTATGGGATGGAAGTTGCATCAGATGGATGTCAAGACAGCCTTTCTCAATGGTGTTATTGAGGAAGAAGCTTACATCGAACAACCAGATGGATTTATTGTCCAAGAAAAGGAGTCTCATGTATGCAAATTGAAAAAGGCACTGTATGGACTCAAGCAAGCACCCCGTGCTTGGTATGGACGAATAGACGAATTTCTGGTGAGCTTGGGATTTTCCAAGAGTGATGCAGGCCCCAACCTTTACTACAAGGTTGTAGATGATGAGCCACTAATCTTGGTATTATATATTGATAAGCTGTTTCTCACAAGAAATGAGAAACTTATTGTATGGTGTAAGAAGAATCTCGCCTCTGAGTTTGAAATGAAGGATCTTGGATTGATGCACTACTTCTTGGGATTAGAAGTATAGCAGAGGCAGAAAGAGATTTTCCTAGGACAAGGAAAATACACCATTGATATACTTAAGAGATTCGGGATGTTGAACTGCAAGTCCATGGCTACCCCGATGGATACAAATTGGAAGAAGTTGAGAGATTCTAATTTAGATTCTGATTTAATTGATCCTGTTATCACCAAACTTGTAGTTGCCCCTAGAGATGGATCCAAGATGGATGGCAGAGGGGATAGGCAACCAAGATAGCCTCGGCTCCCAATGGATGGTTGTCACGCGAATCGAGGCAATCTTCACTTTATGTTATCTAGCCCAAGACAACAAAGGGGGAGACCCAGATCTACTTCCAATAGGAGAGATCAGACCAAGACACCAGATCAAATCAATTATGGATGAAGTACATAAGGTGTGTGGTGAACCCAAGATCTATGGAAGAAGTCACAAGATGAGTAAGGGGTTGGATCAAGAGGTTTAAGCAATGTAGATTTGGTCCAACTTGGTTAGGTGAGTGACTTGTGAGATGTAAAACCAGATCTAGGATTAGGGTGCTAGTCAAATATGAGAAAAATCCACTGCCTTGGGAACCATGTCCAATGCAAGGTAGTTAAGGATCAAATTGGGGCTAACCAGTACCAAAGATAAGCTTGATGAGTGGATATGACAGTATTTAAGTGTTCAAGCAATAAGACAAAGACCAAACTGCAAGCTAACTCAACAACCCAAGAAAGTCGAATTGGCTTGGAGAAGATCAGTGCCTTGGGAAATGGGCCAAATGGAGTCGGATGTCCACCAAACTGTAGATCAGGGATGTTGAGGTGTGAAGCTAGGTGGATCTTGAAGATCAGGATCATCCAATTGCTAGATCTCAGTAGATCTGAGATTGAAATGTATCACCAAGTGACCCAAGTGGGGCTCAACCCTCAAAATGAGGAATGGGGCCCACAAGGTGAAAATCACTAAAGTGACACACCAGGGGTAGGTTATCAAATATGGAGATTATGGATCAATTGGGATCTCACCTACCCAGGTGCTAGATCTTAGCAAACTCACCCAACTAGGAAGTGCGACCTCCCTTGAAGAGGCTAATTTGTCTTGGAAAATGGGTTGAATGAAGGCCAATCCTCACCAAACTATAGATCCGAATTGCCGTGGATGCTATAGAGGTGGGTTTTAAATTTTATACCCAAAAGCCAAGTAGATCTTGCTAGATCTGAAAAATTGTAAAATGAGGGTTTGAAGTATGAGGGTTTTATCAATGAAGTAGCTATGCCAATGGATTGGAACCAAGACAAGAAGAACAAACCTGTGGATCTTACCTGGATAACCTTGTAGATGCCTTGATGATGATGATCTATGCAAACCCGATCAATTTGGAGCAATTTGAGGTAGTTTTCTATGAAGTCGATTTGTCCAAGGAAGCCAATGCGCCCTCTCTCCTGCACAATAAACGTCAACAATATCAGATTTACTGCAAACAAGAGATAAGACTAATGCCACAAGAGAAATAACAGAAAGTTAGCATAGATCACAATGATACTAATGATAACCCCCTGATACAAGCGAATGCCAAGTGGAGCGAGTTGAAGAAGCCTTGCAAAAACGCCCTAGTGAAGTCGCCCTCCTGTAGACAAGACAAAAGTTTCCAAAAAAAGATAGATCTTACCACAAATACCCAAATGCTGGGATGCAAAAGACTTTACAATCACCATCGAAGAACACCAGAGTCAAAGGAGACCACAAGAATTTCCACAGAAAAGTTTTTCTATATCAAGATTCCAAGAGCCAAAGACCCCTTTACAATGACAAGCTCTCTCCTTTAAATAGGATGGAGAGAGGCCATAACCCTAACCACTTTTTGAATGAGTGGCTAAGATTAAAAGATCAAATGATCTAATCAATGGTTGAGATGAGCTCAACAATACAATACATGGATCAACTCAATAATACAATATAATAATGGATAAATCACCCATAATAAGGGGGGTCCCACCAAATGTCAATGATAGAATATAAGAAATAGCTTATGGTGGGTCTAAGGGGTAATTTCTAACACCCTTCGTCAATCCCCATAGCACAATGTCATCAAAATAATCATCTAAGCACCAAATCGTGCCTCTCTGGGAAAGTCGTGAGCCTTGGAAGGCTCCAGAAATCATCATAAAGTGCCAAAAGTGATGGTGTGGGTCCTGTTATCACATATATAGTAGCCGGGCTACCATACCTTCTTTTTCGGATTCTAGAGCACTATTCAGCCAGTTCCTTTGCATTTGAGATGCTGAGATGAGCATCTATTATGGATCATTATCAGATTATGGACAGCAAATATATTCCCCATGCCATGACTGAGTTTCAGGACACTCAGAGAGAGGACTGATGTAGCCATTTAGCCATTTATACAAAGCAGTCAGTAGTGCCCAGAGTTACAGCACAATTTCAGAGGACAGATTTTGGTTCAGATGATGAGCATTCAGGTATATGACTCAGCAGGTATATTTTGGTGTTATGGTTATATTGCTTTTATATTCATTCTTATAGCATGTCTTAGTATTGAGCATCATGATCTGGCGATCATATAGATATCTGGACCTGGTTGTACTTTATATATATATCATATTGTCCCTACTCAGACTTAGAAGTTCTTGGCCTATACTCATCGGTTTTACCCTCCTTAGGGAGATTAGAGGTGATCATTCCCACCATACTTTGGCTTGCTAGTGTTGGTCTCACTATTCATTGTCTTCATCCATCCATTACCTACCCAGTTTGTTCATTACCTTGACTTACTACTTGACTAGTGGCATGGAGGACCTTTCCCCACTGTAGCCTCTGTATTGGATGAGCTTCCCTGTTTATTGTGTCTCGACTCTGAGTTGGTGACAAAACTTACCTTTCGTGAGTTGGATTTCCTTGAGAAGTCCCCCTAGTCACTAAAGATGTTGTTGGCTAAACCTGAAACTTTTAGTGCTGCCATTAATGCAAAATATGGAAATGAAAAAGTTGTATCTTGTATGAAAAGCCCATTCATGCAATGTGTTTCTCAACACACATGAATGAAAAGCAAGCCAAATGATAATGGCTATGAAATATCAAATGCTATATCTGTTGTAAAATGTAAATACCTAGGTAAACAAGCTGTCTGTGACACACCTAGAAGTGCTCAGGTAAACAAGTGCCTTAAAAACACGCCTACAGCAAGAAGCCTAATTAAATGTAAATCTATGCAATGTGTTTATAAACACACATAGATCAAAGGCTATGGAAACTTTAGGCCCAAAAAGCAATGGAACTTAAACTCTATATCAAAAAGATTACTGGCCTCATTTGTATTATGGATTGTGCGCATCTGTGAAGGTGAATAAACACTCTTTGAACAACTTACCCATTTGTGAGACACCGCCATTCCCTGTGTTATTGCTTGTCCACTATATGCTATGGTGTGTATTCCCTTGTCCATTTCCAAAGTGTCACAGTGTTAATTCAGTAAATCATCCTTTGACCTAGCCATGTTATTCTTAGCCTTCACCCTTCACTAGCAAATTGATCACAACGATGAAGTGAGTATGACCTTGAAAGTCTAATCTGAGTAATAAATAATAATTAATGACCTATCATATTTGGATTTAGATCGCCAGTAATGATTGCTAGTTGCTTTGATTGCTATTTGAATGGATTGTAGAGCATGTTTTAACCTTTGACACCTTGCAACAGCTTGATGACAGTTTGAGTTATATTTTGGTCATGTTGACTTGGTCAAACCCAGTTTGACCAAAAGTCAACCACAGGACATGAAGTAGCAGACCTCAGATGCTACAGGTAGATGATATATGGTCTGGTACAGGTTACCATGGTGGGCTTATGCAGTGGTTTCAGGCTTATGATGATGATTTGTGCTTTTTCAGCACTTTTATAGATTATTATTATTTGGCCTGTCGGATATGATGAGTATTTATTTTGGACCATGTAGAGGTTTATATGGTGTATGAGTACACTTCTTAGATGGATTTGGACCTTCTGAGTCCAATGGGATAGTCTATTTTCAGTTCCGGGCAGTTATAGTGATTTTTAGCCTCAGTTGGCTATCCTAGCGCAGATTTGGTCTATCAGAGGCCTTGTCAGAGCAAAGCAGAGATTGGGTGAGTTCACCTAGGGCGTTGTGCATGGAGGGGGTGGTCCAGCCATTTGATATTACCATATTACCCCCCTCCCAGACAGCCTAGTGCCCTCATCTTGACAGCGCAGGCATTCTAGGAGGCAGTTTGGACAGTTTCACACTTCCCGAGGCAGTCCAGAAATGGTGAAAATGGCTATTGAAGAATTCAATTTGGGCTACTGAGGCAAAGTTATGGCATGGGATGACTTGTGATGATGAGTGGGATGTCTTCCACACCTCCTCCAGCAGTCTTAGCTTTCAGTGGGACCCACATCCATCACTTTTGGCACTTTTTGATGATTTCTGGAGCCTTCCAAGGCTCACGACTTTCCCAGAGAGGCATGATTTGGTGTCTTGGTCTTTTATTCTTGGATATTGTGCCATGGGGATTGACCAAGGGTGTTAGAAATTACCCCTTGGACCCACCATGAGCTATGTCTTATGTTTTATCATTATGATTTCGTGGGATCCCCTCTCCCAGGGTGAGTTTGTCCACATATTGTTATATTTTATTATTGATCCATGTATTGTATTGTTGAGCTCATCTCAACCATTGATTAGATCTTTTGATCTTTTAATCTTAGCCACTCATTCAAAAGATGGTTAGGATTATGGGCTCTCTCCATCCTATTTAAAGGGGAGAGCTTCTCATTCTAAAATCATCTAGAGAATTTGGCTCTTGGCTCTTGGAATAAAATTTCTATCTTTTGGAGTACATGCTTGGAACTTGGAGTGGATGTTGGTTGTTTTGATTGTAAATGCTTTTGTCCATTGCACTAGAGGATCTATTGTAGCTATCTTGCATATTTTGACATATCTTTTTACAGGTGGAGAAGACTTCTTTGACAAGTGCGAATTGGTGGGGAGGCTTGCCCTTCAAGCTTGGAGGAGGATGTTTTGGTTAATCAGGGAGTGGTTTTGTCTTTGTACCAACTATTCTTTGCTTATCTCTTTCTTGTTTGTATCTACCTTCAACATGTTAAACTGATTGATGCTTTGCTCCTTGGTTTTGACAGGTTAGAGGGACACACATGTGGCTTGGAGAAAATCAATTTGGCAAGAGGGCTTCAAAAAAATTCTTCATTTGATCTTTGGAAAAAGTAATCCTCATCTCAACTAGCATTCATCTCTTCATCCAGGTATGCTCCAAAGGTATGGTCTTCTTCCTTAGCTTATCCATAAATTCTCGATCATAAAACCCTAATTGATTAAAACCCTCATTTTTCACTTTTTCTTAGATCTACATGGATCTAGCTTGGCTTTGGGTAAGATATTGAAAACCCACCACTATAGCATCCACAGCAATTCAGATCTATAGTTTGGTGAGGATTGGCCTTCATTTGACACACTTTCCAAGGCACATTAGCCTTCTTGAGGGAGGTCACACTTCTTGAGGGAGGCTAGTGGGGCTATTTCCAAGAGATGGGTAGGTGAGATCCCACTTGATCCA
Organism: Larix kaempferi; assembly: GCA_027924585.1. Taxonomy (NCBI): domain Eukaryota; kingdom Viridiplantae; phylum Streptophyta; class Pinopsida; order Pinales; family Pinaceae; genus Larix; species Larix kaempferi. The sequence goes on from BSBM01000383.1 coordinate 2,522,913, forward strand.
TAATCTCCATACTTGATAACCTACCCCTAGTGCCTCACTTCATTGATTTTTGTCTTGTGGGCCCCATTCCTCATTTTGAGGGTTGAGCCCCACTTGGGTCAATTTGGTGATGCATGTTCAATCTCAGATCTATGGAGATCTAGCCATTGGATGTCCATGATTTTCAAGATCCACATTCATAGTTTCCTAAACTACTTGGGTCTAAACTTTGGTGGCCTTTGGGTTTGATTTGACACACATTTCCATGCTTTTAGCCCTCCTTGGGCAAAGTCGCACTTCTTGAGTGATTGAGTTGTCCCACTTTGAGAAACTGGGTGGTTGAGATCCCATTGGATTTGGAAAGAGCATATCTTGAAACCTACATCTAGTGTCTCACTTTGTGGAGTTCTACCTTGGGGGTAGCATTCCTTGTTTTGGGAAAAGTTGTCCACTTGGGTCACTTAGTGAAATATTAGATCTAATAAGATCCAACCATCACACCTCAAGTAGCCCACTTGATTTGCATCCTAGGTGTCCCGATCTACATTTTGGTATCCTTTTGACTCCATTGGCCCATCCATTTCAAGGCACTAATCTACCTAGGACAATTTGCACTTCTTGGGAATTGTGTCAAGTACTAGATTCCATGTGCGGGTATCTCTAATTTCATCTTAGATCCATAGATCTATCTTTTGCATACCCCTTGGTACCTTTTGCACCCCTAACTTCACCTTGTGGGTCTCATTTTGAACCATCTCCATATCCCAAGAAAGTGGGTCCCACTTGTGTATTTCATGGTACTAGATCTATCTTTTTGGTCTTCATAGGTGGCCCAACCCATTCATTGGTTGAAACATTTGTCACTCCTTAAGCCTTTTCAACCACTATCTGAACTCTTGGGTCCACCTAACCTTGCATTGGTTTCCGTAACTTGTCATTTACACATCCATAGGAACCTTTGTTTTGGTCCAATCACTTTTGAGTGATCATAGGGTCTCCCACTTGATCTTGATTTATCTTGATCTAAAGTGAAGAGTGCCTCAGTTGTCGTGACTCCCAGCTTGCATTGGGAACCGTGGCATCTCTTGGGTCACCTCTTTAGTTGTCCATCTCCTCTACCGTCCCGGATGGGATACCTTTAGGGACAACTACAAGTTGTGTGATAACAAGTCCCACTGGAAGCTGAAACTGCTGGAGAAGTTGTGGAAGACATCCCACTCATCATCAAACAACATCCCATGCCATAACCTTGCCTCAATAACCCAAATCGAATTCCTCTGTAGACATTTTTACCATTTTTGGACTGCCTCGGGAAGTGTGAAACTGCCCAAATTGCCTCCTGGAGTGCCTGCGCTGTCAAGGTAAGCTCACCAATGTGTCTGGGAGGGGGGTAATATGGTAATAACAAGTGGCTAGACCACCCCCTCCATGTACAGCGCCCTAGGTGAACCAATCAAATCTCATCACTACTCTGACAGGACCTCTGACAGGCCAAAACTGCACTAGGATAACTGAGACTAAATCATCACTGTAACTGCCCGGAACGAAAAACGGACTTCTCATTGGACTCAGAGAGCCCAAATCCATCTAAGATGTGTACTCATACACCATATGGATCTCTGCATGATCATATAATATATCCAATATGCCCGAACAGATGAAATAATAATAATCTGTAAATGATCAAATAATGCTGAAAGCCACAAATCATCATCATAAACTTGTATCTGTTGCATAGAACCATCATGTACCTGTACATAGACCATATACCATCTATCTGCATCATCATAAGGTCTAACCATCTCATGTCCTGTGGTTGACCTTGGTCTAACTGGGTTTGACCAAGTCAACATGACCAAAATAACTCAGAATATCATCAGAAGCTGCTGCAAGTGTTGGAGGTTAATGCATGCTCTACAATTCATTCAAATAGCAATTATAACAAGAAGTAATCATTACTAGCAATCTAAATCCAAATATATGAAGTCATTAATTATTATTATTACTCAGACTAGACTTTCAAGACCATAGTCATTTCATAGTTGTGACCATTTTGCTAGTGAAGGGTGAAGGCTAAAATAAAGATGGCTAGGCTAAGGGATGACTCACTGACTTAACATTGTGACACTTCGGAAAAGGAAAGGGAATACACACCATAGCATATACTGAATGAGCAACAACACAGGGAATGGCGGTGTCTCACAAATGGGTAAGTTGTTCAAAGAGTGTTTATTCACCTTGACAGTTGTGCACAATCCATAATACAAATGAGGCCAGCAATCTTTTTGATATAGAATTTAAGTTCCATTGCTTTTTCGGCCTATAGTTTCCATAGCCTTTGATCTATGTGTGTTTATAAACACATTGCATAGATTTACATTTCATTAGGCTTCTTGCTGCAGGTGTTTTTTTAAGGCACTTGTTTACCTTAGCACTTCTAGGTGTGTCTTTAGATAGCTTGTTTACCTAGGTATTTACATTTCACAATAGATATAACATTCGATATTTCATAGCCATTTTCATTTGGCTTGCCTTTCATTCATGTGTGTTGAGAAACACATTGCATGAATGGGCTTTCATACAAGATACAACATTTTATTTCCATACTTTGTATTCATGGCAGCACTAAAAGTTTCAGGTTTAGCCAACAACATCTTTAGTGACTAAGGGGACTTCATGAGGAAATCCAACTCATGAAAGGTAAGTTTTGTCACCAACTCAGAGCCGAGACACAATAAACAAGGAAGCTCATTCAATACAGAGGCTACAGTGGGGAAAGGTCCTCCATGCCACTAGTCAAGTAGTAAGTCAAGGTAAATAACAAACTGGGTAGGAAATGGATAGATGAAGATAGTGAAAAATGAGACCAACACTAGCAAGCCAAAGTATGGTGGGAATGATCACCTCTAATCTCCCTAAGGAGGGTAAAACCGATGAGTATAGGTCAAGAACTTCTAAGTCTGAGTAGGGACAAATATGATATATATATAAAGTGCAACCAGGCCCACATATCTATATGATTGCCAGATCATGATACTAAATGCTAAGACATGCTAAAAGAATGAAAATAAAAGCAATATAACCACAACACCATAATATACCTGCTGAGTCATATACCTGAATGCTCATCATCTGAGCCATCATCTGTCCTATGAAACTGCTGCTGTAACTCTGGGCACTACTGACTGCTCTGTACAAATGGCTAAATAACTACATCGGTCATCTCTCTGAGTGTCCTGAGACTCAATCATGGCATGGGGAATAAAATTGCGGTCCATACTCTGATAGTGATCCATAGTAGATGCTCATCTCAGCATCTCAATGCAAGGGAACTGGTTGAATAGTGTACTGGAATCAGAAAAATAATGTATGGTAGCCCGGCTACTATATATGTGATAACAGATCCCACCATGTATAGCCAGTTGATTGGCTCATTGATGTATCTGACCAACACCAGACCAGATATATGTTTTGCTGTGAATGCCCTCAGTCAGTTCATGTGCGAACCGAGGCAGATTCACTGGATTGCTGCAAAACATGTGCTCAGATACTTACGTGACACTGTGGGATATGGATTGAAGTATGCTTCAGATTGTGACCTAAGATTGCAGGGGTTTATAGACTCAGATTGGGCCGGATGTCTTGCAGATCGGAAGAGTACTTTCGAATGTTGCTTCAGTTTGGGTTCTGCAGTTATTTCCCGGTGCAGTAGGAAGCAAAACTCGGTAGCACTCAGTACTGCAGAGGCCGAGTACATGGCTGCTAGCACAGCAGCTCGAGAAGCAGTTTGGCTTCATAAACTCTCGGCAGGATTGTTCGGCCAGATTCCAGAGCCGACCGTGATTCATTGTGATAACCAGAGTTGTGTGCAGATGTCAGTGAATCCTGTATTTCACAACAGGTCGAAGCATATCGAGATTCGATATCACTTCATTCGTGATATGGTGCAGAAAGGTGCGGTCGAGTTACAGTACATGCCAACATATGACCAGACTGCAGATGTTCTCACCAAGGCCCTTCCCAGGATGAAGTTCGAATACTTTCGCGGAAGACTTGGAGTCAAAGAAAACGTGTACCTCCTTGAGAGGGAAAGATGACATTGAGATGCTTGCCCTGCTTTGCCCAGGTACCTTATGCAGTCCAGTTAGTCAGCCAGATATGGGAGAAATCCCATAGGCAGATGAGTAGGACAGTCAACAGTTGGTCAAGTTCACACTGGTGCCTCTGCAGTCCAGTTACTCAGCCAGATATGGGAGAAATCCCATAGGCAGATGAGTAGGATAGTTAGCAGTTGGTTGTGTGATTGCACAGGTACCTCTACAGTCCTGGTACTCAGCCAGATATGGGAGAAATTCCATAGGCAGATGAGTCGGAAAGTCAGTAGATGGTTGTGCACATTTGCTCGTCTAAGATCTCAACCAGGTATGGGAGGACCCCATCGACAGATGAGACAGACAGGTAGCAAATGATATAGTAGAGATGGCACAGCTGACAATCTCAGATATCCAAGATTGAGTGATTCTCTTGGATCTAGGATCAAGTGATTCTCCTGGACTCACCGAAGGACTGGTGAAGATGTCTCAGATATTCAGGATTGAGAGATTCTCCTAAATCCAGGATTGAGTGATTCTCCTGAATCCAGGATTGAGTGATTCTCCTAGACTCACCGAAGGACTGGTGAAGATGTCTCAGATATTCAGGATTGAGAGATTCTCCTGAATCTAGGATTGAGTGATTCTCCTGGACTCACCAAAGGACTGGTGAAGATGATGCATGACGACACTTCTCGATGGACTGAGACTGTGTGGACAACCTTCAGTATGTATAGAGATGATGGAGACAGAATGGATGTACAAGATGAAACCCAGATGTTCGTGATGCAGATGAAGACCAAACAATACCTTCCTTGTTGAGAGGGAGTGTTGGATTTTGTGCAACTTCGGAAGATATTATTCATTTGTATTTTATTGTACTTTCATTGTACTTGATTGTACCTCCTAAGGGAGATGAACCTAATGTGATTACTTATGTAAACACATGAAAGAATCAATGTAAACCTTGGGGTGGAAAGAAGCAAAAGAAAAATATTAAAAATAAAATTATTAATTGCCCCCAGGTGAAGTCGGCCCAGTTAGGGATTTTTCTGGTTTTGCACTTGTATAAATAAGAGGTAAAGTGCACCTCATTAGCTCATTCACTCACTTGACAATTGCGCATCACTTGGGAGAGAGAAGAAGTTCACACAAGCTAGAGGAGGAAGCTGTTTTGGGGTTTCCACTTGTGGAAGACATTTTCTCATTTTCTCTTTTATCATTTGTACTCTGATCTCGGGATTATCATCTCTATACGAAGGTTGTTGGGTTTTTCCCAATTGGGTTTCCCAGGATAAACTCTGTGTTACTGTTTTGTGCTCTGTCTTTCTTCTAGTGATCTTGGTTATGCATTTATGTTATTTTGCTATGAATGAATGAATTCTAACACTTCCTTCCTTCAAAATTTCAATCAACTTCTTTCTTTCCATTTGTGATTAAGAAAAGCAAGTAGATCTGATTTCAAAGGTTTTTTTTAAAAAGTCTATTTGCTTCATCCATAGATCTAGAAAGATTCAAGATTATCATAGATCTAGATCCATTTCATCTAAGTACTTGTGTAGTAAATTTATCGAGTATTTTCTAAGTACTAGATTGTAGAATTTTTATGTATTTATATATGCTAAACCACTAACAAATTTTATTGAGTTTGATGGTTTTTTACTTTTTGTCATAAGAAAGCGAAGGAATTTGAACCATTTTGGGAGTTTGAACCATCAAAAATCCCTTCCTTTAAATTCTTTGCAATTTTTTAGTTTTTTAAGGCTCCTTAAAGTCTCTTGAATCTCGTTTTTACGGATCAAGAGCACTCTCTATCGGAGAGTTTAATATTGTAATAACTTAATAAAAAGCGAGTGGGATTATGGCACCCACACCCTTCTTCCCCCAATTGGAGAAGCCTGTATCTATTCCATATATTTTATTTGCTTTATACTTGTATTGCATTAGAAGAGTATTTTTGTTAAGTTAGTTTCATTTTTTTGCGATTAGAGTTAGATTAGATTGCCATCAAATTTTTACTCAAGTTTATTTTGGGAAAAGTTTGATTTACTAACCCCCTTGCTCTCCCGAGTACAGTCTTAGACCTGAAAGAGATTCTTGGGTAAATTTTTAGATTGGTTTCTTTGCATGTTAGATTAGTTTTGTTTTCTTTTGCTTTAGTCTATTTTTACGTTTGGAAAAACCGAATACCAACCCCCTTGCTCTCCCAAGTACGGTCTTTGACCTGAAAGAGATTCTTGGGTAGATAATTGGAAAATTTTGTCATTTCAGTTTTACTTTATTCGGAATTTACCCCCTTGCTCTCCCAAGTACAGTCTTTGACCTGAAAGAGATACTTGGATTTAATAATCAAGAAAACATTGCTCTAAAATTTGTAAAACTTGAACTCATTTCCGTATGCTCTGCACGCCTACGGTTCGTCCGAACAGTAAGGTGCATCAAAAGGAATTGAGTTGTAAAACTTGGACTTCTTTCCGTATGCTCTGCACCCCTACTGTTCGTCCGAACAGTAAGGTGCATCAAAAGGAATTGAGAGTGGCTAGTAATATGTTTAACAACATTTTAATTAAGCTCCTGTAACAAAAATCCGACGTTACCTCGACTTGATCGAAAGTGGGCAAATTTTGCAAAGGAAGCGGGAACTATTGGAAAGCGACGTCAGGGCACCATTAGACTACATCCTTGTTGGTGTAGTGTTATCGGGAATTCCCTTTTTCCCCTTAATCAACTCATCATTTTCATCTTAATTAAAATCAACCAAGAACACTTGCAAAACATTTCGATTCACAATAGCACTACTACAATTTGTGACTCCATCGGCACTGGTTTTTTTATTCTTTCAGCAACAACATCTTTATTTGCTTATTATCAATCTCGAAATTGTTGCGTTGTTTATGCTGATATCATGTTGTTGGTTTGCTTAATCCATTTGCAATAAACTTGGTTATTTATCCACCATTTCACCTAAAAAAACTCATAATAAACACTCATTCCCATCCTTAACAATTAACAAACAACCTAAAAAGCCTTAGAAGCTTTTTTCAGTAGGGTCTACCCCCCTTGGATTCGGTTAGGAGTTTGACTAAACACAGGATTCGGGATAAGATGACAGCACCTGACTCGAGACTTGCCCCCAAGGTCACACCTAGCAGCTTAAAAAGATTTCTGCTGCGTTTTCCTCCAGGTGTGCATTTCAATGGCAACAAGTTCCATGCTAGAATAATCACATAAAATTTCTAGGTTTTACAGTTATGTTTCATGGCTGATTTATGTGGGTACATGGCTCAAATTTCATCTTAATTAATTCTAGAAATTTATAACAGCAAACTAATCTTAATTCTGGAATCTTTAAGAGCATCTAGCATCTTGAAATTTTCAGTTTTGATGGTTTAATTTTCTATTATTTGTCATCTACTAAATTCTGTAAATTTTTGCATTTTCTTGCTTTCATGCATAACAACAATCATCTTCTGAAAGCAAGTTATCTTTAGTGTTCATTTGGTTAAATATTGGATCATGGTTTCATGTTTATTTAAGCACACCTATATTGGCTAAATGGTTCACTCTTAAATCTGGAAATTGCTTGTGTAATTTGTTCCTATTGCTAAAAAAATTCTCTTACACAACTCTTGATATGTTTCAAATGTGTTTGGCTAATTTAATCATGGATAAAGTAGATATTATTGTATAATTCAACATCTTTTAATTTCCAGAATTGATGATCTAAATGTCCATGGTTTTTATTATTGTTCAAATGATATCTTGAGTATTTCCAGTTAAGTGTTCAAATGATATCTTGAGTATTTCCAGTTAAGTGTTTGATGTATTTGGCATTTCGAACTTTACATGTTCAAGCACTATTTGGGAAAATTAACTTGATCTAATCACACAGATCTAAATAAGTTATATTCAATCCCTTTAGCTCTCTTCAATAAATCCCTAGGGAAGCCCCCCTTGACCTTGAAAGCTGGTCAAAAGAAAGGGAGGTTTGCACTGAGTTGACAACTGTGGTGCATTCTTCCGAGGTTGCTCCTTGATAGCACTAGTGAAATGGGACTTTTCCACCAAAGTGCTAAATCAAGTTGTAACACACCCAAAGAGCTAGAAAAAAAGTGAATACTTTATTTGATCCTTTCCCTTTCAAACCCCAATTCATCTTCAATTCCATCAAGTAGGGTTTGGGTTAGCAGTTGCACTTCTTCCCTCTCAATGATCTGCATAGTAAGGCCCTCTTAGTTGGTGATCCTTTGACTCCATTTGCCCTTGATTGGATTGGCACTAGTCCTTGGAGTGATCCCCTTTATCCTCCCATCACCTATTTTTTCTTTGCTACATAAGACACATTTTGCTAGAGTTACTATTCATTTCACCTTTGCACTCATTGCCTATTGCTCTAGTAATCCTAATTTAGGGAGGCCCCCCTTGAGCTCGAGAAGAGCCAACCAAAAGTGCAAAAAGGGATTGGTGTGGTGACATTGGCCTTTTCCTCTTACTTCCCCTCGGCTAGCTTGCTTCTTCAAAACTTTAACCACACATGCTAGTTTGGGAGGTAACAGTACAACAAAAGTACAAAGATAAAAACAAGTACAATTATCTAAAGGCTAAAATAAAAGCCTTCAAGTCAAGTTGTACCTCAATAAAACAACCACCTGGATATCTTGGAAGGAGACCATTTTAACTATGAAATACAAAGACAGATCTTTCAACAATTGTTCCTTAAATGAGACTGTTACCCCTCAAATTGTACGAGGACTTATTCAAGGGGTAAAGATGTTCATGATCTAGATGAAGTTCAATGAATGGCTTGTCTAATCCAATTATGTAAACCGTATCATTGTATCAAGTGATCCATGGCTATGTTGTAATGTAATGATGTAATAGAGATGTATATTATATGTAGAGTGCTAGTTATAACATATACCTAGCTCCCCTATAACAGTTGCACAAAGGAGATGTCTCTTGAGTGTTTTTTACTGAGGATTATTTACATCTTTACGATCATAAATCTTCCAAGGTTTTTTCAATTGAAAATCCTCCAAGTCGAGGACATTTCCTAGGTGCAATTCGCCATATATTTAGCATCTAATCCCTATGAGTCAATGTAATGTAAACATCTCATGTATTTGATCACCATGGACACTTATGTAATATCAAGTTAGAGTCTAGAGTCTTAGGAATCCCTCTTGCACGTGGCTTACAATAATTTAAATGTGTTAGTGTTAAAAAACAAGTTAGAAAGTTAGGGTTGTCTTTTCCCTAAGTCTAACTTTGGGTTTAATGTTCTAACTATTCATTAACTTTATAACTCAAAGTTCCCCATTCGCATGTGAGGCCCTCAACATATTTTATGCAGTCTCACATAACCCCATGCAATCCACCTATGATTCCTCGTATCTTTTGACAAAATGTCCAGAATTGTGCCATCTCAACACCATTATATCCAAAGTGGCTGTGGGATTTTCGAAACATGGTTATAATAGAAAATCCGATAAATATTGACAAAGTTGAAAAACCCAGAACTGCCATTTTAAAAAGTCACGACTCTCTTTTGAGCCTTCTATGAGTTGTTTTTTCCCCTCCTAACTAATTCGCCCTCTCTCAAGCAACTCGTCCCCCTTCTCTAGGCTAGCACCCTCCTTTTTTACTTGTCTCAACCACTTAAAAATATTTTTATTATTGTTTTACCATGTCAAGAGAATTTAGTTAGGGTTTTGAGTCTTCTAGAAAAAAAAAATTATTTAATGAGAAGAGGTTGAACTTCTAAAGCTATAAAAGGAAGGTTCCTCTCTCATTTTCATTAGTTGGTTGTTGGTGCTACAAGTGAGCTATATTTGTACAAGACATTCTATAATAAAAATTTCTTTGGATTTGGAGGTCATCGATGCATCTTAATAAGAAGATAGCGCTAATAAATATTGCTCCTAGCCTCCTAGTCTTGTGTTTGGTGATTAAGTATTATTGAATATCTTATTAAGTCCATAACGTGTTGGTTGACTAATCTAATAGGAAGGTTTTGTTAGAAGAAGAGTTGTTCTTGTGGTTGTATTTTGCAGGGCTACTTCTATATTCTCATTTAGGAAGCCTCTTGTGGCCAAAGGTGCAAGCCTAAAGAGAGAGGAGAGTAGATAAGAAAATATAAGATAATTTTATTAATGTCCAACAAATGACCACAAAAGTAGGTCAATGGGACTATGCGGTACCATGATAACAATATAAAGTGGGATCCCAAAAAGTAGCGCCTATAAAGAGAGATGTTATCAGAACCAAACCGGTGATTGAATCGACAAAGCCCAAAATGTGAACCGGACCAGAACCAAGAAAAAACTAGGAAAAAAACTGGTCGACTAAAAAATACATAAAATATTCATATTTTGTAAAAAAACATATATATTCATGTGTATACATATGAATCCAAACCATTAATACACAAATATGCAAAGTTTCTCATATATATAGCAAGTTGGGTGCAAATAACCTATTGTCACATCCATAGTAGCCAAGCTACCATGATTGCAGATCAGTTTCCAGTATATTTTTGAGCCCGTCCCTTTTCACATTTTGATGAGATCAGCTAATGATGAGCAGCATTATCATGATCACTCTTAAAGATTCAGTGGATCCAGAGCTTATACAGTTGCAGTCTCATGCCGGGACTAAGCCCCATGACCCTAGGTCGATGACTGAGATAGCCATTCTTCTATCATTTAGAGCAGATTTATTATCAGAGCCCATGTTATATCCATATGCAATGCTTCAGTGTGTTTCACGCAGTTTAGATCAGGGACTCAGGTATATGATCCAACAGGTATATTTTGGTACATATGGGTTGTTGATGTGCTCTTCCTCTTATCTAGGTAGTTTATAATTGGGTATATTATGATGGTTACTAGCTCTATCTTATTTGATGCTTACTTGTTGTTTAGAGTAGAAGTGGTTAGTTACTATTGATAGGAGGTTCTTGTGTATACTCGTTGGTCATACCCTTACTCTAGGAAGTATTGACTTGTTCATTCCCTTATTTTAGGGCCTTTGCTATCCATGGCATCATTCAATCATTTCTTCGTCCATCCGTTATCTTCTAGCTTTGGTTTTATCCAGACTTACACCGTAGCTAGTGATCTCGAGGACTTCTCCCACCTAGACCTCTATGTTGGATAGATTCCCAGTTTGCTTTGTGTCTCGGCTCCGGAGTATGTGATTTTAGTCACAGTGATTGTTCTCCTCTAGTCCTCGTAATCAAGTATTCCTACAAACAGTGTTGCTAAACACTAGAGCATTAGATCTTAAATGCTATATCTAAAGGAATGCTAAGTTAGCAAAAACAGAGTTGCTAAACACTATCGTGCATATCAATATTAAGTCAGTGGCCAAAGGACAAGCACTCATCAGTGTTTGATGTAAGGCCATTTGTCCCCACGGGGCAAGAGGATGGTCACTCCATCGCACCTATGGACGGTGGCGGGCAATGGAGGTCATACCGAGTCATATCTGAAGCCCAGAAGGATTTCAGGGCACCTGCTTTTGGAGGCTGGCTAGTGAAAATCTTTAAAGTGAAATAAATGATAAATCTCAAGTGAGAAAAGCTGACAAATAAATAAATTGCTAAAAGGTTGCTTGTCTAGAGTCTATTGGAAGCATTATCATCACTCTACCCATTTGTGAGACACCGCCATCCCCTGTGTTATTGTCTATCCAGCATATGTATAGGTGGTTCCCCTGGTTCCTTCATCCAAGAGATTGCAGTGTTGAGGTTGTCAAGTCTTTCCCCTAGCCTAGCCTTTGTTTTTCCACCCTCACCAATGGTTAGCAAATTGTTCCAGTCTGTAAACGAGTATACACTTGAGATTCTTGTTTATAGTACTTAGTTGCTTTGATCTAGACTTATCATATTTATATTATTTACATGCTTACGCCAGTTAAACATCATTCTATGCTTTAGTCTGGCTACTAATATAATTGAAGGAGCATATGATAGCCTTTTGTACTTACAGCAGCAGTTCTTTGTGGTTTGGATCATTATTTTGATCATTCTTGACTTGGTCAACCCAGTTTGACCAAGTCAACCGCAGGGTCTGGGATGAGTTTGGGCCAGCACTGTTCGAGATGTTTTATTCATGGCCCATATGTGTCCATTTGATGGTTCCATGACTCAGACAGCAGTTTCAGTGAATGGTTTGTTGGATTTTTTTATCATTATTATTATTTACAGGCCATTATTTTTATTATTCTGAGCATGGATGAGCTTACAGAGGTATCTTTTGATGGTCACATGGTGTATGAGTACTCATTCCTAGTGGATTTGAGCATTTTGATCTTGTTGGTGCACTCAGATATCAGTTATGGGCACTTACAGATGATGATGTGGCCAGATTACTATTTTTCTCCAGATTGCCATACAAAAATAGCATGTCCAGCACTTTTGATGAGCATGCATGTTCTCCTAGGGCACTACAGAGGGAGATGGGGTCCAGCCAGTCATTATTACCATATTACCCCATCCCCAGACATTTTGATGCAGTCATATTTGTGTCAGGGACACTTGGCAGCGAGTTACAGGCATTTTTGTATCTTTAGAGGCGGTTTTCCGACAGTAGAATGGCTTATTGAGGAAATCAATTTGGCTTAGTGGGGCAAGGAATTGGGATGAGATTGGTCTGGGAAGATGATGATTTCCACACCTTCCAGCACTTGTTCCGGCATCAGTGGGGTCCACAGGTCCTAGCATTTATCATTTTGGGCGTTTTTATGGTGTTATTGAGGATGTTATCTTGACATATTATTTGATATTGTGCCATGGGGTCATGCTAGTGAAGGATACGATACACCTCCTAGCCCCACCATGTGCTTGTTTCATGTGCCTTAGTCATTTGTCATGTGGTGCGTCCCCCCTTGGGCGATTTAGTGAGTGTGCCCCCTGTATTTTTGAGTTGATCCATGTGATATGTATGCGGCTAATCTTAGCCATTGATTAGAGTGATTATATCTTATGATCCTAGACATTGATATTATTGGTTCTAGGTATTTTGTATTAGAGAGATCTATATATTGATATGCTCTCTCATTTGTAAAAGGACTTTTGGCTCTGAAACTCTTGGATAATAAAATATTTTTGCAAAAACTCTTAGAAGCTTTGTCGAATGTCTTGTGTGGAGATTGTAAAGTCTTTTTCTCTCTAGCATTCTTGCGGATCTATGCTTTGCTAAACCATTTTTGCAGGGGGTCGTACCATTGATGGAGATAGCGATTTGATGGGGGCGCTATTGTGATTGAGCTCCATATCTCTTCCTCAAGTCGTTATTGGTTTAGGGAGTGTCTTTATCGTATCTTTGAATCATCTTGATGCTTGTTGAGTCTTTCCTCATCGATTATCATCTTGCTTTTTTGCAAATCGATTCTCATTTGTAGATCTCTTTTGCAGGAAGAGGGCGACTTGGTCTCTTGGAGGGCATAGCGATTTCACTTGGCAAGGCGTGGAAAAAGCTTGTAATTGATCTGAAAGGGAAGATCATCACCATACAAGGCTAGTAGCAAGTATTTCCAGGTAAGTTTGCACTGTATTTTATTTTTCTGGGGTTTAATCCAATTGTCACTACAAAACCCTCTTCTATCAAACCCTTGTTTTCTTGATCTGATAGATCGGGTACTTATTTTAGTACGGCCATAAAACCCACTTTGGAATAAATATAAAACCACTAGATCTAAAGTTTCAACTCAAACCGACTCCATTTACCCCTGGATCTAGCACTAGTCATCTCTAGGTGGGACGCCCTCCTTGGGCTTTTGGTCAATTCTTCAGATCTATCAGTTGGGTATGCTTGAATGATTGAATCCACCCAAAATCGACAGATCTATTCTTCAAGCACCTAGATCTAGCCTTTAGACACCCCGATCTACCCCTTTGGGTCCACTTTGGCCTTATTTGTATAAATCTTTAGTAGATCCAATTTGGGTATTCATCATATGAACTAGATCTATCTAGATCTACCTTTTCTAAACTCCTTGTGGTATATTTCACTTCAAGTTGGACAATTTCCCCTTGCCTTAAGCTTCCCCAACTTCGCCTTAACCTCACCTACCACATTTGTCTTTCTAGATCTAGATCCATTTACTCATAGTTTGTCTCTTGTATTCATTGTCTAGACTCTATCCCTTAGAGCACTTTGAGTAGGTTCGTTAGCCCTAATAGGCTATAGGGTCTCCCCCTTGGTCATTCCACAGATTGATCTAAAGTGACAAGAGCCCGTCCGGTGTGACAACTACTATCTTACTGTAGTGGACAAGGCCCTTGAGGTGTCACTTGGTTAGCTACGTACCTCTACCGTCCCGGATAGGATACCTTTGGTGGTAGCTACACTTTGAGTGATAACGTAACCAAAATAGCACCAAGTGCAATACATCTCTGAAGTTCTCAACCAAAATACATCAACAAAGAGGCTCTAAATGACCCCTACAGACCAAAAAATAAGCATAGTACTAATGTATAACTATAATATGATCATATGTTACTACTACTAGGTACTAGGTAAAATCATCATCATCATCATCATCCTCGTCCGCATCCTCGACGTGAGTGGGATGCTGAGCCCCACTTGATTCCCGTAGCCCTGAAGATAGAACCTCTGGAAGTGGGTCCAAATCCAACCAAGAAAGGTCTTCATTTTCAAATGCTAATACCTAACTCTCCACAACCCACTCCGATGAGGGATCAAAGTCATCCAGCCTGATGCTAGGATCCTATTCAACAACAGGTTACGCCTCAACCTAAGATTGTACTGACCATAGACCATATCATTCAATCGTTTGTGTTCCAAACGGTTTCGTTTCTTGGTGTGTATACGCTCAAAAACGCACCAATTGCGTTCACATCCAAAAGTGTTGCATGTCTGGCTCAATATCTGAATTGCAAACTTTTGCAAATCAAGGCATTGACCACCAAACTAACCCCATTAATAGGCTGCAATAAGAGTTGAATACAAACAAGTTTCAGCAAATGGATTTGAAATTTTGACTCAACTTTTGCAATGGATAATATAATTTGAAAACTTTGAAATTTCTTACCCAGTGGATCCTTGGATCTGCCTCATATGGCCATATTCAGGCCAAAGCTACCCATACTCTCATTGAATTGCAGCAGCTTACTATGTATCTCATCATGTATCCTAGGATCAAGAACCATGTGCTCAATGCATCTATACAATCCCTCTTTTACCTCCCCATCAACATTTGCTTCAAAGTCTTTTGTATAATGGTACCTTCAAAGTTCAAAAGACAATAAATATTCATCGGTGAATTTGAAATTACAACTTATAACTTTGAAGTTTGAAATTACAACAAAACTTATAACTTTGAATTTGAAATTACTTACCTTGGGTTTAAGTAATAACCAGTTGCATGCAAAGGTCGATGGAGTTGTTTGTTCCATCTTTCATCAATGATTTTCCAAATAGGAAAATACTTCTGCCTTTTATCACCATATGTTGATTTTAATGCTTCTTTGGCCTAATCCATGACCTCATAAATAAAACCCATGGCAAGTTTATCACCATCCAGCATTCGCAACACTTTCACAAGAGGCTCACTAAATAAAACTATCTCCTCTGCCTTTTCAATAAAACTATCTCCTTTGCCTTTTTCGAAATGTTTTTTCAAACACTTTGTCAACTACCTCTTTCCCTTCACCCTTTTTACTCCACTGAGATGCATTCCACTCATCACAAGAAAACATCTTCTGCAAGTTGCCTTTTTTATCAACAATGGATTGCAATGAAAGAAAGTTCGTTGCAAATCGTGTAATAGTTGATCTAACAAGCTCTTTACCCCAGTGTTCTTCCTCATATAAGGTTCAAACCCCATGAGTGGTTGTAGATGTACCTGGTTATTGATTTTGCATGCTCCACACACTTCTTCACCTACTCAATTTTGCAAATATCCTCAAGCATGAGCTTGTTGAGATTTGTATCTTGGGATGTCCTTCATGAGCTCATGCCTAGCATGAAGGGACATTAAATGAGTAGGCATGGATGTAGTGTGTGAGAAACACTCTACCAGTCAGCATGGCTTCAAAGGTGGAAGCATGCTGAGAGTTCTAGGACTTTTACCTCTTGCATGCGGGATTTGCATTTGAGATTTTTTAATGCGGTAGTGTGATTTTTTAATGCGGAAGTGTGATTTTGCATGCAACTTAAATTAGGGATTTGGAACCCTAATCAATTGTTAGATTATGGTAACTTCGGGATGTCCTCCATGACTCAGATGCCTTGCATGGAGGGACATCAATACCATACGCATCAGGATGGAGTAGAGAGTGAGATGCACTCTACTCAGTGGCATGAGCCCAGCAGGGGCTGCATGCGGAGCTTCAGGGGAGATTGACCCTTGCATGCATGAGTATTGCATGACCTGCCAGCATTCAGTGACTGCATGCAAAAGTGACTTTTTGCATGCAACGGGAATTAGGGTTTTGGAAAACCTAATTCATCGGTGAGATTATTTATAGAGGAAGGGGGTCCCCAGATGGGGTTACTCAGTTGTATCATCAGAGAGAGATACTGCCAGAGTGAGGAGGACGAATCTGTCCATGTAGGGCGACTTTCTGAGATAGGGAGGAGTTGCTGCAGGAGCTAGGAAGGTCAGATCTGAACTAGATCAGTGACCTTCAGTTCTAGAGGGACCAGATATCCATTATTGTGAGCTGAGAGAGCTCCACAGTGTGATTACTGATTAGATTGGAGAAGGCCGAGTTCTCTTGGAGGAGGACGTTTTTCCTGAGGAGGAGAAGCTCATTGTGAGCTGGATTGACCAATTAGGAGTCCGAGACTTCCAGGATAGCCTTGCCTCAAGATTTGAGGAAGGTTAGGGACGATCGGAGCTCAGATCTATTGAAATCCAGAGCAGTACGAGCATTTGACATCCAGAGGGGAGGGCGCACTTGTGCATGCAGAGAGGGTCGATTTCATCAGTGGACAGTCTTCAGAGTGAGCAGATCAGAGCAGAGAGATCTAGAGCGGGCAGATCTATCAAAGGCATCGTCAGAGCACTCAGATCCAGATTGGCAGTTAGGGCATACTTCATCAGTGCATGCATCAGCTGGATGCATGCAAATTAGAGTTTGCCCTGGTCAGAGGGATTGAGTTACCGGCTGAGGTAATTCTGTATTGTACTGTCTTTTATACTTCTATATGCTCTGGGCTCGAGAGAGAAGATAGCCCCATAGTTAGTTGGTTTTTCCCGAAAGGGTTCCAGGGTATATTTGTTGTCTATGTTGTTGATTGCATGTATGTGTTAGTTGGTAGATGCAGATCTAGTGGTTGAGTCTATGTTTTTATGAGTATGTACTGACATTGAGATTCATACTACTTGAGGTCTCAGACTGATCCAGAGGGAGTAGTGATCTCTGGATCTATATATATTTACATGGTATCAGAGCCCTGTTGAGGATCAGGGTGAGCAGTCACACATAGATCTGCAGTGGTGGTGACTAGATTTGAGATAGATCTAGTAGATCTGTGGAGATAGAGGCCAGATCTACCACATCTGAACATTGCTGTTCAGATCTGTGGATGTAGAGGTCAGATCTATCAATTCAGTTGGTTTGTGGTCAGATTTGAGATAGATCTGCCAGATCTGTGATCAGGAGAGATTCTTGTTTACTGTGGGTTACAGTTTCTTCAGTTGGGTGAGTATGGCTACTAGTTTGAGAGTGGAGGACCGGTTGGATGGTGCCTCCAACTATAGTGCATGGAGGGCACGTATTACTCTCTTGCTGAAAGAGAGTGAGTTATGGGATGTGAACAGCACGACAGCAAATCCCGTTACTGTTCCGTCTGATGCCACTACCAAAGCAGTGTATGAAAAGAAGAATA
Source organism: Larix kaempferi (assembly GCA_027924585.1). Taxonomy (NCBI): domain Eukaryota; kingdom Viridiplantae; phylum Streptophyta; class Pinopsida; order Pinales; family Pinaceae; genus Larix; species Larix kaempferi. The sequence goes on from BSBM01000383.1 coordinate 2,540,845, forward strand.
TAAAGGCCCAATGGATCCTGCTTGATGCGATCAAGGATCACCTTATCCCACATGTCTCTACCAAAGACAATGTGTATGAGATGTGGGATGCATTGACTAATCCGTACCAGAGCTCAAATGAAAACAGGAAGATGGTTCTCAGAGAGAAGCTGAGAAGCATCAAGATGTGGAAGGATGAGAGCATGGTTACCTATCTCACCAAGATCTCTCAAGTGAGAGATGAGTTGAGAGCAGTCGGTGAGAAGGTAGAGGACAGTGAGCTAGTCCGGCAGGCCTTGAATGGCATGTCTGTAGCATGGGCAGTGTTTGTCCAGTCCAGCATAGGTCGTGAGAACCTTCCCAAGTGGGATCGACTGTGGGATGATTTCACACAGGAGGAGACCCGGAGAGGGTACATTCAGAGTTCAGCTTCTGCCATTCCAGAGGAGGAGGATGTGGCTCTCGCAGCAGGCAGGAAGCAGAGAGGCAGACAGAAGAAGGATTTGAGCAAGATCAAGTGCTTCGCCTGCAATGAGTATGGACATTATGCGGGACAATGTCCGCATAAGAAGAAGGGGAAGCAGGCGAAGGATGAGCAGGTGGCATCAACAGAGGAGATTGATGAGTTCTCTTCTCGGTTTGAGAAGGAGTTCTCACTAGCCACAGTTCAGTCAGGACATGATAGCAGCCCACCAGAGACTCAGGCTAATCAAAGATGGAGAGTGGACATCACTCTCAGCAGTCATATGACACGAGTACGAGATGCATTCCTGATACTAGAGCATACGGCAGTACAGTTGACTCGGGATGGTCAGGGGGTTGACCATTTAGTTGCTAGAGTGGGCAGAGTGAGATTTTTGCTTGACTGTGGGGAGCTCCTGGAGGTTTCAGGAGTGTTCTTTGTTCCAGAACTGAGAGGGAGTGTCCTCTCAATGGCAGCATTGGCAGCTGTAGGATACCCTGTAGTGTTTCACAGGGATCAGTTCTTCACCTATCCTAGAGGAGTAGACCCAGTCTTATTTGGTCACAGGATTGATGGTGAGTACTTGGTTCATGGACAGCCTACTTCAGGCACATCAGGATGGCTGAGTGCATCCTCTTCAGATGTAGAGGGGGATGATGGGCGAGATGCTCACAGTAGAGATGAGGCCAGGAGGAGTGGGCCTGTTCAGCAGATGGGTGAGCGAGAGGCTCACCATGATGAGGATCAGGGCAGTGATTGCGGAGTTCCGATGGATGAGCGAGATGCTCATGACAGTGATGAGTCTCAGGAGGTTGAGCCCTTGGGCTCATATCAGATGGATGAGCATGCTGCTCATACAGGCACCAGTCAGAGAGTGAGCTCGTATCACATGGTTGAGATGGACTTGGCTCAAGAGAGAGCTCAGTCAGTTCAGTCAGTGCAGAGACAGAGGGAGTTGACTTATAGAGCTGAGTCAACTCAGGGTCATAGGCAGATGATCTATAGAGCAGTAGATCCACTTGAAAGAGGTCTTCAGAGTTAGTTACAGTAGCAGAGACTCAGAGGGAGTCTGAGTTTGAGTGCAGTGACAGAGTCAGCAGTGGTTGACAGAGGGGCTTCTTCCGAAGCCACACAGATGGAGATTGATCAGGGTGGTTCAGGTCAGAGTGCAGCAGTGACAGGTGGATCTGTTAGATCAGTGTCAGCTACAGAGGACTTGTTAGATCCAGGTATCCATGGTAGGACTTCCCTCATTAAGAGGGAGTGTTAGATTATGGTAACTTGGGGATGTCCTCCATGACTCAGATGCCTTGCATGGAGGGACATCAGTACCATAGGCATCGGGATGGAGTAGAGAGTGAGATGCACTCTACTCAGTTGCATGAGCCCAGCAGGGGTTGTATGCGGAGCTTCAGGGGAGATTGACCCTTGCATGCATGAGTATTGCATGACCTGCTAGCATTCAGTGACTACATGCAAAAGTGACCTTTTGCATGCATGCATGCAAAAGTGACTTTTTGCATGCACCGGGAATTAGGGTTTGGCAAACCTAATTCATCGGTGAGATTATTTATAGAGGCAGGGGGTCCCTAGATGGGGTTACTCAGTTGTATCATCAGAGAGAGATACTGCCAGAGTGAGGAGGATGAATTTGTCCATGTGGGGCGACTTTCGGAGATAGATAGGAGTTGCTGCAGGAGCTAGGAAGGTCAGATCTGAGCTAGATCAGTGACCTTCAGTTCCAGAAAGACCAGATATCCATTACTGTGAGCTAAGAGAGCTCCACAGTGTGATTACTGATTAGATTGGAGGAGGTCGAGTTCTCTTGGAGGAGGATGTTTTTCCTGAGGAGGAGAAGCTCATTATGAGCTGGATTGACCGATTAGGAGTCCGAGACTTCCAAGATAGCCTTGCCTCAAGATTTGAGAAAGGTTAGGGACAATCGGAGCTCAGATCTATTGAGATCCGGAGCAGTACGAGCATTTGACATCCAGAGGGGAGGGCGCACTTGTGCATGCAGAGAGGGCCGATTTCATCAGTGAGCAGTCTTCAGAGTGAGCAGATCAGAGCAGAGAGATCTAGAGCGGGCAGATCTATCAGAGGCACCGTCAGAGCACTCAGATCGAGATTGGCAATTAGGGCATACTTCGTCAGTGCATGCATCAGCTGGATGCATGCAAATTAGAGTTTGTCCTGGTCAGAGGGATTGAGTTACCGGCTAAGGTAATTCTGTATTGTATTGTCTTTTATACTTCTATATGCTCTGGGCTCGAGAGAGAAGATAGCCCCATAGTTAGTTGGTTTTTCCCGAAAGGGTTCCAGGGCATATCTGTTGTCTATGCTGTTGATTGCATGTATGTGTTAGTTGGTAGATGCAGATCTAGTGGTTGAGTCTATGTTTTTATGAGTATGTACTGACATTGAGATTCATACTACTTGAGGTCTCAGACTGATCCAGAGGGAGTAATGATCTCTGGATCTATATATATTTACATCAATCACTACAACTCTTAAAAGGAGGCAGGGGGTAAAGGTAAAGCAACTACTCAATGATTGAGCAGTAGAGAAGCAGAGGCGCACTTCTGTGAGAGATGACACATTCTTGAGGCTAAGAGGGTTGAGAGAACGTAAGCACATTCTTCAAAGAGTGATAGGAAGGTGCTTTGATCATTCAAAGACTGAGTGACAGTCAGAGGGCATATCTATTGAGCATACAGAGAGGCAGTGAGAGAGGGGCGCATTCCAAAGGGTGAGAAGTGCATTCTTCAGTAGCTGAGAGGGCAGAGGAAGAGTGGGGTGCACCTTTCAGTGATTGAGAGGGGACGCACTTCTCTAGGGTGAGATCCAGACTTGATTCAGTCGGAGATCAGAGCAGAGCAGAGGGAGCAATTGTCAGATTGGTCACACGTGTGAGAGAGGGGCACATGCCTTCAAAGCCAGTTGCAGTTGTTGAGTGTTGAGGGTTTCTCCCAGAGATCTAGCACGCCTTCCAAGGCATCAAGTTCTTTTGTTTATATGATAAAGTTGATTGTAATCATTCTATAATTTCTCTAGCTTAGATTATAGAAAGCCCTAGTTTGTTGGTTTTTCCCCATTGGGATTTCCAAGGTAAATCATTGTGTTAAACTTTGTGTTTGGTTTCCAGTTCCGTTGCACTTCTTTGACAAGTTAATGAGTTTATGTATTGTTGCTTATACAATCAAATCTGAGATTTATTTATGTGTATGCATCTGGGAATTGTATTGAAAGTAGTAGATCAGATTATAAGCTCAAATACAGAAAATTAACATGGTATCAGAGCCTTGTCTCTGAAAGAAACCAAGGGTTTGCACAGTGATATTTCAGAGATTCTATAGTGATTTTGCAGAGAGTACATAGTACAGTTTGATTCAGGGGTTTGAATCACAATTCATCAGATCTTCAGGGTCATGGCGATCGAACTGAGGTTTGAAGTTAGGTTGGATGGGGCAACCAACTACAATGCATGGAAGGAAAGAATCACGTTGTTGTTGGAAGAGACTAAATTGTGTGATGTTGTCAAAGATCCCATTACTATTCCAATAGATGCAGCTAATTTGGCTGCGTACAACAACAGGAAGGTGAAGGCCAAGCGCATCCTTCTGGATTTCGTGAACAATCATATGATTCCGCATTTGAGCGGAAAGACTCATGCCTATGAGGTGTGGGCAGCATTGACGAAGCTTTTCCAGAGTGGCAACCAAAATAGAAAAATGGTGTTGCGGGAAAAACTTCAAGGTATGAAGATGCTCAAAGATGAGCCCGTTGCAACATATCTTACCAGAGTGACACAAGTTCGAGATGAACTTGCTGCAATGGGGGTGAAGATTGCAAATGCAAAGATGGTGCGGTCAGCCTTGAAAGGCTTCTCCAAACCATAGGAGACCTTTGTTCATTGCATCATCGCCAGAGAGAATCTTCCCAACTAGATAGATTGTGGGACGATTTCACTCAAGAGGAGTTGAGATTGGGATCCAATCAATCAGACCATAAGACTGGTGATGATGAGGAGAACGTAACACTTGTGAGTAGAAGCAAGGGCAAAGGTAAGAAGAACTTCAAAGGAGGATCTACTTCGAAGGGCGAGAAGAATCTGAGTAAGCTCCGGTGTTATGCATGCAACGAGTTTGTCCATTATGCAGGCTAGTGTCCTCATAAGAAGTAGGGCATGAAGGAGAAAGAGGGACAGGTTGCAGCTTCCACTGAGGTGGAGGAGTTCACTGCAAAGTTCGAGAAGGAGTTCTCTCTTGTTTCTTTTGTGTCAGGATGTCACAGTAATCAACCTGAGGATGAGGTTGATGAGTGGATAGTTGACAGTGGGTGTTGTAGCCACATGACAAGAAGGCGAGATGCATTCCTTCTTTTAGAGACAGGTCTAGATCAACTTGTACGGAGTGGAGAGGGCACAGTGCATGTAGTAAAAGGAGTGGGACGAGTAAGGTTCCAAGTTTACAACTCAAGTTTGGAAAACTTCTGGAGGTGTCAAAAGTACTCTATGTTCCAGGGCTGAAGGAAAATAGACTCTTAGTTCTAGCCTTGGAGGATGCAGGGTATGCGGTGTTGTTCAAGAGTGGACACATATTTACCGATGTATTAGGAGTGGATCCGGTCGAGCCAGTGTTGATGGGTCATCGGAGAGATAAGGAGTACTTAGTGCATGGCCAACCTACATCAGGAGGATCTGGGTGGATATCAAATTTTGCATCAGTGTCTGAGTCAGACAGAGAGCGAAATGCTCCAAGAATTGAAGTGGTACCGAGAATTCAATCCTTAGTTCAGGGGAGTGAGCGAGAAGCTACTTCTTCCAGTTCTGGCAAGAGGGTCAATTGGTACGATTTGACTCAGATAGAGGCTCTGGAGCGGGCTGAGACATCTTGGAGCAAGAGAGTCAAGAAAATGTTGGTGAATCAGCCTATGAACAGCTTCAAAGAGATTTTGGAGCAGAGTTCCAGAGGGATTCTGGAGCTTGGATCAGTGTCAATGACAAAGAGAGAGCGTGAGGCTTCCATCAAGATGGCATTGATGGAGGCTCACGAATTATCAAATCAGAGTGCAGCAGATGCAGCCAGTTCAAAGGGAGCAGTTGCAGCAACAGAGGTTTGATAGATCTGGGTGCTAGAAGGACTTCCCTCGCTAAGAGGGAGTGTTGAGATTTGTATCTTGCGATGTCCTTCATGAGCTCATGCCTAGCATGAAGGGACATTAAATGAGTTGGCACAGATGTAGTGTGTGAGAAACACTCTACCAATCAGCATGGCTTCAATGGTGGAAGCATGTAGAGAGTTCTGAGACTTTTAACTCTTGCATGCGAAATATTTTAATGCGATAGTGTGATTTTTTAATGCGGAAGTGTGATTTTGCATGCAACTCAAATTAGGCATTCGGAACCCTAATCAGTCATTACAGCTATTAAAAGGAGGCAAGGGGTAAAGGTAAAGCAACTACTTAGTGATTGAGCAGCAGAGAAGCAAAGGCGCACTTATGAGGAGAGAGGCACACTTCTGTGAAAGAAGGCACATTCTTGAGGCTGAGAGGGCTGAGAGAATGGAAGCACATTCTTCAAAGAGTGATAGGAGGGTGCTTTGATCATTCAGAGACTGAGTGACAGTCATAGAGCGTATCTATTGAGCAAACAAAGAGGCAATGAGAGAGGGGCGCATTCCACAGGGTGAGGGGCACATTCTTCAATAGCTGAGAGAGTAGAGGAAGAGTGGGGTGCACCTTTTAGTGATTGAGACAGGACGCACTTTCCTAAGCTGAGATCCAGACTTGATTCAATCAGAGATCGGAGCAGAGCAGAGGGCACGGTTGTCAAATTGATCACACGTGTGAGAGAGTGGCACATTCCTCCAAAGACAATTGTAGTTGTTGAGTATTGAGGGTTTTTCCCAGAGATCTAGCACGCCTTCCAAGGCATCAGGTTCTTCTGTTTATATGATAAAGTTGATTGTAATCATTCTATAATTTCTCTGGATCAAATTATAGAAAGCCCTAGTTTGCTAGTTTTTCCCCATTAGGGTTTCCAGGGTAAATCATTGTGTTAAACTTTGTGTTTGGTTTCCAGTTTCGCTGCGCATGTTTGACAAGTTAATGAGTTTATGTACTGCTACTTATACAATCAGATATGAGATTTATTTGTGTATGCATCTAGGAATTGTATTGAAAGTAGTAGATCAGATTATAAGCTCAGAGATAGAAAATTAATAAAGGTCCAAACAATGGGATGCACATGGAGTCCACCAAATGGTGGGGTGTTTTTCCTCTAACATCCTACCCGTTGCAACACAGTTGGAGGCATTGTCAGTGATGATATGTACAACATTCTTTGCCCCCACCTCCACAACTACTTCATCCAAAGGAAAAAATAATAATTGTGCATCCTTCACCTGATCAGCGGCATCCACAAATTTAAGAAACATGGTTCCTTTTGGGAAAGCAATCAAGAAATTGAGAATGGTGTAGGATTTTCCATCAGTCCATCCATCAAACATTATTGTGCACCTTGTTTTACTCCACGACTACTTGAACTCCTTGAGGTATTCATCTATTCTTTGGACTTCATTTTGTAAAAGGGAACCTTCGATATCATAAAAACTAAGGCCTTTGAAGCCCAGACCACATGAAGCTATAGCATCTATCATAGGTTGATAATAAGAAGAATTAGTTGCATTGAAAGGTATGTTTGCATCATACCACCATCTAGCAATGCATTCCCAAGCAACCTCCTTCTCCATCTTCCTCCATTTAGCATCAATGGTGGGCTGAGTACAAGGGGTAGTGCGAGGTACAAAGAAAGAGTCAAGCCCTCTACTGCTACGTGGCCTCTTCAAATTGAATGAACTAGGTCCCACTCTCCCTCTAATAGGAATGCTGGAGGATTCTTCAAAACTAGGCATTTGATCTTCAAGGATATCATCACTTCAGAGCCGAGACACAAGAAAACATGGGGGCTTGTCCATACACAGAGATCACAGTGGGGGAAAGCCTTTAGGTTCACAAGTCATGTCCAAGTCAAGGGAGATTGAATTTTCAAATGGAGCTACGGATGGATGGAAAGACAAGTGATAATGGTGCTGAAGACAATGGGAAATTATCTAAATTGTACATAAAGGTTAATCCTACTAATGAGCATATACTGAGGACTATAACACCAAAACCAATTAACCACTCCAAGCATCAGTCCTACTGAAACAACCAAAAGAATATGATCACCTAGGTCAATATTACTTAGCCCAGTCACATCTACCAATACAAGTAAGAAAAATGTATACAAGCAATACCTCATGCCATATACCTGCTGTAATGTCCCGTTTTGACCAATTACGCAGTATCAAATGACATGCACAACATGCAGTGCATAAGTCAAAAATGCATGCGGCATGCATCACTAAAATTGCATACATGCATAAGTTAGGTTGCATGCGACATGCAAAAAGTGAGTTGCATGCAAGAATAAAAGGGCGTGCAAAAAGTGAGTTGCATGCAAAAAGTGAGTTGCATGCAACCAAAAGAGAATAAAAGAAGGCAAATCGACTTTTTAGGTATTCATTGTTGAGATTCGGTTTGGAGAGATCTGAGAGTTGATTTAGGGTTTAGGGCAGATTGCCTTAGCCATTATTGATTTCGACGGTGAAATCTATCCGTCCTAGTCAATGCAAGAGGATAGATCACCCCGGTCTATCATTGTGCTTCGAAGAAGATAAAGGTTTCCAGAATTAATTGAGTTTTGTGTTGAAGGTGGAATTTATCTATTAGCTGGGCGTGTTTCTCCTTGGAAGCCTGAGTACAGGGCGCAGCCAGCTGAGGATCCATCAGACAGACAGCAAGGGCACATCCTTATAGGTGGGAGCAAAGATCAACCATATTTCGAGGACAGAGATCCTCCTACTGTCTGTTGCATGTTAGGGCTGAGATCGTGGCCTCTGTTGACAGCCCTCCTTCCATTACAAGAGGGCGCACTCTCCTTTATGCAACTAGCAACCCTAACCTACCAAACTGCTGCGTATTGTGTGACAAAGGTATTGTGCCCTAGCAGAAAGAAAGGCAATGATCTTTGACTAAGGAGACAACATATTCATATAAGAAGATTGGATCTTTGCAAAAGGGCGTGTTAGCAGACTAAGAAGAGCAGCAAAGAACCGTTATAAATCGTGGCCACTAGCAGCCACCTCCTTGTGGAAGCCATCTCCTTTAGCGAAGTCTATCTCTTAAATCTGAAGATCGTGGTCTCATATGAAGTCCCGTGGTAGCCCATAAGGAGGACGTTATTCCTATCTCAAGCACCATTTATTGATGGTTGGAGGATTTATAAAAGCTCGGCCGTATTACTTGACAAAGAGGCTGGTTATTATGTACAGCTGTAATAGCCATCACCACTCAACGAGTTCACTGTTTAAAGAGCTGGGATGTATTACTTTACAAGAGGCTGGTCATTATTTATAGCTGTAACAGCCATAACCATTCCACGAGTTCACTGTTTAAAGATATGGAGCATGCATGCATTAAGAAGGGTGTGATCTGCTCATAAAACGTCATCCTCTCTCTCTGGGCATGAATTGCATTATCAGCACTCAACGTCAACTCCAAGAATGCATTAAAGTTACTACAGCCATCCTCAAATCAGCGTTCTTGACATTACAAGTCAGCATTAGTTTATGACTGAGATTTAAATTGTATTGGACAGTTCGAAGCCATGTCCATAGGTTTGTTATTAACTCCACTATTGATAACTTGGGGTGTTTACAAGCTTGAAAGCTATTTACATTTATGAGATTTTATTGTTAACATCGTATGCAATTATCTGGGGTTAAAACAAACATTTAAGAGCCATCTTGCTCAAACCCAATCAGTCACATGTACTAGAGACTTGGGAGCACATGCAAGGGTAGTTCCCATTATTTGGGATATTACACCTGCTCACTCATCTGCAACTGATCCTGCAATCCCTCTGACACTGCATGACAAGGAAGAATCATGAACAATTGGCTGCTCCGTTGCTCTACTAAAGTGAACCAAGACATGAACAAGTGTCCCTCGGGATGTCATAAAGAGGACTCAGTAATGATATGGGTGGCTCTACTGCTACTGCTCTAGATTCGACTGAATCACTGATCATCATCTCTAATGAAGGTCATCTCAATGTAAAGGACTGCCTCAGCACTGACATCTGCTCTAGAAAATGATAGTAGCTTCCAGCTACTATAAATGTGATAACAGTGCCCCTAGAGGAAGGAAGCAACAAGAAGAAGTGATCATCTGAGTGGAGACTGGTCTAGACTAAGAATGTCGTTGGAGGGTGAAGGAGCGAAGTCGGAGAGCCTCCTACAAGTATAAATCCAGACATCTCTGATTGGGGTATCCGAAGAATCTGGTCAATGTCTGGAGCTCTGCGGGGAGAAGGTCCCTGAAAAGACAATGAAATCGCCTGCAAATCTTGTAGAAAATAGGACACTAAAAGATGAAGTGCTCCTCAGTCTCAACCTCTTGAAGGTGACATACCTAGCAGAACCTATCTAACCGATCAAGCTGGTGATCTGTCTCTATCTAAAGACGGTGAGAGCCCACTCTAAACTGGCCTAAAGAAATACGAAGAGCATGTGCCCAATGGTGGAATGTGTAAGGGGCCGAACAATGAGATCGTCCCTCAAATCCAAGAAATGCAAGGCGTAGAAGGCCATCTTGGGACGTAACCCCCCCGAAGGGTTGATCTAAGTAACCTATACAAATTGTCTATAAATGTTGTCTCTAATGATTCTATTCAACTCTTTCCTGGTAGGTAGGAGGCAACCAGGTGCGTCCAAGAAATACCAAAAAGGAGGAAGTCGATCCATCGCAATACCAACAGATGCTATAAGGTCCACAATACCCACAAACCAACATCTAGAACCACCTGCAGGGTTGGCTGAGGTGATGGCCTCAGAAGAGAGATAGGCCAAGTATGGGTGTCGATCATGCCCCTTCACCGAGTCGGCAAAGCTCCAGAGGCGGTGTAATAGAGTGTCAACGTTGAACATGACCTCAAGATGGAAAGGTCGAGCACCAAACTCTGCGAGTACAATGGGCTAAGGCACTGTCTGTTTGCATCTAATGATGGGACGGACGAGGAGGATCTGCACTCTCTCTGCTGAGGCCCAATCATAGTCAAGTAGACATGGTCTCCATACCTCAAATCCATAGAGGATTGTGGGTCGGATGAGAGTATCCATGAGAGCCATCTTGGATGAGATGTCCTGGAAATGGTGTCTGAAGCACTATCTCTCAAGAAGGGTTAGGGATACGTATCCTTTATTAACCCGGGGCTGAAGAAAATGTCGCAGACTGAAGCGAGGTCCTCTGAACTGAACCCACAAATAGGTATAGGTGCTAGTGATCTCAATCTCCTCCCCTCTAAAGAAGAAATGACGATCAGTAAGTAACCTCTTCGATCCATTGAAGATCATTGTGGTGACAGTGGGTGCATTGTGGTGACAGTGGGTGCATCTCTTGATTAATTGCCACTCTTAGCACCGACCTTCATGACCTTTCCAAAGGGTGCTAGTTTGAGCAGTAGCATTTTTGGTGACATTGTCGAAGACCTCAAAAGGGCATTTGACAACAATCCATTCATGAGGTGTTCCCTGGTCGAATTCATTTGTTTCCAAAGAAGCCTGGCAAGTGTAACATTTTTTGCACTAGGAAAAGTTGAGGTGATTTTTAATTTTTTTGTTTTGTACTTTGATAAGATTATTGTTAAGGACTAACTTTGAAGGTCTTATCTGGCGACTCCCACTGAAGAAAATACAACAAAAGGTACACTTCTAGACAAAGCCCTCAACTATTGACAACATTGTCGGGTGTAAAGGTGAGCACATCCATCAGTTGAGAAGAAAAGCTCATCTTGGCGACTCCACAAATTTCAGCATCGATAAAAAGATGATATGGCGTTTAATGAACCATGGATGCATGATTGGTTTGATCCATTGGATATCTCGAGGAACCCATGATATCCTAATCAATTCCATAGCAGTAATTGGAGAAAGGGCATCCCAAAATTTTGTGGATATGAGGATTTAGTTGAATGGCATGTTATATCATTCATGGGAACTATTTCAGAATTAAAAGTGGTCCATGAAGATGTCAAGATGAAGATGTAGAAAATTGGTATGATGGGCTTCCTAACTAAGGAATTCAATCACTCAAAGAATTTCTTAAGGGTTTTTGTGAGAGATGGGATCCTTTCCTCATGGGGGATTATGGGTATCTCATTGGAGAAGATGCTTCTAGCCCATTGCTTGAAAATGAGGATATTGTCAAAGAGTGTCGTGACGAAGAAAACTCTCGTGAAGAAGCCATTGTTGAAGAACCCTTGGTTGATGATTTTGTCAAAGAAGCCAAGGAAAAAGACGTCTCGAATCCTATGCTCGAAGAGGGAAGTACTTTTGAAGATGAAGACCAAGAAGCCCTAACTAAAGAAAGTGAGGAAGAAATGGTAAATTCTCCTTATCATTGTTTGGAAGATTCCTATAATGTCTTGGGCATTTTGGAAGAAAATGGCATGGTTCATTTGCGTGATGAAAAAGACGATGATTATTGGAGGTTTCTTGGGCCTCCCATCTATGTCTCTTCAATGGTTGGGAGTGTTGTACTCGAGCCTTTGGGTCACACATGTTTCAAGGAAGATGTTCATGATCATTTCTGGCCTTGTGGAAGTGAAGACAACATCCAAAGCCAAAGCCGAGTTTTTATGCAAATTTGGAACAATGTGAAGAAGGTTTTGTACAATAAATTCATGAAGATCAAGAAGAAAATGAAGGAGCTCTTGTTGGAGAGCCATTGCCCGTTAAAGAAGATATTGAAAACATAGTTGATGAAAGTGTGGTTGATGCTTCTCCTTGTTCTCCTTATGATGAGGATTTAGTGAGTCTACCTCTCTCCTTTGGTCTTGATGATGAATATTTTGAAAATGATAGGTTTGAGGATCTTTTTGTTGTTGAAGATGGTTGCCATGAATACGATGATGTCCATTTTCCCCATTTTGATTACGATATGGGTAGGGAAGATTATAAATTTGTTGGAGAGTCCATATATGACTTTTCTAATGAAGGAAGTGTAAATTTTGAAGACCTTGGAAAACTGATTTTTCATGAGATCTCTCAAGATTTGGTTCATCCATGCTTGCTCACCATTGATGGTGATATAGGGTTGCATATGGAAGCTTCTATCACGGATCTTGAACAGCAAGGTCTACCCTCTCATAGGTTGAATCTCAATCATCGTCTTCAGCCATGTTTCTCAAGGATTAATGCAAGTTTTGGACAGCAAAAAGGTGGTTTTATAGCAGGGTTAGAGAAGCAAAGTCTCTTTTCTAGTCGTATCTTTCAGGGCCTATTGTTGTTTTTGAAAATCATTTGGGGCAGCAAACGGAGTTCAATGAGCAGGGCTATAATGGAGGCAGTTTGTACTTGAGCCCTATCCAAGCATGGATAGAGGGGGCTTGTGAAAGGGGCCCTTCTTCTAGGCAGGAATTAAAGGCATCCAGGTTCATGATCTTTCCTATTATTCCAGCCCCATTCTGATGAAGGTAATGACATCTACTCAGCTCATCATTGATGTGATTTTGTATTCGACCATTGCAAAAGACAAGGGAAGAAGCCCTGGCATGAATGATACGCTAAGGTGGCTTCATTGGTGGCATGACTTTACTTGATTCGTCTATGTCATTATGTTTAGAGTAGGTAGGTAGAATGAATGATCTCTTGCATCACCATTTTGTGTGTCATTTGCTTTACCTTGGCATTACATTGGTTTTGTTGTTTTATGCATTTTGTATTTTGATGTGAACAAGGCAGGACAGATGTGTCTGCCTCCGACACATTTGACGTTCTTTTTTGTTTGAAGTGTGTGTAGGTCTATAGGTACCAAAAGATTCAGGAGGTTCTCATGCACTCCCAAGAGAAGCACATGTACCACAGTTGGAGCTAGCTATTACGCCACAGATTCTCTGCAGTGCACTTTACTATATGTGCCAAGGAGGGGGGTCCTTTTGCTATTGTAAAAGGCCAAGTTGGGGTTTTCTTTATGTATAAGTGTTAGTCTATTGATGTTCCAGGCCCCTTGGTCGGTCATGGTAGGTCCTCTTGGTCCTCATTTCAAAGTGTTCCAATCTTGTAGCCCTGCAAACTACCCCTTGATGGGTGGTAACTCCTCATCATGCCGGGCATTTATGCCCTGGGTAGGCATTGGTGCACTTTGGGGTGACTCCATTAGGACACATGGCTTAGGAGCCCCTAGCCACACTCATGATTTCATGCTTCGTAAATGTAATGTCCCCATCATTTTTGTGTTCTCTTGCTCGGAAAATGGAGATGACTTTGGAGTGTGTCGGCCCTATCGGAGGGATTAATTAATTATTCGATGTCAGTGGGCGAAAAGCAACACTAAAAAGTGGCTTTGAGTAATTAACTTAAAAAGGGGGTTAGAAAGTGACTTAAGGAAATATCACATGACTACATCATAAAGTGACTTTGGCTTTATAAAGCCACATTAATTAAAATTTGAGCGGGGAAAAGGTAAAAGTGGCGAGAAAAAAGGTAAAAGTGGCCAAAAGGGGAAAAATGAGTTTAAAAGAGGAAATCGACCTCATTCCCATTCATTCATGTTATTCTCACTTTCAAGAAAGAATTTTGGAGAGCTAAAGTAGCCTGCTCTTGGGACGAAAACCCTGAGAGGAAAATATTGGTTTCGGTGGTGAAACCATCCACCCTAGTCAAATCAGTGATGGAGATCATTCAAATCTCTTGTTTGTGCTTCATTGTCGTGGTAAGATCTTCAATTTGTTTTCAGATTGGTGGAGTGGATTGAGTTTTTAGTCATCATATGAGGAAGCGCGCACTTGTGGAGTGAGCACCGGGTTATTCCTCTCTTTCTTATCTATGCTCTGCTGCAAAAAGGGCGCACTATCTCCACAGTTCACACTGGTGAAGAAGGGCGCACTCATAGTGGGAGGTTGTGGTCATTTAGGGGAAGCCCTTGGGAGAGGGTGAGCTGCCAACATACTGGGATTTCGTTGAAGGAAGAAAAACACTCCAGTGACCAAAAACATGTGCCTCTATGGGGAAAAAACAGTTCCATTCTACTTTTTGTTACTGTTGTCATAAGGCTGAGAAGGGGGAGACCTTGGGAGGCCAAAACTACAAGGGATACATCCACTCAACGCTGTCATATATTATTTTATTTCTCTGGTGTGGGGGTCGTGACTGATTGTGATGAAGGGCAGACTTGTTAAGAACTAATTTGGGGCAGTTTGGGCCCTTGTTCCTTACTGTTGAGCGCTTCTGTGTGCACTTTCTCATTAGAAAAGACTACACCTTTAATTTGGGGCAAGAGGGAAGCGCTGTTACAGCCAAAACATTGATTTACAACTTTGTGGCCACCTACAAGAGAACATTCCAGCACTGTTCTGTACCTTATATGTCTATCCACATCAACTCTATGTGAAAGGGGGTAGCTTCAACCCATAGAAGGTCTGCAATCATTGTTACCATTCAAAGGTCAGAGATTTTATAATAAATCAGACTTCTTCTAAGCTTGTTACAGTTGTTCGTATAGGGTCTGTGCACTGCTGTTTATTTGCATACAATAGGAAAATTGTTGTTTGTGGCTATATGCAAATTTTTTGTAAATCTGAGTATACAAGTTCATGCCATATATTAACCGAAACACAGCCTGAGAAATCAACCAAAAGCCAACACCAAACACCTACAGCATCAGTAAATCAGTGTCCTGATAGTTGCCATCAAAGTGTTTGATGGAAGTATTGAACCAAGATCTCTAGAAGTATCTGTAAGCCAGCAAGAGAACTCTTCAGGGGTTAATGCCAACGTACTCGCCAAGTATTTGACGAATGTCCTGAGTCATATTGCACCAACAGTGAGGGGAAAATTAACTCAGATTTGGTTAGGGACATTACAGTTAAGGTGATTGCGCGTGTAAGAGTTGTCATACCCGCTCTAGCACACCTCATTTATACCCACTTGGACCTTAATTTGTTGTATTACCCTCTTTCCTTTGGTCATTTATGTCAAAAATGCAAATCATCCACCACTAAAAGCATCTTTTGAAGGTCATACCATCTAAAGGAGGAGGGTGTTGAGGGCAAAAAACACATTGCTGGGGTTAGACGGAGCATGACGTCCTCCTTCCAAGCCCAACTTTTCATCTTGTTGAAGCTATCATCACTTTTTATTATCATTATTTTTATGTTTTATGAGGTTTCGTCCCTTGATTGTGGGTGACAAACCCTAAAAAAATATTTTAAACTCAAATTTGATAGGTCAGCCTAGAGGAGGGAAAAGTTAGATTTTTTCCCTATAAATATAGCACCTTCCTCTCATTTGTAAGCAAGATCATGGGATCAAATATGACTGAAACTTGATCCTTACTTGTGTACATAAGATCTTAAGTGGTGCGCACCTCTCTTCTTAGCAATTCCCAGGGTTTTTCAAGGAAAAATTTGGTGTTTGATGATTCTTTACTATCTTTCAAGGCTAATTCAAGGAGGAAGGATTCTAGGGTTTGGTTCTCTTCTCTTTTCTCTTTGTTAAAAGTGGTAAGATCTTGAAACTCTTATCTTGCATTGCTTTTGTATCCAAGGTAAGGGTGTTCTAGGGCTCGATCCATATTAGGTTAGTCTTGTTGGTGAGGCATTCCTCTTGAAGGATCTCTCTTGTTTTGGGCCTCGGTATCTTGTTTGTCCTAATTAGGTCAAGTGCTAACATAACCTAGAGTTTCTTAGTCTTTCCCTAATTCATTCAAGCATTGAATTGTCAATTCTTGGGAGAACGCTAACCCTGAGAAGGATTCTAGGGTTTGGTTCTCTTCTCTTTTCTCTTTGTTAAAAGTGGTAAGATCTTGAAACTCTTGTCTTGCATTGCTTTTGTATCGAAGGTAAGGGTGTTCTAGGGTTCCATCCATATTAGGTTAGTCTTGCTGGTGAGGCATTCCTCTTGAAGGATCTCTCTTGTTTTGGGCCTTGGCATCTTGTTTGTCCCGATTAGGTCAAGTGCTAACATAACCTAGGTTTTCTTAGTCTTGCCCTAAATTCAAGCATTGAATTGTCAATTCTTGGGAGGACGCTAACCCTGATTTTTCTCATTGCCTTAGGAATAAGACCTAAGTCTATTTTCCCCATCTTCTCTTTATCAAAACTACAAAATTTTATGTATTATATTTGAAAAATACAAAAAAATCAAATATATGTAAATCAAATATTTTTTAAAAATCAAAAATATTTATTTTGCCATTGTACTTTGAAGTTGTATTGAGTTTACTTGCAAAAATCCAAAATATTTACTGCTGTAATTTATTTCTAAATTGTTTCTCTCATTAAGAAATCCAAAAAAAGTCAAAAAATCAACAAAAAAATGCATTTTACAGCTGTTTTTAGACCTAAACTAGTGCGGCGTCAGCTTTGAGGGACTGCTATGGCCCTAGCGCAGGTCTGTTATAACATTTTGCAGGCATTTATTTGAATGAATTTAAGCCATAAGGGATCTGGAAGAGGTTCATAAGTCATATCAAAGCATTGTTGGGTACCCTAGGGGGATTTTGAAGCATTAAATCAAGTCACTTTATCATTCTTCAAGCTGGAACAGATCTTAAGTTGTTTAAACAGCCATATATTACATTGGACATTTCCAACGTAAAATTACTACAAGAGGTTACGAGCTTGATATTGGTTGGTGAGAGGTAAGATGTATTTTACTCATGGTTTTTCAAGGGTTAATTGGTGTTGGTCTTGTATTATGTTCCATCAATACATCTTAATAACAAGAAAGTGCTAATTCATATTGCTCGTAGCCTCCTAGTCTTGTGTTTGGTGATTAAGTATTATTGAATATCTTATTGACTCCATAAGGCACTTGTTGACTAATCTAATAGGAGGGTTTTGTGAGAAATAGAGTTGTGCTTGTGGCTGTATTTTACAAGGCTACTTTTATAATCATTTGGGAAGCCTCTCGTGGCCAAAGGAGCAAGCAGAAAGAGAGAGGAGAGTGCATTGTGGTGATAGTGGGTGCATCTCCTGATTAGTTGCCACTCTTAGCATTGGCCTTCGTGACCTTTTGGAAGGGTGCTAGTTTGAACAGTAACAATACCAATGATGGTATTATATAGTACAATGATCATAGTCACCTCTAGATTTAGATTTCACTGACAACTCATCAATGGATAGGTATGACAACTCATAGAATAACAACTCACATTAGAGGTGATCTAGGACTTTGCGATTGTCCAAGGACTCACATCTTAATAACAAGAAAGTGCTAATTCATATTGCTCGTAGCCTCCTAGTCTTGTGTTTGGTGATTAAGTATTATTGAATATCTTATTGACTCCATAAGGCACTTGTTGACTAATCTAATAGGAGGGTTTTGTGAGAAATAGAGTTGTGCTTGTGGCTGTATTTTACAAGGCTACTTTTATAATCATTTGGGAAGCCTCTCGTGGCCAAAGGAGCAAGCAGAAAGAGAGAGGAGAGTGCATTGTGGTGACAGTGGGTGCATCTCCTGATTAGTTGCCACTCTTAGCATTGGCCTTCGTGACCTTTTGGAAGAGTGCTAGTTTGAACAGTAACAATACCAATGATGGTATTATATAGTACAATGATCATAGTCACCTCTAGATTTAGATCTCACTGACAACTCATCAATGGATAGGTATGACAACTCATAGAATAACAACTCACATTAGAGGTGATCTAGGACTTTGCGATTGTCCAAGGACTCTAGTCTAACATTGCCCCCCCCCCAAATCACAAGTTTGAATACTTGTACCAGTAAAGTAACAAGAACTGATATCATCTTCAATCTGAAACTTCTGAATTGAGCTTTGATGAACATATGCCTGAAAAGCTACCATGTCTGAACATTTCCTAATTTTGCTAGAAGAAGCTAGCATCTTATGCTAATTTTGGTGAACAAATAGGATCATCGAACACTCTCTGAATTTAGACACAATTAGGTGTCAAACACCCCATGAATACTTGAATAGTTTGTTGAGGAGACCAATTTACATGCTAGAATTCCCAAATGCTGATTTGATGATGAATTGATGATGATTTGAAAGGGAGCTCAGATGCCATGTTGAACTTCCCTAATTTGATTTGTAGATTAGTTGTTGACCAATTGTCTGATTGAATTGTTGATTGATAGGATTTCAAATCTTGAAGCTTGACTACCATCAATGGTATTTCCCCCCATCAGGTGCAATGTGAGAAAAATATGGAAGGGATCCAAGCTTGAGCTTTGGATTCTTCTGCAATAGCCAAATTTTGATGCAATGTATCTGGTGGTTTTGGTTGACCACTAACCATGTTCACTTCATCAATGTGGTGGTTTTAGTTGACCACTAATCATTTTCACTTGATCTTGTTTCTTCGTTATACTCCCCCCCTTGAGGTGCAAGAGAGTATCTTTTACTTTTCATTTTTGCACCCCCCCCTTAAGATACAAGGTAGTACCAAGCCCATATCTCAGTCCCCTACCTCACCCTCATCCATCAGGACTAGTAGTCTTCAACATCCTATCTCTCTCTCTCACACACACACACATCGCTGAGATCCCACATTGTATTTACACTGGGTGTACCTGTTAATCCCACTGACCTACTTTCGTGGCCATTTGTTGGACATTAATGAAATTACCTTGTCTTATCTTATTACTTAATCGTTTTGCAGCTTACTGAGCCATTTCCACTGACTTCAATATACTTCATTTTTAAGGTTTTCTCAACTGGATCCATTAGGGATCACATTGCAAGCAGGTAACTTAACCATCCCTGTAGGCCAGTTTACTCCATTTATGACTGCACTATCCACACTTGCCACATCCCAATTGTTTATTGGAGGACTTAGGAGTTAGGACCACAATTCCTACTATCTAATTAGCCTATGAGTCCTCTCCTGAGTCAAATTTGATGCTCTAATTAACTCAAATGTTACCTAATTTTCTTTTTTGCTCTCATTTTGCTTGTGTTGACCTGTTTTGGCTGTATTGTAAAAGCTTATGTATTTATAAGATCCATTCCTAGATATTTCCTAAGAATTTTGATAGTTCACCCTTGAACATTTTTGAATGGAAAGAACAGTCCTGGTTGATTCCCAGCATGCAAATATGCCATAAATTTTAGAATTATAAAGCTGTTAGGGATTGCCCTTAGAGAAATTGCATAGCACACTTGCATTGTGGAATCCAAAGCTGATAAAAATTCATTGTAATCATGTTCTGAAGTTTTCCTTTACTGAGAAGGGCATAGATTATGGTTTCCACACATCATATTTTTTTATTAAAACTCATGGTTAACAATTCTATAGCCTTGAGGGGGTTAGCTCAAGTGGTCATAAGCCAAACGTGAGATCATAAGCCAGACGTGAGATCTCTCCCCCCTAAGTTGGGGAGGTCACGGGTTCGACTCTCTTGATCCTCTTAGGGTTAGGATCTATAATCAAGGCCGACAGTTTACCCCATTTACCATCCATTAATCATGGGGAAGTATTGGGAGAGTCTTCCGCAAGGTTATTCCTGGAAGAAAAAAAAGGATGTAACAATTCTACATGGGATATTCCTTTGGAATTGGCATTTTCATGTTTTCTAATATTTTATTCCCTATTTTTAGATTTGCATAGTAATGAATTATATTAAATTATGGCATATTTTGGTAGAATTACCTTTTACTGAAAGTTGCTATACCAGACAGTTGCTCTAACATTTCAAAATGGATATTTCTATTATCCAGTTACGCTTTGACACTTTGTCACGATATTTAGACTAAAGACTAGTTCAAATCCGTACCAAATAATTGTCACAAAAACCATTGCACCCTTACAAAATTGTGATTGACAAATTATGGGGTCCAACTTATTGAAGCCTCCCCTTCCCATAATCTAAGCATATACGACTCGTGTTTTCTTTCCTAGCAAGCCTGGGGCAATTGGGCAATTGGGTAATTAATTTGTCCTTTCTAAAAACTTGAGGAATCGCGATGTTGAATCAATAAAACAGCATGAACTTTGAAGTTTGCAGAAAAAACGTTATAAGGATCTGTGCCACTACAAGGCAGGCCGAAGCTGCTGTGTTGACTTCAGCAACAGTAAAAATTCAAAACAGATATTGGTATGCTATAATTTGATCTTGAGGTGTGTTGCCAGCTAAGTTGTACTTAGATGGACTATCAAGCGAGCGGGCAAAGTTGAACATTTCAATGTTCTTTTTTCGATGATTTGATATCCAGCTGGCCTTTTAAAGGGCCCCCGTTTTAACTTTTTTCCACATGTCCATGCTCCTGCGGGGTTTGTAATAAAACGTACTAGCGTGGTGTTTTGTAAAAGACTTGGTTCCCTAGGACTTTTTGGCTAAGTCAGGTATTCCAAGGAGTTTTTTCACCTAGTTATTATGTCTTGCATTAGTGCATAACATAATTTTTGGGTTTTTCTCCTGCTCCTCCAAAGCTGGAATGCCTGGGGAGGCTGACGGACCTTAGGGGGTTGTTAAAGTCTATGGGTCAATGTATATGAACATGCTAGGCGTTATTTTTGAGTCATATGGACATGTGCTAAGTCCCCCTAGGTTGTTTTTTAATTTTCGGCGAAGTTTATTTTTTCCGTAAATTGAGCCATTTTTTTTAATGGTTCAATTAAAAAAAAATTGTAATTGGCCTTGAAGTGGCGTCTGGAGGTCTTTTCTGCCTTAGGGGTGCTCGTTTTTTAACTCATAGCACCCCCTTAACCCCTAAACCCACTTTTCCTAATGTTTGGGTGCTTAAATTTTTACCTATGGCCAAAAAACCCAAAAAAGTAATGGAAAAATAAAAAAAGTGAAAAAATGACTCATAAAAATATTAAATTTTGGGAGTGATTTATGGACTGATTTTTTCAGCTATGTTTTAAGAGTTGTAAGAGTTGATTTTGGAAAGATTCCGGGCAGCTATATTAGTGGGATTACTTCCCCATTTGAGGGGGGCATATTTCCCAAAATTGGGCCCCTTCAATCATGGAATTTGCAGCTATGTTTATGGGCTGTCACATGACTGATTTTTAGCTGATTTTGGCAGCCCATTACATGGGAGTGGGCAGCCCCATTTTCTCCACGAGTTATGCCACTCATTCCACCCATTTCTCTCCATCTTTGGCTATTTAAGCATGGTTGCCCACTCCATTTTCTCTAGTTGGAGTTTGGGAGTTAGAACTAGCACTTGTAATTCGATTTTGTACTTGTCATTTTGCTTAATGAATAAAGAGACTTTGGAGGTCAAGCTTGGTGTAGTGCTTTTGATGAGTGGGTGAATGTCATGGTTTTCATTGAGGTAACATGTATTTGAGCTACTTGTTTTCTTTTGCATCTAAATCTAGCTTTGGGAAGGATCGGTATTGATTTATAAGGAGGATTAGATAATTTGTTTATTATTTAGTCTTTTATCTATGCAAGTGTAGAGATCTGATTTAAATGTGTCATTTGTTTATGAGCATTCCCTTTTGATTTCTCATATGTATATTTCTAGATTTGATCATTTGGTTTCAAGTTGATGTGATTTGCAGGTTATTTCAAGTGGATGAGTGGAGGATCTTGTTTGTTTCCTTTACTTTTATAACATCTTTTTGTAGACGTAGCCCCTCAGTTCTCCACCAAGAAGGCTCCAAGGCTTCTTTAAGTAAAAAATTGATAAATTGATAAAAACTCTCCATATCTCATTCTCTTCTACTTCATACTTTCACCTTGGTTACTGGTTACTTTTTGAAAGAGTAATAGTGGTTTGCAATCTGAACTTTACATTCTGATTTATTACTCTAAATGTCTGATCTATTCCATTTACAAAGTGTTCATCTTTAATAGATTAGATCTTTCCATTTATCTAGCATTTTACTTTTCTCAACTTGAAAAAAATTGTCAAATCTTTAAAAGTTTTGAGGAGTAGTGTTAGATCTGATTTGAAAGTTCATTTGGCTGATTTAAAGAGCTGATAATTTGCAACCCTTAAAAGCTTGCAAAGATCCCAAGTAACAAGGCCCAAATGTTTGTTTTACTTGGTTAAATTCCGTCATTTTAACTAGTTTTTACACTTAGTATTTTCTGGGTTTTTTAGGAGGTGTTCCAAAGACACTCTTAAAGTGTTTTTGGGCATCTTATACTAACGTTTGCTTGTTGGTTTGCACCAAAAGACGATCAGGTAGGAGGAGGTGCTGCAAAAATTTCAAAGATCCAGGCAATCCGAAGGACCATTATTGAATTTTTGCAAACTGGATACCTTTTTCTCTCCAATTTTTGTAAGCCACTGAGTCAATTAAGACTGGGGCATTTCTATTGCATTGTAACTAAAGTATTAAACGAGAGCAAGTGGGCTAACCAAGTGCCCACACCCCATCCCCCCAGGGGGGGGAAACTGTGTCGATTCAATTTTCGTGGTTTGCAATTTTTTTTAGTTTAGATTTCATTTCCGCACTTAATAAAATTGAACTAGGCTTAAAATTAACCTTGTTGGTCCGTTCCACTGGCGGGCCACAAGTTCACTCAAAACATAGTTTTATCGTTTTTTTTACAAACTCAAATGCCCCCCTTGCTTTCCCGAAGTAGGGTTTCTGTATAAGAGCTTGCCCGAGTACGTGCCTGAAAAGAGACTCTTGGGGTTTAAAAAGATAAAGTTTTGGTTCATAAAATATTCTAAAAATACCAAGGTCTTCTCCCGTATGCTCTGTGGCCAACTTGCAGCTCAGTCTGACCCAGTTGGTACGCATCAGAAAGGGGGAGATGGCTAGTAATAGGATCTAACACCGACCCGAATAAAAAAACCTTTATGTGAAAATCCGGCACATCGCGAACATTTTGTTGTCGTAGGGAAATTTCTCAGAAGGCTTGGGACAAAACTAAGTAGTGACCTCTTGGAAACCGTTAGGGCTGCCCTCGTTGGTACAGCATCTGAACACCTCCTTGAGACTCCGATTCAGCCCAAGTCTGAGAGGGAAGCCACACATCAAAATTCCGGACATGTTCCCCGTACCTTTGCGTATATTGGGAACCCACCAGCCATAATAAAAAGATCACTTTCACATTAATTATAAAATAAACCAAGAACACTCGCACAACATTTACTTTTTTGCTCATGCATCTATTTCGACTCCATTATAAGGCACTGGGCTATATTGATATTATTTCATGTTATTGACAAATGTTGCAAATGAATGATGATAATAGTGAATGGGAGCAAATGATGTATTGATGAATGATTGTCTTGCTTTATATAAGTATATGCTGCTTTTATCTTGGTTATCAAAAATATTTTTTCTAACTCCTAGATTAGACACCTTAGTTTTTATTTTTAGGGTCCACCCCCCTTAGCTTCGCTAGGAAAGCCTAAACGGAGGAGTCGAGTCCCAAGTGACAGCACTTGACTCTGACTTGCCCCCAAGGCCACACCAGCAGCTTGAAGACTTCTGCTGCGTTTTCCCAGGTGTGGAACCAGGCGGCAACAAGGTGTAGTCCAAATAGATAATGTCCATTCATTCATTGCTTTGGGTTTGACGGCAAAAGTTCAAATCTCAACAGAGACATACTGAGACAGAGACAGTGGGTTACTTGCGTACAATGTAATGCAATGAGATGAGCCTGTATTTAACGTGTCGCTTCAGGAATTCTCAAGTAGAGTCCAGAAACGGTGAACGTGGGGTGCGCTGTGAATCGAACTGGGACTACTTGTGGTAAACTCCCACTAATTTACGGCTTCCAAACAAGCTAAGAATGGATTCCTATAACTGGTTAACTGGTTATAGGTTTACAAGTAGTGAAAGTTATTTCAGTACAAGCGGATGAAAAGAATACCCGAGATTAGGCTGAGAAACAAGTGATTGTTCCTGTTTTTTAATTCAATACCTTGTGGATGAATTAATGCTCTTGGAATCCTTACTTTCCCAATTGGCTGCATTTTTAATTGTTTATTTCATTCCAACATACGTTTTTCGCACAGTTGATTTATTCAAGTGATGTATCCTCCAGGGAGGGACTTTGAAAATAAAGAGAATGAGTGAGAGTAATTGTCAGAACCTCTGCCAATTGGCGGTTCAAATTTATCTTGGAAGCAGTTGCCGGTGCTGGATCTTCTAGTTGCTCCGCCTCGCCTTTCATCATCGTTTCTCTCCAATTCACATTTCCTGAATGATACAGATAGAGTCTGATCTAAATGATACAAATGGACTCCGGTTTCTTTAGAGGTGTGATTGCAAAGTTGTTTAAATCAAATAATTTGAATACAAATAGCCTAAAACTAATTTATAGCATTTTAAATTCTATTTCAATTTTGACAAATTGGGGTACGGGAAACTAAGCACTCTCCCTATAATATATGGGGTAATTTGCAAGTCACACCGTATATCATAAACTCATAATTCAGCTTAGGGTTGAGACGTTCGAGATACATCCGGTGTGGTCCCACTCAACGAGGTACCTCCCTCTCAAACTTTACTATGATGTGTCAAATGTGTCATTTCAAGGATTCAAACCTAGGTGGAAAAGGTTTTAATTTCCTCTATGGAAACATATATTCCTTTAGGGTAACATGTTAAACTGCAACCGAGCGCAGTATATGGTCTCATGTATGGGACTAAGGTTAGATGCTATTAGAAAGCACATGACCAAATTGGAGGTAGCCTCGGTGATGACCACAAGGGACAATGGTTTTCTTGCGGATATTATCTAACTTGACACTACCTTTTGGCCCTAGATTAAGACCTAAACTACTTCTAATTGACTAAGAGCTCACCTTCCTTAGACATAAAGAAACAACTTAACGACCCAAGATCTAGAGGCATGCCGTAGGATTGGAAGTTTGCCCCCTTGTGGACCACCAACAATTTATTTCAGGGGGCATGGTTTTCCTTAAATAATGGTGATGAGTCAACAAGCATTCACAAGTAATAGCCAGTGATGGTTGTTCTCATTGTTAGTTGGAAGCTAAGTTATGATAGGTTTTGTCACCTTAGAGAAAGAACAAAAAAAAGGGAAACATATTTATGTATATTGTGGCATGGGTGTAATAAAACAAATATGTTTGTTTGTCTAATACTTTATTAGCCATTTTTATCGTCAAGGATAAATGTCATATATCCTTTACGATGGTGAGGTAGTTTATGGAGGATGACCTTGACATGGATATGGGCTCCCTCTTAGGAATGTCATTTGCATGCATCCATGGTTCTCGCAAATCATGAGCCTCCAGGCAACAAAAGACACCAACATGTGATAAATATTTGGTATGGAGCTCCCCTAGGATTTGCATCCAAAAGTTGAGATATAAGAATTGAATGTGCATTGCCTGTGAGGTGTGTATTTGTAGTTATGGCAGTGTTCAAACCAAATTTGAGAGGGGAAAATAATATGTTGTTTGTTGAGGAAGTTTAGATGAGCAAAAGCATGGCTCTAATAGGGGAGAAGGCAATATGCTCCAATGTTCCAACATAAGAACTACCCACTTCATTGCAAAATCCATCTTCAACCTCCATAGCAGCTAAGTTTATGCAAATTGTTCCATTTTCCTTTGAAGAAGAGAATGCTCGAGGGGATCAAGGCAACAACTTCAATCCCATAAACTACTTAGCACTTTGTATGCCATGCCAATTATCTGTAGATTAGGCATTGGATTAATCATCTAAAAACAAAGGAAGGCCTACATTTGTGGTATCTCTATTTCCTTTTTGTCGATGGCAATGCTCCAATCAGTGCTCAAGAGGATAAACATGGTTTCCCTTGCATTTAAGCCCAATTCCATGAAAATTGCAAGTTAAAGTAGCTCCATCGCAAGAGTACCCCCCCTCTTTGGAAACCTCATGCATCCCCTCCAGCTATAAATTAGAAAATGATGTCTTCTTATAAGAGGAGGGGAAACAAAATAGTGGAACATAGGAGGAGGAGGAGGATTTTAAGACGTCAATGTTGAATTTGGAGAATGATCCAAAGTTATCAATGAAATTGGAAGCTAAAGTTGGAGACCGATAACAAGTATTAGCCAAAGCTTCAAGATTTGATGCACTCAAATATTGAAAAGTTTTGCTAACATATATATTTTCATCTAATCAAAATAATCACTAATAAGATTTTTTTTCCATGAGAAAAAAAAAATACTTGTTGTTCATATTTGAATCAAAGTATACAATCATTGTTCATGCTTACAACTTAACTATCAACATATATACCAAACCAAAAGTCTCACCAACCCAAATACAACCTCTACATACCAACACTGCCAAAAGTACTATATAGCAGTCTCAAAAAAACTGCAGAAATCCTCTTTTCCTCCAAAAACTAGAGGCAAAAACAATTACATCAAACTATAAAGCATGCTAAAGTCCTAAAAGACCTTAAACCGACCTTCTGATACCAAAGTACCATTCAAAAGTTCCTTATAAATAAGAAAACCCTCCAAAACTGAAAGAGACTCCTTAGATAAAGCATCAACAACAACATTAAATTTCCTACAAATATGGGCAAAGGACAGATCTCTAAAAGAATAATGTAAAATCCTCACCTTTTGCTTCCACCAAATGAGAGCTAGTACTTCCAATCTGGACTTTTTCAAAGCCTAGTCTACAATAACTTTGGAATCACCAAAAACTTTAAGACTGCTTATATTATGCAGATTTGCAAACAGAAGGAGACCCCAAAGACCAAGTAATTATGCTCTCAAATTTGTCCCTACTCCTCCACCCAACTTTAATTCATAAACATGTGATTCATCTAAATTTAGAACCATTCCTTCACCACAAATACCCCTATGCCCCTGGCATGCTCCATCAAATAACCAACATGACCCTACCAATCATTCAAAGGAGGTCAAACCTTACGAACAGAGGAAACTTGCACACCATTAGAATTCTCCTTGTATGCCCCCAAAACCTTTCCAATAACCAGATTTACATCCTCAAGCCTATTTTCAAACATCACCAAATTCCTGTGAAGCCAAATTCCCCAAGTAATATAACAGGGAAGCTCTTTGTGATTAGAAGTTGAAACATTTGCCATCCACCTGGAAAGACTAAACTCAAAAGTCATAGAAACCCAAGAAACAATCATCTTCAACACAGTTTTCGTTTCCCTTCAAACATACTTTGCAAAAGGGCAATTAAAAAATAGATGATTAACAATTTCTTCTTTAGAATAACAAAGTAAACACACATAGGGTCCACACCCTCCCTTATTTAGATAATTGTCCCATGTCAACACCCTATTTTCTAACACCAACCACATTAAACATTTAGCTTTCAACTGGCAACTCCATTTCCAGATAACTGAATACCACCACCTATAATCTCCATGCAACTAAGAATAGAAGATGGACTCATATGCCAACTTGGTTGTAAGCCACCCTATAGAATCATTCCACGTCCACATTAAAATATCTTCCTCGTCAACGAGAAAGATACCACAACGCTCTAAACATTGTATGTAGTTATTCCATTCCTCAGCCAAAACATCAACTAATTGCAAATCCCCAGTATGAAGCCACCTCTGACCACCAACCAACTCATTCCTTGAACCGCAACCTGATTGAGAGACCTTATTCCCTTGTTCCTCAAAAATTATAAGAGTGTTCCAAATAATTTAAATGGATCCCCACCAACCAACCATGGATCTTCACCAATGAGTAATTTTGAACCATTCCCTATCTTTCAGGCTAACCAACTTCCCACGACAAGAAAGGTAGTACAAAAAGCATTCCAAGAATTTGACATTCAAGTCTGAATCTTTGTTGCATCCCTAACCCACTCATCCACTAAAATACCTTTTAAATATTTATCCTTTTATTATAGAGCCTCGTAACTCTCCATCAAACAATGATCTCCATAAGCTCTTAATAACAAATGCTTTGCCAAACCAAAAAATATTGTTAAAACCCCATCCTCCTTCTTTCTTTGGCCTCACAATCAATCTCCATTTCACCAAATGAAATTTCATTTTCTTCTTACTTCGTGACCAAAGAAAATAAAAACATTTGTGTATAATATTTTCAAGAATACCTTTTGGAATTTTGGCAAATGAAATCCAATACACAGGAATGCTTTCAAGTAGAGCCTTGATCAAAACAACTATGCCTCCTAAGGACATCCATCTAAAACACCAAGAGTCAATTCTTTTCTTAATCCTCTTAACAAGCCAAATCCATTCAACACTTCTATAATTATTAGGCTTTAGAAAATAACCCAGATATTTAATACTAGAATCCAGATGATCCAAAGATGCTCAAAAATCAAAGTGCTCAATTGCCAAAAAGAACAGCACCATTGCGTAGAGCTCAGCGAGAGATTTCCAACGGCACGAGAATTGCCTCAAATGGACGTCGAATGAGGGAGATATCCTGTTCTGAGTTTTTCAAAAACATAAGAAAGAAAATGCAGGGTGCCACGTGGCATCCCCACAGAGGGAAAGGTGGTAGTGGTGATGTCAGCATGATGATGTGGCAGCAAGAGAGGTTTCCACATGTCACTCATTTTTGCATTTTTAGGGGTCCACTTGGGACCAATAAAAAATGCCATGTGGCACTCTTGACATGATAGGGTGACATGGCACTACTAACATGGCAAGGTGACATGGCACTTGGATGATGTGGCAGTACATGGAAACTACAAAACTTGACACATGGTAGTTGAGATAGCTGGTATGATGATGTGGCTTTCGGATCGAGTAGATGATGTGCACATGACTGAGTAATGATGATGTGGCAATGGCCAATAATGGTTGTCACGTGGACCAATCACATGGTGCCATGTGGCACCTCCACATGGCCTCCTCGATAACGTATATGCCTTATATGGGATTTGAACTTGGTATATGGGGTATAATTCCAAAACTTTAACCAACATGCTAACAACTTGGGTTATATTAAAGAATGACAATTAATGTTTTTGTTATGAAGTTAATTTGATTGTAACCAAAGAGATGCCCTTAGGGGGCTATAAAAGGGGATGCATTCTCACTATTTGCTCATGGAATTTCGAAGTGAAGTTCTTGAAGAGAGTTTTGGGCGAGCTCTTCGTGAGAGGCTTGGTACGAATCTCGAGGCAAGATTTGTGCAATGTTGAGTATAGCCTTGTTTTGCATGCTACAGGGGGTCTGTGGTCTCTAGAACAAAAAGTGGTTAAGTTTATACTCAAGTTTCATGGTTTTTCAAGAGGAAACCATTTTTGGCCTTTGTTTCTGCATTTGTGCTACAGAATTGAAGGGGGTCTTCAATTCACCTATTGTACGTAATTTATTATTGTACTTTTTTTACAATTGAAGATTAATTGAGCAGTCTTGTTGGTTGAAGCGGTCCCAGAGACGTAGCCAGGAAGTTTGGTGAACTCCGTTACCAAATGTTTTGTGTGTTTATCCTTGCATTCTCATTGTTTCATTTTCTTCATGGTGAATGTTTCATAAATTACATTAAAAGCACAAGTTAACAGGTTCATTTAATAACTTTGGCTTAAAGTAATGCATTCACATAACATTGGGGTGTTGGTCAGAATTGTATTCGAATAATTGGAAGAGATTAATGTTTGTGATGGTATAATGCATTGTTGAGCCTCTTCTGGATCACCTGATAATCGATTTTAAAAAGGAAAATGCCTTTAATTTACTCCAGGACATTTTCAGAAATTTCATTATGAAGAAAGTGAGACTTGTCCACAGTAACTATCATACCCGAAGCATCACAAAACATCCTTAATATGCTCTCATATTGACTCCATTCTTCTAACTTCCCAACACCAAATAAGAAAACATTATATATAAATAAAAGATGAGTAAGCATATAATTACTGAAAATAAACACTTTTAAGATTATATATAAATATCTATATCTATATATAATGTATGTATACACCAAACACACAAACGTCTATTATCATATGAATGAGACACAAAAGTGTACTATGAATGGGTGTAAAAATATATATTAAAGCATTGCATGCCTCTTTTTCATTTCACTCATTATTATATGACATTGCTTTCATATGCAATTCTTTAGTGCATGTTTATGTAGTTGTTCAAGTTTGAGTTCATTGAATATGTTTACATGTCTCATTTATATTTTTGATGATTTAGAGCTTATACATCAATAATAGAACTTGTGATAAGGATGGGCCAAGGGCAATATAAATAGAGGATTACCATGTAGGTGGGAAGGGTATTAAATTGTTAAGAAATACGATAGATTTTTATAATAAATAATAAGTTGGATAATCAAAAAATTCATCAAATCATGGATTTTTACAATAATTTATTGGTTTTGCACACTTTGACCTTGGCATTCAAATGCTTAACATTGTCATTCAAATGCATAATGTCGGCATATATATTACATAACATAAGTAGATTCTACTTTTCTTATTTTACACCCAATGGGTAAGCAATAAATCAAGGATACATCGGTGTTTGATCACAAAGACCTTGATTTCATAAAGGAAGATCTTAATGAGGATTGACAAAGGGCAATGGATACATCGGTGTTTGATCACAAAGACCTTAATTTCATAAAGGAAGATCTTAATGAGGATTGACAAAGGGCAATGGTTGTCTCTTGGGTTATATACTTATAGTATTGTTCTTCACTAATGAATGGGAGTTATGAGTTATGGATAGTGTCAAAAACTAATAAATACAATTTTATATTGATAAATATAAAAAGCACCAACTTTATGTATTAAATCATCTCATCCTATTGTCATTGTCACTACACACTCTCTTTAGGAAAAAAATGTTGTCTTTCTGAAAAAAACAAGTATATAGCATTGGTATTATGTAAAATATTGGTTGTTATCACCATCATTTTCCGACATTATGCCCACTACATCAGAGTTATGAATTAAACTATGTCAACTTGATGATTGTTCATTCCTCTCGTGATGGGTTGGTTTTAGAGATACATTATTTGACATTAATTTATCCATTAAATATGGAGTTATGAATTAAACTATGTCAACTTGATGATTGTTCATTCCTCTCATGATGAGTTGGTTTTAGAGATACATTATTTGACATTAATTTATCCATTAAATCCTAATTTAGTGGAAGAAAAATAAATTCTGAAATAAGACATCTTTAATTGATGACTTAAAAAAATGTTTTGACATATTTGATTAAGAATTACAAAAAAATGACATATAAATGATGAAACTTTGGTTTAGTAATAATATTAATGCCATGTTAATGTTTGAAGATATAGCACCAACATTATCTCAATGTTTGTATACAAAATGACGACAATATTCATACTTGATCATCAATAACATTAATATTAGTTTCTTTTGAAATATTCTCATTTGTTGGAACCTATGTTTCTTTGTAAATCACCTTGTTGAACACATGAGAGGAAGTCAATTACGATGGGAGTCCACCGAAATGGAAGCCAACCAACCAACCAACTTGAGCACATGAGTTGTCTTTGCCCACCTTGATCGCAAATCCTAATTATATGGATTGTTATGGAGTGTGTGGTCCCACTCTTTGGGTGTTTCATTACCTACCTAAACCTATACATAGGAAATCTTGTGGATTGGTCTATTATCATTTATTATTAAGCTATGTGCCATGTGATTAAGTATTGAATGGTGTTCTTTGACACCACCACTGCTTCTTGGTTTTATTGTTCTCACTTCTACTATTTTTTTTATTCCAACATAGTAATCAAAGCTATTTTAGATCGAGGGCTTTTCAAAAAATGATAGAAGATCCATGAAGTTAGTGGATCTAATGAAGTTGCAATGACTTTGATATGATGTGTTGAGTATTATGGCTAGTTGTGCAAGATTTGAAGTGATTGTGTGGTGTCCTCGATTCAACTATGTTGCATTCACTTATATCTTTCTTTAGTCAACTTTCATTAGGAGGGACAACCGTTTGAAGATTGGAAAGTCATGCTTATTGTTTTGTGAATAACAATTTGTTACAGTGTGATATAGATCCATGGAGTATAAGCAGAGATTTGATTGAGTTGTCCAGGTTGCTTGAGCATCGAGGTTGACTAACATATTCTCTAACATTGGTTGCTTGAATCAATGAAACATGTTATTGTGTGATCATCTAATTCAACTATGGCTTAAATCATTGACTAGTCCATGGAAATTACCTCTTGTGAAAGCATGCACTTGGAGAGTGGTGAGCTCAATGAATGCTTGGTATTGAGAACCAAGATGTACTAGATTCTATAATTTAATTATCAACCAGGGGACATGATCTTGTGAAGCAACTTGCACTATATATGCTTTCTAGATCTTATCAATGTTCAATAGAGACCTTTATTTTTGGGGAGGGGGGGTTTCTCTTAATGGTGATGTATCATCTAATATCTAGTATACTAACTATGAAATCATGAAGCAGTTACTGCTGTGAGCTTATTCAACTAGATCAATCCATTATACAAAAATTCTCAGATGAGTAGTGCAAAACAACAATGGAAATCAAACTTCTAATTACTTTGAAATAAATCCTAATCCTATTTATTCCAATTATCCAGTTGTATTGTTACATCCCAAGGCATACAAACTAGAATCAATAGGTCACACACTAACAATAATGGAAATCAAAGCATAAAGAGTAATCAACTTATCTATGGTGAGAAATTGCAAAACTATGTAACAACCAATCTAATGCATGCATGTGAACTATAGGAAATACACACAGTACAATAAATGTGATTAAATGGAGCTATAGGAAACGTAGACATTAATGAAAATAGATGGAGCTACAACAAATATGAACAACACAATAACAAGTAGAACAATCCAATACATGCACTCACAACATAATTAGACAACTGTGAAGCAAATAATAGATCGAGGAGATCCCTCTGTGTTGTAGAGCCGGCCCTCACTCTACAACACTAGTGACCTCTAATCAATGCACAATTTCAAAACTCACTACAAGGAAAACACTCTCTAGCAGAGGTTTTTGCAGAAGCTCCTCTAAAAAGAGCCCAAATATCCATCTCGAGTGGAGGTCGCTAGCGGGTGGAGGTTTTAGTAAATGTTTTTATACGTTGCTTTTATACATACCAAATGCACCAATGCGCCCTTAATCTAGATGCACCGATATGAACCAAAACAAAACACACATATATCAAAAATCCTTGTTAAATGGAGAGGAAAAAAATCTTTTCTATTTCTACAACCAACAATAACCGGTGCGTTTAAACTAAACGGATGCATCGGTGCGTCCACATAATTCACACACCGAATTCATCCAAAAATGCAACCCTCCTACCTAATTTTTTAAATTTTGTTTATAAAAATAAGAAAAAAGCAATTATGGTGCGTTCTATATAATACAATGCATCGGTGCATCGGTTAATTTGACACATTGGTGTTGGATAAAATTAAATAAATTGTCAGACGTAAAACTTGTTTTTATATGTTTAGATCTATTAATGGTGCATTTATATAATTGAACAACAGTGGTGAGTTGTGTAATTGGAAGAATCGACGCAAACGTTTTTAATATTTTATATTAACTAACGGTGCGTTTTTGTCACTCCAACGCATCGGGGTAGGGTAACATTAAAACAATGGTCAAACATAAGATATTTTTATATCATTATATCCATTAATTGTGCATGTGTATCTATGAAACACACTGGTGTGTCGTTTAAGGTCAATCACCAAAGTAGGGAAAACTTGTTAAAAACAAGATGAAATAATGTTTTTTTATAATTCTATGTTTACGGATGATGTGTTTGTATATCCTAAATGCATTGATGCTTCCATAATAGAGTGCATCGGATTAGGGTAAAATAAAAAAATTTGCAGGACTTAAAGCTTTTTATTTTTTATATTAATTACCAGTGTGGTCATGCCACAAAATCGTACCGGTGAATCTAGTTATCGGACGCATCAAAATAAGGTAAAATATAAAAAAGTTTACCGAATGGTAACCTTTAGCATTCTTCAATTCTCTAGACCAATTAAGCATCGGTGCTATAGTTCACTCCTTGAAGTGCCCTAACATTGGTGCTCCCTGTGGTTGGATTTCTCCCTTTTGTTGCTTGCTACGTGGCTTTTGAATTTTGCGAAACGGTGGGAAAATTTGATTTTTCATCTATTTGGAAATTATGCCTCCATGCAAGTGCCCAAGTAATGTCTTTGTTACCTTCTAACTTAAACTTTTAGTAGATTGAAACTTCAAAATCACCTTAAATTTGCTAATTTTCATATAAAAAATTAAAATTTTTGCGTGGTGTGTTTGAGTTGTTCAGCTTGCATCGCGCTAGGTGGTGCTCCCTGTAAATTTACATTGTGCACTGCTAGGAGTGCATTTGTAACATATAATGCACCACATTGATGTTGCACTATACTTTTAATAATGCACCGCTATAACTTAGTAACACATTTGCACATCATTGACGTTTGGTGCATTTCACAAACCATAGAGCACCATCAACAATGTGGTCAAATATACAAATGCACCAGTGCTAGCACACACCTAGAGCACTATACAACCAATGCTTTTTAGATTCCTAGATGCATCACTGAACTAACATAAAAAGTAATTTAAATATTCACCGCAAACACCGGTGCACTGCAATAATATGTTCGCACCACCAGGTCGATGCGCTTATGCTTAACTTATGCACCAACATGAATTAAAAAAAATATTGTTTCACTTCATTCCATGGTATTTTCACATAGAGTTGCATCGATTATGGTGCACTCTAAATAATTGTGTGCACCGTGCATGGTGCAAACATCTATTTGTAAAGAACCAGTGCATCGATATAAAAGGTTTTATAAAAATAGTGATGTATTTTAGTATCACACATGCATCATCTACAATGCTTTGTCGTCTCATATATCATCGTTGCGTTAAATTTAGAAAGCGCACTGCCTAATTTTATTGTCAAATGAATTTTCGACACAACAATGCATTAGGGTCACCTTAGCGCACTGTGCACAGTGCTTATGTAGTTTGTAATGCACCACTAAAGGTGCGCTTTAAATACAAAAGACACTGCTAGTGATGCTTTACTATTATATGGGCGCACCGCTTATTAAATTCATTTTTTCTATGAAAAAAATTATTGTTTGATATTAATAAATAAAATGTTTATTTAATGGATTTTTTAATGTTTTATATATACATGTGTGTGTATGTGTATGATACTGATGGAAGCTATATATGAATCAGAGACATCAGCAGCGAGAGTTGCAGCAAGAGCAACAAGTGCGGGTGTACCTCTATAACATTCTACGGGAGTGGGAGGCCAAAGAGAGGGAGAGAGATTTTCACTCTCACCCCATTACAACACAAACCCAAGACCTCTTGAGGGTTTTCGGCATCCTCAAGTTCTATCAGAAGGCTACATCCCTAAAGGGGAACTTAACATCATTGATGTAGTTGATCCATCATTGGGAAACGTAGACATTCCTTTTGGTTTTGTTTTGATCTGTAGTTCCAACCCATAGAGGAGGGAATCTACTCCATCATTGGGCTATCCAGGAGAGGGGAGGATTTTCCCCAGTTCCATGATGTCCCACTTGGTGTTGCAACAGAGAGTCATCTTACGTACTCTCAGAGATATATTAGTGACTAAGTCACTAACCCTACTCTTTTTCAGGTTTTTGGAGGACAACTCTATATTTTGTTTCTTCCTGTGCAGAGGAGGTTAGGTGCCTCTCTCTCTTGGTTATGACAATGGCGCACTTCACCACTGATGGGTAGTGCATTAGTTTCTCTCTATTATATTATATATATTCTTTAGTGCATAGACCTATATGCATTAGGTGGTATACCATTTTTTTGCGGCAGTTTAGTTTTGCTTTGGATCGATGCCTTGCATAGTTTGAGGGGCATGTCAACTTCCCTTTTACTTTAGAACTATTTTATTTATTTTTTGAGAGGTTTCAAATCACAAGGTCATCATTTGACCGTTGCCCTCTTAGGGAGATGATCGAGGTGCAGATTCATATGTGGGGACAGATGCTACCCAAGAGGGGCTAGCAAGAGTTCCGAACTAGGATCACCTCAGAGGTACTCGAGTTACTAGCTAGTGAGGATGATCATGCTTTAGACCTTGTGTTGTATCCTTACACGAGGTTGGACTGGTGAGGATGTCATAACATATTTTTCACCTAGGATGAGCCACCATATGACAGAGGTAATATGAGCATTATGTTTAAATTAATCTAGTTGCATTTTATTGTCTTACTTATGCAAATGAAATTTATTCTAACATTTTCTTTAGATTGTTTTATTAAATTGTTTAATGAAATTGTCTGATTATTGTTGTGTACTATATATTTTGCAGATATTGGCACCTATGGTGGGGAGGGGTTTCCAATGGTAGCAGATGAGGATATGGATGATCCTGATGTAGTGCCTCAGTTGCCCAGACATGCCCTGCAATGCATGCCAAGTGCTAGATTTATGGAGGACGTGGTACACCAATTATCCACATTGTTGGCTCGACATGGAGTCCACCTTGTACATGTTCAAGAGATCCCGCAAGACCCCAAGCTAGTATAGATATGAAGGATTATTCCTCATGATATGAGGAGTTTGATGCATCATATCATCAATGCATCCAACCTTCTACCTGCTAGGAGGGATGGCCATGGTAGTCAGTCTTCCTCTCCTTCATCTAATGAGGGAAGTGATCCTCCTCCTCCACCTCCTTATCCATATCCTCCTTCTCATCATCGAGACGACTGACCATCATCTCCTTCAGCTTCTCCTCCTCCTCCTCACCATGATGATCTACCACTATTTCCTCCTCCACTCCCAATTGACCCACCACCATCTTTGGCTCATCCACAGGTTGACTAACCACCCTCTCCTACTCAGCGAGCCGACCATCAACCACATTTTCATGGGGAATTGGAGACCTGTTTGTAGAACAAAAACTCCACATAGATCTCCAATTCCCCATGAAAATAACTGCAACCTGTGAAATCCTTAACGAAACCATCAACCATATTGTACTCCACTCGTCTCACTTCTAAACATGATGGTCACATCGGGTGATATTGATCTTCAGGGAGATATCTATGATGCTCTCCAGTCCAATTTTTTTCCTAGTAGAGGTATTAATGCCTCTAGCTTTGTTGGTGGAGGTATCGATGCCTCTGGATCTGCTGGCAGAGGTACCGATGCCTCTAGTTTAGGACGTGGACCAACTATCTCATAGCATTTATTAGACTTTAAATGTATATTTGGCATGTGTCATGAGTTTGATATATATATATATATATGTGTGTGTGTTTTTCATGTCGATGTTGATGGTGATGTGTATGTTAGGTCATGTTAGATATGTTTGCTAGGTGTGCTTGATAGATGTGTATGTTAGATGATGTTTGTTATATGTGTGTGTTGGCTATGTTAGATCATGCTTGTTTTTTGTTAGATGTTATTATTAGATTTGTGTGTTATATGATGTTTAAATATGTTAGATGTATATGTTAAATGATGCTAGGTAATGTTTACATGTGTATGTTAGGTGATTCTTGATGTCTATGTTAGATTATGATAGCTAATTTCTTACGTGTATGCAAGATGGTGCTTATGTTTGATAGGTGATGATAGATATGTATGTTAGATGATGTTTGTCATATGCATGTGATGGTTATGTTAGATGATGTTTATGTTTGTTAGGTGGTGATGATGATGATGATGGTACGTTAGATGATGTTAGGTGTAATTATTAGATGTTTATATTAGATTATGTTAGGTGATATTAGATGTGAATGTCTATATTTGTTAGATGTGATTGTTAGATGTGTATAAAAAAAAATCCCTCCAATTTAATATTGTGTATAAACATTAGGCATATTTACTTTGAAAAATTATGAGAGGTGTTTATTAAAAAACATCAACGATAACTTCTTCCTTATAGTGCAATTACTATCATATTGATAAAATTAATGTAAACAATTTCGTGAACTTATATTATAAAACAAAATAGAGAAATATTTGGCATCTAATATTTTAATTATATTTAAATAATTTGTTTTTCCCAGATGGGCTGATAGCAGAGTAGGAGAGGCAGCGTGCTGATGATTTGATGGGACATAGGCTGGCGACGGTGTTCAAGGGGATGGAGCATTTACACCACCCCCATCCCGAGTGTTAGGTCGTACCAGATCCCCTTATGCATTCAATGTGCAACTGTGGTGGAGAGAGGAGGTAAATTATTAGTAGGAGTGCCACTTGGTATCACTAGATCGTTATTAGATGGGCATGCAGGCATCAAGAGTCACGCTACATACAATGTCCTTATTGTTTCAGAGATCGATATTTAGGTTGAGTTCGTGTGCAATAGTGGAGAAGGAGACACCACCATGGTTAAGAGCGCCACCGTGCTTCCAGCTAGAGAGGTCGCTCGTTTCATGCTTAGAGTAGGGAGACATGTGGTGATTCTCTTGCTCGCCACTTGGATTCCATAACAGACACCCTACTTGACCTGCAGAATGATGTCCATGATTTAGAGAGTGACACACATGCGAGGGTGAAAGAGCTTGGTCACAAAGTACATGTGGTGATAGAGTGGTGTGCGGACGTGGCAAAGCTATTCAACCTCCCTTCTTCGCTCCTAGAGGTGTTGGTGGAACCTGAAGCAACCAATTTGGCTCCAGCTACGGTGGCCATGGAAATGCATGCTCCGACAGGAGTGGACCCCGACACCAGTAAGCATGCTCCTAAGCTGGAAGGTGAAAAATCGGAGGTTGATGTGATCAGGAGGGACACCAAGCAGAATGTGCCTTCCCCAAGTGTCGACAAGCACAAAGTTAAGGACCTTGGACGATATTGCACGGAGCCTCCACAACAATGACATCGACTTGATCCCGGTCCCTCGATAAAACAGGAGTAACAACATCACTCTTGAGCTTTTCAAGGTTCCCTATCATTCTATCTTTTGGATTTTACCAGCAATCTCCATTGGAAGTTCGTTAGTTTGTCAATGTTAGTTTGCAGGCATCAGGGGTACACTTAGTGTTTTTGTAAGTAGCCTGAAAGTGACATTTAGGAGGTCTTTTTTAAGGATTGTTAACAGTTTGCTTTTGAATCAAAGCTTGAGTTGTTTCTCTATTTTGAGGGCTCTGTGCAAACTGTCTCTATATGTACATGTAAATTTTGTGAAAATATAATGTAAGAACTAATTTACAAAAAAACTAAAGATTAATTTTAAAATTTATTTTAATAAGATAATGCATTTCATTCCCATTTAACAAATATTTGTTTACACTAATTTACCATGAACTTCTAATTTACATTTGCATCTAAATTTTACATGTAATTAAGTGAAAATCATAGTTAATCCTGAAAATGGATGGTTATTATTACAACCTTGAAATATATTTTAATTAAACCATTATTGATAATAACGTCACTTCTATAACTACAAAACAACACAACAAAATGCTATTACATTGCAAAATGAAAATAAATGATGTAAGGTCGACTAAAACAATGATAAACATGATACACACTTATATTTTTTCAATACAATCCCTATAAACCATATAACCCTTACCTATAAAATCTATAACCCATAACAATTAATAACTATTAATCTCTCACCATTATATCCCATAATACATCCCATAATCCGTATAATACCTGTAAAACCTTATCTTTATATCCCTAACCCCTAATTATTATTAATTATAATCACAACCTCTTAAAACCATGAACCCATACAATCTATATATATATTTTTTATTGCTGGAATTTACCTGACCTGTGAGAGTGGCCTTTGGTCTAAGAAACCATGACCTAGGGGCATCTAAACCGTCAAAAATCACCCGGGGATCACACCCAACCTGGGCCACACCAACCCTCAACTAGTTGGATTTTGAGTGTCTCCTCCCAACTAGCTCACCCCTAAGGGGAATTGAACCCGGGTCACCCAGCTGACAAGACCCACACCTTAACCGAATGAGCTTGCGAGATTTGACATACAATCCTTAATGTTAATACCCCCTAATCCCTATAAAACACAATTCCTAATTCAAAGCTATCATTTTAAGTGCACATAATCTCAAAATGAATTATGCTTTTAAATATTAAGAATCATTTATCACTTGTGTGCTATTCATATTGAAAACTTATGTATAATTCTAATTCAATAATGGTAAAGTTGTAATTTTCAGTGCATATAATCTCAAAATAAATTATGTTTATTTTACCAATATTAAGAACCATTTATTTGTATATATTTTTTTTATATATGATATAACTTTTAGGTGTAGTCTAAATATTCTACATTTTCAACCTTTTTCGAGTATATTTTCCGGCTTGTTTTATTCGGAGTCTGATTGGAATTCTGTAAAAAATCTCCGAATCATATAGATAGCTATAGAAATTGCATAATCTAGGTGCCATGGGGTATTTGAGGGTGCTAAATCCATTTATGCATTAAAAACACAATTTAAATGCTTCTACATTTATATTTTACAAAAAAAAAGTTACCGAGTTCCGACGAAAAACCACCAGAAAGTCCAAAACGTAGAATAAATAGACTACTCCTAAATTTTATTGGTATACTTTTATACTTGTTAATGCCAATTGATTTGAAAATTTATATTAATTAAAATTCATTAATCATAAAATTATTTACATTTAATCTTAAAATGAATTATTATTTTTATTTAATATTAAAAGTTGTTTGATTTGGAAACTTATATTAATCATAATTCATTAAGGTTAAATATGTATTTTTTAAGTGTAATTAATTTGTAAATGAACTATACATTTCTAATTATTATCAAAATTCATTTATTACTTACTAGTTAATATTAAAATTCATTTATTACTTATATACTTTGTTAATGTATATTTTAA
This sequence comes from Larix kaempferi, assembly GCA_027924585.1. Classification (NCBI taxonomy): domain Eukaryota; kingdom Viridiplantae; phylum Streptophyta; class Pinopsida; order Pinales; family Pinaceae; genus Larix; species Larix kaempferi. Next base: position 2,582,125 of record BSBM01000383.1, read on the forward strand.
GATTATTTACATATTTATGCACATAGAATTTGTTATGCTCATTAGATTTTCATAGATCATTCAACTTTTAAAACTAGTCAATCTACATAATTAGTATAAATGACTATTTCCATAGCGTTAGAATTAATATTAAATATCAACACACATATGATATACACTGACCTATATTTTTTCAATATGATCGACACACATATGATGGCAATAATTCTAAAATTTGATATTAAATATGCATCGAGATATAAATACCTTCAACCAAATTAAAAATAAATAAATAAATTCAATCCATCCTTACATACAATCACAAATTACTTGATAGAAAAACACATTACGCATCAAACCGATTGTTAACTAACTAAAATTGTTTAAAAATTGGTTGTAATTAACTTTCCATTTCCATCATCATAAGATGAAAAAAACAACATAATTAGAGAATTAAAGATAACAATAATGAAATGATACATCAACATTGTAATGATGAAATCAAACATGTACATATAACTCTTTGTTGCCATAACCATGATTATCTTCCTCGCTTGGTATGATAGCACTATTGTTATAAAAAATATGTTTTGATCTAGGGTCATGTCTTAATACTAACCACCAGTCCCTATCCAACACATCCGGATAAAAAAAACACTTGGTTGTAGTGTTTTCAGAAAACATAAGGCTCCTTAGTTTCATCCAACATCTTTCTAGAGTTTATACATATCAGCTCACTATCATGATCTTCCTTTACATTACCTCGGTCAAAGGTGTCCCACCACTTGCACCTAAAAATAACACAATGGAAAGACGAGAAGTCCACTTGAATAATCTCTTATATATTTTCGACGTAACCTAACTTCCCCCTATTAGGTTTTGATTGCGGTGGCTAGAATGACTAGATTGGTCGAACTTGACTTCCACTCCACAGTCTTGTGTGACACATCCATCATCGGCATCCTCGGTGTGAAATTGATTCCCATATGCCCATATGCCCACATAGATGGGAACAAATGCATCTGTAAAAATGTGAACAAATGACAGTGTCATATGTCTAATAACCCAACCCTTAATATATAAAATATAGATGTTATAAATCAAAGGTGCATTATAAAGTTAAAAATATACACAAATAAATTATTACCCAGTTGATGCAACTGATCCCTATGTTTAGTGCATTCTCTTTAGTAGGTGGGTAATGACTATATGCACTGTATTTCTATTTAACTTGGTCAGCTACCCAACTGTTGGGACATATCATTGGCATATTTTCTTTTAAATGATCAGTATAAGGCATGCTTATACTATTCAACCGTTTGAATTCTTTTCTGTTAATGTCCCATTTCCTCCTCTTTGTTGGTTGTGGAGCCTAATTATCTTCCTGATGCAGGCAACCCCTATTGTTGTGAGGTCTGGAAATTTTAAAAATACCTTGTAAAATGTTGTAATTTTGAAGTCATCTGAATCATTCTTTACTCGGTCAATAACGAGTTTAATTAGTGGTTTATGGGCCCATGGTTTTTCGCATCCCATGGTATTTTCCCATGGCTATTATTAGGTCTTAGATCTTACAATAGAGGTTATGTTAGGGTTTTTTGCTCTAGAAGAAAACCCTCTTTTTATGTATGAGGGAATTGTATTGCGACCATGTATTGTGAAATATCAGTGTGTCTAAGAGAGAGATTGTGAGAGAGTGAAGAGGAAGTTGTAGTGGATGTGCTGCATGTTGTGTCCCTTCATTTATTGGATGGAATAATAAAAGGATTGGTTGTTTTCTCCGTGGATGTAGCCCATATTGGGTGAACCACATATATTGGTGTCTCTCTTGTATTGTGTTATGTGTTTTATTTTCACAGTTTATTTTATGTGATTTCTCTGCAATCCTATTTTTCTAACACTCTTCTCTTCATACAACATGACCCACAGTTGTGAACATTCATGGATATATGGCACCGACGCTCGACCCTCTATCTCTGACTACGTGAGCCCCTGCTGCACGCACCCTCTACAACTAGGGATTAGCCCACGAGCTCCATCCTGCCTGCTGCGCTCAAGCCTTATGATTCCTTCTTCCCCATCCTACGGTTAGGGTTCGACCCTCGAGCTCCACTCAATTTCCTCGGGAGGAAACGACCCTCCCCTCCCTTCTGATCTGCCTGAATTTCTGAAGATCATTGAGGCTCAAGGGAAAAAGACTCTCACCGCTTCTCAACAGAATTTCATGAAAAAACTCGACGAGATACCCACCGTTGCACTGCCAGTAGAGAAACCTTGCAAGACAACTCTTAGTATGTCGGACGAGGACTGATTGACCAGTTCACGGGTCTATGGCCTTCTCCGAAAACCATTGAAATACGGGTGCATAAAAATTGGAGACCTCTGATCTCAGAAGAAGAAAAATCTTACTTTCTGGGAAAGGGATTCTTTGCATTTGTCTTTGAAAGAAAACAAGACCGTGAGTTAATATTCAGGAATGGGCCATACTTCATGGGGACACAAGGGATTTACATGAACAAATGGAATCCATATTTTGACCCATCCCAAGATATCCCATCTGCAGCCCCGGTTTGGGTGAGACTTTCGCATCTACCCCTCCATTGCTGGAACTCAGAATCACTACAAGCCATCGGAAATACGCTCGAAAAATAAATAGATAAAGCAGATCAAAAAGAACAATTTTCATGTACAAGAATATGCGTTGAAGTAGATCTGGAACATGGTCTCCCAGAACTGATAAATCTCATAGTGGCAGATTGGTCTCACATCCGGGAACTAGATTACGAACAAATTCCATTTAAATGTAGGTATTGCCATGAATATGGGCATTTCGCTCGATCATGCAAGAAGAAGCCTGCAGATCCGGAGGCAGGAGGGAAAAAAGAACAATGGACATCCATTCAAAAAAACACCAAATCGGGACCAAAAACCCTACCAAAAGGTCAAAGCTCAAGGAAAGCAGACCATCAATATCAAAATTCTATGGTTACTAACAATAGAAATAGATTCAAAGCTCTAGAAATACCAAAAATATAGGAAATCCTTGAAGCCCCAGAAGAAGGAGAAATCCCTGAACAACAAGAATCTCAGGAAGCACCTCAAATCCAAGAAGATCTGAAAGACCTCTAGCCCCAGAACACCCCAAGCCCCAAAATACCTAACTCGAATAAAGGAACACTTTCACCTTCCTATGCAGAAATTACAAAAGTCAAACCAACGTTCTCCCCTGCATCTCCGAAAGAACTTACTGACAGATCATCCAAAAAGCTAGGGCGAAAAACGAGCAAAGGGAAGAAGAAGTTGAACGCGAGAAAATCCAAGGATATCAAGCAACAATAGACATGGCTTTTAGCAGGAATACCAGAGCCTGAATAACAGGGAATAAAATGGGAGACTCGGCAGGGGAGGGCCCTCCTCCACCCACAATAGTAGATAATGAAGTTGGTATCTTGGAATTGAAGAGGTTTGGGCAGTCCCACCAAACTAGAAACAGTTAAAGATCTCCAAAAAATTGGCATGCCAGACATCCTCTTGCTCCAAAAGACCAAACTCGATGAAAAGGTCATCCTAGCTATTAGAAAGGAAAAATGGAAGAAAAATACAGGTATAGATGTCAGCGCCATAGGGGCCTCCGATGACCTAGCAAACTAATGGTCTTCAGAAAAATTCCAATTGCATAGCTCCTTCGCCACTCAACATTGGATCTACACAGAGCTCACTCATATCCGAGGCAACAATCAAATTGCTCTCTTCAATCTGTATGTTCCTAACCTATACTCCGAAAAAAAAGATTGTTGGAAACTCCTGGAAGATTTTCTAGATGCATATACTCCACAAAATATTATTCTAGCTGGCGACATGAACATTACTCTCTCCACAACTGAAAAAAGGGAGTACTCATTGGAAAGGATATATTCAGATCTCAGGTAGAATCCCTTATCCAGAGATGGGACCTGCTTGACATCAAAACCAAGAGAAGAAAATTTACCTGGTCCAACAAGCGATTAGGCAAAGGAAACATAATGGCCCAGTTAGACAAATTTCTTGTCCAGAGCATCCTTTTGACCGATGGAAAGACAATCATCTCAAATGTTATGGTAAATTTGGCCTCGGATCACAAGCCGTTCCAAATCCAAACTCAAGAAAATGAAGATCTCGGTTCGATCTCATTCAGATTCAGTCCCCAATGGCTAGATCACACAAGTTTTTGGGACACATTGGACAAATCCTAGAGAGCCCCCATTGTAGGTTCCCCAATATCTCATGATAACCAAAAATGCGTTAAAGGAATTTGAACAATGCTTCCATAGCCAACATTGGAAAAATCCTTGGAATCAAAGTTCACAAGCACTGGGACAAATTCATATATTTGGGCCTCCCAATTACCCAAGGACAATCAAAATATGGAATTTGGGAAGAAACGATAAGCAAAATCAAATCCAAAATAAGAATATGGGGAGGACATTGGATCAACAAAGTTGGAAATATGATCTTAGTAAAAGGTGTCTTATTAGCACTATCAATATATCAATCTTCCATCCTTCTGGCGCCTAAAGGAGTTGTTATCACCTAAGCTGTAGTTACCCCTATGGATATATCCAGTCATGGATGGCAATAGGGAAGGGCAACTCAAAAGGTGTAACCACGATCACCTCGACCTCCAATATATGGTTGTCACGCCAGTCGAGGCAACCTTCGCTTTATGTTATCTAGCCCAAACAACAAAGGGGGAGACCCGATCTACTCCCGACGGGAGAGATCAAAACCAAGACACCAAATCAGGGTATTTCTAAGTGAAGTTAGGTGTATGGTTTATCCTAGACCTTAGGATAAAGTCACAAGCCAAGTGAGGGGTTCAATAGGTATAGCTTTGGTTCATAGCTGATGTGAAAGTGACTTACAATGTTTGAAGCGAGATCTAGGATGAGTGTACTAGTTCAATGTTGGAAGATACACTGCCTTGGGACTCGTGTCCAATGCAAGGTGGTTTAAGGGTTGAATTGGGGCTAACTAGTACATATGACAAGCTTGACCATGGTACATGATAGCTTCAAAGGTTTAGTTCACCATGCAAAAGTCAAACCACAAGTCAATCCAACAATCTAGGAAAATTGAATTAACTTGGAGAGAAACCAGTGCCTTGGGAATTGGGAAGTGGAGTCAAAGTAGGGTTGACTTGTGGTTTAGGACTCCTAGTACTTGGGACAAGTGGGCAATAGAGGTCTTGATGGATGAATGTGTCTAGATCTAGGTTTGACCCAAGTGGACCACAATCCCTTAAAAAAAGGAATGCTACCCCCAAGGCAAGATTTGACAAAGTGATAGTCTAGACCTAGGTTTTGAATTATCTCGGTTCCAAACCTCCAAAAATCTCAAGTACCCACATCCTAGAAGTGAGTTAACTCACTTCTCCAAGGTGGTGCGACTTTGCCCAAGGAGGCTAAAAATGGGGGTTAGGTAGGTCAAGACAAGTCGGATGGCATCCAAACTTTAGATCCGGGTAGGTTGGTTAGGTAGGAGTGTGGATCTATAATTTCGTGGCAATCCAACGGCTAGATCTTAGTAGATATGAGTTTAAGTGTTCCAAGTGGTCCAAAATGGGGATTAAATCCCTTAAAATGTGGAATAGGGCCCACAAGGTGAATTTCAGGAAAGTAACAACCTGGGTGTATGTTATTGGATGTGTAGATGACTAATCAAGTGGAATCTCAAACACCCACCACCCAGATCTAGGTCAACTTGCTCAAACTAGGAAGTGCGCCTTGCTTGGGAGAAGCTAAGTTGGCTTGGGAAGGGGGTCAATCGGAAGCCAATCCTCACCAAACTATAGATCCGGGATGCCGTGGATGCTATAGAGGTGGGTTTTCAATATTATGCCCAACAACCCACTAGATCTAAGTAGATCTGAAAAAATGTAAAATGGGGTTTTTGAAATATTTAGGGTTTTGAAATATTTTAGACAATTGGATAGATCATGGAGATAGAACTTACCTTGAGATCATACCTGAGTGATGTGAATGAGATGCCTTGATGTTGAGGAAGATTCCCGCAGAGATCAAATGAGAGATTGTTGATTTTGCTTGCCGAAATGATGCCCTAGTCCACACGTGCGACCTCCTCTACCTGTCAAACCAAGGAATAACGATTCAATCAGTAAGATCAAGCATGGAGGAAATACAAGAGAAATGCAATAGTAACATGAAATAGAAGGTCCCGGGACAGTAATACTCCCTGTTACCAACGAAAAGCTCCAAAGAAGAAGTAGGGAGAGTCTTCCCCTACCAATACCTCCTCCTCCAAGCAAATCGGCCTCCACCTGTAGATGCAAAATCGTGGTACAAAGATATGGCAAACAAGATCTCCAATAACTCAGTGCAAAGGAAGAACCAACGAACGAACACCAAAAACATTCACCACAACACTGGAGATAGATGCAATAATAATTTTCTATTCCAATAATCCAGAGCCAAAAGTCCCTTTACAATGAGAGGCTCTCTCCTTTAAATAGGAAGGAGAGGCACCAAAACCCTAACCACTTTTTGAATGAGTGGCTAAGATTAAAAGATACAAATGTCTAATCAATGGTTGAGATGAGCTCAACAATAAAATACATGGATCACTAATAAAATATAATGTAAGTGGACAAAATCGCCCTATAAGAGGGGAATCCCACCAAATCATGATGATAAAATATCATAAGAGGCTTATGGTGGGTCCAAGGGGTAATTTTATCCCTCCTTGGTCAATCCCCATAGCACAATAACTAATAAATAATCATGAATGTACCAAATCGTGCCTCCATAGTCAAGTCGTGGTCCTCAAAAGACCTCAGAAATCCACTGAAAGTGCCATAAGTGATGGATGCGGGCCCCGATGAAGCTGAAACTGCTGGAGAAGGTGTGGAGGACCCCGATCTATCATCACTGACCATCCCATGCCATAAATTTGCCTCAGTAGCCCAAATCGATTTCCTCAATAGCCATTTCTACCAATCATGAAATGCCTCGGGAAGCGTGAAACTGCCCCAAATAGCCTCCTGGAGTGCCTGCGCTGTCAAGGTGAGGGCACCAGTGTGTCCGAGAGGGGGGTAATATGAAAAAACAAGTGGCTGGACCACCCCCTCCATCATCAGCGCCCTAGGTCAACCGGATAAAAATCACATCTGCTCCGACAGGGCCTCAGACAGACCAAAACTGCACTGGGACAACCTACTGAGGCTCAATCATCACTGTAAGTGCCCGGAACTGAAAACAAACTGTCCCATTGGACTCAGAAGGTCCAAATCTATCTAAGATGTGTACTCATACACCATATGAGTCTCTGCATGATCAAAATAAATATCCAATATACCGGAACAAGGCCAATAATAATGATCTGTAAATGATCAAACACTGCTGTAACCCAAGAATCATCATCATAACCCTGTAGCTGCTGCATAGAATCATCATGTATGTGTACATAGTCCATATATCATCTATCCATATCATCATAAGGTCTAACATCTCATGCCTCATGGTCCTCCATGGTCAAACTAGGTCTAACCAAGACCAAATATAACTCAGACCATCATCCAAGGCTGCTGCAAAGTATCAAGGTTAATACATGCTCTACAACTTATTCAAATAGCAATTATAACACATAATGATCATAACTGGCGATCTACATCCAAATATATAGTGTCGTTAATTATTATTATTACTCAGACTAGACTTTCAGGATCATACTCACTTCATAGTTGTGATCAATTTGCTAGTGAAGGGTGAAGGCTAAATTAACTGGCTAGGCTAAGGGATGACTTGAATGTCTTGACTTTGTGACACTTTGGCAAGGAAAGGGAATACACACCATAGTATATACTGAATGAGCAATAACACAGGGAATGGCGGTGTCTCACAAATGGATGAGTTGTTTAAAGAGGGTTTATTCACCTTCACAGATGCGCATAATCCATAATACAAATAAGGCCAGCAATTGTTTAGATATAGCATTTAAGTTCCATTGCTTTTTGGGCCTGAAGTTTCCATAGCCTTGATCTATGTGTGTTTACAAACACATTGCATAGATTTACATTTTTTCTTTAGGCTTTCTGCTGCAGGTGTGTTTTTAAGGCACTTGTTTACCTGAGCACTTCTAGGTGTGTCATGGACAGCTTGTTTACCTAGGTATTTATTTTTCCAAAAGATATAACATTTATTTTCATGGCCATTTTCATTTGGCATGCCTTTCATTCATGTGTGTTTAGAAACACATTGCATGAATGGGCTTTTCATACAAGATATAGCATTTCATTTTTTCCAGATTTTGTATTCATGGCAGCACTAAAAGTTTCAGGTTTAGCCAACACAACTTTAGTGACTAGGGGGAATTCCAAGGAACTCCAACTCACCATAGGTAAGTTTTGTCACCAACTCAGATCCAAGACACAATAAACAAGGAAGCTCATCCAATACAGAGGCTACAGTGGGGAAAGGTCCTCCATGCCACTAGTCAAGTAGTAAGTCAGGGTGATAAACTAAAAGGTAGGTCATGGTTGGATGAAGACAATGAATAATGGAGCCAACACTAGCAAGCCAAGGTATGGTGGAATGATCACCTCTATTCTCCCTAAGGAGGGTACATACCAATGAGTATGAATAGTGAACTTCTAAGTCTGAGTAGGGACAATATAATATATATAATAGATCAACCATGTCCAAATATCTATATGATCGCCAGATCATGACACTAAGTGCTAAGACATGCTATAAGAATGAATATAAAAGCAATCTAACCACAACACCATGATATACCTACTGAGTCATATACCTGAAAGCTCATCAACCTGTACCATCACCTGTCCTCTGGAACTGCTGCTGCAACTCTGAGCACTACTGACTGCTCTGTACTAATGGTATAATGGCTATATCGGTCATCTCTCTGAGTGTCCTGAAACTCAGTCATGGCATGGGGAATACAACTGCTGTCCACAATCTGATAGTGATCCAATATAGATGCTCATCTCAGCATCTCAAATGTAAGGCAACTGCCTGAATAGTGTACTGGAATGAGAAAAATAATGTATGGTAGCCCGACTACTATAAATGTGATAACAGGAGTGTCAGAACATATCAGTAAACTTCAGAGAGAATTTCTCTAGATGAGAGGAAAAAACAATGAGAACAAAATTCATTTAATGAATTGGAGCATTATAAACAACCATAGCTCTCGGGTGGCCTCCAAATTCGCGATCCTCTCTTGGCAAACTCGGCAATGGGAGGCAAATTACTTTGGAAAATTTTGCACAACAGACAACATCGTGTTAGTCAATTGTTAAGAAAGAAATATCTAATTGGAAATAATCTAAGATGTCTTGACAGCAAGCCTACCTCCAAAGGATCCTCGATTTGGTCCTTATGTAGAGCCGCATGGGAATTCTTCTCTCAAGAACTCTACTAGGTTCCTGGATATGGGAGAAAAATAAACATATTTATTGATAAAATAATGGGAAACAGACCACTACAGAATATTCAAGAGCTCCACGATATAGCTCAATGGTTTCCTCATCAATGAATCAGAACATTGAACGATTTCAGCTCCTGGGACACCTTCGACACATGGCAGAGTTGGAAAAACTTATCAATCCCAGTAAATATTGAATCTTCCAGAATTCTCCTCATTGAAAAATTGAATGCTTGTGCTCCTACTCATCTCCAGGATAAATATGAACGTGTATGGGGTCCAAAAGGAAATTACACTATAGTCCTAGGCTTCAATTCTCTCCAAATCCATGAAGTTTCAAGAAAAAAATTATGGAAATTAGTTTGGAATCCATTTGGACTCCCCAAGATAAATTTCTTCATTTGGACACTTGTTCACTGAAAGGTGCTTACCAGAGACAAACTAATCAAAAGAGGAATCATTGGGCCACATTGGTGCCCTCTATGTCATAGGAATTTTGAAACTTTAGATCATTTATTCCCGGAATGCCATTTTTCAAAAAATGCTTGGAACCACATGCTCCATGAACTTAATATAACCATGCCGACGTTCAACACCACCACCTACCTATTCAAGGAGTGGAAATCCATCTATCCCCTCCCCCTTTCCAAAAAAAAGCTCTGGCTCCAAATCTGGATAACCCTTCCCAAATTTACTTGTTGGAAAATATGGATTGCCAGGAACTAATCCAAATTCCATGAAACCTACTAAACCCCCTTGCAAGTCGCTGGAAAATCCAAAGGCTTGCTTATAGAATTCCTGAATTCCTCCAACCTTGGGACAAACACAAATCTCAACACAAATGAATTGAACTGGATTGGAACTATTTCCCCAAGCCTTAGAAAAAAAACATAAATCCTCGATTTCGATACTTACCGTCATGGCAAATCAAAATTTCCAATTCTGACTTTCAAGACTAGAGGAATAAGCAGACTATGGACAATCTACATTTTTATGGTGCATCCAAAAGAAATCCCGGAGTGGCAAGAGCAAGGGGGGTTCTGTTGTCTATCGGAGGAATGCCGAGAATAAGATACATATGGGGATTAGGAATTTTCTCAAACAACTTAGAAGAAGCCCCAGCTCTACTAAAAGGTTTCTAGATTTGCAAAGAACAAAGAATTGAAAAGCTACAGGTGTTTGGGGACTCTCTTGTAATTATCAAAGCCCTCAACTCGAATACAGACTTCAACAATTTGGCACTAAAACGGATTGTTCATCGAATTCAAAAAAATACAAACTCATTCAACCAATTCATAACATTCCATATCGTGAGAAATCTAAACTATGAAGCAGATTTAGAAGCAAAAGCTGGAACTAGTCTTGAACCTCGGAAAATTGAATTATCCAATAAAGAAACTAGCCATCATCATATCCCCTAAGCAATTAAAACTCGCAGACTATGAATGAAGGATTCAAATTCTCCAAATTATGAAGCGAAGGACTCAAGAACTTTTGGCATCGAGCATGAGAGACACCGAGCTAACATGCAGACTCAAGAACATTTTGCATCACGCAGAGAGACACCGAGCTAACACACAACCACTCCATGGATTCAACCAATTTCAATGCTGAAAATGAAATTGCAACTATCAAACGACTGCAATGGTTAAAGAGAAAACACAACCATTTTTATAGATCAAATCGTATAATTCTTATGCAATCTGGTCATCAAAATCGATAGAAGATCAACAATTTGGTTTATAGAAATCAATTTCAAATAAAGAAAGAATTTTAGTTCATAGAGCAAAACGTTGTTGAATATTCTAAACATTGTAATTAGCTGGATTTGGCCTCAGCCACAGCTCAAACATTTTTTATTTATTTTTTAATAATAATTATCCGTTTCAGTTTAAAAAAATGACCCACAGTTGTGTTTCCTACGCGTTGTGAAGAATGAATTTATTGATGGCATCAATTTCTTAATTCGCTATTGTATTCATGAAATCAAATCAAAATCAAATCAAAATATAGTACATATGAGATCAAATATAGATTATGAAGTTTAGTGTGAATAGTTACTACGTTGAAATGTGACAAAATATAAGTGACTTACTCTTTATCTTGCACCTTTTTCCATTTGTTTGGAGTATCTCCCTTCTTTTTTGTTCACATCCCTTTGGTAATCCCAAATCATTCTGCCTAGTGTGTGGTCGATTTGCTTGATGTACTCATTGGCATAATAGAATGACTCATATACTATGTACCCCTCTGCCATATACCCCTCGGGTTTTTCCCTTTATTGAACAAATCCCTTCAATTTTTTCATGTACCTATCTAATAAGAACATTCAACGACATTAGACCACCCCAACTAATTCAACCTCATCAACTAGGTGAATTAAAAGATGAACCTACAAGTCCATGAAGCTCGTCGGCACTTCCTTCTCAAACATACAAACAATCTCAACCATCTTTTGACACCATCATGGAATGCTAGCCATATGAATCTCCTTTGATGTGATCCAACGTACAAATGTAGATAATTTAGATATGGGACACCGCAAGTCCTCGAGGATTTCATGGTTCACACACCCACACACAAGTAAAGGATAATGACACTACAAAGTAAATCCATAAAAAATTAATTAACTTGTGGCATAAAAAATAAAAAACATATTTTTGACATACATACCCTTAGAAGGTTTAGATGGTCATGTGATTTTAACCCTGAAAAATGTTCTTCTATAGTGAAGCAATGCCATTGAGTAGACCCATTTAAAGAAGGCACCTTCACAACCAATATAACTTCATTTTCCAAAGAAAGATCATCTTTCTTCAAAACCCATGGGACATCACCTTCTTTAAAAGACCAAGAGGGGATAGCCTCTCCTCTATTTTCTTGTCTTGGCCAATGCTTCTTTTTAGTATTTGAAGAAATAAGATATCTCCTAACAACCATTGTGTCACTTTGTTTCAATGATATGTGCCTCCACAAAGAAGATGATTTTTTTAAAAATATATGCATGGGATCTAGTAAATGGACAATCTTAAGATGCACCCAATATGTGAGCTTATAAAATACCGAATTCCTTTTGATCCCAATGGGAATTTTCTCAACATAGGTGTCGAAGAATTCAAGATCATCGAGCATAGGTTCCCCATTTGAATCAAACATTTCTGCAATTTCCTTCTCCTTCTCTCTGTCATATGCCCTAAGCCAGAGAACAAGTGTCGTTATTTTAGGCCTTTGGGTTCTCTACAGTTTACCATTGAAACCAGTTGTTTCTCTTCTATAAGGATGGTCTTTTGGGAGGAATACCCTAGAGCAGTCATACAATGAATTTCATAGGGGGATGGACCACCTAGCCTTCATAGAAGATCCACAACACTTACACTCATGATACCCTTTTGTTACAAGACCTGTAGTGTTATTGCATATGGATCACGTTAGTGTTGAATATCAATACAGTCACATCGAATTAACTACGCCAAAAAATATTGTTACAAATATAAACAAATGAATCAACATGTTTTCCATAGCAAACTCCTAATCTAATCATGTGTGGTGTATGCACATATTCCATACAACGTAAAACTCCTTTCTATTGGGATGGCTCTTGATACATCGTATATTTGTATCCTTTCCCATAATTCCTTGAATTCATCAATCAATGATTGTTGGTAAACATTCATAATGTTCACTCATCTTCTACGAGGGACTATAAGAACCAACATAAGATGTCCATTCTTCATAGACAACCATGAGGGGATATTGTTATTGATCACTACTACAGGCCAAACATAATAGTTGGTGTTTTGGAGGAAATATGGGTTGACGCCATCCATGGCTATGCTCAATCAAAGGCTTTGTACTTCATCCTTGAATTTATCGGGCCATGTATCCTCTATATGCTTCATGGCTATTCGATGTGATGCATGCCATCCCTACAATATAGTTAATTCTTTGCAACAAAAGAGCCTTTGAATCCTTGGTATTATAGGCACGTGCTCAATATCTTATGAGGACCATGTGCTTTACCCTTGTTTCTTGATTTATGGTACATGTCATGCACACATTTTGGACATATCTCTTTGTCTGCATATTTTCCTCTATATAGAATACAATCATTTGGACACACATGATATGATATGTACTCAACAACCAACATTTTCAACATTTTGTTTCCTCTTCACAACTGTCAGGAAAGAGATTATCACTCGGAAGTACCTTATATTTGAATAACCTGCAGTTAGAGGGAAATATAAATGTACAATGTCATTTAACACTCACAAAATAAACCATTTTCAATGTTGATTGCGTGACAACATTTCTCAAAATATAAGGGACTTGATGGTCAGTTACCTCAAAAGTGTTGAGAAACACGTGTTTGACATGTCATACATTGCTTTCAAGTTGTATAGTAACATTGTTGTCCCCAACTGGGTATAATTTCACCGACTAGGTCCAAAGAGAGGGGTGGTGGAAGCAAATTTAAGGATTTCGAAGAAGGTATCAATGATATGAGCATCATCCCCTAGCTCATCGTCATGGAATGCATCTAAAAACATTGCTTCCATGGCACCCTTATCTTGTAATAAATCATCCATACCAACCTCTATTTCATTGCCTCCATTTCCAACATGTGAAGAACTATCTGTAGACACTATTTATTGGTGAATCTAGACATAGTGGGAATTGATCAGGTGGTTGATTCAACCATGCTTGGTATGCTTCCTCTCTGATTTGGGTTATTTTTGTTGCCTTCTCTTGATTTGTCATTGTAGATATGTGCAATGGAAGATGGTAGACAAGTCACTCATCATCATAATCCTGATTTCAAAAATATTGAACATTACATCAATGATATTCATAAGCACAATGCAATTGGTTTGTTCAAACATTATACCAAACAATTATTATAGAAGCATGATAATTTTTTCCAATAGTAAATTTCCAACCGCAAGCAATTTATAAAACAAAAGTTCAAAGTGAGCAATACATTTACATTAATCCTATTGAAAATAAAAAAATACAATTAATCAATGATTTTTATCTTACACCCCAAGGGGACGTCTAAAGGTAGTCCCAATGCAAGGTGTCTTTGGAAAGTGGTTGGTGGTCTATGAAATTGATAGCCTATTAAAAATTTGTCACTAAGAGAAAAACTATGTATTGCATACACACCAACAAATATGGACGCTTTCCTTTTCATAGAGAACTCATTGTCATTGGAGTGTTCCTCAAATGAACAATTTGCATAAAATAAAGAGCACCTATAAGTATATATGAACCCTACAATGTTTTCATGAGTGTGTGGACGACCATCATATATAACAAGTTCTTCATGTTAAAGTTTCTAGAAGCATAACCATTCATGCACATACTATACATGGAAATGCTATGTTTGTATTTAACAATATTCAAATAATCGGATCGACAATAAATAGGACCGCAAAATGGCATAAGTGTTATTGATTGCTTGGGAGGAATGAGTACATGTGAAAGGATAAACAACCCAAGATTTGCAACATATATATTAGACTTGGAAATCATAAAATTATTGCCACAAAAGGAGAATTTGGTTCCAACACAAGGAACATGTAGAGAAGACAACCAAGTACCATACAAAGTGTGGTTAGAACAAGTTTGGTATTTACTTTGCAAATGCACGGGAAGAAAGAAGTCATCGCTACCTTCCAACAATTGGAACGAACTTGGTGTGTACTTGGACATTTTTGCTCTCAACTCATACAACATTTTAGATCTCTGAGTAGAGATGCTTTGTGTGTTATTTATACCATACTTTGGATCACTAGACTTTTTAGTTGATTGAATAGAAACATAGGGGTTTGGTCAATTTAGGATGAAACATAGTTGTTTTGGCTTCCAACTTTTCAAAAAATGAGCATAAGGAAGTGTTTCTATGTGTCTTTTCTATATCAACTATTGGATTTTTTATTGGAGTAGGAGGTATTAGACCAGCAACATTGGGTAGTCGATCATTAATATAATGGGTGAGTGTGACACGTTGAGGGTTCTCCTTCAACCCTTGACATTTTGAACAACAACATACTAGTGGGGTGTCATAAAAGTGATCAATATCATGATGAATTACCGTTAATGACCTAGGATTGTGGCTGAAAGATGGAATGTTACAATTGATGAGGTAAAGTAGCTGCCCATTTTCATTTACCAACTGCTTGTAGTATCTTGCTACTGATAATAGCTTGCAACTTTTTTCAACTAGTGGAATATTTGTGCATCCAAACTCGATCCTGAATCAAGATCCTGCAAATTTGAATACATTGTTATTGAGATTCACATTTATAAATAACACAAATTCAATAACATAGTCAAAATATAAATAAAATCTGAACTTACTAGAGATGGAAAGGGAGAACTTGAAGAACTTTGAACAATATGGAATGAGTTGGAATTGGCCATTTGATATTATCACTTTTTCTTCTTGCATATGAGCTGAATTAAAAATCAATACGTGTCTACAGTCCTAAAATAAAATTTGAGAACCATATCACTATCTAACTTCTAATATCATTTTGAAACCATTTTTTAATAATAAGGCAAGTTTAAGCAACATATGTATACATTGAAGTATTGTAATTAATGTGGTTGAATCCTAAAAGAAAATTTGAGATGAATATACCATTTTAAGTTCAAACATACATTCATAGGGCTTTTTAAATACTCTGGTGCGACTAACTGATACACATGCACCAGTGCATCTTGGATAACTATACGCACCAGTGTGTCTAAAACACTTCTACACCGTCTTTAAACATCCACAAAAGAAAATATCTGCTATATTTGATAGCAGATATTTAACTATGCATTTTTCAATATTATTGCCATCGATGTGCTTGGTATATTATATAAGCGCACCGATGCAATCATATTTCTCATATGCACCCGTGAATGAAAATTATTTTATATGTGTATACTTCTATTGTATGCCAATATGGTGCACTTTATAAAATATAGCGCACTTGTGCACTCATATCATATTGGCGCATCGATTTTCCTGAATTTTTTTAGAGAAGTTATATGTAAATGGTGCATTGTTTGTTATGTCGCATCAATGCACCTGTATATATAAGTGCACTGATATGCGAAAAATAAAAAATAAAAGAAACTCACAATTTTTTTCCAATGAATTGAAAAAGGAGCGAGAACTTCTTTTAAAAAAAACTAATTTCACAGTGTTTAAAAAAAACTAATCAATATTTCACTTTTTTTTTAAAATTTGGAGGGGAGAGTTTTGAAAGAGAGACTTACCGGGGAGGATTTTGGAGCAATCAGATTATTCTGAATATCATAATTTGTAAGGTATGACGAATCACACAAAACCCTGTATAGTAGAAATTTCAACTATGTAAATTCTTACTATTGATCTCAATGCATGATATATTTATGTTTCTATTAAGATTTAAAATAAATTTGGAAAAAATAAAAGATTTCATAGTTATTTCAACACTGGAACCCTTTCTTTCTTGTTGCTTCTTTTTGTTTTATGTGGATGCAAAATTTCACATTAGGGTTTATGTCCCTCTATTATTTCACAATTCGGGTTTTTCTTTCTAGGCATTTTAGATTTAATGGGTTTGTGGTTCTATATATAAGGCGCTGGGTGCAATGGGACCACTTAATGCATCGGATCTGAAACCCTGTCCCTGCCATTTTGTTTTCTTCTAAAAAACGCTTTCGCAATTTCTAGTGTGGTGCTTTTCATATAACACACTTGTGCACTTGTAATAAAGGCACACCATTCATGTATAAATTATTTTAAATTTTTTTAGGGAATATCTGGTGCACTATGGAAAATATGTCACATCGCTGCTTTAGATTAAATATATCACACCGAAAAAGACATGGCTTAATTTTTTAATTTAAATTTACTTATTGGTGTGTTCAATTATGATGCATCAGTGCCCACATGATGTAAATGCACCGGGGCATTTGTATTCATAAAGCGCATCAATATGAAAAACTATTTTTTTAGCTGGAACTTGTGTAATTTATTTATATAATATATTTAATAGCTTCTTTATTTAATGGTTTGGGTTGTTTATTGATAGAAAATGTGTGATAAGGGTTCAAGGAACAATAATTCTAATTGACACAATGGGAGCACACCCAAAGATGTGAATAAGGAAAGTTCTTTGTAATTTTTGTATTAAATTAATATGCTTGAATTATATGTAAGTTTAACTAATATGTATTAGTTAATGCGTGTCATGCAGAGCCAAAAAATGAGGAAGCTTGATAAGATTCTTTGTAATCTAAGTGTAGAAGAGCGTAAAACCTTGATGGAAAAGTTGCAGAGGGATGAATCACGTGAATAAAAAAGTAGTTAATATGACTTTTTTCTTGATTTTTCAGTAATACCATATTTAAGAATATTCACTAACATGTTTCAAACAATCTATTTCACACATTTTGAATGTTCTGCAGGGACTGGCAGCAACAAAAGGGAACTTCATCATAAGAAAAAACAAATTATGGAAGATGTAAATTACGATGAATTATTTCTTATCTCATCTCGAGTGGTGCTATAAGTTAATGAAACATGGAAAACCTTTTATAAAACTATGAGGGATATAGTGGAAAGAACGTATAGATGTACTTTCCACTAAAGTGCAGAAATCAATCCAATGATTCCAAGAATTAGGTTATATCTAAACTACAAGAGGCATTTCCAGAGCAATGGTCAGAGACCTATTAGAATTGCAATAGAAAAAACATACAACAACAAACAAGAATCATTCAAAAAGTAATATTCATAAACATGCTTTTATAGAATATGTATATACTACTATAAAAGATTCTTTTATTAATGTTAATTCTACTATATTTACTTTTCATATCAGTATAAAAGTAGTGTAACGTCATTTTATTTTTTTAGGAATATTATGAAAATCCCAAAGGATGATCAACGAGGTGATATCCGAAATATGCTAGTAGGGATGTCCAAAAAAGTGTAGAAGGAGAAGGTTAAAGAAATGGACATAATTGCATCGCAAGAGGAGCCATCTCAACAACAACTTGCTTCAAATGTATGTAATCATTGAATTTTTCTATTATGTACATATAATTAATCAATTTAGCATTAAATATTAATTTTCAATTGTTTTGTTGTCGAAAAAAAAAATGGAACCCATTCAACACTTACGACTAGACGACAAGGAAAAAAAGGGTTGATAGCAAAGTTTGCGAGTAATTGTGATTTCCTTATAACAAATTAAGATTCCATATTTGTTGTGATATATATATATATATTACACTGTCCATCCTTAGATTTATTCAAATAGGTGCTAACATACAAAGAAGGGCCATCAGAAGAATTGATTGACATTGGGTTAAGTATGGGTTGTGAGTATATGTTGGCGTATCAAAAATTAAATGTGGAATTTGTAAGTATCTATGTTGTTTTACTTCTCTCATTTTATAATTATTGAAACAACAAAAACCTTTTCTATTAAATCTATGATCTATGATGGGGTATAAAACTGGCAGGAAACAAAGTATGGAGTGGAGCCAACATAAGAGTTGTTGAGAGAAGGCATGAGATTTAGTTTTGAAAGAATGTATATCATTCAAGATTCAATTCTTTCTACGATATGCTTTTCAATTTACAATAATGTATATTATATATTTTAATTTCCATTATTCCCACCAATGTAGATACACTCATTACACTTTATTTTTATGTTTGTATATGGAAGCTAAAGATGAAGAACACAATCAAGGCAATCAACAAAACATTCTGCCAAATTACATACGATATTTTCCCCTTCTGTTTATAGGTTGATTTTTCTTCGGTTGCAGAAGTTTCTATCTTAGTGGCTTGGATTAGTTCAGCTGCTGCAATTTTTTCTGTTGTAGTCTCTATTTCCACGGCTTGGGCTCATGAGACAGGGCTGTTGGAAACGACTACAGTTTTGTGCTTTTGCTTTAGCTAGGTGCTTCGACGTTTTGGAAAATTTTCCTTTTTTTTGTTAGACTAGAAGCACTTATGCTCCTTCCTCTTCCATTCAGGTGTTAGATGCATGGGAGATAGTTTCCTTTTCTTTCTTCTCCCTTGGCCTTTTGATTTTTCCATGTTCTGTTGATCCTTCTTTCTGGGGATTTCTTCCAAATATAGAGGCTTGTTTCTCAATAAAGTCCTCTCAATTTCCTTGCAGTTGTGCTTGTTGGAATTCATTTTTAACTGATAAGAAAATTAAACTATGGTGGGATACTTGATTCTTCTTATCGGCCCGGTGTCGCTCTGTCATGGTTACCAATGACCACAGAAGGAAAAACGATACATTGATACACTGGCCCCGATAGAGGTGTGCCAGGAAGCAAAATTGACAATTCATGCATAATGATGCTTAGCCTTCATAGGTAATGTACCTGATAATGTGCTGGAAGACTATGCCCTAGGGTCACGGGAGTGATGTTCACTTGATTCCCTATCTGGTTTCCACCAGGTCCTCCTTGGGTGCCAGGAAGTTTCATTTTGTTGTGGTAGATTCTATTCTTTCATCGAGACAATGTTTTCCCTCACAAGCGAGCCTTGTGGCATTAATTATGGTCTCCTCTGTAACAAGGAATACTAGGCCCTATATGTTTCTCTTCCCTTCCTTTAGATTTCGTGCGAATTCGTCTGCGAGGGAAAAGCTATTATTTTTAATTATCTAGAAGAACTATAGCCACCATGCTTTCTGGAATATTTCTACCACCTCTACAGTTTCCAACACTGCTTCCACTAGTAGCGGCTCCTGGCTATTTAAATCAACTCCCATGGTTGCTACGTGAGGAATTAGTTCGATGGAGGGACTTGCAAGATGGAATAGGATTGCGACTTAGATTTTTTGTAACGATGTGAGACGTGGTTGGATGTGGGAATGATGGTGTGGATTTCACTTATGATTTGGAGGTGGTGACAATGTCGGAGTGTTAGACACGATGATCTATGGCATTAATGGAGTGATTTGTAGTGGGTACGATAACTGTGGGCAGAATGATGACTTGGCTGGGTAATAATCGTCATCAATTTAACATGGCGATATCATAATTAGTGCAACCTTAATTAAATGTTAAAATAAATAAATTACCTCATAATTAAGCATGTACCGTTTTTGTATGAGATGACATGGAGTAGCTTGAACTTACTACGCTTTGCATGCTTGTTGTGCTGACATAAGTTGCCACTAAATCACTTAGTGATGGAAGACTTCTTGCGAGAGAAGTATACAACCTCTGATTGACTTAATGTATGGAAAATAGTTATAGGATAAATTTGTAGCATCTGGCTCGCTGGATGTATGGAAAATGGCTAGAGGAGAAATATGTAGCATATGGCTCACTTCATGTATGGAAAATGGTTGCAGGAGAAATCAATAACATTTGGCTCGCTTGATGTATGGAAAATGGTTGGAGGAGAAATCTGCATCATTCGGCTTGCTTGATGTATTGAAAATGGTTGAAGGAGAAATATGCAATATCTAGCTCGCTTGACGTATGGAAAATGGTTGCAGGGAAAATCTGCAGTATCTAGTTTTCTTGATGTATGGAAAATGGCTATAGGAGAAATCTGGTACATATGGATCGCTTGATGTATCGAAAATGGTTGTAGGGGAAATACACAGCATCTGGATCACATTTTTTTTCAAGACTGAACTGTATCTAGGCCAGGCCTAAGCCCTTATTTTCCTCTACCAGGTTTAATGATTTTTGGTCCTATGCCAGGTTTAATGATTTATTGATGTATCGAAATTGGTTGCAGGGAAAATCTGCAGCATTTGGGCCACATTTTTTTCAATATTGAACTGTATCTAGGATGGGCCTAGGCCCTAATGTCCTCTACCAAGTTGATTTAATGGCCTAGTCACAAATTCTGCTTTGAGAGGGGTTTCTTTTATAATTCAAGACATTGCCCATTTTCCAAGGGTGATAATATTTCATCATCGATAATAATAAATCTGACCACTCCATAATTGCACACTTTTTCTACCTCATACCACCCTAGCCATCTAGTACATAAATTTCCTTTGAAATTGTGAAATATGGAATCGTACAGTAGTGCCCAATCTCCAATTTGGAATTATTTATCCTTTACAAGATGATCATGCTAGTAAGTGTGTTGTTGCAGAAGAGTTTCTATGTAATGCAAGGCCCATTGATGAAACTCATCCAACAAGTTTAATTGGGAAAAACGATCTCACTGTGCGATAAAAATGTCTATGCCCAATTCAACCATCTCTCTTAGAGCATAGTTTTGTCATAGACAAGTAAATATGGTGTAAACCCCATTTTATACATTTTTTTGGAGTCTGTTGGACTAGTCTTTGTGGTGGTACTGAACAATTTTATTTAAAATCCTCCCAATTTATCTGTTGGTGATTTCCACTTTCCCGTTGGCCTACAGGTGATATGGCGTAGTCTTTTTATGCTTGATTATTTAGATGTTCATTAGAACCGCAACTAACTTTGAAGTGAATTTTTCCCCTTGGTCCAAGATGATTTCTCTCGGCACTACATATTTGGTGAAAATATTGTCGTAGAGAAATTATGCTACCCTCTTTTCTTGGATATTTTTTGAAAGGTTTAACTTCCACCCACTTAGTAAGGTAGTCCATGCATACCAATATGTATTTGTACTGGTTGGAAGGTGGGATGATTGGACCAATAAAGTTGATCGCCCATTTTTCGAAAGACTCCATTTATATCTACGGTTGCAGTGGAATTTCCTCTGATCTGGTAGGTCATCCCATACACTAGCAGTTATAACAGCAAAAAACATGATCCTTGGTTTCCTTGTGGAGATCAGGACAATAATATCCAGTAGATATCAGTTTTCTAGTTGTTTTTTATTCAACAAAATGGCCCCCAGTAGGTTCATTTTGGAAGGCCTTCGATATTTCATATGCATCATCTTCATGGACATAACATAAATAATCTGGTCGGGTCCTAGTTTGAATAATTATCCATTGATCCAGGAGAAAGGTCCACTCTTTCTTACGAGTGCACACTTTCCCTTATGTGTAAAGTGTTGTGGAAACTCTTCTGTTGTCAGGTAGTTGGCAATGCTTGCATACTATGGAGTGGCTACAAATACTGCGGAATGTGTTCATTTGGAAAATATTCATCCACAGGTTCATCCAGAGCTTCTTGCGTTAGTATAGATAAGAAATATGCAACCACATTCCCATGACTAGGCTTATCAAGTATAGTCACATTAAATTCTTGAAGCAATAATAACCATCTAGTGATCCTACCATTTAGAGTTGGCTTGTGCATAAGATATTTAATAACATTGTGGTATGTGTGAACAAACAATTGATAGTTGTTTACATAATGGAGAAATTTATTTAGAGCATATACTATTGCTAAGAATTCCTTTTCCATGAGAATGTAATTTAACTCTGTATTTGCAAGATTTTTACAGATGTAGTATATTGCATACATGAGTGCATTTTCCCTTTACCCTAATAATTCCCCAATGCATCTATTAGATGCATTCATATGTATGTGAAATGGCAAGTCTCAGTTGGGTCCACACAGGATAGGAGCAGTGGTCAACTTCTCCTTTAGTTGTTCAAAAGCATGGTATCAAGGTGGGGTCCATAGGAATCCCATGTCTTTTGAGTGCATGGTAAATAAATGGGCAACAATCTTGCTAAAATATTTGATAAACCTCTGGTAGTAACTGGCATGTCTCAATAAACTCTTGACATATTTATTCTTTTCAGGTGTACTGAGCTGATCGATGATGATGATTTTTACAGTGTCTACTTGAATTCCACTTGCTGAAATTTTGGTGCCCCAAAACAATGCCTTGGTTCATCATCATAAAACATTTTTCGTTGCTTAAGGAGAGTTGGGATTCTATGCATCACTTAAGAAATTTTTATAACTTGGTTAAGTATACTCAAATGTGTTATTGTAAGTTGTGAAATCGTCCATAAAATCTTCAACACTGCCTGGAATTAAGTCTGCAAAAATAATAATTACAACTCATTGGAAGTTTCCAGGTACATTACATAACCCAAAGGGGAGGAATTTATAGGCAAAGGCTCGAACCCTAGGGGAAACTGAATGTTGTCTTATCCTAATCTTTGGGGGCTATCTGTATTTGGTTGTACCCGTTGAACCCGTCCGGGAAATAAAAATACCACTTCTCAGGTAGGGAATCTAGAACCTGGTCTATGAAAGGGAGTGGAAAATGGTTCTTTCTTGTAGATTTTTTTAACTCCCGGTAATCTACACATATGTGTCATTTACCTCCTTTTTGGCACGATAACTAATGGTGAAGCCCATTCACTATGGTATATAGGGTAAATGAACCTTGTTGTTAACAATTTTTGCAGCTCAACGTTGATAATATCCCTGAGCATGGGGTTCAACATTTTTTGGGGTTGACTAATTGGGTGAAATACAGCCTGGATGTAAATGTGATGCACACAATTTGTGGGAGCGATCCCGACCAAATCTATGTAATCCAAAGTGAAGGCTGCAACATTCTTTGTTAGTAGTTTTATTAGTTTTGATTGTTGGTTTGGCTGCAACTGTGTACTAACATTAAGGAATCTCCCATGAAGGGCTTCAATTGCTATGGCTTTAGAATTATCTATTTCAACCACATAGCAATCATCTAGGTATATGAGAGAGTTCGGGTTGGTTAGAATTGAACAAGATGTGTTAGATGTCTCTTCCTCACTCACAGGTTTATCCTCCTCCACCAGAGAGTCATCAATCTCTCTAATTTGGACAATGGAAGGGTTATTTCTCTGCATATTATCCTCCTCCATCAAAGAGTCATCAAGATCTATAATTTGGATGATGGAGGGGTACATGTTCTATATAAAGTTTAGGTTTAATATATCCTCCGATATTGGTTCCTTCAAAGTAAGATATTATTCAATTGTGAGAATTGGTTTAATCAGATCATCATAATAATCATTACCCTCCTCCTAGGGAATCCATAAGGGGCCTGTTAGGTCCATCACAAACTCCTCCTGCAGATAAAGCATTAGATTTTTGACATAGATACCTTGATTGATTTTCATATTCTCAGACCGACATTTAATGTAAGGGTTAGATGTTTCCAACCAAGTCCTTCCTAGGATGAGGGGGTGACCCCCAAGATTGGATTTGGAGTTTAGGATCATGAAATCAACATGGTACTACCGGGAATCAACTATGAATATAACATCTTTCAACACCCCCTATGATATACCAGTTGATTTGTCATCCATTTGGAGCATTGTGGGTGTTTGTCATATCATACTTTGCAGCTTTAGGGTCTCCATGACCTCTTTTGTCGTGATGTTTATTGCTGCTCCTAAGTCCACTAACCATTTTCTGAATGGGTGTCCTACCAAATAAGCTATTATAATGGGGCCATTGAGATCATTATATTTGGGATTCGTTATCATTCCTGACATCATATCGACCAATTCCCCTATCCTGTGGATGGTAGGGGAATCTTATTTCCTTCTTCTTGGTATCCCGAAGCATATCTCCTTGATGGTTTTTCCATATATTGGGACATCTTCTAAGGCATGTAATAATGGAATTTTGATGCATACATGCCTTAGCTCTTTGATAATATCGATGACTTGTTGGGGTTATTGCTTAAGGCTTGGTGGAGTCTTTTCAAAAATTGGGGCACAACTAGGTGATTATGTTGTGTGGATTCTTTAGGTTTTTCCCGCTCCCCATCATATTTTTCTAAGGAATATTTTTCTTCCTTAGCTTTTTCCAGAGAGGGTGGTGCAACCAAGGTTTTTCGGATCGTAGATGAGTAGTTTGGCATTCTAACGCAAAAAGCATGTAGGATGGGTATTCAGTAACTTCACTAGCACACGTAGGTTGACTTGGTTGGTTGAATTTATTGTTTGGATTTAGAGTAGGATGCAATGGTAAGGAGGTTCTGGTCATCATTTGGTCCATGGGGTGAGGAGGAGGTAGAGAGAGTTGGTTTTGATGAAAGGGTTGATTTTGAGAGGACCTATAATATTTTTCTAGCATGAGCACGGTGCCCCTTGACTGAAATAACATTGTTGGTCCTAAGGCATATACTGAGGCTAGGGAGTAGGGAGAGGTGGTTGCCAATATTATTGAATAACTAGATATTGAGGTGGGTATCAAGGAGGTGAAATGTACTGATTTTTCCAAAAATAATTTTGATTTTGGGGGTCTCGACTTAGACTTGGAAATTGAGGTGCTGGATGCTTGAATCTATGCTGATTAATGAAGCAGGCTTGTTCCATGTTCTGGTCTGAGATTTGGTATGTTGTCTTAAAACTAGGTAATTGGGGGAAATTACTAGTGTCATGTTTCTTTGAGCAAATGTTGCAGATAATTTTGTCATCATTGAGTAAACATTCATTACGGGGGTGCTTTATTTGGCATTTTGGGTAGAATATAGCTAACTATTTTTCCATTTCCTCATGTTTCCACTTTAGATGCAGAGTATCTAGTTGAAAATATAGTGACTCCAGTATGTCTTTTTTCATGTCTTTGATCAGATTTATGATCTCTGCCTTTATGATTCTTGCAACGGTGTCATTCGTAGCTGGGGGTGCGAAGGTCTTGCACCCTCTTACCTTACTCATTTTTCTCTCGAGTAATTCTTAAATATTTCATTTACCTCATTGTAGTTGAATTGATAAATATCTCCAATAGATACCAGATTCAGGGGTTACAAAAATTCTTTCCTTATCCCTCTCAGTACAAGCTTGAGGGAATCGTCATCCAATTTACAGTTGGTGGCATTCTAATAGTTGAATTGAAATCTCTCTGCATAATCTTCCAATGATTAATCAATTCTTTGAGTCATCCTGAATATCTCATCCCTTGTTTCATGTGATTACAATAGTACCGGTATTTTTTTAAGAAGGTTTCTTTCATTTGTTTCCAATTGTTGATGTTGCCTCCTTCTAGCCCCATAAACCACCTCAGGGCAACATCCTTTAGAGTGGAATGAAACAACCTAAGTTTCTAGGAGTCTTTTTTGTACTCATATGACCTGCATAAGATTTCAGATTCAAACAAGAAGGTATCTGGGTCTTTTGTAGGTAACCCATGGAAGTATGGAGGGACCGAAGGGTTTATATTTTTCATTTTAGCTTCCTCATCAATTTCTCTAATGGAAAATGGGTGCTCTTCCTCTTCTTTATGTTTACATCTTCCTCTCTGCCTTTCATTTCTTGGTTGGCCTAGCACATCCACCATTGTGAATAGGGTTCCAAGACTCCAATAGAAGGATTCATATTTTTCCTCAGAATGTTCTGATTTAGAAAAGGAGGGATAATTCCAATAGGTTTGATTCCGCCTTCAGGTCTAGCCTCCACAAGGGTTGTTACAACTCCTTCAATTAACTCAATGATAATTTCTGCAGCAGTATGGATCACTGAAGCAGAGTCCTCATGTTGGTTTGTTTCTCTTTGGATTAGGTTAGAAGAAGATCTAGACATAAATCTTTCGAATTGGTCTTGCTTTCTCCTCATTTATTATTAACGAATTGTAGAGTTATGATTGAATATTGATTAGGATTATAAATCTGGAAATGCATCCCTAAAAACAACGCCAAAAAGTGTTGAGCTCAAGTAATGCTTGGTATTGATAACTAAGATGTACTAGATTCTATACTTTAATTATCAATCAGGGGACATGATATTGTGAAGCAACCTGCACTATATATGTATTCTAGATCTTATCAATGCTAAATAGAGACCTTTCTTTTTTGGGAGGGGGATTTCTCTTGATGGTAATATATCTTCTAATCTCTACTCCACTAATTATGAAATCATGGAACAATCATTGTTTTGAGATTATTCAACTAGATCAATCCAATATATAGAACTTCTCAGATGAGTAGTGCAAAAAAGCAATGGAGATCAAACTTCTAATTACTTTGAAATAAATCCTAATCCTATTTCTTCTAATCATCCATTTGTACTACTACATCCCAAGGAATACAAACTAGAATCAATAGGTCACACACTAACAATAATGGAAATCAAAGCATGAAGCGTAATCAACTTATCTATGGTGAGAAACTGCATGACTATGTAGCTGCTAATCTAATGCGTGCATGCGAACTACATGAAATACACACAGTAAAGTAAATGTCATTAAATGGTGCTATAGGAAACATAAACAATAATCGAAATAGATGGATCTACAAAAATAGGAATACCACGATAACAAGTAGAACGATTCCAATACATACACTCACAATAGAATTAAACAATTATGAAGCAAATAACAAATTAGGGAGATCTTCCTTTGTTGTAGAGCAGACCCTCATTCTGCAGCATTGGTTACCTCTAATCAACGCACACTTTTAGAACTCAAATATCAAACTAAATAGGATTTGATTCCTTCTAAAAATAATAATCAAAGTCAGAGCTAGAGGTTCTTAGTGTTTAGCCCTCTTCTATACAAAAATTTCAAAATCAGGGATGATTGCCTCCTTGCATGGAAACCCAAAAAATAAGAGTATCAATCAATTTATTTAATCATGGGATTCGATTCACTTAAAAATAAGTACACCAATAATGTATGATAAAAAGTAGAAGGGACACAATATAGTAGCATAAATGGTCACGTTGGAATCAATTGAGTGTTGTGGCATCGTGCTGCTGGTCGCATGTCATCAATATTTGACCATTGGACTAGAAAAATGGTCTACATCTTCTTGTTGCCGAAAAACTGGTAAGTGAGTGCTGCATAGAAGCTTGTTGTCAACTATTGTAGATGAGTTCATCAACAACTACACTGTGGAATTTTTAGTAGCAGGAATTCATCCTAACCGGCACCTGCAAACAAACTATTCCATAGTCACGTATAATCTCGGTGTTAGCTCACTTTTGGAGTATAATTTATTTATTTCAACATAAAATAAGAATGCATTTATAAAACCTCCATAAGGAAAGGATATGAAAGGAATGTTGGGAAAAAGTGGGAAAGGGCAAGGAATGTAACTAGATAGCCATCTAGGATAGTGCAGGGAATCGGTCATTTACCACGCTCATAAGAGAGGTCTAGAGAATGTTTATCATGCATTGGTAGAGTGTCAATTGGAGTATATAAGGATTGACTAATATTCAAATAGGTATTACTTGAAGTTGTTTGGTGCATCTTCTATAGAGATTATCTGGATAAGGCATATTCCCAATTAATTGAAGTGTTTGATAAACTTGTGCAAGAAAATAAATACCAACAAAATCTAAAACACAAGAAATAACAATGGCACACACGCAATACACAAAGATTTACCATGGAAATCCTTAATCGGGAAAACCAACCAAACTAAGAGTTTCTCCTCTGTGTATCTCATTGTATTATATTCATCATTTACAATACAATATTTATAGAATCCGAAACCTCAATTTGTTTACCTGGTTTAGATTACAACCCTAATTCCTTAATCAGAATTAGTTTACAATGGGATGAAAAATCATTGTCCACAAAAGCATAAAATGGACCCATTTTTTTTCTTTTTTCAGGAGGGGCACTAGCCCCCCAAACCCCCTGTGCTCTAGGAACCTACAAAGGGTAAAATGCATATCCAATATTAATTGTTACAATCAAACTGGGGAGAAATTGGTTGTTGAAGATGACTTGGATGCTAAAGATGTGGTTGATCCATTGAACTTAAACCTATTGTTGTTGAGAGTGATTTTGATTTGTAGTTAGTGGATCAACTAGAGCATAAGTGATATAGACCAACATGGATCAACTATGATTCAAAGTGGTCGACTGATTGACTGTTGAAGATATCAACTAGAATAAGGAGGACCGAGTGACCTATGACAATTATTTACTATTAGCATGACCAACCATGTGCACTACTCTTGAAAACTATTTGTAGCCCATAGATCATATGTTATGGTTGGTAAACTAATATGAGTGGATGACCTTAGCAAGTGTCTTTGATAAAACAGGCAATGTGAGGTGGAGAAGTACACATACATTTATTAAAGGTGCATTCATAAAGTCATATTGTTGTTTTGAATAAGATATTAGGGACACAAATTCTTTGGATGTTTTGTATTTTTGGTTGCAATATTGAAAGTACATTTACGTTTTTATGTTCAGTGGGATTGTGAACGAACTAAATTTAAAAAGAGTATTTTTACCAAGTTGAGAATTGACTAGTGGATTGAGACAATTGACATGTCTTGATTGTATAAAGAATTAAAAACTATTTGAATATAGGTTCATTTGATATGGTTTTGAAGAAATTTCAAATATCCGATGATCGACTTCATCCAAAAGTTGTTACCATGTAGACTACCATTTCTTAATTGTAGAAAGAAAATGGAGGTCTTAAGCAAATGATTGATGGATTGGAGAAAGGAAATACACAGTTGGGAAATGAGGTTTCTTTCTTGAAGGGATGAGAATCATGAGGATGCTACTCCCCTCCAAACAAATAATCTCTAATTGTTTGATTCGTACCGAGGCTCTATGAAAAATTATGATATTTTGTAGATGTTTGAGAAAAAACAATACCATCAAGGTGTTAACTTTTCAGAATTTACTTCAATCTGATCTAGGATCTTAACTGAGAGAACAACATGTACAACATATCTACAACATATCAATCATGAACACAATAATGCAAGCACACAAGAGACATAGAGTTTACTTGGGGAAAACCATAAAGGTGAAAAACCCCAATAACTTCCTCAGATATAGATAGAGCAATGATACAACCCAAGCATAAGAGATAGACATCTCCTAGCAACAACTTCTCCTCCTCCACAAGTGCGCCACTCTCCTGAGAGTGTGAGAGAGAATAGAATAATGAAATAGAGTGCCTCCTGCACTCTATTTGTACTTGACTTGACTTGCCTAATAACCTTTATTAGGTCGGCCTTAACTTAACCACATAACATAATGCTGACTGGGCCAACACCCAATAGGGTGGTCTAATAACCCTTTGACCCACATGGACGACCCCCAATAGGGTGGTCTAATAACCCTTCGACCCACATGACTTATACAGGGCCGACCCCAACAACGTGGTCTAATAACCCATCAAGTATAAGTTACGACACTTACAATATAAATGACGACACTTCCGTATAGAGGAATAATAACATCTCTATAGGAATACAAACACTTCCGTATAGAGGAATAATACATCTCTATAGGAGTACAATAAATATATATATGAAATACATTCCGAAGTTACATATACATCAACACTCCCTCTTAACTAGGAAGGTATTTCTCGACACAGGTCTTCTAGCACAAGTCT
This sequence comes from Larix kaempferi, assembly GCA_027924585.1. Taxonomy (NCBI): domain Eukaryota; kingdom Viridiplantae; phylum Streptophyta; class Pinopsida; order Pinales; family Pinaceae; genus Larix; species Larix kaempferi. Next base: position 2,612,804 of record BSBM01000383.1, read on the forward strand.
TCTTCTCTAGATCATCGTCATCGAATCATCGCCATCATCACTGCTGCTGCTATCTCAATCAATCTCTGAATCTACTCGTCATAGGAAGTTCTACAAAGCCAGTCCTTTTTCATACTGGATGTAAGCCCACCATCTGCAGGTCTTCATCATCACTGGCCATACTGTGGAATCCTCATGACTTATTACGTGCGTCACAAAATCTGGCGGTAGCATCCGAGGCTGTTACGAGCACACAGCTATACCTGTCGGATCTCCTAGGAGCACATTACATGTGACCCATCACAAAACCTGGCTGAAGCATCCCAGGCTGTTACAAGCACATAGCTCTACCTATCGGATCTCCCAGGAGCACATTACATGTGATCTCACCACAAAACCTGGCTGAAGCATCTGAGGCCTTTTTCATCCTGTCCAGATCTCCCAGGAGCAAATTACATGTGGTCCACCACAAAACCTAGCTGAAGCATTTGAGGCCTTTTTCATCCTGTCCAGATCTCCCAGGAGCAAATTACATGTGGTCATGGAAAAACCTGGCTGAAGCATCTGAGGCCTTTTTCATCCTGTCCAGATCTCCCAGGAGCAAATTACATGCCATAGGACAAAACCTCGAAAGAGAATCCTAGGATGTTATGGGTACACAAATCTGACCTGAAGGATCTCCCAGGGCGCTAATATATGTCCTCCCAGAGCAATGTCTCGAAAGAGCATCCTCGGCTGTTACGGGTACACAACTCCGACCTATAGGATCTCCCAAACATGCTCATCTACACAACCTATCCATGGCCACAGAGTATCAACCTGATACTCTCCATACATCATCCCGATGTACACATGATCATCCTGATCATCATCATTGCATCGTCCTGATCCATGTCAACTGGAGAAGCTCGTCATCCATGATCATCCTGATCATACAATGCATCTACCTGATGCATACCAAGTATCTACCTGATACATATCAACATATACAATGTATCTACTTGATACATACATAGATACATGATCCACACAATGTATGCATTAGCATACATGAACTACCTGATCATACAAAGATACATGATCCACACAATGTATCCATCAGCATACATGATCTACCTAATCATATCTAGCATCCAACATGATGCGTACATACATAAATGATCCAACTGATCATATCCAGCATCCAACATGATGCATACATACATAAATGATCCAACTGATCATATCCAGCATCAACATGATGCATACATACATAAATGATCCAACTGATCACACAGAGCGAAAACTAGAACATCATCCTGATGCTCATCATCCATGATCCTCCTGATCATCATAACATCGTCCTCTTCAGATCATCTCATCGTCCACGAAGCATAGCCCAAATGCACATCATCCAACACTTACACCACCGACATGGGAGAACACATCTACCACCATTCGGGGAAGGCTCCAGCCCTTACTTTTTCACCATGGGAGAACACATCTACCACCATGTGAGAATGGATTATGTGCATCTACATCTTCCAGACTCATCACTTCCCTATGGAAGGGACCTCGATCTGAAGTGCACCAAGCCTCTCTCTGAAGTATTCAAACTGCACTCTAGCCAACGGCTTGGTCAATACATCTGCAACCTGCTCATCCGTCGCAACATACTCTGCTTTGGCTGTACTCAGTGTAGGATTGCTTCCTGCTAAACCAAGAGATCACACATGATCCCATACTGAAGCAACACCCAGATGTGCTCTTCCTATCTGCAGCACTGCCTGCCCAATCTGAATCAACATAACCCTGCAGGTTAAACTTTTGATTCGCATCATACTTGAGCCCATAATCAACTGTACCCTTCAGGACCTCAGAATATGCTTTACAGCAACCAAGTGAACACTCCTCGGATCCGTTAGGAACTGGCTCAATGTGTTCACCATAAAGCAAATATATGGTCTCGTGTTCGTCAGGTACATCAAGGACCCAATCATCTGACGATCAACCGACTCAGATGAAGCATCACACATAAGCTTCAGGTTCGATGCCATAGGTGTGGCCATAGCCTTGCAGTTCATCATCCCGAACCTCTTCAGGATCTCTACTGCATACTTCCCTTGTCCAAGGAAGATTCCATCTGCACTCTGCCACACCTCCATGCCAAAAACAAATAGTGCATCATCCCCAAGTTCTTCATCTCAAACTTGGCAACAAGCTTCTGCTGCGTGTCGGCAATCAATCTATCTTCACCTGTAATAAACAGGTCATCCACATACAAAAGTAGTATCACTGGATTGCCTTCCTCAACCTTGTAGTAAAGGTTGGAATCCGCTTTACTCTTGGTAAAGCCCAAACTGGATAGAAAGCTGTCTATCCTACCATACCGAGTTCTGCACATATATGACTCCCTGTCATGTGTCTCAAAACCAAGTGGCTTCTCCACATACACTTCTTCTTCAACTACAACATTCAAGAAAGCTGTCTTGAAATCCATCTGGTGTATCTTCCACTTCATCACTGCAGCCAGAGCGAGTACTGATCTAATGGAAGTGTATCTCGCTACAAGAGCAAAAGTCTCTATGCTACCACCTGCAGCATGCTTGATCTTGTAGATCCTCTTGGAAGTCACTACAGACTCCCCTTCAGGTCTTGGGATTGCATCCCAAACATCTTCATGACCGACTGGTACTCCTCGATCATGGCATTCTTCCCAGATCCTGGGAACTTCAATATCTTCAATACTTTCAATAGATAACTATGTTGCTGAACAAATGTTGTAGTCCTTCTTTTGTAGGTGATGGTATACGATCTTTCCTACACAACAAGTTAAATTGCATGATTAGAAAACATTTCATAGTTTTCAGAACAAATTCTTACACATAAAGAAATATGTCATACAGTCATGCAATTATCTTAGCCAATGCTTCAATACAACATTTATCCATATCCCGTAACTTTCTAGATGCCTTCCAATCTCTACCAGAACATTGTTAAGAGTGTGCACAACTCCCAACATGTCAGCAAAGAGGTTTCATTATAGATAAGTATCAATGGAATGTTGTACATTGCCATAGGCCACTTACCCATGTATATTAGTAGTATATTGTTAATCAATGCAACTATTCTAATATGCATAATACACAACCTAATTCTAGGAACATGAGTATATACATTATTGAACAGTATTATTTAAACAATAAAATATGCAAGGAATGATAATTCAAATACTTATCTTTGTTTGTTTGTTGGGTTGACTCCCTCTCAGTCTTTGCTTCTTTTATGCAACTCCATTCTGATGTGGACTGTGAGAAGTGGTCAACTCCCTCTGAATATCTGCATCCTTGCAGAAACTACTGAAGTGTGCTCCTTCTTGATCTTTGCTTCCTTGCAGGAACAACTGGAGTGTCCTCCCTCTTGATCTTTGCTTCCTTGCAGGAATAACTGGAGTGTGCTCCCTCTTGATCTTTGCTTCCTTGCAGGAACAACAGGAGTGTGCTTCCTCTTGATCTTTGCTTCTTGGATTACCTGTCCTTGAACTTCTATCCATCACTATGCATGCTTATTAGTATCATCATTGTGTTATCCTCGAGGTCTCATACATAATCACACATTCATTAGTATAATCTTAATACTATCAAAACACAATAATCTTAAACATGTATAGTCATGATCATTTCAAACACAGATAATAAACATTAGTATTCAAGGTTTCAGGGAAGTCTTCTTTTACTCATGCATATTCTTATTTGATCATAGAACTCTTTTGGTTAGTTAAATCATCAATCAAGATAAGAGACATAAAATGCATAAACCCTTGATTACTTACATTTCTAACTTTATGAATAAACATAACCAATCATACCAAGTATATTATATAAGGGATCCTAACACAAGGTAGGATTCTAACTTGATATAGGAAAAACATACCTGGATTACTATGTTAGCTAGCTATGTCTAACATACCCACATGATGTCTTCTGGTTCTCTTCAATGACTTGTGCTAGTAACCTGCATGTCTCATAAGTTAACCATTGTAGAACCAAGTTATACATACCTCGTAAGTAGATCTTCTATGTGATCCATGACAATGGATGAATCTTTGTCTTCATGTCACCATGATCATATGTTCTTGAAGTAGAACATGATTTGTCTTTCTTGGTGTACCTTTCATGTTAGTGAACAACATAAACCTCATACAACATCACAATGCATTAGTACAATCATAAGTGTCAAAACCTTAATCAATGAATATCTTCTATTATGTATTCATAATTTTATTAAGGTGATACGACAAGTCTATTAATTAATCAAGATTGTACTAACCGTAATAACATGAAGACAAACATACCATAAACTTAATCATGAACAAATCTCGAAACATACCTAGATGAGTCATACCTGTCGAGATTGCTTGTAATCTTCTTATGTAAGGCCTTAGCCTCATCTCCCTCTAAAACAGGAACTTCTTCACTTATGCAGGTGACTAATCCACCCAATCCACTTGATTTGCAGAAACTGGATCTGGAGCTGGATTAGGGTTTTTCAGAGAAACCTAAAATTCAAACTTCCGAAAGGATAGAAATATGCACCTTGATGAGCTGATCAAGCTGGTATACTCATAATTTGAAAACTGCAAAGTTTCACCCCTCAAATTTGCCTTTGAAACTTCCAGATTCACTGGACATGACCCCGAACTAGGGTTTGATAAATCCCACCCTTATTCCCAATCAAAAGGTTTGATCCAAATCTCTAAGATTCTATTTTTCTTAGGAGCTTCCTGCTGTGGTCACAGATTTCAAAAATTTCCATTTTTGCAGAAGCCCTAATTTTCCACTTTTCCGATCAAATTCCCGAACTAGGGTCTGATCAAGCCCGACCTTTTGCCCAACCAAAAATTCTGATCTTGGTCTCTAAATTTCTATTTTGATGAGTATCATTCAGCCGTAGTCTCCGATTACAAAAATTCCAACTTTCTCCGAAACCCTAAATTCCAGAAGCCATGAATGAAGGTGCTCAAAAATAATTTTGTTTTGACAGAAATATGTACTTGATTGTTTATGGTGTAACTATGAACTTTTTGATCCATAGGGTCTAAAATTGTTTCTTGTGATATCCCGACCTGTCATCTTTCCAACCCCATAGGTCTGACCTCAAATGGATTCTCTGAGAGAGAGTTATGCCAAGTGTCGCAACGTGACATGTTTATGGGATAAAACAGGAGAGCTAACTTGTACGGTGTTCCACGTGTCACTGGTTGAGTTTCGGCCTATGAAAAAGTTACCTGAGAAAGTACAGTTCGTGCACTACCTGTCACGTTTTACTAAATTTAATTTGGAGCTTCCTAGCCCAAGTTATGACCTTTTTTCCAAGGTCACCTGTTTATGACTCAGATCTGGAAGAGGCAGAAACCCTATATTGTACAGATCATAAAACACAAAGTGCAACGAATTAGAAGTTTTCCTTTGGACACAAGGTACATGGAGATATGATCTTCGACCTGTAGAAGTTTCATATCCAAATTTTTTTCCAAAATGGATTTATATCGAAAGTGCTACGATGACTGGTGTTTGCTATATCAATCCCGCAAGTGCAACAAGTGTCATACATGCCATACCATGCCTTCTTTCATGCTAGCTCTGATACCATGTTAATTTTTCAGAATTTATTTCAATCTGATCTAGGATCTTAACTGAGAGAACAACATGTACAACATATCTACAGCATTTCAATCATGAACACAATAATGCAAGCACACAAGAGACACAGAGTTTACTTGGGGAAAACCATAAAGGTGAAAAACCCCAATAACTTCCTCAGAGATAGATAGAGCAATGATACAACCCAAGCATAAGAGATAGACATCTCCTATCAACATCTTCTCCTCCTCCACAAGTGCGCCACTCTCCCGAGAGTGTGAGAGAGAATAGAATAATGAAATAGAGTGCCTCCCGCACTCTATTTATACTTGACTTGACTTGCCTAATAACCTTTACTAGGTCGGCCTTAACTTAACCACATAACATAATGTTGTCTGGGCTGACACCCAATAGGGTGGTCTAATAACCCTTTGACCCACATGGCCGACCCCCAATAGGGTGGTCTAATAACCCTTCGACCCACATGACTGATACAGGGCCGACCCCAACAAGGTGGTCTAATAACCCATCTAGTATAAGTTATGACACTTACAATATAAATGACGACACTTCCGTATAGAGGAATAATAACATCTCTATAGGAATACAAACACTTCCGTATAGAGGAATAATACATCTCTATAGGAGTACAATAAATATATATATGAAATACATTCCGAAGTTACATATACATCAACTCAAGGGATTATATGATTGCAAACATGGGTCTTGAATTTGAAGTCAATAATTTGTAGATTGTTGTGAAGAAGTATGATATGAATGTTTTTGAGAAGACTACGAATGTGATTGAGAGTCCCTCTTAGAATACTTCTTGTGTTGATGCTCATGATGATGCATCTAGTGATATTGTTGGTAGCCTTGATATTTGTGAGAAGGATGATGCCGATGTTGCAGTTTCTTATCATGTCTTGTTGGATACAACCATATAACAAAAAAATGTGATTAGCATCTCTTTTAGCTCCCTTTTTGGCGTCTACTAACACTTTTAGTGTATTTTTCTTCATTTTCTAGGCAAAGTCGATGCTATTTCATAGGATGGCGCTTCTCTTGGCTTTTTTGTGTCTTTTTTTACAATTAGATGCTAAACTAGATGCTAATTGTGTCGGAATAGCACTAGGCATAACGCCATTCGTAGCACTTAGTTTTGCTCCTTGTAGTGCCAGAAATAGAGTCCACTTTAGCACTAGGGTTAGCACCAAATTTAGCTTCCTTTTGTATGCCAGGAATTGGGCTGGTATTTAAGCCAAGAATTGTGCTTGGTTTGGCTCCCTAGGTTGTGCCAAGATTTAAGCTAGGATTAGCACCATGTTTAGAACCTAATTTAGCTTCATTATTGCCAGTAGGCTTAGCACCAAGTTTTGCGTTTACAATAACGTCTAGTATAACATCTAGTTTTTATCCCAAAGTAGCACCGTGTTTTTGCACCTAGTATTGCACCTTGATTTGAGCCTATATTTGCTCCCAAAATAGCATTGAGTTTTGCTTCTAGAATTGAACCTAGTTCAACATATGAGTTAATTAATAGATGGGATAGAGGCTATTGATTATGGATTTGAGGGTTAGACTTGGGAGGGTTAAGTTAGACTTTGATGTTTATGTCTATGATGATAATGATGATGTTAAGGATGATGATGTTGATGACAATGTTGATGATAATGACGATGATGCATGTTATAGCACTATTTGACCTTGAGTGACCCTGATGGCACCTAAATGGTCATTTTGGAAGCTAAGAGACCCTAATTAATCCTAAATGACCCTAGTGGCATATGAGTGTCCCTAATGACATTTGAGTGACCCTAACGAGATGATGATGATGATGATGATGATGCATCCCGACAATGAAAAATATGGCATTGATTATTTGTATGATGTTGACTAGGTTGATGATGGCAACGACAATGTCAACATCAATAATGATGTTATAGCATTATTTGATCTTGATTGATCCTAAATGACCTAATGGCATTTGAATGAACCTAATAACACCTAAATGACCCCAATGGAATATGATTGTCCCTAAAAACATTTGAGTGACCCTAACAACATGAGGATGATGATGATGATGCATGATGACAATGATGATGGCATCGATGATGATTTGATTACAAGATGATAACAATGACAATTATAAGCAACACATTGATAATGATAATGACGATGACTATGGTGATAATGTCAATCTCTATGACAATGGTAATGATGATAACGATAATGATGATGATGGCAATGAGGATCATGGCGATGTCAATGTCAATGATAATGATGCATGTGATAGCATTATTGGATCCCGATTGATCCCAATGGCACCTAAATTACCCTACTGGCATCTGAGCGTCCATAATGTCACCTAAATGATGAGTGTCCCTAAAAGAATCCAAGTGACACTAATGGCATATGAGTGGACCTAATATCACAACGATGATGCACTATGACGATATTGACAACATTGATGACGAGTTAATAATTACAAGATGATATCAATCACAATTGATCCCTACATTGACTGTGATGATGATATATAATGATTTTAATGATGATGACTATAGTGACAATGTTTATGTCTATGATGATGATGAAGATGCCAATGATGAATCGATGATGATGAGGATCATGAAAATTACTAATTATAAAGACCCATTGATGTAGTTAGGTGAGGGGAAATATCATTTACAAAATTCTTGTAAGGTAGTAGGATCCCTTGTTCATCGTCATAATGTTGATGACATGAATGAATATCATGATGATATATGACAATGAAGATGACGACGATGACAAAGACAATGATTTTGATGTACCGTATGATGTTGATGATGATGATGATGACGACAATGTCTATGTCCACGATAAAAGATTCATGTGATAGCACATATGGATCTTGATTGATCCTAATGGAACCTAAATGACCCTAATGGAATATGAGTGACCCTAATGTCACCTAAATGAATCTAATGTCATTCAAGTGCCCCTAACAACATTTGAGTGACCCTAATGGAATCTCAATGACCCTAGCAACATGATGATGGTGCATTATGACGATGTTGATGGCATTGTTGATGATTTGATAATTATAAGATGATTGTGCCGAGAGGTGCACTACAACCTAGTATGGGGGAGATCTTGTGAGTCGAGTGTTTTTCGAGTAACAAAATAATACAAAGTAAACAAAAAAAAATAATACAAAGTAAAAAGTAATAAATATTATGTCAGCCATAAACAAAAAAGAATAATACAAAGTAAAAAGTAATAAATATTATGTCAGCCATAAACAAAAAAGAATAATACAAAGTAAAAAGTAAATATGAGACTTAAACTAGAGACTTTAGAGCTTAAGATTAGGTGGTAAATATTATGTCGGCCATAAACAAAAAACAATAATACAAAGTAAAAGTAAATAAGAGACTTAAACTAGATACTTTAGTTTTAACCTTTAATACAAAGTAAAAAGTAAATATGAGACTTTAGAGTGTTTGTCCAGTAACAAAATAATACAAAGTAAACAAAAAATAATAATACAAAGTAAAAAGTAATAAATATTATGTCGGCCATAAACAAAAAAGAATAATACAAACTAAAAAGTAAATATGAGACTTAAACTAGAGACTTTAGAGCTTAGGATTAGGTGGCTCAGGTATTGCACTCAAGGAGCTATTCAAGGAGAGGTTTGCACCTCAGGAGATTTGATCCCTCTCGGCGCTTGATAGAGACTAGGATTTGGATCTAGGCTGGTATCAATCACAATTGATGCCTACATTGATTGTGAAGATGATATACGGTGATTTCAATGATAATGACTATGGTGATATCAATGTCTATGACAATGACGATGATTATAACGACAATGATGACAATGATAATGCTAATGATGTTGATGATGTCGATGATGATGATGATGATGATGATGATGTTGATGTATTTGATTATGTTGGAGATTATGTTGATGTATGATTTGATGTTGATGATGATGATGACCATGATGTCGATGTCCATGATGATGATGCACTTGACATAAATTCTGAATCCTAATTGATCCCGATGGCATCTAAATGACCGTAATGAAGTCTTAGTGACCCTAATTTCACCTAGATGAATCTAATGGTATATGAGTGTCCCTAACAACATTTGAGTGACCCTAATGGTATATGAGTGACCCTAACAACATGACGATGATGTAGTATCATGACAACGGTGATGGTGTTGATGATGAGTTGATAATTATAAGAAGATATCGATCACAATTGATGCATAGATTGACTGTGATGATGATATATGACGTTTCAATGATGATGAATATGGTGATAATGTCAATGTCTACGACGATGGCGATTATGAAGTTCATGAAAATTACAAATTATAAATACCCATCGATCAAATTATGCAAGGGAAAACATCCTTTAATTTTTTTTGTAAGGTAGTAGGATTCCTTATTCATCATCACAATGCTGATGGCATGAATGATTACCATGATGATATATGACATTGAAAATGATGATGATGATATTTATGTACAATATCAATTTGACGATGATGACGTCAACTATGTATATCTCCACGATGAAGATGCATGTTATAGGACATATGGATCCTGATTGATCCTAATGGAACCTAAATGACCCTAATGTCATCTGAGTGACCCTAATGCCACCTAAATGAATCTAATGGAATTTGAGTGTCCCTAACAACATATGAGTGACCGTAATGGAATATGAGTGATCCTAATAACATGATGATTATGATGATGCAATATGATGATACTAATGGCGTTGATGATGAGTTGATAATTATAAGATGATATCAATCACAATTGACCCTTACATTGAGTATGATGGTGATATATGATGATTTCAATGATGATTAATATGGACATATTAATGTCGATGTTTACGATGATGATGATGATGACAATGGAAATGATGATGATGATGATGATGACAATGGAAATGATGATGATGATGACAATGAGGATCATTCCAATTACTAATTATAAAGACCCATCGGTCCAGTTATGTGAAGGGAAACACCATTTACAAAAAAATTGGAAGGTAGTAGGATGACTTGTTCATCATCACAATGTTGATGTCATGAATGACTATCATGATGATATATGGCGATGAAAATGATTATGAAGATGATGACAATGATGTTGATGTACTGTATGATGTTGACGATGATGTCTATGTCCAAAATGAAGATGCATGTGATAGCACATCCAGATATTGATTGATCCTAATGGTTGTTGACAAAGTTCTTTCGATAGGGGTTCACTTCACACTGTTGTCAACAAACACCAACTAGACACCCTTAAGCATCGACCCAGAAAGGTTTTACCCTTTCCAACAACACTTGCGGAGCAAGTGAGGTCTCACCTGAGATGTTCAAGGGGGCTGCAGGAACCAATTTTTCACAGTACGGAGAAGACATGCATTAACCCTTACTTAGTCGCTACAGAAACCAGAGATGTGTCTTCGCATTATACTAACAATTCAACTATACATTCAACATCCGCATCAACAACATGTAAATGACATTCGCATCGACATTACATATTAATTGACAGAGCAACGAAACCTTAAACACATCGCATCATTTAGATAACATTCATCATTCATAACATGGCGACACAAATAGAAACATAGAATAAAGTCGTAACCGAACATCCTCATGCATTAAATCATCTCAAAACCTACGGTACAACCTTTGCAGGAACAGTTCCAAGCAACTTAATGTGAATCCATATACACAGAGCAAAACTTGCCGAAAGTAGAAAAATACAACAACTTATCCAATGGATCTTCTATATTATTCAATTCTAGGATTGATGCCTATCTATTACAATTTATGTTTATATTTATAGACACCTAAGGCAGTTATAAAATGGTCCAAATGACCAAATCTAACTAACTTTGATAAAAAATTGCGCTTTCGTTGGCTTCTTATCCTTCGTGAATGGTCCTTTCCTCTGCTGATGACCCCTTCTGTCGTTGTTGGATTCTGCACTTCATGTGCTCTAAGCCTATGCCAACAACCCCCTAACACAAACTTGTGGCTCTCCCTCAAGCCACCTCAGCTGGACACCTCTGGTACTTCTTTGGTTCGCTGTTGTGTACTTCTCGAACTCATCCCCTAGTATTTTGAAACCTTTGTCATCTATCCCTTCTGCGCCACCTGTTGCGCTCCACCCTTGCTTCCGTTTGGACAAAATTTCATCGACATCACCAAATTTTGAAATGGGACTAACGCTCCGACACATGTTTTTCGCACATTTGATCATCCTTCGTTGGGGCCGGCATGCCTTTTCTCTTGGTGCTTTTTTGGTCGAAGGGAATACGGTTCTTCCAACTCCTACTATTCGCTTAGACATCTTGGGGGAGACTTCGCCTCTTTTCTTCCATATTGTCTGGGCATCTTTATTCGCTAGTTGCTTGTGAACACTTGTCATCCTTGCCCTTAGCACACCCTGGGTGCTTCCGCTAGAAATTAAATGCGCCATCGCACCCTCTAATATTCACTTCTTTACTCTACAACTTCCTTACCGATCTATCCTCACTGCTTGATTCTCTAACATTCGTAGAGTCGCACATCCGGCTCAATAAATATTCATAATGTTATTTATCCATTTGCTTGGATATTTATAACTTAACTCGCTCGGTTCCTGTCCATCATGGCATATTTGAGGAATGATTACCAAGTAATTCGTTGAATATTTCCCTGATTTGCAACATTCCACCATCGAGTGTGTCATCATCCTCCTCTGTCGCTTATCGCCGATGCTTAAATGCTATAATTATGGTCTGATTTGACTGGCACGTGCTAACTGTGTACAAAATTCAACTTCCTTCGCTTACTCTTTTCCTCATGCGGTCGACAGATCTTCAATGTCTTCAACTTCCTTTGCTTACTTTTTTTTTTGAAAACCCGCGCAAACCCTGTTTCAGTCGCCATGTGCTTGACTATGGCAATAGGGATTCAATCGAATTCCATTTACTAGATTTTTCAAGAGTGAACCATCTAACTTCTGTAACTGTACTGAACCTTCGTCAGTGATAAATTTTTTAATATAGGGACCTAACCAATGCATCTACAACTTACCTGGATGCTTCGCAAACTTACTGTCATATAGCAACACCATATCTCCACGCTGGAAGTGCTTTGCTTTGACATGGCGATCGTGCCAAGCCTTCTGGCAATCCTTTTATACCTGTTGGTGGAATCCTGCAATAAACCTGTCCTTATCAAGTTGCACTAACTGTGCCAACCATTCTTCAATTGCTCTGTCGTCGCGCATTTCTGTGGTTGCTGCGATGTGGAGACTGGGGACAATATACTCGATTGGCATTACTACTTCTTGTCCGTAAACTAAGTTGAATGGTGTCTGGTTTGTCAAGTGTTTACAATTTTTCCTCTAGGCCCACAATATTGACGAAATATTCAAATCCCAGTCATTGCGGTTTGTGTTACATACCTTTGTTGGTGCATGCTCCAATACCTTGTTAAATTCTTCCACCGCACCATTCGCCTGTGGGTGATATGGGGTACTCTTGTGATGCTGAATTTGGAATTCTTCCATCATTTCCTTGATTGTTTGGTTGACAAAGTGAGTACTATGTTTGCTCATCAGTATCTTTGGACACCCAAACTTGGTGATCACATTGTCAAAGATAAATCTTGTTGTTGCCGTAGCTGTGCAGTCCTTTACTGGTGCAACTTCATCCCATATCGTCAAATAATCAGTTGCGGTAATTATATATCGCGACCCCGTTCTTTTTCCTGGTGGGTTGATAGGTCCTACAAAGTCAATTGCCCATTTTTTGAAAGCTTTTAGCTTTAGCTGAGGTACTAGCGACATTTTGTCCCTTTGCGATGGTTTTCCCGTTCTTTGGCACACATCGCAGCTCCTGGCATAATCTGTAGCATCTTCGTGCATCTCCTTTGAAATATTTATTTATTGATATCCTGAAAATCCATCTGTGAACGAGTATATCTCCTGACCTCCAACGCCTTCTAACACTTCATCCATGAATGGTGTCGGGAATGGATCATGCAAACATGCGTCATTCAGCTTCCTAAGGTCGACACAAACCCAAACTTCACCAGTCTTTTAATCTTGGACCACCATCGGGCTGATCCATCCAAATTCTTCTACCGGCTCTATGATGCCTACATCCAACATTTGCTCTAGTTTGGATTTGAATCGCTCCTTGTACTTGGGATTCAACCGATAAGGTCGCTGCTTGACAGATTTCACATCAGGATTTAGTGTGATCTTCATTTCTCCCAGTTCCCCGGAAATGCCTTTCATTTCCAAAAATTTTGTTGGGAAAAGATCCTAAAATTCATGTAGTAGATCCGTGACTTTTGCGATTATCGCATCATCCCAATAATCTCCGATGATTGCGAACTTGGGGTCTGCCTCCGACCCAATATTCACCTTCTTGAGGTGCAATGGATGCTAAAATTTGTCGAAGGGTATATCTGGTGCTTCAACATCTCGACTTCCTTTCGACTCTGGTATATATACAACTCATGGATCATCCTCATCCTCCGGTCCTCCCTCCACATTGTAACATTATAACAACATCTCTGGCGTTGCAGTCCACTATAATTCCATTGGTTTCTCCATAGGGACTACTTCAAGTACCTTCTCCCGTATCACCTGTAGTGTGTTATGGATGAATGGGTTTTCATCCGAGAAGCTAAAATTCCAGCTGAAGTTAATAGTGAGCTCCTCCCACGTAGTCATTCCATGTCGTAGTTCTGTTGCGACGTACCAGTTCCATGGTACCTCATCCAATGTATGGATGAACGCATGGACCCATTCTTTCTGTGGTATCACTCCCCATGCGCTTTGACATTCGTCCAAGTGCTCCCTTGGGTCACTCCTTCCACTGTATTTCCTTCCGCGGTACCCTTCGGTTTCGATGAACCTGATCTCCATGAGTTGTCTACAAAGTGACCAGATCGTTATTGTCGACTTGTGTGTTTCCCACCATCGCGCTGGTGTAGCCTTCAGTGCTTCCTCTAATGCTAACAACCTCTGCGATTCTGCTACTCTTTCTTCAAATTTGATGATGAATTCAGTCAAATTAGGCAATCCTTCATATGTTGGTAGTTCGCAGACTTCTATCGCAACCCATCTCAGCGACTGGGTGATGCGTGCACACCTCCTAAATGATAGTTCAGGTAGTCGATTCTGCCAATTCTCCAGTGCTTCATCAGAATCTGATGATGCGGAGCTAACGCTTTGCCACCCCCATTCTCCATCGGCGGTGGGATTAATATAGTCCTCCGAGATGTTTTACACATTGTCCCATCCTTCTGTGAATTCATCCCACATTGGCTCGACATACCTCTGCCCTTTTGCTGGATCCAGTGGTGCGACGATCCAAATGTTGCGGTTGTCAAACGACATTGTTCGTTTCCTTAAGTTGATCACGGCTTGGTTCTCCATCGCCCAATCTATCCCTAACAACAATGGATAGGGGCTCGTGTTATCAACTATTTCTATCACATCGAAATCTGCATAGGTCTTTAGTCCTTCTATCTCGATTGGGATGTGGCATAATCGACCAATGGGCGTGACCTTACTCTAGTTCGCCAGTCGAAGCTGCACTGGAAACCATACCAACTATGGTTTCCCCATTGTCTCCCATGTATGTTTTGTTAGGATATTCACATCCAACCCCAAGTCCAAAATAATGGATTCGACATCGAATGCACCAATCTGCGCACTCATCCCCATTTCCCTTCCTATCTTCTTTCTATGCAATCGATTCACTGTTCTAATCTGTTGTCCATCCTCCTATCGGTGTAGAAGGATGGATATTTCTACTAGTGCATCCTAGCCTCTTTCCAATTCCAAGCAAATTTCTAAGAAGGCTCTTAAGGTATTGATCTTCTTTTGTGAGTTTGTCGTGTCGAATGTCGGTGGCATCTCATAAGTGGATTCTTTCTATCCAATCGGTGGCTGCCTCATCCATCGCATTGTCTCTTGAGCTTCTAAGAATATCTCCTTTTCTGCTTCCACATCTAATCAGACTTGTTTTCTAGCTGTCGGTCAGACACTCGACCGTGGTTTGTCTTCTCCTATTGCAACCCCTCCTCTGGTCACTACTGCGACGTTTGCCTGTTGACTTCTTATCTTTTTCCAAAATCTTTTGTACATTTGGAGGTGGATTTTGACCTTGATTTGGATTTGGCTGAGGGGTGGGTGGATTTTTATTTTTCCACTTCTCAATTAGCTGGGGACAATCCTCAACACTGTGGTCCGGTGCACTGAAGTATGTACATTACGGAATTGGGATTTGACAATCTCTTTGATAATAGCCGACTTGACCATAATTGTAGCACACAACTAGCCCTCAACCTCGTCCAATGGTTCCCCCCCGATTAACGCCTACACCTCAACCTCCATGTAATACTCCTCTGAATCCTCCTCGCAGTTGGCCATATGGCTGTTGGTTGTACTCAGGTTGGCCGTACTGCGGCTGGGGTTGACTGTACACCGGATGCGACTAGCTATAATGGAGCTGCAATTGGTTATACTACTGATTGTAGTGCAGCTATTTCTAACTGTACTGCGGTTGCTGCTGCGCCGAGGGTTGCTCCTCCCCCTTCATAAAATATGTGTCTGTGGTTCTTTCCTAGAGCAAGTCGTACGCCCTACAATCCTTCTCTTTGTTCCCAATCGATCGACAGAAATTGCAGTAAATATTCACCGGTTTTGACACCATCTTCTGTAAATATTCACATTCCTACAAGCGATGCCCCCTCAACTGACAGATTCTACACCATGGCATCCCTCCTTGACTTCGTGGATTCACGGCGCCAAACTGCATATATTCGTGAAACTCCGGGCACTGATCCTTGTGATGCCCTTCTGATTTGCATTGGGTGCACCATATTTCCTCTCACACATCTTTTCCCTTCTTAATGTCTTGGAGCTGGATCGTCAAGTTTGCTAGCTGCGCTTGAATGTGGTTCATGCCTAATCTTGCTTCGCCAACTGGTGAAGCCTCCAACTTGATTGCGATTTTCGGTGCTTCTTCTTGGGATGAGATTTTTTTGCTGCATCAACGGCCCACGAATGTGTGGTACTTGTCCTGCAATGAACCACTCTTTGTGTTGTACATCGCTCATCCCAAAGATTACTTTCACCATTAAGTTTTATATCTCTGGTCAAACTCCCACACAAATTCATTTGGAAACTGCTTAATCTCCTTCAGTTCCATGATGTACTGCGACTCAGATTTTGGCTTTCTGAATTCATCAATCAATCTTGCCCTGATCTGTGACAGTGTTTCATCTAGATCACCTACATGCACTTGTATGAATTTCATGAACCAGTCTAACGCACGACCCCTAAAAGTCGTCGCTAGCTATCCCTTCTCGATGTCATCGTCTTGGACCTGCTTTACCGTCCATACCGCTTCACATAGAAACCAATACTATTCGGGATCCTCGGTCCCATTACCCTGGAAAATCAAAATTTTCATGTCGTCACCTTTCATCCTTGATCTCCTACTATTATTTACGGGCCCACTTCTCTTACCATTGTTATGACACTTCGGACAACAATGCGAAGAACTTATGTTTCTTCCTCCAAAATTGGGCATAGTGCGCAGGGTTGTGGGTATGTTGTAACTTTGGGTCTGACCTTCTTCGGCTTCAGGGGTAGCCTGGTCACTTCCTTCGTCACAATAAGTTCGTTTCCTCCCTTGTGGTCTCGTTTCACATTTCTCTGTTCTGGTCACCTCAAGAGACTCTCTCTCAATCCCAGTCCTCCTATTCTTCTTTGGTTACTGGAACCTCACCCCACTTCGCAGGGTACCACAACCTTTTTCAACTTCCCTTAATAATTCGTCGTCGCTCATGTCCATCTACCACACATGATTCTACAAGACCCGCATTGACGCGGTACCCACAACCTCCACACAACGGGCTTTACTCATTAGATTTCATCTTCAATATACCCTTTTCGCAGATAAGCATCTTAATCCACAACTTCAGTGACAGTAGAAACCTTCCCCGGGGTCCCTTGAAAAAACTTCCTTTTCGCATCGCTATATGACTTGATTGTGTCGATGAAAAATTTGGTAATGTATCCCTCCAAGATGCTATCTACCCGGACTTCAACAGCTCTGGATGCCTTGTTATCCATTCGCTTCAATTGCTGAATCAATTCGGGTGTCCAATGTTCAGGTTCGCCACCTTGGAAATTCTTCTTTTGAAATGTCAATTGTGCCAACCACTCATGCAACAATATTGGGAATTCACAGAAAAATATCTCATGAATGTCAGAGTATATATATTTCTGTAACCAATCAGTCATTGACCACCCGGGTTTGCGATTCTCTTCTTCAACGAACTCTCGTGCCTTTTTATCGAACCAATCCTGAATCTCCAGTTTCGTCAGATGCCATAACATGTCCCCTCTTTTTCTCTTCGCACTACGGTCCCGACAACATAACCATTTTTT
Organism: Larix kaempferi; assembly: GCA_027924585.1. Lineage (NCBI taxonomy): Eukaryota > Viridiplantae > Streptophyta > Pinopsida > Pinales > Pinaceae > Larix > Larix kaempferi. The sequence continues at coordinate 2,630,900 of BSBM01000383.1, forward strand.
GACACAATTCTGTCGACAGGGGTTCACTTCGCACTGCTGTCAACAAACACCAACCAGACACCCTTAAGCATCGGCCTAGAAAGGTTTTACCCTTTCCAGCAACACTCGCAAAGCGAGTGAGGTCTCACCCGAGATGTTCAAGGGGGGCTGCAGGAACCAAGTTTTCGAAGTAGGGAGAAGACATGCATTAACCCTAACTTAGTCGCTACAGAAACCAGAGATCTGTCTTTGCTTTATACTAACAATTCAACTATACATTCAACTTCCACATCAACAACATGTAAATGACATTCGCATCGACATTACAGATTAATTGATAGAGCAAGAAAACCTTGAACACATCGTATCATTTAGATAACATTCATCATTCATAACATGGTGACACAAATAGAAACATAGAATAAAGTTGTAACTGAACATCCTCATGCATTAACTCATCTCAAAACCTGGGGTACAACCTTCGCAGGAGAAGTTCCAAGCGACTTAACATGAATCCATATACATAGAGAAAAACTTGCGGAAAGCATAAAAATACAACAACTTATCCAATGGATCTTCTATCTTCTTCAATTCTAGGATTGATGCCTATCTATTAGAATTTGTGTTTATATTTATAGACACCTAAGGCGGTTACAAAATGGTTCAAATGACCAAATCTAACTAACTTTGACCAAAACTTGTGCTTTCGTCGGCTTCTTATCCTTCGTGAATGGTCCTTTCCTCCGCTGATGACCCCTTCTATCGTTGTTGGCTTCTGCACTTCATGCGCTCTAACCTTGTGCCAACAATGGTGCTTAAATGACACTAATGGCATCTGAGCGATGTTGATATCACCTAAATGAATCTAATGGAATTCGAGTGTCCCTAACAACATTTGAGTGACCCTAATGGCATCTAAATGACCCTAAAAACATCACAATGATGCATTATGAAAATGTTGATGGCGTTCATGATGATTTGATAATTATAAGATTATATCTTTTTTTTTCACTAAAACGTTTAATTTTATAATTAATCTGGAGGTCGCGGCCGTAGCCTTAAACGACCTGATTACAATTTTTCGAGTTTGCAGAATCAACAATTCAATATTAATTTATTTTCCATGAGGATATTGATATGCCAAAGTCTGTCAAACTCTTGTGCTTAACCTCTGCCTCCGATTTCCTGCTCCTTATTTAAAATTTGAGTCTATCTCATCTGACAGCTCCGATTTCCTGCTCCTCTATCTCCGATTTTCCTGCTCCTTCTCATTGGATGACTCCTTGCATTCCTAAAACCTACACTTGAATACTTTGGGTGCCAATTTTTGGAGATGCAAGTTTTATAGACACCTTTACGTAATACATTACCTGAGCATGTTTTATAGCCACCTTTACGTAATACATTACCTGAACATGTTTTATACATTGAAATCGGCTCACAATCAGAATCTAATCGGACCAGAGGGACCCGATTACCTCTGTTCTCGTGGACATCTTAATTATGGTATTTTATGAGCTTGCATATTTCGCAGGGTCAAGTTGAGTGAATTTGCAGAATGCTCGTGGCTTATGGGATTGTATGTGGAATGCACAAGATCAGATTGATTGCCGATTGCTCGAGGCTTGTTTATTGATAATTGTTCATGAGCTGACCTGCAACCTAAGTTTTCCCACCTGTCCGCTACCTTGTTTGAATCACGCAGGATGTGATAGATATGATGTTTGGAAAATCGAAGTAGAGTGTTTCAGATCCTTTAAATGGTCCTATTTAGCTTGAGATTTCCAGATTGGTTCTTTGTATTCAGATTGTTAATCAAAATTTGTGAATCACCGAATATTTTAAATTCATTATAGTCCTCTCTCAGAGCCAACTGACAACCTTTTATAAGAGCAAGCGCTTCTACTTGGTTGTTGGAGCATTTTCCAAGCCCCTTACCAAAATTGACTTCTTGTTTTCCTCCAGGGGAAAATATCACCCCACCAGCTCCAACGACTCCTGGATTTCCTTTAGACGCTCCATCGAAGAAGATAGTGGCTTTATCTTGTGAATTCCACCATTTCTGGAAATACTTGTCCAGTAATCTGAGTATCCATGGAGGTGTGGTGGTCGGTCTTCTGCCTATGATCTCCCTTTGATTGTAGATTGGTTGTCCAATCCAGTTTTTCTCTAGTGTATTGAGAGTTAGATCCAGCTCCTTCACTTGATTTCTTACTGCTTCGATAAGATGAGCCTTTGCTTTGTTAGCCACTTGGTCCGGAGTTTGCTCTTGATTATTGAAGATTCTGCTATTCCTGGCCAGCCAGATTTTCCAACAAATGAATTTGGGCAATTTTATCCAAATGTTTTTCTATACAATATTTTTTGAGAGGGTAGATGGGTAGCGATTTTTCCAGGAGAAGAATAGATCTGTAATTGAAATCTGTGATGGTGGGGGGATTTCCAACTTCTGAAGAGCAATGGTCCATACAGTATTCGCAAAGGGACAGTTAACAAACAGGTGGTCTATGGTTTCCGAGCTATTGTAGCAAAGTGGGCATCTATGCGGCCCTTTAATTCCTCGTTTTTCTAAATTTTCTCCTGTCAGAATTTTCTTGTGCATTAGAATCCAAACAAAGAAGTTGATTTTTGGAATGCCATATGTGTTCCAGACTAACTTCTAGAGAGAAGGAGTGTGTAGGGGGTTATGAGTTGCTTGAAGATCTTTGAATCCTTGGGCAGCTGAGTAGAATCTCGATTCCCCCCAACCCCACTTGTCTTTCGTTAGCCTATGGAGAGGGGACAACCCGATAAGATTGTGTATTAGTGTTGCCTTCTGAATTGATAATATTTCTGGGACTTCTAGTAAGGACCAAGCCATCCAATTTCCATTATTATCCCAATAAGAGATGTCTGCCAGTGTAACTAGACCTCTTTGTGTGAGCCAATATCGAATGTCTGATAGAGATTCTATACTTCCAAGAGGGGGATTTCCAATGATTCTATTTGTCCAAAGGTGAGTTTTAGCCCCATTTCCTGGGATATGATAAAGCTGATTTTGGAAGTATTTGATTCTTGCTCTGCATAAATTCCAAATTGAGGTGCCTTTGGGAATGTTTTCAATGTGCATATTATGAATAGACCCCCCTTTAAGATACTTTTTTCCACAATAGTTTACTCACCAGGTGGGAACTATTAGAGAAAAAATTCTAGAGGATTTTCCCACCCAGAGCCAGATTGACTAAGCGGGGGTCTCTTACCTAGAGTCCACCTTCCATCAACGACCTTTTAAAAATATCCTAGCTGACTAGATGGAATTTTTATTTATTTCCTTTTCCTCCTTTCCAAAGAAACTCTTTGATAAGTCGTGATATTTGGTCCATAACTGACTTAGGCACCATGATAATAGATGATTGATATATAGGGAGTGAGGAGAGCACTAATTTCATAAGGATCAACTTTCCTGCATGGTTGAGCCATTGTCGTCCCCAGGCATGTGTTTTTGCCTTGATCTTTCTCGTAACTTCTATCCATAGGGAATTTTTGTTTGTTTCCAAGGATAAGGGTAAACCTAGATAATTGATTTTATCCCATGTAGTAGACCCCGAGAATCCAAAAAGGTGAGATATTCTATGAATTGTGTGCTTCTCTACATTCCATCCGTATATAGAACTTTTTCTGTTATTTACAACTGCTCCCATTTCCCGACAGTAATTCTGAATAATCTCTTTGAAGGCACTAGCAATATTTAGTGATGCTCCTCCCAGGAAGAGAGAATCATCATCAAATAGAGCATGGTTTACGGAAGGAAGACCTTTATCTAGTATTATTCCTGGGATTTTTCCTCCTTCTCTTGTTGCCTCCAACTTCCGACTCATAGATTCCGCCATCAATATATAAAGAAAAGGGGATAATGGACACCCTTGACGAATTCTCCGTGTAGCTTGGAAGAAATTTGTAGGTCTTCCGTTTATTAGAGGAGCAATCCAAGGTTTGTAAATGAAAGCTTTCACCAGATCTATGAAATTTTTACTGAATCCAAAGGAGGACATGACTTTATAAAGATACAAAATTTTGACTCTATCGAAGGCGTTTTCCATATCGAATTTTATGAGCATACCTTTTTCTTTTGAGCTTGCTGGAGTGCATTGCTTCCTGCAGTAGGATCACGTTGTCCAAGATTTGTCTTCCTTTCATAAAACCTCCCTGATTGGAAGAGATTAACTTGCTGAGTAGTGGTTTGGTCCTGCTGGCTAAAAGTTTAGAGATAATTTTGTACGAGGCGTTATAAAGCGAGATAGGTCTGTATCTATCGAAGGACCCCAGATTCACTTCTTTTGGGATCATAGAAAGGAAGGTGGAGTTAGTATTACCTCCGACATTAGCTTTTGTGTGAAAACCTATGATAATTTAGATGAGTGCTGGTTTGATAGTGCGCCAACATGCTCTGAAAAAATGTATTGTAAACTCGTCTGGTCCTGGGGCTTTATCCGGCTCCATATTCGAAATCATGTTGACAATCTCTTCTTCGATAAAAGGATTCAACATAATTTGATTTTTAGCGGTATTGATGATGTTGGGGATGTGTGATAGGAAGTCGGTCATTGTCTTCTCATCGTGATATCCATCCTCCATATACAAATCATGAAAATGTATTTCTGCAGCCTTTTTAATCTTTTCAAAACCTTTGATAGTTTCTCCATCTGCTAGTGTGATATCATAAATGTGATTTCGTATTTGTTTGACTCTAGCTTGTTGGTGGAAGGAGGTGTTGTGGTCACCTGCCTGTAGCCACAAGTTGCACGATTTCAATCTCCAGTGTTCTTCCTCTTGGCGGAGTGTTCTGTATACATTCGCTTGAACCTGTTTTTCCTTTATTAAATCTATGGGAGAGATATCCTATTCCTCCCCATCTGAAGCATAGACAACTCCAGAACTGCTTCCTTCCTATCTGCCGATGGGCCCTTGATCGCTTTCTTGATCCAAATTTTTAATGCATATTTTGTATTTTTTAGTTTCTGCTCCCATACAAAGCCCGGGGATCCTATGACGGGAATGTCCCAGGCTTTGGACAGTTGTTCCAGAAATCCTTCCCGCTTGATCCAAAGTGGACTGAATCTGAAAGGGATTGGTCCTAGGTCTTCCTCATCATTCAAGTGCAGGAGGATTGGCTTATGATCGAATGCTAGCTTAGGCATTATTTTAGAGAAAATTATTTTCTTTTCAAGGATAAGAGAGCTTTGAATTAAGAGTCGATCGAGGTGCACTGCAATGTGTTGAGATCCCGTCCGGTTGTTTGTCCAAGTGTATTTTCCCCTCTTAGGTTTGATATCAACCAGGTCCCATTGTTGTATCAGATCTTCAACCAGGTGGATAATGGGATCTCTGCCATTGTTTCCCCTTTTTTTCGCTTTGCACTCATAATTATATTGAAATCCCCCGCCAAAATAATATTCGAAGGTGTGTAAATTTCCATAGAGTCTGTTAGAGTTTTCCAACAATATTTTTTCTCGGAATATTGAACTAGTACATATAAATTTAATAGCTAAAAGTTTATCTTGGTTTGAATGTGATAAAGTTCAGTATAGATCCAATGCTGCATTGCAAAGGAGTTTTCCAGTATTAACTTCTCTTCGGACCACAGAGTAGCGAGCCCTCCAGAGGACCCTCTAACGCTTACTGCCATACCTATTTTCTTCCTCCATTTGGATATGCTTATAGAGAGAAGAGATTCCTTTTCTATTTTGGTCTCTTGGATCATAAGAATATTTGTTATTTCAATTTTGAGGAGATCTTGAACTTCATCAGATTTCGAAGGATTCCCCAATCCTCTACAATTCCAAGAGACCAGATTCATTACTTACTAGTTGATGGAGGTGGACCTCCTTTAGGGGTCCTATATCGTGTATTTCTGCCATAGTGTTGATGTATATGTAACTTTGGAATGTATTTCATATATGTATATTGTACTCCTATAGAGATGGTATTATTCCTCTATACAGAAGTGTTGTCATTCATATTGTAAGTGTCGTAACTTATACTTGATGGGTTATTAGACCACCTTGTTGGGGTCGGCCCTGTATAAGTCATGTGGATCGAAGGGTTATTAGACCACCCTATTGGGGGTCGGCCATGTGGGTCAAAGGGTTATTAGACCACCCTATTGGGTGTCGGCCCAGTCAGCATTATGTTATGTGGTTAAATTAAGGCCGACCTAGTAAAGGTTATTAGGCAAGTCAAGTCAAGTATAAATAGAGTGCGGGAGGCACTCTATTTGATCATTCTATTCTCTCTCACACTCTTGGGAGAGTGGCGCACGTGTGGAGGAGGAGAAGCTATTGCTAGGAGATGCCCATCTCTTATGCTTGGGTTGTATCATTGCTCTATCTATCTCTAAGGAAGTTATTGGGGTTTTTCACCTTTATGGTTTTCCCCAAGTAAACTCTGTGTCTCTTGTGTGCTTGCATTATTGTGTCCATGATTGATATGCTGTAGATATGATGTACATGTTGTTCTCTCAGTTAATATCCTAGATCAGATTGAAGTAAATTCTGAAAAATTAACATGGTATCAGAGCTAGCCTGAAAGAAGGCATGGTATGGCATGTATGACACTTGTTGCACTTGCGATGCTTGGGATTGATATAGCAAAAAACTGTCATTGTAGAACTTTCGCTTGAAATCCATTTTAGCGAAGTTTTCAGATATGAAACTTCTACAGGTCTAAGATAAGATCCCCATGTACCTTGTGTCCAAAGGAAAACTTCTAATTCGTTGTACTTTGTGTTTTATGATCTATACAATATAGGGTTTCTGCCTCTTCCAGATCTCAGTAATAAACAGGTGACCTTGGAAAAAAGGTCATAACTTGGGCTAGGAAGCTCCAAATTAAATTTCGTAAAAAGTGACAGGTAGTGTATGGACTTTAATTTCTTAGGTAACGTTTTTAGAGGTTGACATGGAACCAGTGACACGTGGCATGCCATACAAGTTCGATATCCTGTTTTATCCCATAAACAGGTCACGTTGTGACACTTAGCATAACTCTCTCTCAGAGAATCCATTTGAGGTCAGACCTATGGGGTTGGAAAGATGACAAGTCAGGATATTACAAGAAAATTTTTTAGACCCTTTGGATCGAAAAGTTTGGATTTACACCAGAAACAATCAGGTACATATTTATGTCAAAACATAATTATTTTTGAGCACCTTCATTCATGGCTTCCAGAATTTAGGGTTTCATAGAAAGTTGGAATTTTTGTAATCGGAGACCACGGCTGGATGCTACTCATCAAAATAGAAATTTAGAGACCAAGATCAGATTTTTTGGTTGGGCAGAAGACCGGGCTTGATCAAACCCCAGTTCGGGACTTTGATCGGAAAGATGGAAAATTAGGGCTTTTGCAAAAATTGGAATTTTTGAAATCTGTGACCACGGCTGGAAGCTCCTCAGAAAAATAGAAGATTAGAGCTTTGGATCAAACCTTTTGGTTGGGCAGAAGGGTGGGCTTTATCAAACCCTAGTTCGGGATCCTGTCTAGAAGATCCAGAAGTTTCAAAGGAAATTTTGAGGGGTGAAACTTTGCAGTTTTCAAATTCTGAGTATACCAGCTTGATCAGCTCATTAAGGCACATCTTTCTATCCTTTCAGAAGTTTGAAATTCAAAGTTTGAATTTTTAGGGTTTCTCTGACAAACCCTAATCCAGCTCCAGATTTAGTTCCTGCAAATCAAGTGGATTGGGTTAATCCTAGAAGAGAATGGATTGGTCACCTGCATAAGTGAAGAAGTTCTTGTTTCAGAGAAAGATGAGGCTAAGGCCTTACATAAGAAGATTACAAGCAATCTCGACAGGTATGACTCATCCAGGTATGTTTCGAGATTTGTTCATGATTAAGTTTATGGTATGTTTGTCTTCATGTTATTACGGTTAGTACAATTTTGATTAAATTTAGACTTGTCGTATCACTTTAATAAAATTATGAATGCATGATAGAAGATATTCATTGATTAGGGTGTTGACACTGATGATTGTACTAATTCATTATGGTGTTGTATGAGGTTTATGTTGTCCGCTAACATGAAAGGTACACCAAGAAAGACAAATCATGTTCTAGTTCAAGAACATATGATCATGATGACATGAGGACAAAGATTCATCCATTGTCATGAATCACTTAGAAGATCTATTTGTGAGGTATGTATTAGTTGGTTCTATAATGGTTAACCTATGAGATATGTAGGTTACCAGCACAAGTCATTGAAGAGAACAAGAAGACATCATGTGGGTATGTTAGACATAACTAACTAACATACCAATCTAGGTATGTTTTTCCTATATCAAGTTAGAATCCTACCTTGTGTTAGGATCCCTTATATAAGTATACTTGGTATGATTGGTTATGTTTATTCATAAAGTTAGAAATGTAAGTAATCAAGGGTTTATGCATTTTATGTCTCTTATCTTGATTAATGATTTAACTAACCAGAAGAGTCCTATGATCAAATAAGAATATGCATGAGTAAAAGAAGACTTCCCTGAAACCTTGAATACTAATGCTTATCATCTGTGTTTGAAATGATCACAACTATACATGTTTAAGATTATTGTGTTTTGATAGTATTAAGATTATACTAATGAATGTGTGATTATGTATGAGACCTCAAGGATAAAACAATGATGATGCTAATAAGCATGCATAGTGATGGATATAAGTTCAAGGACAGGTAATCCAGGAAGCAAAGATAAGGAGGGAGCACACTCTAGTTGTTCCTACAAGGAAGCAGAGATCAAGAGGGAGCACACTCTAGTTGTTCCTGCAAGAAAGCAAAGATCAAGAAGGAGCACACTTCGGTAGTTTCTGCAAGGATGCAGATATTTTGAGGGAGTTGGCCACTTCTCACAATCCACATCAGAATGGAGTTGCAGAAAAGAAGCAAAGCCTGTGAGGGAGTCAACCCAACAAACAAACAAAGATAAGTATTTGAATTATCATTCCTTGCATATTTTATTGTTTAAATAATACTGTTCAATAATGTATATACTCATGTTCCTAGAATTAGGTTGTGTAATATGCATATTAGAATAGATGCATTGATGAACAGTATACTACTAATATAAATGGGTAAATGGCCTATGGCACCGTACAACATTCCATTGCTACTTATCTAGAATGAAACCTATTTGTTGACATGTTGGGAGTTGTGCACACTCTTAACAATGTTCTGGTAGAGATTGGAAGGCATCTAGAAAGTTACGGGATATGGATAAATGTTGTATTGAAGCATTGGCTAAGATAATTGCATGACTGTATGACATATTTCTTTATATGTAAGAATTTGTTCTAAAAACTGTGAGATGTAGTCTAATCATGCAATTTAACTTGTTGTGTAGGAAAGATCGTATGCCATCACCTACAAAAGAAGGACTGCAACATTTGTTCAGCAACAAAGTTATCTATTGAAAATATTGAAGATATTGAAGTTCCCAGGATCTGGGAAGATTGCCATGATCAAGGAGTACCAGTCGATCATGAATATGTTTGGGATGCAGTCCCAAGACCTGAAGGGGAGTCTGTACTGACTTCCAAGAGGATCCACAAGATCAAGCATGCTGCAGGTGGTAGCATAGAGACTTTTGCTCCTATAGCCAGATACACTTCCATTAGATCCGTACTTGCTCTGGCTGCAGTAATGAAATGGAAGATACACCAGATGGATTTCAAGACAGCAACCACTTGGTTCTGAGACACATGACAGGGAGTCATATATGTGAAAAACTTGGTATGGTAGGATAGACAACTTTCTATCCAGTTTGGGCTTTACCAAGAGTAAAGCGGATTACAACCTTTACTACAAGGTTGAGGAAGGCAATCCAATGATACTACTTTTGTATATGGATGACCTGTTTATTACAGGTGAAGATAGATTGATTGCCGACATGCAGCAGAAGCTTGTTGCCGAGTTCGAGATGAAGAACTTGTGGATGATGCATTATTTTCTAGGTATGGAGGTGTGGCATAGTGTAGATGGAATCTTCCTTGGACAAGGGAAGTATGCAGTAGAGATCCTGAAGAGGTTCAGGATGATGGACTGCAAGGCCATGGCCACACCTATGGCATCAAACCTGAAGCTTCAATGTGATGCTTCATCTGAGCCGGTTGATATCACTATGTATCGTCAGATGATTGGGTCCTTGATGTACCTGATGAACACGCGACCATATATTTGCTTTGTGGTGAACACATTGAGCCAGTTCCCGACGGATTCGAGGAGTGTTCACATGATTGCTGTAAAGCATATTCTGAGATACCTGAAGGGTACAATTGATTATGGGCTCAAGTATGATGCGAATCAAAAATTTAACCTACAGGGTTATGTTGATTCAGATTGGGCAGGCAGTGCTGTAGATAGGAAGAGCACTTCTGGGTGCTGCTTCAGTATGGGATCAAGTGTGATCTCTTGGTTTAGCTGGAAGAAGTGCTTCGTAACACTGAGTACAGCCGAGGCAGAATATGTTGCAGCCTGTGCGACTAGTTGTGAGGCAGTATGACTGCGGAAGCTACTGTCAGAGTTATTTGATCTCCCGTTGGATGCTACTGGTATCTTCTGTGATAACCTAAGTTGTGTGAAGCTGTCTGAGAACCCAGTATTTCACGATAGGTCGAAACAAATAGAGATCAAATATCACTATATCAGGGATATGGTGCAGAGAGGAGCAGTGAAACTCTTGTATGTTGCGACAGACGAGCAGATTGCAGATGTACTGACGAAGCCACTAGGCAGAGTGAAGTTCGAGTACTTTAGAGAGAGGCTTGGTGTTCTTCAGATTGATGACACTTCGAGGAAGAAGTGATGGACACATTTGCTGAAGCCATTCCAAGCATGTTGTAAGGAGGATCCTTCACATGGCTGTGGATGTAAGCACTGGATGATGAGCATCAGGACGATGCTCCAGTTACTGCCCTATATGTATATGTATGTACGCATCATGTTGGATACTGGATATGATCATTTGGATCATTTATATATATATGTATGCATCATGTTGGATGATGGATATGATCAGTTGGATCATTTATGTATGTATGCATCATATTGGATGCTTGGACCATGTATCTGTATATGTATAAGGTGGATACAATTGTATGATCAGGTGGATCATGTATCTATGTATGTATCAGGTGGATACATTATATGATCAGGTGGATCATGTATGGTGATATGTATTAGGTAGATACTTGGTATGCATCAGGTGGATGCATTGTATGATCAGGATGATCATGGATGACGAGCTTCAGGATGTTGCTCCAGATATGCATCAGGACAATGCAGTGATGAGTATCAGGACGATACTCTAGATGATATGCATCAGGATGATCATATGTATTAGGTGGATACCTTACATAATCAGTTGGATTATGTGTGATGAGTTCCGAAGACACAGATTCACAGTGCCTTTCTGACATGGTGGTAGATGTGTTCTCCCATGTGCATTGATGTAAGTGCAGAGCCTTTCCGACATGGTGGTCGATGTGTTCTCCCATGTGTGTTGATGTAAGTGCAGAGCCTTTCCGACATGGTGGTAGATGTGTTCTCCCATGTGCGTTGATGTAAGTGCAGAGCCTTTCCGACATGGTGGTAGATGTGTTCTCCGATGTGCGTTGATGTAAGTGTAGACCCTTTCCGACATGGTGGCAGATGTGTTCTCCCATGGTCGTTGATGTAAGTGCTGTGAGCCTTTCACGGATGGTGGTAGCTTGGTCCTCCCATGCCAGTGAGTGTAAGTGCTGTGTGCATCTGGGATTGTGCTTCGTGATACTCTGTGGCCGTGGATAGGTTGTGCAGTGGCATGTAAAAGGTCCTGGGAGATCCGATAGGTTGAGCTGTATGCTCATAATCAGTCCTAGGATGCTCTTTCGAGGTTTTGTTGACTCACGTAATAAGTCCTTAGGATTCCACAGTATGGCCAGTGATGATGAAGACCTGCAGGTGGTGGGCCTACATCCCGTATGAAAAAGGACTGGATCTGTAGAACTTCCTATGATGAGTAGATTCAAAGATTGATTGAGATAGCAACAGCAGTGACGATGACGATGACTCGATGACGATTATCCAGTGACGATGATCCAGAGAAGATGACTTGTGCTAGAAGACCTATGTCGAGAAATACCTTCCTAGTTAAGAGGGAGTGTTGATGTATATGTAAATTCGGAATGTATTTCATATATGTATATTGTACTCCTATAGAGATGGTATTATTCCTCTATATGGAAGTGTTGTCATTTATATTGTAAGTGTTGTAACTTGTACTTGATGGGTTATTAGACCACCTTGTTGGGGTCGTCCCTGTATAAGTCATGTGGGTCGAAGGGTTATTAGACCGCCCTATTGGGGGTCGGCCATGTGGGTCAAAGGGTTATTAGACCACCCTATTAGGTGTCGGCCCAGTCAGCATTATGTTATGTGGTTAAATTAAGGCCGACCTAGTAAAGGTTATTAGGCAAGTCAAGTCAAGTATAAATAGAGTGTGGGAGGCACTCTATTTGATCATACTATTCTCTCTCACACTCTTGGGAGAGTGGCGCACTTGTGGAGGAGGAGAAGCTACTGCTAGGAGATGTCCATCTCTTATTCTTGGGTTGTATCATTGATCTATTTATCTCTGAGGAAGTTATTGGGGTTTTTCACCTTTATGGTTTTCCCCAAGTAAACTATGTGTCTCTTGTGTGCTTGCATTATTGTGTCCATGATTGATATGCTGTAGATATGTTGTACATGTTGTTCTCTCAGTTAAGATGCTACATCAGATTGAAGTAAATTCTGAAAAATTAACACATAGGCCATGTCCATGGTTCCATGGATTCCTTTCATATTGTGTCATTCAGCCTCCTCTTCTCTTATTTCTTTGTTTGATTTCCTCCCTGCTTTCTTCGAGGATCTCTCCGAGAAGTCTTCCTTTGAGGAAGAGACCACTTCCATGGGATTTATTTTTGTCATTTCAGCATATGAAGGTGAATCGGTAACCTCTTTCAGTGGATTCGGTTGTTTTTCCTTTCCTTCCACTTGTATCTCTCCCTCTTCCTTCTCTTCGGGAGCAGTCTGATCGTCTGAAGTGCTTAGGGTTTCAAATTGGTTTCGTGAAGCTTATACCCTAGGGTGAGCATTTTCCTGTTGACCTTTCTCTGTTGAGGGATTCGATGTCCTAGATGGCTTTCCTTTCCCTTTTGTCTTAGAGGTAGGTTTTATCATTTCCTGTTTCTGGACTTGTTTCCAGTGATCTTCTTTGTATTTTTCTGTTTCTCCTCTTTTTTTTTTTGCAATGGCGAGTGAAGTGGCCGTATTCACGACAGTGTCTGGATTTAAAAGGGATCTGTTTGTAGTGTAGCTCCTGTACGTGGGACGAGTCTAATACAGTTAGATTTATTGCTTTCGGTATTCCTACTTTGAGATCCACTTCCACACATATCCATGTACAGGTGTATTGATCTTTTTTTTGCGCCTTATCTATATACCATCCCAGGGTGTTCTCTATGGCTTCTAGTGATTCTGAATTCCAGCAGTGTAGTGGATGTGGGAGCTTGACCCAGATAGGGACCGCCAAAGGAATATCCTGGGTAGGGTCAAAATCTGGGGTCTATTTGTTCAATTACAAGCCTTGTGGTCCCATGAAATAGGGCCCATTCCAGAAGATGAGATCCCGATCCGCAGTGCTCTCAAAGATGAACACAAAATATCCCTTTCCTACTACGTAGCTTTTGATGTCTTCAATGATAAGTGGTTTCCAGTTCCGCTGCACCCATGATTATATAGCTTTTGGAGATGGCCATAATACCGTGAAATGACCAATGAGGCCTCTCTCCGAAATATTCAATGATGTTTTGCAAGGCTGATCAGTCGGAAGCACCATAGTAGGGATCCCATCAAGTGTTTTTTACAAATTTTTGTTGAATTGTCGAAGCTGGTCGCTTTCCTTGGGCTTTGATTAGTCTCTTGAAGGGTGCAATCTCCAGAGGAGTCGTAGTGGAGGAGGATCTGGTCCTCCCCCTGGAGCCATGGCAGATTCCCTTTGCCTGAGCTTCTCTTGATCACTAACTCAGCCTTCACCTCTTCCTCTTGCACAAGCTCTGGATCGTGCTGCTATGC